>CM069169.1:11635888-12235888 GCA_035221665.1 Okamejei kenojei | reverse complement strand
TATTCTCACTGGAACATAGGAGGTTGAGGGGTGACCTTCAAGGTTTCAAGGTCAGCTTATTGTCCCATGTACCAATTAAGGTACAGTGAAATTTGAGTTACCATACAGCCATACTAAGTGAAAAGCAACAAGACACACAGCCACTTGTAATAAAAGTTAACATAAACATCCACCACAGCAGCTCCCCATATTCCTCACTGTGATGGAAGGTAATAAAGTTCAATCTTCTCCCTCTTTATTCTCCCGCGGTCGGGGCAGTCGAACCATCTGCAGTCGGGGCCGTCAAAGCTCCTGCAGACGGCGATCCGAAGCTGTCGTGTCGGGGTGATCGAAACTTCCTCGCTGGGACGGTTGAAACTCCCGCGGCTTGGAGCTCCCAAATCAGTCTCTAACCAGGGACCGCGGGCTCCACGATGTGGAAGTCCTCAAGCCCGCGGTTGGAGCTTCACAGTCGATCCCCGGCAAAGGAACCGCATGTTGCACGATATGTCCGCGCCGCGCCCGCGGTTGAGGCGCCAGGACGGACTCCACGAAAGACCGCGCCACTCCACAATGTTAGGCCGCAGTGGGGACGGAGATACCATACAGAAAAAACGCATCTCCGTCGCGGTAAGAGATTGAAAAAAGTTTCCCCCAGCCCCCCGCCCCACATAAAACAAACCAAGGAACACCAAAACATACTCTTTTACATGTTCTTAAAATATTAAAATTGGACAGGTACTTGGATAAGAGCTTCGAGGAACAAGGACCTAGTGCGAGCAACCACGAATAGTGTTGACAGGCATCACAGCCCACATAAGTAAGGTGAGCCAAATCGGGCCATATCGGAGTCTGAAGAAGGGTTTCGACCCGAAACGTTGCCTATTTCCTTCGCTCCATAGATGCTGCCTCACCCGATGAGTTTCTCCAGCATTTTTGTCAACCATTGATTTTCCAGCATCTGCAGTTCCTTCTTTAACACAGGGGCCATGTCGGAGCTGTTCGATGCTGTGATTCTATGAAAAGTTGCCTTTATGTTCCAATCTTTAATGGTGCAGGAGGAATCGTGTAGCTTGAGTCCTCTCACTACTATTCTCAACTTCAGTACTGAATGGTCATCTAACAAACCTCTACTTTAGTGCTGTCTCAACAATATTCCAGTTACAGTGGTGTGTCATTAGGCCAGGCCATTCGATTAGTCCCGACGCATAGTTCATGTTACGGTACCCTATTTCTCATACGTGCAAATATGTTGCGTCTCCCAACCTTCAAAACACCACTTCTCCAATCTTACTTCACTTTTCAGTACCGCTCATTATACTCGGGTGACAATTTTCAGTGATCAGAGAGCTCAGAGCCACATAAACATAGCATGCTGTTACATTTATATATGGTTATTATCAGTGAGCATCACGTTGGCTGTCCATTCAAGTTCGAGTTTGTTGGCCTATGTGATTGGAGTGAATATGGTCTTGTTCCAAACATCTGCATATCTAAATCTTCCTCGCCTATGTCTTCCACACCTTCTCCTGCCTCTCCTCACTTCCAGCTCTCTTCCCCCTTCCCACACAATCAATCTGATGGGTCCCAACCCATCACCTATCCACATTCTCCAGAGATGCTGCCTTACCTGCTGAATTACTCCAGCACTTTGTGTCCTTTTGTGTCAACCAGCATCTGCAGTTCCTCATTTCTATATTTGCACTGTAGATCAGTCTCCAATATTTTCTATTTTTAATACTCCAACCACAGTTACGTTCATAACTTAAAACACAATTCATTTTTGCTGCTTACCTCTCCTTCCTTTACTAGGCATAGCAATTTAATGTTCTCAGGGACATCATTCAAACCAAGATTGATTGCGGAGTTAGATATAGATTTTGATGCTATGTCACCTAATTTTTGCCATTGAAGACGGGAATCCTCTCAGGAATAGATAATTATGAAGTGCAAGAAAGAGTTCTATTAAATCATAAGTCCGCAATTATTTTGGTAAGACTCTCCCTCTCAACACTTCAATTGGATAAATTGCCAGGTTAGAGATTTCAGAAGCAGTCTCTTTACTGTTGGTCTATAGTCCAAGTCTGATGGCAAGCTCATGGAGCACAAGGGGATGTGGCTCCAAGATAAGGAAAGGTTATACAACTGAAGAAGGGTCTCGACCCGAAACGTCACCCATTCCTTCTCTCCAGGGATGCTGCCTCACCCGCTGAGTTACTCCAGCACTTTGTGTCTAACTTCCATTTAAACCAGCATCTGCAGTTCTTTCTTACAAAGTTTGTTGGTTAATGCTGGGGGAATGGGCCAATATTTTTATTTTTGTTCTCGCACATGTCATTATAAATCTATAAACATTGAGAAGCGAGAACACATGCAAGCCTGTTGGTTTCCCTCTAGTCCTATACCTTCATGTTTAGTTATTTATTTCCCTTTTGTTCTGCTCACAGGCTTCATAGGTGGCTTATCATTTCAAATCTGAGAATCAGATATTGCAGGCACAGATGCTGACAGTTTTATAAAGACAGGGGTTAAACTTGGTGCAATTGCTGGGCAATATATTACTCTTCAAACAGCCCTGGCTAAATGGTTTCTGGTTATAAATATTAGCGGTCAGTGAGATCACAAAGCTGTCAAGCAGACCTGATAATATTCAATTCATCATGGCCCATCCCTTCATTTACTCCCTGTCCACACAGCGACATATTATCAAGAGGTGTTTGGCTATCTCATCAAAATCAGAATAGCACCTGGTACTGCTCATAGGCAGGGCTGTTCTTTGAAATATCAAATCTCATACTCTTCTCCATAAACACACAAGCACATATTGACTATATTTGGAAAACACGTTATAATTGTTTTTTAAATTGCTTTAAAGCAGCTGAAGAGATAAGCATGCATTGGGCATTCTAATATTTAGGCAAGGCTTGTGCTAATGGGCAAACCTGGTTTGGAGGAATTCCTATTTCAGGCAGCTAACTAAAATAGGACTTCTTCAGACTGGTAGGGGACATTTTGGGTTGGGACCCATCTTCTAAAGAAGGGTCCTGACCCAAAACATCATCTATCCATATTTACCAGAGATGCTGCCTGACCCGCTGAGTTACTTCAGCGCTTTTGTGTCTTTTTTTTGCAAACTGGCATCTGCATTTTCTTTGATTACAGTTCAGAACTGAGGTAAAACATGGACCAGAGGCCAATGTGCAGGGTGGTGCAATTATGAGATGGATAACTTTTAACAAACAAAATTAAAATTTGCATGTTGTTGGCATTTCAAGCGTTATATTTGCTTAAATTATTTTCAAGTTAATTTCAACACAAGCGGATTACCGGCTGAAGCAGAAGAGTAACAAAAGCAAAACATCTTAAGAAATTAGTATAGCAAACAGCATCTGTGAAGCCAAGAGGTGTAAGTTGATGTTTCAGGTCAAAACACTGCAACAGGACTGAGTAGACAGACTGCCAGCACATAACACTACGAGAGGGTAGGGATGGAGTCTAGTGGAACCATGTGGGGAGAGGATGATGGGCATCCAAGACCCAACTCTTGCCATTCCTACCATGATCCCATTACTCGTCCTCTCTCTCCCAACCCCCCCCCTCCCTTTCAGCTTCCGCATAGTGCACTGTCACCCTCCCATCCCAATGTGTGTTTCAAATAACATGTTTGGATCGAAAACCTTGTTGGATCTGCCAAGTAAAAGCTTTGTATTTTATAATGGTTAAGGTTGGATAAAGGAATCAATATTGTGCATTGTCTATATGAGTGACTATTTTCTTTGTGACTAGAAAATAATGTTTTTTAATCATTAGAGTCAGTGATACAGTGGGGAAACAGGCCCATCGGCCCAACATGCCCACACCAGCCAACTTGTCCCAGCTACACTAGTCCCACCTGCCTGTGTTTGGTCCATAGCCCTCCAAACGTCATTAGGCTCACCTGGTCTCCAAATCTGGATGGTTTTTACTTCATTCCAGAAACAGTCTAAATATTCTTCCTCAGTCTGTTCACATTCAATGGACAATCTCAATTCTGAGTTCAGTAAAGGGCGTGTCCTACTTTCCCGAGCCATTCACGAATTCTCCTGAGTTATTCACGAATTCTCCCGAGTTTTCAAACTCGCACAATGTTCGTAACGAGTCCGTAGGAGTCTGTGGATATATTGTAGCGGCTTGTTATGCCAGCCGTAGGTACTCGGGGCTATTTTACCTATTTTACCGACTTACCTGATGCCTCGAGTCCCTACGGCTGGCATAACGAGCCGCTACGGACTCCTACGGCCTCGTTACGAACATTCTGCGAGTTTGAAAACTCGGGAGAATTTGTAAATAACTCGGGAAAGTGGGACAGGCCCTTAAGTAACATGCTTTATTCTTACAAATAGTAATTTTTAACTCTGTAGATTTGCCAATACTTTGGAAGAGGAGGGGGTTGGGGGGGGACAATAAACATTCAATAATTATCTGTTTCAAAGAAAGTTTTAAAAATATCCCTTACAGCTACTCATAACCACACAATCAGATCACTCAAGCAACATTTGTTCTGATGCAACTTAAAGTAAACATTTTTTTTTAAATGGAAAGGAAAATATGCTCTTCATAGAATTCATACAAAGATTTTTTTCAAGCAGTTCCTGATCAGTTAATCAGACTGTGCCAGCTGAAAACGATGTATCATAGGCTCCTCTTGCAAACAGCTGATGCATTCAAAGCATTTATTCATACTGAATGCATTTCATTCACTCAATCATTTACAAAAGGTGCCAGTTAATGAAAGGACCCAAGTTCAGCTCTAAAGACAAACCTAATCTCGTAAGAAAAATCTATGATGTGCTTTTTTTTTCCATTCGCCGGGCAATGAGATAGTTCCTGCAGGACTGAAGGTCAAGGCATGACCCTCTAAATCTTCCATTGGTCTCCCGGTTTTAGGAGCATGGGGTCAAAATGACCCACATTTTTCATAAACTAATGTAAACACCAAAAAGCACAAAAAAGAATGCATCACTGAGGCACATCTGATCTCCGGCTGCCAATCTGCACTAATTTTAGTTCTGGTACTTATCTTAATAGTGACAATCATTAGGATATTGTGGGGTTATTTTACATCTTCATTTCACGTGGAATTTTCATTATATGTCCAAATGAAATGAATGTACAAAATCACTGCACGTTATCTTTTATCTTAAAAGTCTTATCATGCGATGGAGTGAATAAATAGATTCAATCTGGTAGCTGCGCTAACTTTGCAGATGGGAGACTTGCCAGCTGTTTTGGGAGAATCATTTGAATACAATTTGGGTATAAAACGAATCAAAGGATACTGGGTTAGTGCTGGAAAATGGCACTGAGGTAAAAGATCAGCCCCAATCCATTGGGGCCAAATAGCTACTGTTTTAAATGATGTTTGGTTAAAATGGAACAAATAATCTGGATAAACAATTAATCAATTAAAGGAATGATTTAGACTAAGTACATTGGTATTTGTCACATCAAATATTTTCAACAAATTTCTCCTGCAAATCTCTAACTGCTGTTAATATGCATTTTCAAGGGAGCAGATGAGGTCCTAATATCTCACCCATATTGAAATGTTAGCTTACTTTAGACAGTAATTGTCAGAGGTTATCTGAACATAGGGAACATCACAGTCAAGTCCAATTCTATTTTCACCTGATGTCAGGAGCTGAAATGTACTAAAAAGATCACTGAATAATACATCAATGAAACATACCATTTGGCCCATCAAATTGATGGCAGGTATTGTGCAGAATACCTATATACTGATCCTTCCTTCGACAGCTCAGATGCCTTGAGAGGAACATAACCCCTTGAGCAAGATCTACCAAGAGTTTTGACCACAATTTCAACTTGTCTGCATGCATCACAATTAATATTGGTCACTAGAGTATAAACTTTTTGGAAAATTATTTTCAATAACTAAATATCAAGCCTCTTGGCAGAAGCCTTCTGTTTCGTTTTGAGGAGTTTAGAAGCACCGTTTCAGAGTTCAGTATCAGGCTGTTGAAGTCCGAGTCCCACTATTGTGTTTTTTCTCCTTATGACCAATAAATGTCCAACAGCTGTTTGCAGCTCGTTTATTTAGAATATGTTTTGTCCACCATTGCAACTAAATCGTATATAAACAGAATAGAATCTCCTTCACCTATGTTGGTAGCGAATACCTCACAGTGGATTGAAAAGTAGAGAACAATTAGATGTCCTCATTGTAAGGGCAATCTGTCACAAACAGGAATGAAGTAGAGCAAATTAGAAGGACTGAAATATTTTGGGCTACCATGCTGTTATATTGTTTCTTTATTTAATCATTTAAAGGATATGTGTAGCCCTTGCAGTCTGACGTTTATGGTTTATTCCAGAACTAAAATGGCAGTGAAGAAACAAACATATTGGTGTGTCTGGCAACATATTCACCAGACCAGATAACGATGGCCATTTCCTTTTTCTGAATCAGGTGGGATTTTAATGAAAATCACTGTTTCTGGGACTACCATCTTATGCGAGTGGTGCCAGTGCAGGGTCAAACAGGAAGAACTTTGGTTGTGTTTCAAAACTTCTAACAGATAATGAAGCAAACTCTGAAAAGTTCACAAATATTTTTTTTGCATAAAGCGCTTAAAGTGTTCCAATTCAATAAATCACTCCACAAGTAGTCAAAAATGTAGATGATCTAGCAGCTATGCACAGATAACAAGAGAGACACATAACCAGTTAATCTGTGTTTGGTTGTTTGTGTTGAAATTAGGATGTTAGCAAGAACGTCAAGAAAAATCTTTACCTTTCTTTGATTGTCTTGGATCTTTTATGTTCACCTGAAGCTTATGTTGTCAAAGATTAGAACTTGTCCATAGTTTGCAAGGTGTAGCTAACTCTAAAAATAAGCTGCTTGCTCATACCTGCACTTGCGTTTTACCTTTGAATCCATACTCAATCTTGGACATGCAATTTCTAGATCTGATGCAAGAGTTTTGCAAACTGTGGACAAGTTCTAATCTTTGACAACATAAGCTTCATTTCTGTAAATACCTTGCAATTAAGATAAGTACAAAATGCTGGATTAACTCAGCGGAAGAGGCAGCATCTCTGGATAGAAGGAATGGGTGACCTTTCGGGTCGAGACCAGTCTTCAGACTAAGGAAAGAATTCCTACACAATATCTTGCAATTAACTGGTGAAGAGTGGAACATAGCCCATTCTAGACCCTCAGATTAAGCTTCAAGTATTTCCAGGTCTTAGATGGGGTGGGAGACTGCAATCTTCACGTGGTCTGCCCTATTTTGACAAATGCAATCAACCCGGTGTGCACAATCAAATAAGATCAAATAGAACAAGTTGTCCGACAACTTTAGGCTGTGCACGCCGTACGCAAGAAGAAAAAGGTCTTAGATGCAAGTAAAGTTCTTACATCTTCACTCCAAGAAAGACTTCCAAACACAGAAAAGGACGTTTTAATAACCTATATTTCTCCACCAGCGTCCTATGGCCTCGGAGTTTGCCAATCCAGTGCTAATTCCTAATAAGTCTTTGTCAATTTCTTTGAATGTATCATGGAATATAATATGCTTATTAAAACCTTTTCTTCAGGTCCAGTGCAAGCAATTTTACCAGACTGCAACTACAAAAGACGAAACAAGGTAGACCTTGTAGACCAAATCTTACACTATATTAAATATGCATAATTCACAATCACGATGTTCGATGCTTCTTATTTTTAAACAGTTGTTGTATCGTAACAACTTTCCTTGTTAAATTGAATTTATTTTGTATTACATATACACGAAGAAGACCTACTAATTCAATTTTCACCCATTATTATTATAAAACTGGATATCCCAAGGTCTCCTGGTGCTTTTACAAAGATCTGGAACAGCAGAAAAGGGAGAGGAAAAAAAAACGTTCAAACCAATTCCTTTACCTCCTGCCAATGAGATCAACTGTGCTGGGGAGCAGACAACTGTCTGCATATTCCCTCAACCAGGATGAACTTGACAGAGGCAAGAAAGCGAAGCAGAATGTCAAATAGCACTATAAAACAAAATATTGTAATGGCACGTATCGAACAGGAGTGATGCCCAGAAAGCCAAATTTTATTTACCAATGCTTAAAACAAGAGTATGGCAGTGATATACAGGAGCCAACACAAAAAGAGTGACAGATTTTAAGTGTGGGGCATGTTGCTATTCACTCCGAAGTTCATTTACTACTTTATGTGGAGGATCTACTTCTGTAAGCCCAAGGTAACATAATACAAAGTCATTTGCGACTGCAATGTCTCAATCCAAAATAGCGGCAGCAGGTGACAGTCTATCTATAAGGCAAGCAGGATGGTTACGACCGATGATAAAACATCGTCTCCACACCACTCTGATCTGTAAATATCGCTTTCCAGGCTTATGACAAACTACAGGTCTGACAACTCACTTTACATTTGAGGGCATTCCTAACTTTTTCCCTTGTTGTGACAGGCAAGAAAATTAATTATACTTCAGACCTGGGATGTGACACTCCTGCATATTGCCTTCTATTTGTTGATTACTATTGATTTTCTTTGATACTTCATTTAAAAATCAATAGCTAGAAAGAAAAATAGGCATGGTTTACACATATTTAAACATACAAAGGCACCCTGGAAGAAGCCGGAGTTTCAGCCAGGCGCTGGCAGCCAATTATGAGAAAAGCTCTTAACAGGTGAAAGCAAGGGCTCGAGATCGATTTTCAGTTTTCTTTTCCAATCACAGAAAGTGGCTATAAATTAGGATAATCGGTATATTTTTTAAGATAACCCATGAAGCAAATAACTTCAGGCTTTTTAAAACAGAAAGCACCAATAAGTTTTTATAAAAGGAGGATCCCAGTATCATATTGAGAGGATGGCTCACATTACCTGGAGTTCATGCGAGCGCGAAGTTTCTTGGCCTTCTTCCTGATTTTCTGCTTCTCCTCTGCATCCTTCAAACCCTCTGGATGGACACAGGTCTCGATCACAACATCCAGAATGTATTTTTTGCAGGACAGATGTTCCTGATAAAAGAAAAAATGTATATATCAATAGTCAAGAAAAATATTATCGTTCACGGCAAATCAAAGATCCATCACGTGCACATCTGGACAGTCAATCATGTCCCAAATCATTTCTAAAGGTCTCTGGAAGCAACCAATGGCCAAATGTGTGAAGACATTGTGTAGCACCAGACCACACAAAGAAGAAAGTGTTCAAGTCTTCATGTGTGCTGAATTTCCTGGCCTTATCTACAATCACAGTTCACCAGGTTATAGGAGTAGAATTAGGCCATTCCGTCTACTCCGCCATTCAATCATGGCTGATCTCTGCCTCCTAATCCCATGGGGAGGATGCTTTAGAAGAAAAGGTTGCAATGTCAGGATGAGACATTTAGGGCTGTGATGAAGAGACATTTCAGAGCGTGATGAACCTGCTGAATTCTCTCATACAGAATGGTGGTGGAGACCAAGACGGTGAATATACTTTGGGAAAAAATTCTAAAAACAAAAGTTGTTAAGGGCACAGATTGGGAATAAGACATAGTAATGGAGGGTCAGTCATGATTTTAATGATAGGCAGCACGGGTTTGAAGGGCCAAATGGCCTACTACTGCTATTTTCTTTGTTGCTTGAACGTAATCAATAACCATTTAAAAGTTTTAACATCAGCTTATAATAAAATCTGAAAATGTAGGCAGGAGATTAATATTACTGTACAATCGTTGACTACCTTATTTACATTCTCCCTCATTTTCCAGTACCAATGTTGTAAAATCATTATCAACAGCACAAGGATATTAAATTAATATTATTTTGAATTAAATCATTGTGACTTTCCAGTTGAGCTTTCCGAATGCCAATAACCAGCATTGGTATCATACTTCAGTTAGATACGTTGAAGATAAGATATCTTACTAAAAATCACATCTTAATGCAAGTTTACATCACATAGTGAAAGAACTAGAACTCCACTTAAAACTACAGCCAACTTTGGCAGCTTGGCCCTTTGGCCGAGACTACCAAATTAATGAGTTCTCAAAATAATGTTTATCCCTCAATCAAGATTAATACAAATTATCTGGCGAATATCCATCGCTACTTGCTGGACCTTAATAGGAACAACATGTTTCACACATCATAACAGATAAACATGGCTTTCAGGCTTTCCAAATTTCCCTAAGTTACAAAAATACTGAAATCAGGCAAAATTAAGGCAGATTCATTCTTCAAAGCTGTTTCATGTGTACATGTGGCTGTAGGGGAACATTTCATTGATGTTTGGTGTTGGGAATACCAAATGAATATAATCTTCCACAGTTAACGTACATTGGCTTTTTGATTGTAGATATAGGCATACTAGAATGCTTAGGAGTAAGTAAATCACTCATTTTCGGGAATGGTTAGGACAGTGATTTGGGATAGAGCAATTGTGCGCCAGCCAAGAATTGTAATTCCAAGTTGGGAGCAAGCGAATTTGAGGTCAATAACTAAAGGACCTATTAAAACAATTCAATGTCAATACTGGCTTAAAGATGACCGAACAGATAGCAGACAGAGAGGCCTTTGCAACATTATATACACATAAATTAGAATATCATTGTAACCAAGTAACTAATCATATTTCTCGATAATCTTGGACTGAGGATAATACAATTGTTAATCCATGCACTGCTACTGCTACTATTAGTAATCAATAAGTTGTTACAAATCGTAGCAAAGTTTTGCATAGAATGGACATTAAATTTTAAATTCATCTGACTGGTTTATGTGGCACAGAAAATGACATAGGATAAATATTGAGGGCAAAGTATTTACCCTAAACATGCTGTCTTTAAAGTAAATAACTACCTGACATTTTAATTTCCTTCTTAACCTGTCAGAGGGAATTAATTTAGGTTTTATGCAGGATTCTGCCAATTATGGAGATACCTTATATGGACATATCAGTGGTGGAAGAGTGGCACAGCGGTAGAGTTGCTGCCTTCCTACAGTGTGTTTTTCTCTGAGACCTTCGGTTTCCTCCCACATTCCAAAGACGTACAGGTTTGTAGGTTAATTGGTTTAGTAAAAAAGTGTAAAATTGTCCCTAGTGTGTGTAGCATAGTGTTAATAAGTTGGGATCTCGAAACTAAACTTTCCTAGATGTTTTCAACTCAAAATATCTACCACAAATTTACACGTTCATCCTAGATAAATACGAACTCCAGACAATCGCCCTAGATGTTGACCCATTTAACTGAAATAAAGAACCATTTTTACACCATGACATTATTCTTCCTTTCACATCCTTCCTTATTTCCCACAACATTTGATCTCATTAGGTGAATACACCAGTTGTGGTTGACCCATCAACAATGACCCATTAATATCTGATTTCCTGTCATCGTTGGGTGAATTGTTCGAGCTCTGTTCAGTACATTTCCTCAGGATGCAACAATGAAATGGGAACCAGATAAGAAAAACAAATACATTGCACCATTTTATGGTGCTTTTCCAAGAATTAAATTTTGTCTGTTCCGTGAGTGTTTCGAGTTACAAATGAATCCGCGTATGCTTCTGCTGGGAATGCATGACATCTCATTATCAATTCTGTAAATGTTGAGACGTGAAGGCAAGCCAGAATACAAACATTTGTCATTTGACTGGAACCTGCAAGGTGCTGGTACAATTGTCGCGACTGCTGATTGTGCAAGAATATTCCGCAAAGTAACAAAATTGCATTGCATAAATTCAGAGTGTTTTAATAGTTTCTCTTACCCTCACGCAAAAGGTCACAATTTTTTACAGACTCAAAATAATTAGAACACTGAAATTTGCCAAATAAATTGGCGGACATTAAATGGAGAGGCAATATTTTTTGTTCAACTAGCAGGGCTTGACTTACTGCATTTACGAGTTTTGTTTGATAGGACACCACAAAATGTGAAATGGATTCTGAAGAAAGCCTGCAGCAGAATGATTTAATGTCGATTTGATGGAGGAAACCAGTCAAAGTGGAAAAAAAACCCGCTGATACATTATTTTAACATACGTTTGTCTTACTGCCTGCCCTAAGCATTGAAAAAAAAAACCTCCAGAAAAATAACGTGCTGTGATATGAACACTTTGCACAACTAATTCATGTCAAAGAGTATCAAAACCTAACTGCAATTTACAATTTAAAAATTTACGATTTTTTAAATTTTTCTCTCTCCTCTGTTAATTTATGATTAGATATCGCTGCAGCCTTCCCTCCAGTATTGTACCTAGACGGCTCAGTGCTTAGATAACGAATGTCACCGGAATATGCTTCCATATGTACAGAGCAGCCACTCTTATGTTATATCCATAATAACGTGGATAATGATTGCGGATAGGGAAACTTCGTCCGATTTTTCCACATTATCCTCAGAACACTAAGATGCGGCTGCAATTCAATGATACATCCTAAATCAGAATACACCCGCAATCAAAGTTAAGATTACGCACGTCTCTCTGGCTCAGCTTCAGATCAGATACAACATTAATCCTCAAAGATACTGCAGAAAACTTTAAAACATCAATAAATATTTTTGCTAACCTGTGATGAAAGTACAGTTTATAGACAATTTTTCCTATGAAAATACATGTATTTCAAACATCTGTAATAAATGCTCTTTCTAATATCCACTGTCAATTTGTGGAATTTAAAATTCTACATTATAATCTATGCAAATGCAAAATACTATATTTATAATCTGTATAGTGAAGAATTTCTGTATATGCAAGCTCCATGTAAAATCATAACACAACCCAGCACTTTGTGGGCACCTACTCCAGTTTGAACATGCACCTGCATGGAAAGATGTATTTATTACATTTCAAATCCAACAAAACATTAACAAAATAAAATTAGTGTGTGCACATCAATTGCAATGTCTGAAAATTGCTGGGTCTAGTATTGGACATGTAAATGACCTTGGGTACATTCCTATCGTAACATTACTGCAGTTCAAATCAGATAATTCGGGAATAACAATAGTCATTTGTAAAGTTACTGAATGAAACTAGAAAAAAAAACACTGTGAAAGCGTTATAAAACACTGGTTGAATGTTCAGTAGATTGACCTCGTACACTCCTGATATATGATTGTGCTGCACACTCCAACAACTTGACATACACTGCAGGCTTCACACTACATATAACCTGCAGAATACCAAGGCACTGGAAATTTATCTTTCAGAACCTTAGCAAACTTGTTTTTTTCAGTCAAAGGAAGACGTAACTTTATTTTTGTCTATATTTCCATGTCAATATTGCAAGGCCTTATAATTTCATGTTATTTGAAAGAAAAATTCAGCTCTTAGAAGTGTTCTTAAATACTGTTATTTTCAACTCCTCTAATTCAGCATCAGAGACCAATCTTTCAGCAACTATGTCCTCCCTCTGGAATTCTTTTCCAAAATCACTTCATTTTTTCACCTTTCCCTTCAACTTCTAAAGTCTCTTAATTACATTTTTTTTAAAAACCATGACTTTTGGCATTTTCCTCCCAGCCGTCCTAATCACAGTGGGTGTCCTTCCTGCCCTTTGTGAAGTGCTCCAAGGCTTTGTCTATAGGACAGACAGTATGTAAGCACCTGTTAGTCCTTGATGGCCAACAGGTGTTTACATGCTGCCCTTGTTACTGATGAATTCTACATAAATCTCTGTCTTATGTGGAGCAAGTTCAAACCTCAATGTTATTTGTGTTCCTTATATTGCATAAATCAATGTTATTTTCCTGGTGTGTTCATTCGTTGGACTTTATTCTTACTTCCATAAAACAATAAATATATTCTCTAAAGTGCACTTCCGCTCAGTGAGTAGTGAAGCAATGAGCAATAAATTAGGCAAAGTAAAACGTGAGAATTTCATTGCATGACAATAGCAAATTAACAATAAAACACGCTTTCTATAAAATGTGATGCCTTTAGGCACCATAAAGATCATGACTAAAGCTGGTGAACCTGCTCACCAGAAGTATGTTTGGGTATTACTAGATGGTAGTGTTGGTGTTTAATTTGTATCCTACAACTAATCAATTGTATCACCTGAGAAATAAAGTGTAATAATAACAGCATACAAATGTATAACAAGTACATGATTTTCTGTTTCCTGTATTTAACCAAATCAATGTATTCTTTAAAAATAATTGTTAAACGTTGCCTTATAAAGTGAGAATAAATAATTCCAATTCATAGAATTTTAGTTAATTAACATCACTGGCCAATAATAATTTGCAGCCAGAAGTTAAAGTCATTGAAATAGAGCAATAATGTCTCATTCACAACACAGACACTGATTGCTGTTTCTGGTCCTGGATGTCTAGAGCAAACATGACTGTCTGAAGAAGGGCCTCGACCCGAAACGTCAACTATACTTTTTCTCCAGAGATGCTATTTGTTACTCAGGCTCTTTGTCCCTTATATGTATAGGATAGTGTTAATATGCGGGAATCGCTGGTCGGCGCGGACTCAGTGGGCCGAAGGGCCTGATTACGTGCTCTATTTCTAAACTAAACTATTACTTTCGTTTGTTCTACGAGTTACTCCTAAAGCTTAATTCTAATTTTTAAATTACAATACTGTGATCAGCCATGATCGCGGTGAATGGCGGCGTTGGCTCGAAGGGCCAAATGGCCTACTCCTGCACCCATTGTCTATTGTCTAATAATTTCAAAATTCAGTTTACTTCCCAGCTAATATTTACAAAATCTGGTTTATTTTTAACCAAGCCAAATTCTGGTGTTCAATCTGAATACAACACCACTGAAATAGACAAGTGTATATATATGCTAGCCACAGCGTTGGACTTGAGGAAATGAAATAAAACCTCCCTATCCACCTGCAGCTGTGAAACGGATTCAAGATGTCATCACAGCTATAATCTATTCACACTTGACAATCCTGTCCAAAGTGATAACAGAACAAAACAAACTTAATCCCCGTCTCTGAAACCGACACCCGTCAGTAACAGACCTTCAGATATAAAATGACAAGTCAGCCAGCTGTCCCACTGCGACTGCATGACAATTACAAGCAGTCCTTCAAATGAGGTTGGGTGTGGTGAAATGAGGATGAATGAGGGCAGAAGCCAGCATCCCTGATGTCTGTTCAGATGCAAACATTTTCTCATTATAACCTGCCCTTTTATGCAGGACTCGGACAGCATCAGAAGTTCAACATGCGTATTCAATTGTCATTCAACAGTTTCCAGTACAGATCGGACCTATCGATACTGACAAGGGAGAGAGAAGGAAAAGGGAGGGGGTGGTGAACTCTCTTTCTAGCACCACCGAATGAGCATGGTTACAAGTATTTCTCAGCATTCTCACCTTTCATGTTGTGAGGCTTCAGCAAATATCACAATTCATCCTTAAGAATTCATAAGGAAAACAGTGTGGTCATGACACCTCAATTCAGACACTGGTGTCAAATCTCAAAGGTTTAGATCAAAGTGCTGGATTATCACATCGAACAGATTAAATACCAGTAAGTCTAAACTTGCAGGTTTGACTTTTCAAACCAATATGGCAAATATTTTCATTAAACTCTTTCACTCAGCAACAGATTAATAAACCAACTGGCTTTTGACATTTTAAATGACATAGAAAACAGACAAATTAAAGTGTCACATTCTAATCATCTCAAAACCAAGCGCTGGAGGTTCCACCAACACATTGTGTTTTAATGACGATGCCAGTGTCTGCAGTTTCTTGTATCTCCATTCCAATCATCTCCTGGCCTGATTACCATCTCCCTTCGTAGTCGAACCTAACCCTGCACAAAACCCAGCTGCCCATATTCTGACCAACACCAAGTCCTCTCCCTTCTTAATCTCAGCCATTGTCAATCCACCATCCCATCATGAATAAAAGTCCCATCTTAATATCATAACAGAACTGGACACCAAGCATGTGCTCTAGTTTCCGATCCTCTCCCCTCCTCCCTCAAATCGGTGACAACCGCCTTTCTTTCAGTACTTTCTTTCACCTTACTTTCCCACCTTCCCACCTAATGAAAAGGTGAGATTAGAAACTCAGACTCCAGAGGATTGTTGCCCATCTAGGTTATACTAATCTATCATGAATAGTTTACCTCATTTACAACTCCTTTTCAAGAGCTTATGTATTCATATTTCATGTAATGAATATGGAGCTTCAGTTGAAGTTCTAAACATCAGTAATTCTATATATTTTTTGATATCTGAACGTAAAAAGGCTACAGATAATCTTGGCCGCTGTCACAACCAGTATTCAGGTTGAAATAATGGGATCCATTTCAAATGAGGTGAATGGCTTTTATACTTAAATAAAGAGTTTGGATATCATTTCTTGGAAAATTAATTGTCTTTTTTACAAAACTTGTTAATATTCACTTGAATGGAAAATAACATGGTGCATGAACAATTTCTGATCAGCGATTAGATCCACAAAACAACAACAACATATTACTATAGTGCACATCACTAAAGCTCTTTCACAGCTAAGTTTTCAAAGGGGATTTTAGGGTTGAGACAGTTGAAAAGCAAGGCTACCAATCGTAAGGTTCAAGAGTACTGATTTGAAGAGTGTAAATTTGCAGGTGGTAATAGAGAAATAACAATGAAAGCTGCATATTATTGTCACAGAAACGATATTAAATAAAACGAATGAACAGAAACAACACGGTTAAAAGTCAAGATTTCCATCATTGCTTCTACCAGACCCATTTTCAGGATATTAGTTGCAAAGAAATGTTTCCTTCAGGAGAAATCGCCAGGAAGTTTTGCAATTGACTGAAACTTTCCCTTGTCCAGTTTGAACCAAAAACATGTTCCTAGCTTGAATATTATAACATGCAACCATGCAAAAATTCAGTCTAATAATAAAAAGGAACTGCAGATGCTGGCTTACACCAAAGATGGACTCAAAATGTTGGGTCAGGCAGCATCTCGGGGGAAAATGTATAGGTGATGTTTCGGGTGGGGACCCTTCTTCAGACTTTCATATATTCAGTCTATTTGAAATATAGATGATGTTTCACTTAAACAGTAGGAGACGAGCTATGTAATTTTTATGCCTTGGACCAGAATTTATTCTTGTTTGAGAAAGTAATGATCTCCGTCAGCATGTTTTTTCTTACAATACGACTAAAATACACTAAAAATGATACTTGATATTTAAAACTAATGAGATCCTTTTTTTAAAGAAATCAAAATATAGCATTCACTATTCATCCAAGGTATTGTGCCTCTGATACTGCAGCACCCGCTCAGTACTTCTCAGCAATGTCTTCTGAGATGCGCTGTTTAAAGGGCCTGTCCCACTTGGCCGTCATTTGCGCGTCATTTACGCGACATCATTTACGGGTCATGACGCACGCGCGGCAACCCCAGGATTTTGGGATTCACAAAATCTTAACGCGCCACCTGCGTGACGCACAATTGACGCCCAAGTGGGACAGGCCCTTAAGTTCTGCTGCAGCACCTGAACCCATAAACGTTTAGTGTGGTAAATTATCAGTGATTCTATTAAGGAGGAACAATGTCACCTTTGCTTGCAGAGGCATTTATTTGTGCTTAGCTTGCATTTTAACTTCCCAGGAAATTATAAACACTGCTATAATTTCTATATGGCGAAACCAAATATAGAAATGTATAAAAATGGCCTTTATTTAAATCTTTATTATAAATAATTAACCTTGAAATTCCTTCTGTAGCGATTTCAGGCTACATATAAAGTGAATACTTTATAAGAAACTGAAATAAAATCATATTCCACTGTGCAATCAAAATTAATTTAAAAAAATCTTGTGTTCATATTGTACCTTATCATGCCACATCTTACAGCATTTCAGACAATGAATTACGTTGTAGTGTCTGCTAAGTGGGTATATGAACGTACTACTCTTTTTCATTCATGTATCGTATTAAATATACACATATGGTCAGCATCATACTGTGTGTAATTCATTTCATTTAGCCTAAGTTGTCTGATCAATTATACTTTACAAGCTAGGAAAGCAAAAGATGTCCATTAATATAGTTAGGTCATTTTTTTTATTCACATGGGAGATATATACGTACAGTACATTAATAAGCTGACAAGAAATGCTTCCCTCATCCAATGGGGTAAACTTTTTATACAGGGCGTTTGGACTTTAAAATACATTTGGACAGGTACATGGATAGGAAAGGTCTGAGGCCAAATGCGGGTAGGTTGCACTAGCATAGATTGGGCATCTTGGTTGGCATGGGGAATTCGGGCCAAAGGGCCAGTTTCCATGCTGTATGATTCTATGTGGTTGCCATCTTTAATCTAGACTACTTGAAACAACTTTCAAACTTTGGTGAGACCATTTACCCTTCTGTATTTATGTTGGTGGCAACGTAAGCCAACTCTGCCAAGAAAAGAGTCGACCACATGCAATTGGTCAGTGATGTCTGGTGATCCAAAATTCTGGTGCTGGCATATACTACACAGCTGTTGAACCCACTGACGATTATTGGTGACTCATCCTCACCCACAGCCAATGTCATCAATCCCTTCTGCCTTTGGCTGAAGTTTCTTATTTGTTGCAAACAATGTCAACCGCTTTCATATCCCTTCAACTAAGTTTTTCACACGACCTCGGTACACGCGGCAATAATAAACATGAAGAAGAGTTTCGACCCAAAACAACATCTTTCCACGTTCTCCAAGAATGTTTGGAGAACTGAATTACTCCAACACTTTGTGCCCTTTTCTTTAACCTGCTAACAATGTATCTTTTGGTTCATGGCACCCCTGTCTATGTATATCCTTTGGTAATATGGGCATTCCTTTAATAGGGCAATAATTCCTTAATTAATGTGGGATAAGTGTAGATGGGGCATCTTGGTCTGCGTGGGAAAGTTGGGCCGAAGGGCTGGTTTCATGCTGTATGACGCTATGACTCTATTTACATTCTTGGCAGTTGTATATAGTCTCATTTCACTGTCATACAGCAATAGGCTGATCAGCCACAAAGTTCCGATTCCTCTGTCTGCTGTTCCTCTAACCCCAGATTGCTAATTAAGCAAAGTTAGTGGCTGTCTTTCCAATCAGCATACTGACAACTCAATCTCCAGTAATTCAATGCCTGCTTCAATTCAATTCTAATTTCCCATGATCTAAATACCTTGCCAATTCTTGCATTGTTTTGTTTCTCCAGTCTCCTCAGGAAAACTCTTCTGCCTTGCCCGTGGACTCGTGGGCATTTGCTGCCATGCTGCACCAAACCTGGAATTTACATCAGCGCTCCATGGGGAAGTGTGATCCAGATTCATTTAAGTCCCTGTCCCACTTATGTGTCCTTGGCACGTTAATTATGCGACCTCGTGGTCGCATTGATGCGCGATGGTCCCGCGAAGGTCGCGCGCGACTTCATGCGTCCGCGCAGCAGAAGATGGACCGTAACTGCGGGACCGGCAGCATCTCTGAGCAGGTCGAGACTCTTCTTCAGTCTGAAAGAAGGATCTTGACCCAAAACGTCATCCATGCTTTCTCTCCAGAGAAGCTGTCGGTCCTGCTGAGTTACTCCTGCATTTTGTGTCTATCTTCAATTTTCTTGGCCCCGCTCTGGGAGTAGAAGTGGGGGTGGATCCGGACCGCAACGGCCATGAGCCCCAGGCTGGGTTCGACAATCGTTTGCCTGCTTCTGCTGCTGTTGGAGGTGAGATGTTGCGTCGCGCCAGGGTCTTGGGCCTGTCCCACTTTGGCCGTCAGTTACGCGACAGGCCGGTGGCGCGCGTAGATTTTGTTCGCTACAAAATTTCGGAGCACCGTCCGATATCGCACACAACTACATACCCCTCCGCGCTTCTCAGTGGGACCGGCCCCGCGCGGCCACACGATGCCCGTGCGCCTCAACGCAACGACGAAGTCGCGTAATTTGCGTGCCAAGGACACGTAAGTGGGACAGGACCTTTACACCTTCACACACGGTCAGATGCCCACAACCCCTACCTTACGAGTTGCAAGCACAAGCAGAAACTGTTTTTTCATCTCTCCTGCTCACCAGCCTGACATCAATTGAAATATCTCTGCCATTACCCTTGTTAACATTAATTTAAAGACCAGAAGACAAATTTAGGAATTTATTTTCAGCTCTTAACATTTCATACACATTAGGATCACCAAATACTGACAAAATATAGTACAAGAAGGAAAAAAGCATAAACAGTAAGCTTTTCCGGAATCTTGCATTTCCAAGTTCAAATGTTAGAGATATTAAATTCAAGGTGAGTCATGTAGGGAACAATTGAACTGATTTCAGAAGGCTTATGGTTTAGAAATGTATAGGTAATACATTTAGTGAGTAAAAAATGTGTAAACAAATAGCTTACTAGTAAAACTTACCACTTCTTCATCTGACAACTCTCGTCCCTGGATGCTGCTGTTCTCCCGTACAGCTTGCTGGTGTTTTCTTCCCTTGATGTGGCTGAAGAGGTAGACCTCAGAAGTTATCTTTGAAAGAGAAAGTGAAAACAGTTAAGCTCACTGACTCTTGTTAGTTTCTTTCTGATTATGACAGGAATAGGGTCTTCACAAAGGTCACTATCACATCTGAAAAATAGTCAACTTGCCACATTTTCCCACTTTACATCCATCACATACTTATTTTGCAGTTGTTGAGAAACATGTAGATGTTTTTAGAAACAGAAGAATGATTAATACATTCCTCACCACAGTTAGTAACTCGCCTATCGCCATCTCTCAATCATTTCTGTCCGGAAATTGTCCTCAAATCATTTTTTGTTGAGTTAAAGATTTAAACATTACACAAACGAGAAATAGTCAAAAATTCCCTCAAACTTTTACCTTTAGACAAATTTTGTTACATTTGTCCATTTCACCTCAGTGAGAAACTGCTTAATTTAGTTAATCTATTACAAATCTTGAAGTTTCAACTCCATTATTTTAATAATCCTCCACATTTCACAAAGGAAACAAGATTTGGGAATTAGAAATTAAGGCCATAAGACCATATGACATAGAAACATAATTAGGCATTCAGCCCATCAAATCTGTTCCACCATTCAATCATGGCTGATCTATATTATCCGTCTCAACCCTATTTAGTTGAGTTTAGAGATACAGCGTAGAAATAGGCTCTTCATGCCCTTACTTTTATACCAAGCCAATTAACCTACAAACCTGTATGTCTTTGGAGGGTGGCAGATCTCAGAGAAAACCCGCATGGTCACGAGAAAATGTACAAACTTCGCACAGACAGTACCCGTAGACGGGATCAAACCTGCAGTCTCTAGCGCTGAAAGACCTGTAAGGCAGCAACTCTACTGCTGCGCCACTGTGCCGCCCTATTCTCCTGCCTTCTCCCTGGAACCTTTGATGCCCTTACTGATCAAGCATCTATCAATCCCTATCATTTGGCCTCCACAGCTGTCTGTGGCAATGAATTCCAGATTCACCACCCTTCAAACATCATCCACCTGCCAAAGAGAATTCATAGTTAACAGTATTTCTTTACGCAGTTTTAAAAAACAAAACAATATCCACTATTTGAACCTACCAACACATTGCAGAGTGAACAGTGCTTTTTCCGTTCGTAAGGTATTAGTTTGGGGGCGTAGTCAGTATTAGCATGTCTCCCACTGCTGAGCTCAGCTGCTTTCTCTTTTCGTTGTTCTATTTGCTCCATGTGCCTCCGACTGCTTTCATCATGCTGAATAAAAGGCAAAACAGGGTGGGGAAGTCACCGATTACAAACAGCACAACACTTTGCAGTTTGGATCAGTTTGGATAAACTCCAGTACTTTCTTGGAAGTTATTTGCTTGCTAAATCAGAAGCATTTATTTGGTCCTGCATCTGGTTTACATGTTACACTAATTAGCAATGTTACAAAATTTTGAGATTTTAAAAATCAAGTCTGCAATTTATCCCATCAGATAAAGCATAAAAAGAAGTTTAATTTGACACCTAATTCACTTTCATATCTTCAGTATTTAAAATGTTATGGCCATTTTCATACTCGGAAATTAGCATCTTGTTCCCTATTGCTTTTCCATTGACTTAACACAAAAGTTGTGATCGAGGACAGTCAAAAGCCCATAACTTTCTTAAAAATTAAGAGAACTGAAAGAAATTTTTAGTTATTATAGATTGAAGCATTCTAAACCTAATATGAAACAGTCTTACTCGGATGACCTGAAATTAAAGCATATAATTAGTTAGTTACCCAATTGTAGCTAATTACAAAATTCAATTACTAGATCTAAACATCCATCCATTTCTTAAGAAAATATTAATGATTTTTTTTAAAGCCTAAGTATCCAAATAACATTCACACAAGAATTCACAATACAACATGATTTTTAAATCTAATTGTCATTAATTTATAGGCCAAATTGAAGGAATTTAGTGTTTAATGCCCATAAATTAATGGCCATTGCGAGTGGGATTTTCTGGAACGCGATGGATTGGAACATTGCGGTTGCGGTGAATTTAAACCCAATATTGGCAGGAAAAATACTGCCGGTTCAAATGGGGAATAAATCAACGTTTTGCAACATGAAATGTTGATAGAAACATAGAAACATAGAAATTAGGTGCATCCATAAACCGCCAAATATGCAAGTTTATATGAAAAAATAAATAGCTTTCACTTACCTGTCCCCCCTTACCTTAAGCTGTGAATTGTCCGGGAACAATCTTCCTGCATCTAGCCTGTCCAACCCGAATTTTGTAAGTTTCTATAAGATCCCCTCTTAATCTCCTAATTCCAGTATAAACGGCGTTCAGTCTTTCTTCATAAGACAGCATCCCAGAATCAGGAGTCTGCAGCGCTGAAATAGTCGGGCGATTAAAAAAAAAAAATTCACTTACCGGCAGTCGGAACGAATCTCCAGAAAAAGCTCGCACTCCGAGAAAATATAACTCCGGATGGCAAAGGAAAACCGCATTTTAACCCCCCCCTCAAAAGGCGCCAAAGTCGCGCACACGGCCAGTGACAGAACTGCAGCACCGCTAAAGGTAAGTTTTGTAACATACCTGCACAAATCAATCTATAAAATCCAACCTAATTAGTTATAGAGTCGAATAGTACAGTAGCGGGCCCTTTGGGGCCTTGCTAACTTTACTGTCTATTGACACAAACCCTATTTACCAACATTAGGTTGTGTTCCTTAATGTCCATTCAAGTGCTTGGCTAAATGCTTTTAAAATATTGTAATTATCACCTCCTCTGGCAGCAAGTTCCAGAAATGAACACTCTGTTAAATAAAACTTTCACCTCAAATTCCCTTCAAAATTAATTCTTCCCACTTAATCCCATGCTCTCTTGTTTTGGATATCCTTACCATGGTCAGCTGTCACCTTGATGTTACATACTGCGTACCCTTTTTCAGGATTGCCACTGAGAAGCAAATCTCAAACCTCAAGTCCTTAATATCTGGTGATTGTACACTAATCAAACACGAACTATAATGCTTGCAAACCTTACATATGAATGATTGTGAAGATCAACAACGAGTACTCCATTATGTCATACCTTCATCTGTATTTTTTTCTGCAGTTCCTCCATAGCTTCTTGTTGTGCTGCGCTGAGTGCCGCTAATCTCTCCTCTCGCTCCCTGCCAAAGGAGTAGCAATCATCAGGAAATGAACAAGTATGGAAGAAAATCGACAGGATAGACTTTTTTTCCCGAATTGCTATTGTGGGAAGATATGGGGAGGCTTACTGTTCAGTGGAGCAAGATTTAAAGAAGTCACAAAGTGTGAAAATGTATGCTTTTTAAAATGTTCTGTTATCGAATCATCCTCAACCTACTTTGAGAATAAGCACACAAGGACCACACTGCCCCCCAGTACTGAATACTTGTAAATATACTAAATATTTCAAAATAGGGTGCATTTATAGTTGCGTTTGTAGGGATCTAGGGTTATAAACTTTTAATGGTTTGCTCGATAGTCCAATGGACAACAGCAAGGTACTACTGCAAAGTGGCATCATCACTAAACCTGCCCCATTCCAGCAACCATAATTGAATTGCAGTCTGAAACAGGGAACATGGATGACCTGTTCCTCTGAGCCAGAGTTTAGTTTAGTTTAGAGATACAGAGCGGAAACATGCCCTTTGGCCCACCGAGTCCGCACCGTCAGCGAACCCCGCACATTAACACCATTCTACACCAGGGCCATTTCTTACATTTATGCCAAGCCAATTAACCTACAAACCTGTACGTCTTTGGAGTGTGGGAGGAAACTGAGGTTCTCTGAGAAAATCCACGCAGGTCATAGGGAGAACGTACAAACCCCGTAGCCAGGATCACTCTGGCGCTGTAAGTGCTGTAAGGCAACAACTCTACCTCTTTGCCAAAGTGCCACCAAAAGAACTAACCAATCTCCTGACCCACATGTTGCTGCCAGTGAGGCCAACTTATTGTCATCTGGAGTATTTTACTCAGGAGCTGTTTGTGTTAAACTAATTGGCCTTGGAGAGCTGCACATGAATCAGTTTGTGAAGTTTGCAAACCTGGCCCTTTCACGAGCAGCATCTTCTCTTGCTCTCTCTTTCTCCTGTCGTTGTTGTTCAACTCGCGCCTCCTGTTCCCTTCGTTTCAACAACAGTTCCTCCACACGAGCCTGACGTTCTGCCTCCAGTGCTCGTTTGCGTTCCTGCATTCAGACACATTTGTATTCAGATTTTATTTTATCATCTAAAGCAGTATTATCAACAACAACAAAAATACTACATGTAACAAATTTCCGATATTTATATGCTTTTGCCATATCTATAATGCCAGTATTGCATAATCCACAATGCTAGCTGCTTTCCACAAATTAATCAAACATTTATTCATTCATCTGAAACTGCAGACAGCGTCTTTTCCACCTGGCCACAAACCTAATTTTATTGACAGTCATTCAATAACATTCAGGATCACTAGCCATGGCTACATTATGCCACCAGAGATGCAATCAATTTTTTCACCACATTTGAAAGTGAGCACCACCAAATATAGGAACAGCTGCTTTCCCTCTGTTATCAGGCTTCTGAACAAACCTCCCATAAGCCCGGGCACTGATCGATTCACCTCTACCCCATTGTTGTAGTTGGATTTTGTCTATGGAATTGATGTGCTACAATGCTGAGAACTTTTCTGCACTCTGTATCTTCCCCTCTGCTCAATCTACTGCACTTGAGTATGAACTGATTGTATCTATATATGGAAGGTAGACAAAAAAGCTGGAGAAACTCAGCGGGTGAGGCAGCATCTATGGAGCGAAGGAATAGGCGGCGTTTCGGGTCGAGACTCGGGATATATGGTATATTTGATCTGATTGTTTTGCATGCTAACCAAAGCTTTTCACTGCATATCCGTACATGTGACATAAATAAACCTAAACCATATCTGGTAACCCCAAAGACAGCAAACATTGAAACTGAACATTCCCGGGTATGTAGGCCTGTTACTTGTGAGCCAAAAGTTATAATAGCTATGGGCAATTAGTGCAATCTCACACTAATTATTCAATTTTAAGCGTCTTTCTGGTTAAATTAACCAAAGATATATTTAAAAAGGAAATGCAGATGCTGGAAAAATCGAAGGTAGACAAAAATGCTGGAGAAACTCAGCGGGTGAGGCAGCATCTATGCAGCGAAGAAACAGGTGACGTTTCGGGTCGAGACCCTTCTTCAGACTGATGGGGGGGAAAAATATTTACATTTGATGTCCATAAGAATAATAATTGAGTGAGATGATGATTGATACTGATTATACTATGAAGAGAGAGATTCTAACATTGTAACAACGGACAAAACTGAAACACCGTTTAAATATTTCAGTTAATAATTTTCAAGTACAATTATTATTGTTATATATTTCCTACAAGTTCTTTGGAAAGTACGTTTCAACACTAGCTTCCTCTCCTTGGGGGTAGAGAAGATCCCTTTGTGCATCAGATATTATGGGGTCTTTAACTTCAATCTGAACCTTCACAGAAGCCTCATTGTCTCATTTATCTGTGGGCCTCACCTGCACGGCCTCATCACGTGCTTGCTTCTCTTCTTGCCGACGAAGCCTTTCATCTTGCAATTCATTCAGCCGCTGTTCATACTCTTTTACTTTTGCAAGAACATCGTGACGCTTGTTCTGCGCTTCTAGTGTGTTGATGAAAGCAATTTCATTAACCTGAAAGGGGAAAACACATGTGTAGGAAGGAACTGCAGATGTTGGTTTAAACCGAAGATAGACACAAAAAGCTGGAGTAATTCAGAGGGACAGGCAGCATCTCGAGAGTATTAATGGGTCACGTTTTGGGTCGAGACCCTTCTTCAGACTAGAGTCTGAAGAAGGGTCTCGGCCCGAAATGTCACCTATTCCTTCTCTCCAGAGATGCCGCCTGTTCCGCTGGGTTACTCCAGCTTTTTGTGTCTATCTTCGGGAAAACACATAAATAGGTTACCATTTGTCCTGAAATACAATGACGTTTGTAAACATGACTGGTTATTGTTCTTTAACTAGCTATGTACTTTTCCCCCTCAAGACAAGTTAAGATGTACCAACAGAACCCTGCTTTAATTCCCAGCTTGTATTGGATCTTTTCAATGTAAATTGCATCTTGTGTGTAGGAGTGGATGCAATAGTGGGATTACATGGAACAAGTGTGAAGGGTGAACAATGGTCGGAATAGACTTAGGTGGGCGAAGGGCCTGTTTCCATGCTGTATCTCAAAATATTCATGGCTCATGGTCCCAAAAGATGCAAGGGCAATTCAGAGTTAGCACCAAGATAATGAGCATATATCATTCTCAGATTTCTATTAAAAGTTGGTTAAGTACCTTTAGAATTACATCCTAAAGATCTCCCCATTATTCTGCACCAGGCCATAACACTGCTGACCACTGCTTCTTGAGGTCCTCTGAGGGAGCGCTGTATGTATGTATTTATGTATGCATTGTTGATCTATGTACCACTGTATGTAGCACGTTAGTACCTGCACTGATGTAAAGTACTTTGGTCAACGAGAGTTGTTTTTAAATGTGCTATAGAAATAAAATTGACTTGACTTGACAAAGCAATATCTCTAGAATGATACTGTACCTTGGCTTCTTCCTCCTGTGCTTTTTTTACAATGGCTTGCAGTTGCAATTCTCGTTTCAGTTCAGCGTGAAGTAGCTTTTCCTCCATCATTTTTCTCCTCTGTTCCAGCAGCTCCCCTTTCCACTTTCGCACTTCTTTCTCCTAAAGATAGTGAGGATGGGTTAGGGAGTATTATACATGTAACATTTGCTTTTACTTGCATTTTAACACAGAAATGTCGAAGAATGATATGATGAATGTGGAGGTTGGTGGGGTAAAACCCAAGGTTCAATTGAACTCTAATGAATACAGGGCAAATTAACAGGGATCGATGTTAGAAGACTGAGAGGGAGATAACATTGAAACATACAAAATTCTGACACAAATCAAAAGGCTAGATGCAGGGAGGATACTTTCCCTGGTTCTAAAATCTAGAACCAGGGCTCTCGCTCTCCGGATATGGGGCAACATATTTATGATTTGAGACAAGAGAATTTTTTTAATGGCAGCAAAGACATTGAATACAATTAAGGGAAAGATTGATTTCAAGACATAAAAAGGCATCGAAGGATATGGGGAGGCAACCAAATTATGGAATTTAGAGTTAGGATCAATTTGTATTGAATAGCAGAATCAATTTTTCCTACCCCTGTATTTCTAGCTCGTTAGCACTAAGCACTTTGGTTGGGGATATTACTAGAAGCCACAGAGGTTTCATCTACTCTGACCTACCAGGTTCTGTCTGAACAGCAGAGGATACTTCCTAAATCTCCAACGTGGCAGCTATCTAACTGGCTATTAGAAGCAGTAATTAGTGGCTTCTCAGACTTGAAATCAGTGCAAATAGATGCAGTTATGCTTTGTTCCATTCACCCATCTGAAAACTAGGGCGGTACGATGGCGCAGCGGTAGAGTTGCTGCCTTACAGCGCCAGAGACCCAGGTTCGATCCTGGCTGCAGGTGCTGTCTGTATGGAGTTTGTACGTTCTCCCCGTGACCTGCGTGGGTTTTCTCTGAATACTTCGGTTTCCTCCAAAGACGTTGAGGTTTGTAAGTTAATTGGCTTGGTATATAAATGTAAAAATTGTCCCTAGTGTAGGATAGTGTTAATGTGCATAGATCACTGATCGGTGTGGACTCAGAGGGCCGAAGGGACTGTTTCCACGCTGTATTTCTAAACTAAACTAAATTGAGACGGCAGCAACCCATACAATATTTAGAAGGAACATTCAGCTTTTCAGTGTGAGTTCCAATCACATCACAGATAGAGGTTAAAACCTAACCCCTTGTGCACTTCAAGAGTTCAAGAGAGTTTATTGTCATGTGTCCCAAATAGAACAATGAAATTCAAGCTTTGCTTTAGCACACCAGAACATAGAAGGCACGAATACAGAACATATCAGTGTGTCCATGTACCATTGTATAAATATATACACACATAAATAAATCAACTGATAAAGTACAAATAAACAGATAATGGGCTGTTAATAGTCAGTGTTTTGTCCGAGCCGAGTTTAATAGCCTGATGGCTGTGGGGAAGTAGCTATTCCTGAACCTGGTCGTTGCCGTCTTCAGGTAGCGGGGAGATGAGTGTGTGGCCAGGATGATGTGGGTCCTTGATGATGCTGCCAGCCTTTTTGAGGCAGCGGCTGCGATAGATCCCCTTGATGGTAGGGAGATCAGAGCCGATGAAGGACTGGGCAGTGTTTACTAATTTTTGTAGTCTTTTCCGCTCCAGGGCGCTCAAGTTTCCGAACCAAGCCACGATGCAGCCGGTCAGCATGCCGTCTACTGTGCAGCTGTAGAGGTTCGAGAGAGTCCTCTCCACAACTTCCACTACCACATTTCTCACATTGAAACCGTTCTGCTTACCCGCTCCAACAATTTCTGTAGTTTCATAGTTTTCTCCTCTCTTAGTTTCTCACGAAGCTGTTGAGCTTTTAACTGCTTTTCCTCGTGTTTCTTTTTTGATTCTGCAATCGTCCTGTCAGTAGAAAATTTGAAAAGGCCATATTAGGGTTATTATGTATCAAAAACCTTGTAATTTGGTTTACTCTGCAAATGACAATCACAATACTTGATTACAGCTTAATGGTAATTCTGTACTGCGGTAAGTAATTTTAGTCAGTAATTAATCTTAGTCACATTTTCCGCGATGGTGAGGAGAGCTTCTCATGCATCTGGATGGCGTGTCCTGGTGGTCGTGCTGGCTCTTCCTCCACAATATCTCCCCACGATGTGCTCTGGCGCCAAGGTTCACGTGCTAAGAACAGAATAATAATAAATCTTTGTGTAAAAAATCCAGCTGTTACCAAGTTCTTTCTCAGTAGGTTCTGGCAAAACCTTAAACTGCCTTTTCCTTTCAGGCACTCCATCCAAAGCATCGCCTGTGGTTGTTTGGAAAGGTGCCATGAAAAGGGAAGCAAGTGTAGCGGGAGGTGGAAGAGTGAACCAGTGATTCACAAAAGGGATGGTCCCTTCTAAATGCCAAAGGAGGAAGGGAATGGAAGATACACCAGATGGTGGCATCTTGTTGAATGGGTCCATGAGATTTCTGTCACTCCCCAACAGTTATTTATGGGCCGTCCATGTTGAAACAAAATACAGTGAACTCTCATTTAGTCAAAGTACAAATACAGATGACAACGCTATGAAGCACATACCTTCATACTCTGCCAGCATATCATTCCAGTCCAGATTTTGAGATTGGGCCGAGAGACCACAGAGAGATAAGCTGCCGCTGCTCATGCTGGCCTACGAAAAAAATGGATTTGACCCACTATTCTGGCAATTTGAGTGCACAAATGGAACCATTTTATTACACATTGAACTGAATTACCTCCCATAGATCTTACCGAAACAACATTTAATCTCTTAAGTATAATGAAGTATCAAAACCAAGCTGTTCCAATCCGCAAAATACCTGGACAGCAGTGTGTTGTTCCTCTTTGAGACATTTATTAAATCTTTTTAACATTTTCTGAACCATGCATTAAAACAAAAGACCCATCTATCAAATGGGTATGGCAAGATGTTTCTTAAACTGTAAATTTCTTAAAAAACACATAGAGATATGTTAGCAAATCGAAGAAAGGTTCAAGAACAGGTTCATTTTTTAGTTGTTGGGGATTTTAAACTTTCCCAATTGCCTTGAAGCAATCGGCTAAGATGGGAAAGTGCATCCAAGATTTGTTTTTAGATAACGTACAAGGGGTCCTACTGGAGATGGGGCAGTACTTGACAGTATTTTGGGAAATTAAACTCAACAAATTGTGGATGAGTCAATGGGGAACACTTTCAGAGCACTGACCATAATTCTACAGGATAGCAAAATAATTTATAGTTCAGAAATGATTTTGCACATATGGTACTTCACTCTGTCTGACACGGGAATGAAGATAAGTATATCAATAACAATAGAAAAATTCTATTGTTGCTTTTCCGACTTGCAAACTATGAAGAGTTCACAGTAATGGGACCCTGCCATAACCTGAAGGCAACCTGTATAAATATATCCTTCAGAGTTCCCAAAAGGACCTTCAATAATATAATTAGAATACAGAAAAGAGACTTAACTGTATTTGAATTTATTACACTACAATATGGAGTGAAAAAACATTCCAGAAATGTGAAGTTATTTCCAGTGAGTAAATGCGCCACCATTTGCAAAGCAAATCTGGGGTATTGCAGCTTTGATTCTTAGTTATTGTTGTAATAACTCATCTCATCTCAACGGGGCTAGCAACAGCATCAGTAGAATTAGTCTTACCAACGTTCTTGATCTGGATCACTAAGCATTGACGCCTGGTGAATTTATGAACATCCAAACAACCAACCTATATGTATTTGGTATCTGAGTTATGAAGCATGAATGCAGTCATGGTCATTTAGTTGTAGTAGTTTGCCAATATATGGAACTAGCAATTTCAGGAAAAAGTGTAAAAATTGATCATATAGAATATTAAGAGTGAAGGGTAACTAGAGAAGCACTCTGACCGTACTCACTGAGAACTCGCTTTCACCATCAGTCTCCAGATTTATGTCATTGCTTTCCTCTGCTTGAATTTCTCTTGTTAATTGTTCCTCCTCGGCAATGGCATTAGCAATTGCTTCTTCATTCTCCTTTTCCAAACGGTTTGCCAGCTCCTCTCCTTTGGCAAGAACTGCGGCCATAGACTGCTGCAGAAGAAAATGATTGCGTTTACTCAGGTCATCTGCAATACCTCTTGTGTGACATTTACAAGAGTAACAGGCATCATGAAGCCAGGCTCCTCCTTTGGTAGATGATATTGTGTTCAAGATAATACGGGTTAGTTCAGGTTAGAATGAATTTGTCGTTTTCACAATCTCAAAATAGTACAAAAAGTTTAAGAGTTGTATAATATAGTACTAATTTCTACTGATGCAGAGGACCATGCTGTGGGATAAACCACATCATTACAGTTTGCATTGAATGAGTGATTTGATGTTAATTGATAATCCATCCATTCAAGCCTCAAAAAAGCTGGCAGCACCATCAAGGACCCACACCATGCTGGCCACACACTCATCTGTCCTCTAGTAGAAGATACAGGAGCCTGAAATCTGCAATATCCAGGTTCAGGAACAGCTTCTTCCCCACAGCCATCAGGCTATTAAACACAACTTCAACCAAACTCTGAACTATAACAGCCTATTGCTGTGTGTGTGTGTGTGTGTGTGTGTGTGTGTGTGTGTGTGTGTGTGTGTGTGTGTGTGTGTGTGTGTGTGTGTGTGTGTGTGTGTGTGTGTGTGTGTGTGTGTGTGTGTGTGTGTGTGTGTGTGTGTGTGTGTGTGTGTGTGTGTGTGTGTGTGTGTGTGTGTGTGTGTGTGTGTGTGTGTGTGTGTGTGTGTGTGTGTGTGTGTGTGTGTGTGTGTGTGTGTGTGTGTGTGTGTGTGTGTGTGTGAATATATATATTCTATGTTAACTGGACACACTGATGTGATCTGTATTTATGCCTACAATATCCTGTTGTGCTGCAGCAATGCAAGAATTTCATTGTCCTATCTGGGGCACATGACAATAAACTCTCTTGACTTGACTTGAAGTACAGGTAATCAAGTATTAGATGAGAAGATGAAAATTTATTACAGAGCTCCAAACAAATTTTCCAAGTTGAAAGTATTAACGGCTGAACATTGGAAGGATTAGCCGGTTCCAAAATAAATACTGATGTGATTAGGAGGAATGAATTTGACTTATGAAGAAGCATGACAAATAATACAAAGCTGCCAGAAAAATACTCATGCTGCTCTCAAGATCGATAGAGTGTAAAGTAAATCCTGTAGGAAAAATAGAATTTTATTCCAGTTAAACATTGAGCATTAGGCAATTTCATAATCTCAATCGATCAATATATTCTTTCTGTGCTTCTCTTACATTCAAGATGAAACATTTTCCAATTTGGCATACTCTAGATGAGGACCTAGATTTAGGACCTGGATGAAGTGCTATAATCTCAGAACAAGGTAAACACCTTTAATCCATTCCAAAAATAAAGTGCTGGAATAACTCAGCAGGTCGGGCAGCATCTCAGGAGAACATGAATAAGTGACGTTTCGGGTCGGGTCCCTTCTTCAGACTGATAGTGGTGGGGAGGGGAGAGACCTGGGAGAGAGGTGGGGCAGGGCTAAGCTTGGCAGGTGGTAGGTGGATATAGGTTGGGGGGGGGGGGGGAGGGGTTGATTGGCAGATGGTTGAACATAGGTCAGAGAGGAAAAGACAAAAAGTGTGAGATAAGGATAAAAGAGGTCATAAGGTCATGTGATAGGCGTAAAATGAGGCCATTCAGCCCATCAGGACTACTCTGCCGTTCAATCATGGCTGATCCATCTCTCCCTCCTAACACCCATTCTCCTGCCTTCACCCCATAACCTCTGACACCTGTACTAATCAAACATCTATCTAACTCTGCCTTAAAAATATCCACTGACTTGGCCTCCTCAACCTTCTGCGGCAAAGAATTCCACAGATTCACCATCCTCTGACTGAAGACATGTCTCCTCATCTTCCTAAAAGAACATTATTTAATTCTGAGGCTATGACCTCTAGTCCGAGACTCTTCCACTAGTGGAAATATGGAAACAAAGAGGTGCAAACTGTGAAGCCAGAGGAAATGAATACAGATGGAAAGGAACAGGAGGAGGGGGGAGGTGAGAAAGGGTGGATTTCAAGGTGGGGCACAGGTAAATCCAGGTGGGGAAGAGAGGGGCAAATCCTGATGGGCACAGGGAAGAGAGGGGTTGAATCTAGGTAGGGCACAGGCAAGAGAGGGGCAAATCACAGGGAAGAGATGAGGGGGCAACAAACTTTTTAAAATCCGGTGTTTAATTTGCGTTATTGCATAATTCCCCTCCCTTCAGTGTTGAGAGGATTCTGCATGATGGAGCGTGGTTCTGCATACACCCGAGGCATCATTTACAGCACAACCAAACTTTGCATCTGAACCTCAACCTAAACTTTCCTAGCAAGGAAGCCTTCCGATGAAGAGGATATCATAGACCTGGTAACAAATTCACACAACAGATCCAGATCAGTAAGGGGTCCTGTCTAATTCATTTCTTTCTCAGCACAGGTACATAGAAGTACCTCTTGAACCTTTCTCCGATTGAATTAGCACAGAGAAAGAATGGCATCTAGGGATTATGTTCCAATGACCTACAACTCAGGATAGGTTTACCCATTATGTCACCGGAGTTACAAAACTTTTTTATAATCAGCTCCCTAATCCTACCGTACTCTAACATTATTCTTGTGCCTGAAGCAAAGTTAACTTTAGTCCATCATGAAATTAAACATTTTAGCTGCAAAACAGGGGAGAAGGGGAGAAGGAGTGGAGACACTTTTAAGAAGCCAGACAACTTTTAATAAAGTTTAGCGGGCATTTAACATTACCGGTCGGTTTTCCTTGGTTCTGAAAACTCCAATGAGCCAATTCAAATGCCCGGTCAGCAAAGGAGATGCTACCTCGACTGCCTAGCGACCACACTCCATTGCACTACAAGTTCAAAAGAACCATGTCGACCAATTTTTCCTCGACCAAATTGCGGCCACGAATATGCGGGCTTGCAGTAGAGTAAAGGGGCTGTCCCACTGCGGCGACCTAATCTGCGAGTTTAGACGAGTTTGCCTTCAACTCAAACTCAGACCAAACTCGGTCCTCGGAGGTCACTGGGGCTCCCCTTCATGCTCGAGGGAAATTCCCGAATACTCGCGGCCTCAGTTTGGTCGCGGAAAATTTCTCAGCATGTTGAAAATTTTTCTGCAAGTAATATTTGGTCGGCATGGTTCTTTTTAAACTCGTAGTGCAGTGGAGTGGGGTCACTATTTAGTTACAGGCAGTCGAGGGCAGCCGTAGGCAATCTCCTTCGCTGACCGGGCATTTTGATTGGCTTATTGGAGCTTTCAGGGCTAAGGAAAACCGACCGGTAGGTAAAATGCCCGCTAAACTTTATTATACTTCTTAAAAGTGTCTCCACCCCTTCTTCCCCCCTCTATCAAGGACTTACCGTACACTGTGCAGCCGTCCTTTACCTTCATTTTCAGACAGCGCTCCCCCGCTTTCCCTGGCCCCCCCGCTGTGTGTGCATGCGTGTGTGTGTGTGTGTGTGTGTGTGTGTGTGTGTGTGTGTGTGTGTGTGTGTGTGTGTGTGTGTGCGCAAACTCTTCTAAACTCGCAGTTTGGTCGCCGCAGTGGGACAGGCCCTTTAGTAGCGATTTTTACATGGCTCACTTGAAAAACAAAATATTAAACATTTTTGTAATGGTTAGGCAATTTTTATAATGGAACTTCAGTGAAACGGAATTGTGAAATACAAGTGATCGCCATCTTTTGCACAATTGAATTCCAAAAACATTAGGAACAATTATTACAATAGACGGTTAGGGATGGACAATAAACGCTAGCCATACTAAACTAGAAATATCCACACTCCACAAATTGAAAAATTCAGCACTTATCATTGAGAGATTAAGAAGAAAAGACAAAGAAATAATTGGAGGAAGTCGAACATAATAGCTTTCAAGATTTCTATAGCTGGTTATTTTGAACAAATATGGCACATTAATCATTATATATCCGCAGACTGCAATATTAAGAGTTTTTGGAACAATTTAATTTAACTGGGACATATTCACCTAATCTATTCAGGAAAATTGGATTTTCATAATCTTAAAATGTCAACTTGGTACAGTTTACAAGTGTTCATTCTGGTTGTGTTATTCTGAACTCTGAGCCCCTGCTGTCAACAGTAACCTTGTGCTATTGCCCTGACTGTCAGCATTGTTTACATAGACCTACATCCTTTATCTTTTTGGCGTTTTCACCAAACAGCCGAGAGACAACAGACATGGCCCTTTCGTGAATTATGTTAAGAGTGCCTTACCAACATGGAGATGTGTGAGGAGGTAAAAGGATTGGCCCCTTACTAAAGAAAGATAACATCAGGTCGTATTGAAAAACACACCAACGTAAATTTGTAAGATCTTTACGATAACCTTTCATCAAATTAGAAATATTAGAATTTTAATATTTTCACACTATAAATTGCAAAGTGAACTATTTTCCCCAAATGTGTGGATAGTTGGCCAGCATTAATTTTCTTCAAATGTGCTCTTTTTGTTTCTATCAGAACTGGTCAGTTCTGCTGTAAGGTAAGTATTATAATATTAATGCTGATTTTCTCTCCCTGTAGATACTGCCATGAATTGAGGATTTCCAGCACTCCCCCCTCAGTTCCAGGTTGTATTTAACACCACTTGTTTGGACCTTTGTTTGTTTCCTCTCCAACTATCTTCTTTAATCAACTCACCAGGCAGCTCTGCAAACATTGGAGTTAACTAGGCAATCCTGGACAGAGACACTCTCTTTGCACTCTCTGTCCAATCTGTTTTTTTCTTGAATGTAGTCATGCCCTTCACTATCTGGTTCTCAACTCTTCACTCAACCTCCCCAAGCAAAACAAAGTTATGGCCAATCAGAACCATATTGCCTTTATAAAGAACTGAATCATTCAACTAAAATAACTTCAGTCGTTTGACTGTGACATGGCCAAAGCACAAATGTGAACAAAATATTTAATTCCTCCATTGGATTTGCTTTTTCTGTGCTAAATGTAGAGAAAATGAGCCTTGTGCCCTTAACATAATATCAAGATGAAGAACATGGCATGGTGTGGTTAGAGAGCTATTTTGTATGGGAACAATTAATCCACACATTGTATTCCAGACACCTTAAAATGTTATTTGTTATTTATTTTGACAGAATTTTTCATCGTGCCACAAAGCCAATCTTCAGTCAAAGTAAATGATAAGGAAATAACAATGAATCTATTCAATGCCCCAAGGTTTTAATTTAATTCTTCTAGTAATTCAACTTATAGGAATGTTCTCGCAACAGACAAAATCAGATATATTACTTGAGTACTGTCATGCGAATAGCCTCAATTTTTCCCCATAGTAAATTCAGGATGATCTCATCACTGATAGTGTTACAGGGATGTTCCCTAAGAAACACTCAAACTATAACAATGAAAAGGACGTTATACTAGTTGCTAATATCTCAAATAACTTTGCAGTGCATCTCTGCTCATCGCATCTATTGCTACTCTCTGCAAAGTGTGCTGGAATAAATCACATTGACAAGCAATAGTTAATTATTCACCACAGTGATATATATTCAATAAAAGATAAAGAAAAAGCGAGGAACAGTGAACAGACAAACTATTATTCAAAATGTGTATTCTTCACATAATTTGATGTGTGGCATCCAGTAAAATCTGGACACCGCTTTTTGTGAAAGATGTAAAAGCTTAAGAGAGGGTGAAGTAAAGAATTAGTAAAACGTTCCTTGGGATGACATCTTTGGTTGTGAGAATAGGCTAGAGACACTGGGGTTGCTTTCCTTGGTTCACGATTGCGAGGGAATCTGATGAAAATATCTAAAATAATGAATGATATAGGCAATGTAAATGGAAAACAACTGCTCTCACTGGCAGTACTAAGAACCAGTGAATATAGATATGTCCGCAGTGAGTTCCAAAGCAACGCCAAACTGAGCCAAAATTCCCACTGCCATAGTTTTGATCGTGGAATCAGTTATTTTTTATAATCCCTGGATGTGGTAATCAAGAGTGCTATTGGAACCATGGAAATTAGGACCAGCTAGAAAACCTTATCACTGCATCAGAAAATGCAGGAAGTATTTAGTGAGAAGGGGAACTGAGTTAATGTTTCAGGTCAGAGAGCCTTTGTCAGGATTGGGGAAGCAAAAAAATAAACTTATTAAGCTGAGGGTGGGTGGAGGAGGGGAGATTTTTTTAATAGGGCAAAAAACTAGGGTAGTCATGAGATAAACAGCAAACGAGTTATCTGGTCATTGAGTGAATGGAAGTACTTGGAGAGTGAGAATATAGACAAAAGCAAAGTTAATTGCATAGTGCAAAGCAGAATAACATGCCTCACAGTTCAGGAAAAAGGTAAATAAGTGGATAAAACAGAAATCTGTTCAATTTCCACAATGTTCTCCCCTTCACATGACCATCTCTGACTCCTCCCTTCCTTTTTTCTGTCTCTATCTCAGGCGATGTTAGGTACGAAATCCATTACAGCCCACCGACTCCCACAGCTATATTGGCTACTCTTGCCCCACCCTGCATCGTGTAAGGACTCTTTTCCATTCTCTCAGATCCTCCATCACAATAGTATTTTCTCTAATGATGAGACTTTCTGTCCAGGTTCCTGTAAAATATTACCCTTCTTCCTGAACCGGGACTTACCCTTTACCATTGTTGATAAAGCCCTTAACTACAGATCATAATTTCTTGTGTTCTTGCTCACACCTCCTCTCCCGTACAGAACCCAAGAGAGTTCCCCTGGTCTTCACTTCCCATCCCACCAGCCTCAACATTCAGTTAATCATCTCCGTTATCGTCAAAGAGATTCCATAACCCAGAATCATCTTGCCCTCGTTCCCTTTCAGCGTTTTGTTGGGAATGTTTCCTTTTGCGACTCCCTGGCCCACTCATCTGTTCCCACCAACCACTGCTGACATACTGCGCTTTCCTTTGCTAATGGAGGTGATGCAACACTTGACCTCCCTTCTCTTCCCTTCCCATCATCCAAGGACATACACAGTCTTTCCACATGACGCAGCGATTCACTTATACTTCTTCCGAGCAAGTGTGTTGCATTCAGTATTCCCAATTTGGTGCTCACTACTTCAATAACTAATGCAAATTGGATGACTGCCTAGTGGAGAACTTATGTTCAGTCTGCAGTAGTGATCCCGAGATTCCTAATGCCTGCCACTTTATAATCTTCCTTCCCACTCCCACTTTGAACTATTGGTTTATGGTCTCCTATGCGGTTATAATATGGCCCAATCCAAGCTTGAGGACTAGTTCTACATCCATCCGACCACATTGCAGCCTTCTCGACTCAATGTTGAATTCTACAACCGCATATACCTAGGCGCAGCTTGTTTGTTTTTTCTCCATTTATTTCACACCTGACTACTCTGCTTATCGCAACTCCTACATTCTCATCTTTCCTGTTGAAGAAAGAATTGCAGATGCTGGAAAAATCGAAGGTAGACAAAAAATGCTGGGGACACTCAGTGGGTAAGGCAGCATCTCAGTGGGTACGGCAGCACCTGAAATGTCGCCAATTCCTTCTCTCCATAGATGCTGCCTCACCCGCTGAGTTTCTCCAGCATTTTTTGTCTACCTTCTTATCTTTCCTAAGAAAAGTTTCGGCCCGAAACGTTGCCTATTTCCTTCGCTCCATAGATGTTGCTGCACCCGCTGAGTTTCTCCAGCATTTTTGTGTACCTTCGATTTTCCAGCATCTGCAGTTCCTTCTTAAACAAATATCTTTCCTATTCATTTGTTTATATTCTTACTCTTTCATTGCCCGCATTCACTCACTTTACAGTTTACCTCCAGTCACACCAGTTTTCCCCACATCAGATACCCATTGCTCCCACACTCTCCATACGCTTAATAAGTTTCTCTCCGTCCCAGTTCTAGCGGTTTTAGACTTGAAATGTCAATGGTTCCTTTTCCTGTCATGACCTGCTATTTCTAGTATTTTCTGTTTTTATATTAGTTATCCAGCAGCTGATTTTTATCACATCATCAACCTACCTAATTTAGCAAGTGACGCAGCTTTCAGTTATTTCTATTACAGTTACATGAAATCATGAATACAAATTCCTATTTTTAATCAAATGATTCCATGTTCTAAAGTAGTGGTTTACAACCATTTTAGGAATGAAAGCTTCATTTATTAATGCATTGTAAAATATACACTCCACCGCATTTACCTCCAATCATAAATGCCTAACAACATCACAGATCACTTCTTTTAAGGCTCTGCAGTTAATACCACCTCAGCTGGGACCATATTTAGCTTTATTTTTTTCTGTGAATTTTCTTACCAAATTACCCTAAAGTTATTGAAGCTTCGCTAATGCCTATAATACCAGTATCATGCTCCATAACTATCACCCCCACATGCAGTGATGCATCCTAGATTAGGAATTACTATTCAATCTTCAGTCTTCTGGAATCTTGTGTTTCAATATTGTCTTATAAATATTCAATATTGTCCTATAATACTTTCCTCAGCTCCTTGGCTATTAGAGGTTCAGAAAACAATAATTCCTGCATTCTTCAAAGGAACCAGCCCATAATAATTTCCTCATAACTGTGCGTGGGAGTTTGCTTTACAAAAAAGAACTACAACAGTGTGTGCAAAGTTTGTTGAAAGCGGCGGGGCCTGTTGAAAATAAAAATGTGTAAGAGCATATAAGATTCTGGGCCTAATAATGGAGGCACAGTGGCGCAGGATGGTGGGGCTGCTACTTCACAGCACCCGAGACACAGGTTCGATCCTGACCTCGGGTGCAGTCTGTGTGGAGTTTGCAGGTTCTCCCTGTGACCGTGTAGATTTCTTCCGGGCGCTCCAGTTTCCTCCCACATCCCAAAGCTGTGCGGCTTTGTAGGTTAATTAGCCTTTGTAAAATTGCCTCTAGTGTGTAGAACAAGTGTGAGCGGGTAATCAATAGTCGGTGTGGAGTCAGTGCGCCGAAGGGCCTGTTTCCATGCTGCATCTCTAAACTCAACTAGCAAAGAGCACAAGAAGAAAGTAGGTGTTTGTGGAATAGTAGTTCAGCTGCACAAGCATTGTAAGTTTGGAGTTTAAACATTGGAGTTTAGCTCGATTGTTCGTACATACAGCGGGTATTGACAGGACAGCTGAATGGCCATTGTTAGTTAGTACAGTAACCCTTCTGTGAAACAAGGTAAAGGAGTAGACCATTCATCATCAAACATGTTCCACCCATTCAATTAGATTAACTCCATTCACTCGACTTGGGTCAGTGACCCTTACCTACTGAGCCTAACAAATACCAATCTCAGTTGTGACCCACACAGCTCCTCACCTCTAACCTCAACAGATGTTTGGGGGAAGAACAATGCAAACCCACCACTATCCTTTATGTTAAAATTCATTCCTTCCTGACATGACTCCCCCTCAAACTTCAACAATGCTGCACTTTGCATTTGATGGCTCAGAAAGGGCCAGAGAAAGCAAATGCCCAGTCAATTGCCCAGTCAATTGGTGGAGAGAAATTAATTTGCTGAAATTCCTCGCCTTCGACTGAATATTACCAAAATCAGTTGACCTCCACATGAACTAGGAATCAGGCTAACAATTTAACATCTCACCCAAGGCACGGCGCCTCAGATCATGCAGAACTTGCACATTAGTTTAGATTATAAGATTAAACATGATATGGGGCTTAAGTGTTCTGACCCAGAAGTGAAGGTACCACCAAATGAACCAGCCGGATGCTTTCAATTTAAACTTATCTACAGGGCACATTTCAAATTCACACAAATATCTTTGTATTCTAAAACATCTTTAGCATAAATAAATTTGTGGTGTACATGTGCGTATAATAAAAGAAATGGGAGATGTCATAAAGCTAGAAGCAACCATATAAAACACCTCATGGTTAACGTGTAACTTATTTTTTGCTTTTAAATAAATGTGGGATAATTCCATTAATAAAAAATAATTGAGAAAATGAGAAAGCATTTGTCATTAATTAACCTGACCTGTTACTTGTATTCACATTGTTTCTTATCTGAAGCACCTTAAATATACTTTCTAATGATGCACAGAACGTGCAGCCTTTTTAAATTTGTAATAGTCTCGTAGACAATTAAATTGTAATTAATCTTCATATTTTAAATAGGCCTTCAAATTTTAGCATAGGTATTGGCAATTCCATCTTGAAGAGAGCCCGAGACTAAATTCTTGGTACTTAGCACTCATTAACCCATTAAATGACAATCCTCTAAAGAGCCAATTAGATGTACAAAAGGTCCACAGAGTATTAACAATTAGACCTTAAAGGATACAAATCAACGACAAATGCAGCTCAATAATATTCAAAGGTTGCTGTTTTATATTCAGCACAGCTTCTACATGGCTTGGTCCTCAGGAACTTGGCGCAACCCAAAGTATGTTACAATAGTTCAGCAGTAATCTACACTAATTCCCCACAAGGCAATAAAAGACTCCTGTCGACTGGTTGGAGGCCTGAAAATTAGGTGTTCTATTAATAAAGAGGAGGCTTTCATTTTGCCAAGTACCAGAGGGCTTGTAAAGATTAATAATGTCTCCATCCTGTTCCATAATCTCCTCTGATTTCCTTTCAATTCTTTCCATCCCCCTCCCATACATTTGCAGACATGTTTGAAATGAAAACGTAGATTACCACTGGCAATGTTGCTGCCCACATCTCTCATGCCTTTGCAAGGTTTGATCTCCATTTTATTTCTACATCTATTGAGACTTGAAACCTTCACAGGTTGGTTGTGGTAGAATGGAAAAACATTAAAGATCATGGACAGACACAAAAAGCTGGTGTAACTCCGCGGGTCAGACAGCATCTCTGGCAAAAAGAAATAGATGACGTCTTGGGTCGAGACCCTTCTTCAGAAGAAGTCCTTTGCATTCAGAAGGGTCTCGACCCGAATTGTCACCTATTCCTTTCCTCCAGAGATACTGTAGGACCCGCTGAGTTACTTCAGCTTTTCATGTCTATCTCCGGTTCACCCCAGCAGCTGCAGTTCCTTCTTACACATTAAAGATCATGGCTTGCATTTCAAGAAATAATGCATGATTAGCAACAAATATACAATCATTTCAAGGCACAAAGAAACAACTTAAACTGAAAATGTGGTTCATCCATGGATTGCAAAGGAAATTAAATTCTAGGGAAAAGGATCATAAACCTCTGTTTCTTCAAGAAAAGGTAAAAGGCTGTTGAAATTGTAGGACATTGTGATAGATATAACATTAATTTAATTAATAGCTAACTATTTTGCAGCAAAATCATCAATTCATGACCCATAAGATTTTGTGGGCATCACAGAATGCATTTAAGAATGACAAATAGAAAGGACAGTGAGATGGTGTTACACGGTTCATAAAATATGGTATTTGTACAGTCACACAAAAGGAACAGGGCCTAGCGGAACCTAATATAGAATTAGAATCGGTTTGGCATAGCTAAAAAGCAGCAGAGGACATAAAACACTAATGGGAGTTGTTATTTCAATAGACAATAGGTGCAGGAGTAGGCCATTCAGCCCTTCGAGCCAGCACCGCCATTCAATGTGATCATGGCTGATCATCCCCAATCGGTTCCCTGTTCCTGCTTTCTCCCCATATCCCCTGACTCCGCTATTTTTAAGAGCCCTATCTTGCAGCCTCCAAATAGCAGTTCAGAAGTAGAGCATGGTAGGCACAAAGAAACAACAGAAAATACGGCTCTTCCATGGATTGCAAGAGAAATTAAATTCGAAGGAAAAGGATTATGAAGTTGCCAGCAGTTGAATATTGGGACCATCTTCTAAATCAACAAGATGACCAGAAAAATAGAACGAGTGAAGTGACAGTAAGCCAGCAAGATAAATAAAAACAGACTCAAAACTTTGGAAAGCATGGAAAAAGAAAATGACTAACAATGACAAACTACCAGAGGGGGCCCTTACAGATGGAGGTGTGAGAATTTACAATGGGAAATAAGGAGATGGCATGGGAAATCAATACAGTTTCCGAAGTATTGGAAAAGCAAGAGTTCTTTGCCTATGAGGAAGTACAAGAGATCAATGTTATTAATTTCTCCAGTATATAATGAGCAATGATTTACATCCTAGAGTTTTGAAAGAGGTGTTTATGGAGTTAGTGGATACTCTAGTTATCATCTTCCAAAACTCTATAGGTTCTGCAATGGTTCTTCCAGAATGGAGGGTAGCGAATGATCTTTAAGAAATGCAGGTGAGAAGACAACCTATTAGGTTTACAAAGGGAGTGAGAAGAGTGCTGGAATTGATAGTAAGGAAAATTATAACAAGACAATCAGTAAATAATAAAAACTCTCAGTCGACACCAATATATTAACCCCATTGCCACACCCTTCAACCTTTTCACCAACCTCCGGCGCTAGACCTAATTAATAATAAACAATATGGTAATCAACTTCTCTACATCGGTGAGACCAAGCGTAGGTTTGGCAATCGTTTCACTGAACACCTCCGCTCAGTCCGTCTTAACCTACCTGATCTCCCGGTGGCTCAGCTCTTCAACTCTCCCTCCCATTCCCAATCTGACCTTTCAGTCCTGGGCCTCCTCCATTGTGAGAGCGAGGCCCAGCGCAAATTGGAGGAACAGCTCCTCATATTTCACTTGGGTAGTTTACACCCCAGCAGTATAAACATTGACTTCTCTACCTTCAGATAGCCCTTGCCTTCTCTCTCCATCCCCTTCCCAGTTAACATAGAAACATAGAAATTAGGTGCAGGAGCAGGCCATTCGGCCCTTCGAGCCTGCACCGCCATTCAATATGATCATGGCTGATCATCCAACTCAATATCCTGCACCTGCCTTCTCTCCATACCCCCTGATCCCTTCAGCCACAAGGGCCACATCCAACTCCCTCTTAAATATAGCCAACGAACTGGCCTCAACTACCATCTGTGGCAGAGAATTCCACAGATTCACCACTCTCTGTGTGAAAAAACGATTTTCTCATCTCGGTCCTAAAAGACCTCCCCCTTATCCTTAAACTGTGACCCCTTGTTCTGGACTTCCCCAACATCGGGAACAATCTTCCTGCATCTAGCCTGTCCAACCCCTTAAGAATTTTGTAAGTCTCTATGAGATCACCCCTCAATCTTCTAAATTCCAGCGAGTACAAGCCAAGTCTATCCAGTCTTTCGTCATATGGAAGTCCTGCCATCCCAGGAATCAGTCTGGTGAACCTTCTCTGTACTCCCTCTATGGCAAGAATGTCTTTCCTCAGATTAGGAGACCAAAACTGTTCGCAATACTCCAGGTGTGGCCTCACCAAGACCCTGTACAACTGCAGTAGAACCTCCCTGCTCTTGTACTCAAATCCTTTTGCTATGAATGCCAACATACCATTCGCTTTCTTCACAGCCTGCTGCACCTGCATGCCTACTTTCAATGACTGGTGTACCATGACACCCAGGTCTCGCTGCATCTCCCCTTTTCCTAATCGGTCACCATTCAAATAATAGTCTACCTTCCTGTTTTTGCCACCAAAGTGGATAACCTCACATTTATCCACATTATACTGCATCTGCCATGCATTTGCCCACTCACCCAGTCTATCCAAGTCATCCTGCAGCCTCCTAGCATCCTCCTCACAGCTAACACTGCCCCCCAGCTTTGTGTCATCCGCAAACTTTGAGATGTTGCATTTAATTCCCTCGTCCAAATCATTAATGTATATTGTAAATAGCTGGGGTCCCAGCACTGAGCCTTGCGGCACCCCACTAGTCACTGTCTGCCATCCTGAAAAGGACCCGTTCACTCCTACTCTTTGCTTCCTGTCTGCCAGCCAGTTCTCTATCCACATCAATACTGAACCACCAATACCGTGTGCTTTAGGTTTGTATACCAATCTCTTGTGTGGGACCTTGTCGAAAGCCTTCTGAAAGTCGAGATACAACACATCCACTGCTTCTCCCTTATCCACTTTACTAGTTACATCCTCAAAAAATTCAATAAGATTCGTCAGACATGATTTGCCTTTCGTAAATCCATGCTGACTTTGTCCAATGATTTCACCACTTTCCAAATGCGCTGCTATCCCATCTTTAATAATTGACTCTAGCAGTTTCCCCACTGCCGATGTTAGACTAACTGGTCTGTAATTCCCCGTTTTCTCTCTCCCTCCCTTTTTAAAAAGTGGGGTTACATTATCTACCCTCCAATCCTCAGGAACTACTCCAGAATCTAAAGAGTTTTGAAAAATTATCACTAAGGTATCTGCTATTTCTGGGGCTACTTCCTTAAGTACCCTGGGATGCAGCCTATCTGGCCCTGGGGATTTATCGGCCTTTAATCCATTCAATTTACCCAACACCACTTTCCGGCTAACCTGGATTTCACTCATTTCCTCCATCTCATTTGACCCGCGATCCCCTGCTATTTCCGGCAAATTATTTATGTCTTCCTTAGTGAAGACAGAACCAAAGTAGTTATTCAATTGGTCTGCCATGTTCTTGTTCTCCATGATCAATTCACCCGTTTCTGACTGCAAGGGACCTACATTTGATTTAACTAATCTTTTGCGCTTCACATATCGATAAAAACTTTTGCAGTCAGTTTTTATGTTTCCTGCCAGTTTTCTTTCATACTCCATTTTCCCTTTCCTAATTAAGCCCTTTGTCCTCCTCTGTTGGTCTCTGAATTTCTCCCAGTCCCCTGGTAGGCTGCTTTTTCTGGCTAATTTGTACACTTCATCTTTTTCTTTGATACTATCCCTGATTTTGTTCGTTATCCATGGATGCGCCACCTTCCCTGATTTATTCTTTTGCCATACTGGGATGAACAATTGTTGTAGTTCATCCATGCAGTCTTTAAATGCCTTCCATTGCATATCCACCGTCAACCCTTCAAGAATCAATTGCCAGTCCATCTTGGCCAATTCACGTCTCATACCCTCAAAGTTACCTTTCTTTAAGTTCAGGACCCGTGTTTCTGAATTAACAATGTCACTCTCCATCCTAATGAAGAACTCAACCATATTATGGTCACTCTTGCCCAAGGGGCCGCGTACAACAAGGCTGCTAACTAACCCTTCCTCATTACTCAATATCCAGTCTAGAATAGCCTGCTCTCTCGTTGGTTCCTCCACATGTTGGTTTAGAAAACTATCCCGCATACATTCCAAGAAATCCTCTTCCTCAGCACCCCTGCCAATTTGATTCACTCAATCTATATGTAGATGGGTGATATATGTTCTCCCCCTAGTCTTACTGTCTCCAACTACTTTCTATTTTTGTCCAGCCTCCTCCCCGAACATCAATCTGAAGAAGGGTCTCAACCCGAAACATCGCCCATTCCTTCTCTCCATAGATGCTGCCTCATCCGCTGAGATACTCCAGCATTTTGTGTTTATAATCAAACACTTGACATCCAGTATAGCACAGAAATGGGGTCTTCAGCTCACATACCTTTTTGCCTATCTACACTAATCCTATTTGCCAGAAATTGGACAGTATCATTCTATGCCTTGCTATTTAAGACTGTCTAAATCTCACAGAGTAATTATATCCACCACATCCTCCAGTACATGTTGCAGACATCAACCAATCTATGTGTAAAATAAAATTTCCCAAAAGATGTCATTTAAATCACCTATCTCTCACCTCTAAACTATGCTCACTTGATTTACTTCAGAAGAAAGGCCCCAACCCGAAACATCACCTATCCATGTCTTCTATAGATGCTGCCTGACCCACCGAGTTACTCCAGCACTGTGTTCCACGCAAGTTTCCAGCATCTGCAATTTATTGTGTCCCCATCGGGGGGAAAAAAAATGAGGTTAGTTAAAATAAAACAGAAATGCTGAATATTTTACAAATTATGGTAAATTGAGAAGTGATTATGCTCAAAGGGATTTGAGTGTTGTGCACAAATAACTGAGAGCTAGCATGCAGTGGGCAACTGGTATGAATAAAAATGCTTCATTGCAAGAAGATTTGCATACAAGATTAAAGATTATCATTGATTTTTATAATTACAAGAATTTTGTTTTGGAACAGTGATCAACATGTGGTATTCAATCCCATTGATATTTGTTTGTTTGTTATGCTCTCCATATTACTTTACAGTCGATATAAATATGTACATGTACAATATTAGAATATTACATACAATTATCTTAATATACTGCTTCAGTTTGCTTAAATTTGGGATAAAGAATTAAAAGGCTGACAAAACAATGCATGTTATAACATCATAGTGAACTGGAAAAGGTCTAATAAAATAGCCATATTTGAAATATTTGACGAGCAGCCTGAAGATTATAGTTGAGTTCCAAAGTTTCTATTCTTTGCCATGAATAATCTTTTGCCATTCTATATGCTGTTTTCAATTACAGCTGCAGGCATAAAATTAGATAATACAGGTATACAGGCGACACCGTCCTCCTCCTGACCATTTTCAAAGAGTCTTCTATGTATGGTGATGCCTTTACCTCACAAATCAATATGTGAACATCATTTGGGATGTCAGAGGTATGGAGGTAAAACTGCTGCATCAGTTTCATTAAGATGTTAATGCAAGTGAATTCTAGAGCTATCATAATAGTCATTTTTTGAAGGAAAGGAAGACATTCAGATTGAGTCTTTGATTATCATTCATCCCCAATGAAAAACATAAAACCAGGTTAATTGGCATTTCATACAAAACACATCCGAACATGAATTGGCTGAAGAGGGGAAAAAAATGAAACAAAATGTGTGGACTTCATCCCACGGTTTTGCACCAAATTTATAATATTATAAACACATGCATGAAAACAAATCTGCTGCTGCTGTGTCATTCAGCATTATTTCATGCAAGCAGCCACTTCATTCTTTTCATACTCACATTTGAAAGCTCACTGGAGAGATCCATGTCAGGCCCCAGTCTGGGACTCTCCAATGGAGATGGTTCTTGCACAGAAACAATTGGTGTCACTTCCACTTTCATATCCTCTGACTGGCAGACTACATCTTTTGCTCGTTCAGTAGTGTCTGTCTCTTGCTGCCAGGACTTGTCTTGTACATTATCAGGCTGCACTGGATCCGTCGACATGTTTGCTGTGTGCTAATGTAACATAATGCTCATTACAAGATGTTTCAGTAGGTCTGCAACTATTCAAAACATTACTATTGATCAAAATACAGAGATCTTTTGGCCCAACTCTCCAGAGTTAAAGCTGTACAAAGACAATTTGGATTTGCTTCCAATTAGATACTAATTAGATTAGAAGCACCTTGTAAATGGGGAGATTTTGTTGCAGTTTGTAAAAGAGAAGGCAGCTGTACAGGAAAGTACTTACATGTAAAATAATACTTCTTTGTATTATAGAATCAATTAAAACAGCCTAGCCGTGGAATATACCCCATTCTCATACAAGACTGGATTTGTAGGTCTTGCAGTGCGATATAACTAATGCCTAATACAAAATCTGGCCATGGATATTTTTTTCCACAGAAGAGGTAGGCTAGTATTGGCAAACAATGGGAAATATATCTAGTATCTTGTACTTGCATGGAGACACAAATGTAAAGCAGTTTAAAGCACAATACAAATAATAAAATAAAAGGACCCTGGGCCAAAGAAGATTGGAAGGGGTGACTATGATCTGTGTTTTAGCGTACACATCAGAGTTGGAAATGGAAAGGATTGGGTTCCAGGAGGTAATTCCCCACCTGGCTTGCCAATAATAGGCTAGGGTTAAGTTCTCAATCCTGTCTGCCTGCCTACACCCGGAAAAAACAACAGGAAAGTCTATACACAGTGTTAGATCTGCCACCTACAGCACACAAGCTGTGGCCTTTGGCGTTCCAATTTAAATACCCTTGTGGCAACCCAAGGGTATAACGAACCATCGGCTCTGGAGGGCGGCGTCTTGGTGTGGGAGGCGCTAGTCACGGGGTCGGTACCCGAGTTGGTATTTAAGTCCGGGCAACGCCCGTGACCGAGAGGGAGTAGGGAGCTGTATTGGAGAGAATAAACACGTCCAGGGCACACAACTCGAGTCCAACTAGTTTTTGGCTGGACTCCTGCGAGTCGCCGCTACACCCTTTTAAATACCATTACTGCATTTAAACTTGATTATGTGGCACGTTCCATTGTATGTATCTATATAGTCAAAGATTGAAAGGGAAATTGTACCAATGTTGATGGTCGTGAGAAAGTAAGTAGTTAAATAAGAACCTTACATTTGTCAATGTATCTGCTCATGTGGCATTCATTGCCTCATAATGCCATGGATTATAATCAAAGAATTGCAAGCAAGATTGGCAACAATAAACCTGGGGCATCAAGATAGTCGAGTGTATTACAAGACAAAGTAAATCGCAAAATTGCGTGCTTCAACTTGAACTCTTATGGCCTGCTTACAACTGATAATGTATTGATCATGTTTAAGAAGGAACTGCAGATGCTGGAAAATCGGAGGTAGACAAAAATGCTGGAGAAACTCAGCGGGTGAGGCAGCATCTATGGAGCGAATGAAATGGGCAGCGTTTCGGGTCAAGACCCTTCTTCAGACTGATGTGGGGGGGGGGGAAGAAGAAAGGAAGAGGCGGAGACAGTGGGCTGAGGGGGAGCTGGGACGGGGAGGAAAAAGCAGGGACTACCTGAAATTAGAGGTCAATGTTTATTGTGTATTTATTTGTTGTGTTGTTGCGTTACTGTACCTGTAAAAGCTGCAGCAAGTAAGAATTCATTATTCTGTTCTTGGTGCATAAGACAATTAAACACAGAGTGATACAATATGGAAACAGGCCCTTTGGCACAATTAGTCCATGCCGACCAAGATGCCCCATGGACTAATTGTGTCATGTCCCACCTGCCTGCGTTTGGCCCTTATCCATTTACTCTCCATATACTTGTCTAAATGCTTAAATGTCGTTATAGTACCAGACTCATCTACCTCCTTTGGCAGCTCGTTCCATATTCCCATCGCCCTCTGTGTGAAAATGTTGTCCCTCGGGTTCCTATTGAACCTTTTCCCTTTCACCTTAAAACTATATCCTCTGGTTCTTGATTTTCTGTACTCCGAGTAAAAGACTCTGTGCATTTACCCTATCTATCCCCCACGTGACTTTATACAAGATCACCCCTCAGCCTCCTGTGCTCCAAGGAACAAAGTCCTAGCCTGCCCAAACTCTCCTTATAACTCAGGCCTTCAAGTCCTGGCAACATCCACATAAAAAACTAAAATAGTCTTGCCTAATATTGCATACTACTGAATACGACCAGCTCGCTTACTGCTTGGCAGCTACAGTCATAAGAGTTAATTGTATTAAATTGCTTGGTGGTTCTTTTGCAACACGATTGTTCACTGTTATCTCATGATGAAAATTATTAACCATTGAATAAAGCATGAATAATTGCCATCTGGTGGTTTGTCAAATATATGATCACTGAGGTGCGGTATATCAGTCCTGAGGAATGCAATGCTGTCTACTAAGCTCCCAGTGTCAGTCTCACAAGCTCTTGGGTAATATTTCTGAACACATGAGAAGCTCTTCGGCCAAACATAATCAACATTTTAGCCCCAAATGTACAATATAGATAAAATCATAGTCTCCCAACCATTTAGTAGCTGAAGTCTGGATGCCAACACATGCACTAACCTTAGATACAAACTGTCCCCTGCAGCAAGTCAATAAGAAAACGGGGAAACTTTAAGAGCCAAGAATTTAAACATTCATAACACCCAACATAAAATGTCAATTTAATACAAATGCATAGTCTCTTGGGCTCTCGAAGTGTTCCCCATTTCTGAGTGAATTACTGATTTATGATCTACACCAGACATAGAATTTCCCATCAGTGCAAGCCATTTCTTCATAAAACCTGCAGTAATCTCATCATGGTCGACAATTCTTTTCTGTAACTGCCACTACTCATTAAGGACATGAAGCAAACTGACAGATGATGATAGGACACCGAGAAAACCCGCTGGCCCCGATGCAATTTGAGAAAGATACAATCTATTCCGACATCAAGAACATAGATGCATTGCCCACTACATCTACATTTCAGGCCAAGCAGTGCTTGTAAAATCCCTTTCCTGAATAACTGCACTGAACTCAATAGGTTTTTTTTTAATGAATAGCAAGCTCTTTTGATGAACATGAGAAATATTACACTCCAAAAGGAGAAATTAAATTGGGCAGTTGATGAAGTTTTGGAATCTTTCAAAATCAGTTCAGTTTGAAAGCTGACAGCTTAACAATGTAATTACATCTCTAGTTAAGGTAGCTTGTTTTTACAAGTAACGAGTATTACAACACTACTGGAACAAGCATATACCTCACAAATGTATGAAAAATGAATGCTTCTGCAGTCAGCATGCAAGCAGAAAGCTGCCAATCTCTGTATCTACTGGAATAATCAATCAGTCTGAAGAAGGGTCTCGACCCGAAATGTCATCCATTCCTTCTCTCCATAGATGCTGCCTGTCCCGCTGAGTTACTCTAGCATTTTGCGTCTACCTTCGGAATAATCTATCTTCTGGTGCATTCCACTGTGCCCAGGTCATGTCCCCATCCTGCGTCTCTGTCCTCCTGAAGGAGCATTCTGTTTCTCTCTACTTTTAGTCTCAATGCCGGATGTCTAACCCAAAGCCCGTTACCTTTCTTTCCCTCAGGGTCCTTCTTGATATTCCACCACATTCAAAGCTGTACATTTTGTGCTGCTCCCTTGTTTAATTACATTACAGAATGAAAGATTGTCCTTTCTACTTAGGGCGCACAGTGGCGCAGCGGTAGAGTTGCTGTCTCACAGCGCTTGCAACTCCAGAGACCCGGGTTCGTTCCCGACTACGGGTGCTGTCTGTACGGAATTTGTTCGTTCTCCCCGTGACTGCGTGGGTTTTCTCAGAGATCTTCAGTTTCCCCCACCACTCCAAAGACGTTCAAGTTTGCAGGTTAATTGGCTTGGTATTAGTGTAAATTGTCCCTAGTGTGTGTAGGGTAATGTTAATGTGCGGGGATCACTGGTCGGTGCCGACGCGTTGGGCCGAATGGCCTGTTTTCACACTGTATCTCTAAACTAAATTACTTGACACTTCAACAGAAGGCAAGAGCTCGGAGCATATTTGGCTAGATTCTTCAATCTTTGCAATTGCTTACTCATTCAATGGTCATCCAGATTTTCAACATTTATTTTGCTCCAAGACATCTTTATTATTATAATTGGCAACATTTATAATTCATTTTCATTCTTTATTTGCAACACAGATCTGATTGCCCTACCAGAAGGTATTATGTCATCACAGTTGGAAGCAATGTGCAGATGACACATTGTAAATCAGTCCAGGCTTTGCCTGTACAATGTGTGCACAATGTCTTTGGGGATCAACTTGTATAAACAAGATGAATTTTTTTTTTTAAATTAACTTGTGGGACAATGAAAATTCCTCTCACCTTAAAATATGTCTTTCAGTGCAAAACCTAAAATCTGATTGCAGGCAATTTGGCTCTGAAGTGGAAGGAGTAAGTGAGAATTGAGCACTTTCAACAAATAAATATTCACATTTTAATGATGTGCCTTTAAAGAAAATTGTATATTCACTTTACAACCATAATCATTTAATTGGATGATGTAATGATAATTACAGGTGAGCAGGTGCAATAAACTCTGCTATTTTAGTTTTACCGAATTAGAAGGTTAATCACAGAATCATTAATCTGCAGATCAAAAAGAAGCTATTATGCCCTTGGCAATATAACAAGGCATTCCAGACCTATCCCACTTCACTGCAAGCCTTTAAGATTCAAGTAAAGGAGAAACAAGGAACTGCAGATGCTGGAATCTGGAATGGAATACAAAGTGCTTGAGTAACTCAGTGGGCCAGACAGCGTCTATGGCGGACATGAATAGGTGACATTTTAGGTCAGGACCTTTCTTCAGACTGACTGTAGTGGGTCAGAGAAAACTAGAAAGGACTTCTTTTTCATTCGAGTCCATCTTGTTACAGATGTTGACATCACTGTTATCGTCCTTCCTGAAAAGGACGCAAGCTTCCGGCGACAATCAATGGGAACCACCATTTGTTACAATAGATGATGGTGGAAGCAGAATTAGCTCAGGATACTTCCAGTTTCCAGCCCCGCGACGTGGACGCTTCTGAAGAAGGGTCACGACCAAAACGTCACCCATTCCTTCTCTCCAGAGAAGCTGCCTATCCCGCTGAGTTACTCCAGCTTTTTGTGTCTATCTTCGGTTTAAACCAGCATTTATAGTTCCTTCCTACATCATGCTAGAAAGGAGATTGGGACAGGACTAAGCATGGAAAGTGATAGTTGCACTTCAAATAATCATGGAATAAGCATTTCTAGCAGTATTTCCAGAATTTGTTGGTGGTATCATTTCTGCCCATTGAGGTCCCTGAAACTGATGGAAGGCCAAGAAGCACTGCAGCTTGCTAAATAACCTTGTGCTGAGAATGAGGTCTTGAATTTCTCACACCTTTTTCTTCTACTGATGAAAGTCCATTGAATCAATGAAGCAATGTGTGCCATCAGGGATCTTGTCATGAACCTTCATTGTTAGATCACAGTGTTATACAGCAAGGACAGGTTGGGTGAGAATCTTTGTCTTCCACACGTTGAGCATGCTTGTGAATGAGTCAACATTAGCTTGTAGCTTGGCCTCTGAGCATAATGCAACTCAAGCATACTCAATTATTCAAGGCTTGGCTAACCTTGTCTGCTGTTGACATGTTTTTTGAGATAATAGCTGCATGCTACCATAAAAAGATTGTAAATTGGAGATGTATTTCTGTGGAACTATATTAGACAAAACCTCCAAAATCATTGCTAACCAATAAATTCAAAGGCCACACTGTGGTGAAAAAGGGCCATATATACAGTAATGGTTAATGCTGTTCCGTCTCGTGGCGAAGATGACGCCCCTAGATGGATGGAATCCACATGAGCTGTAGAGTGGAGTCCAGACCCGTATTCTAATTCTGACCTATCATGCTCTTGGTTTGTCAGTTTTCAAGTTCATATCATTGACTGCATATTCTCTCTTATTTGCTCCACCCAAATTAATGGCCACACATCAATAGTTTATTCACTATTTAATATTTTAATAGTGAATGAAATATTGGTGAGTATTAATATAGTACTAAAAAAATGTGTATTTTAGGGATGAAGCAATAAGAGTGTGATTCCATGTAATTTACATGAATCACAAATAAAAATGAGTTCACAAACCAGCTGATAGCCATGACAATAATTCATTAAAACCAATTAAAACAACTCAACAAAAAAACAAATAGCCCAAAATGCGACCACCAATCTGGGAAATTAATTTTAACGAGCCAGATCATACAGAAATGGTCACTTCCATACAGAGTATACTTCCAGACCGAAAATCTAACAAGAACACAAATCCGACATCAAACACCTCGTGCATATGAACCTTACTTGCACTGAACTTGAATAGCTTCCACACTTTACGACCTTGACCTACAGGGGCAAGGGACTAAAGACAGGCAAGTGTCCTTAGAAGAGAGGCCAGTTGAAGTGCCAAGACACGAAAAATTTTTGAAAAACTCATACTAGCAAGAAATTAGAACTCTATAAGCACTCAATGTTTAAGTACATCACATCTTCACTTCGAAGGCTTATTAATGCTGACCATATACTGTAAAGAATATGTCACCAAATTTACTACACATTTTCTTACCCCGTCTCCTGACTCTTTTTGGAAAGTTTTCACACAGCAATTAAAACAGAGGTCCAATATTAATATTAATATATTGCTTTAAATTTCATATCATCACAGAAAGTTAAAAAAATCACTGTCTCCAAATTTGAAAATTAAAACTCACTGTCAACGTACAGTACTGTTAAAGATTGGTTTACTATTATATAAGCATACCTTAAAGCTGCCAACAGAGGTATCTTCATTCTGGTTCTTTAACTTTTCTGGTGTATCTGTAACACTATCAGAACTGGGACTTGTTTGTTCAAATTCTAGTTCTCCATTCTGTGTAACTGAGAGTCCATTTTCCTTATCACTGTCATCCTTAAGACTGAGATACATCGTCCCCGATGTCTTGGTGACGTTCACAGCCATTGCGGCAGAACGCGACCGGGTCGTTCTTCCACGATGAACCGTCTCCCATCCTTCAGTATCTTTCCTGTCTGTAAGAAATTGAACAGAGAGAGTACGTCTACATAAGAAATGTGTTAATCTATAGCTCCACGATCGTAAAAACAGATAGCATCGAAGAATGGCATGGATCGAGTTTCAAACCATGAATATTGCAGGGTCCCAAGTCTCATGTGTACAATTAATAATAATCTTCATGAATAAATATCTGAGCTTTATTTAGTCCTATATATTATGTTCCAATTGTCCAAAATAAAAGAATTATTTTCAACATATATAGCCTAGATAATTATTCATAAAGACATTTCCCACAACTATACATCCAGCCACAAGGCTTATGATCTAAAGGAAAAAATATAATAATAAAGTACAAACATTGACATATTTGGTTTCAATATTCTGTCGGAGCCAATGTATTTTTTTTCTTGATGAGTCCACTAACAACTGCAATTCATCATTAATTTAAAAAAATCACTACCAAGACTTAAATATTCACCAAAAATTAATATAATTATTATTGAAAAGCAAAATGGAGACTATTGTCTAAACATAAATCTGACTTGCTCTGTGAATGGGTCTATGGGTGGACAGCATCGGTTTGGCTGCAATTGTCCCTCTGATCAAAGAAAAAAAAAGAAAAGCTTTACTCAAATGCACACAGTGTGCTCAATCAAACAGACCAAAGATCATTGGCACCAAGACCTCATAACTCAAACCCTAAATGGTCAAGGATTATTCAATCAATTCTTTCGGTACCAGAAAGACAGGATTGATTATCAACCTCTGATAGAGATCAGAAAAAAAGTGTCAAAAATAAATAAGTTAACTGGTCAATATACAAAATGACATACATCATACGGACGTTACCTACGAGAGAGATCGTGCTGTTACTGTGGCTGCATCATCTATCAGTGATGCTAAACAAAAGAGTATCAGTTTTCACCATCTTCCACAAACCCGATCACTGCTATCAAATATCAGCCCCTCTGCTGTGGTAAGCATATAACGTTCCCAGCTTTGTCTTATACGTATAGTGTGGTCATAGAGAAACTGTGCATAACCATTGTCGCATCCAGCACATGTTTGTGAACATGTCAGATTTCACCAAGCTCTAGAAACAGATGGAGACCAGCCCAATCTGTGAAGGAAGCTCATTTCTGCATTAAACATCTTTACAATATCAACACTATGGTTTTTTTAATGACATATTCTGCAAACTGGAAGATCTGCATCCACCAACACACGATAATAGTGGGTGAATCAACTCAAATCATTGCACACACAGGAGCTAGAGTTTTGGGGTAAAGATATAAAGAGCTAAAAATACAGATAGTTGTGTCCAGAAATGGAACAAGTGCGTTTATTTTTTGCAAGGCAAGGAAAAAAAGAAGCGGTCTCCTAGACTGGATATGATCAATTAAACACCAGGTAACCAGACACACACTAGTTGGGATGCGTTGGAATATGGGCAGGGTGAAAGGTGGATGGAAACTTTGTTTATGGCATACATCTTAATATGCAACTTGGTAGAAAATAAGCAATTGCCACGGGGAAACATTTACACAACTTCCTGTGGAGCCAGAAAGAAGTCTTAGGTGCCAAAACATCAATGCTTCACGTCAAGATATTCCCAATCAAATTGACACTGAAAAACCTATCATAATCAGCTGTACATCTATGAATAATGACGCATCAACAAAATACTGGAAATACTCTTTAGGTCAGGCAGCAGAGAAAGAAAGAGTTAAATGTTTCAAACCAATTACCTTTCGGAGAATTGAGAGTTAAATAGGACCTCACCCAAAACATTGTCCATCCATTTTCTCCAGAGATGCTACCTGACCTACTGAGTTACTCCAGCACTTTGCGTCTTTTTTGGCAAACCAGCATCTGCAGTTTCTTGTGTTTACAGTTTAACACCTGGCATGTTTTACGTTGCACAGTACAAAGGGAATGTCTGGAGACTAAGAGTGGCTGAATGGTGTTGGCAGGGGATGATCATAGCTTGTTAATTGCAATGATGTTTGCAGATGAAGCAAATAACTGGCAAAAAAAAAAGGGCTAAAAAAAGTGCTGGAACAATTTGATAAAATGAGTAGGAACAAAATGCCACAGCTACTAGAAAACTGAAATCAAAAAATGGATGATTCTCAGGGAATGGCCAGTACTCGGGCAGCGTGTGTGAAAAGTGAAACAACATGAATATTACAGGTTGATGACCGTTCATCTGAACCAGCCAGTTCCGATACAAACTAGGGAGGCTGGTTAACGGAAAGTAAAAGTATTATCTTCTGCTAGTTATTGGGATTCGGTGTTTGGTTCCAAAGGCAATAATGTACCAGTTCAGAAGATGAGGTATTCTTCCTCAAGCTTATGTCAGGCATCAATGTAAGTGGCTAACAAACGGAGGTCAGTGAGGAAGCAGGGTAGAAAATTAAAGTGACAGTCAACCGGAAGACAAGATCAATGCTTGGAAACAAAGTGGGAGTGTTCTTCTTCAAAGTAGAGGAGAGCACATCATGAGCATCAAATAAAGATGTACTAAAATGGAAAAGGTGCAACATTTATTTTTGACACAATTTTTTTCTGGTTGCTTCAGCTGGAAAGAAAGAATGGGTCCCTGGACAATGAAGAAGAGATAAAAGCATTGGTAATGTACCCCTGCAATCGCACAAGAGATGCAGAGGGTGCTGATATTCATTCCGGATGGAATGGCCCCTTCAAATTGCAGAGTGCGAAGGGCAAGATAGGCATGTCTGGGAAGGGACCATAACATTGACAATGGCAGAAGTCAGAGAGGATGATCCTTTGACCATGGAGGCTGTTGGGTAGAAGTCAAGGTGGGAGGTGAAAGAGACAAGAACAGATAATGATGAACAGATTAGGTGTAGTACTCTGTGTGTAGGAAGGAACTGCATATGCTGGTTTAACCTAAGAAAGTCACAAAATGCTGGAGTAACTCAGCGGGACAGGCAGCATCTCTGGAGAGAAGGAATGGGTGATGTTTCGGGTCAAGAGCCTTTTTCAGACCCGACCCGAAACGTCACCCAGGTTTAGTAATGTATATAAGGTTCATTTAACCTATCTTAGGTTAGCACGCAGGAGGTTATGAAGAGGCAAAGGAAGACATGGGTTACAACCCTATCAATAGCATACCTTACAATCCTATCAATCCACAGCTATTTTGACTGCACCACTTCCCATCCTGCTTCCACAGAGCACCACATTCCATCCCCACTGTTCATCCAGCTCCATCATATCTGTACTGCTGGCGACATTTTCCACAACAAAGCTTCAAAAATGTACAGCATGCAAATAGGTCCTTTGGCTCAACTCATCCATTCTGACCAAGATGCCTATTTACATTAATCTAATTTTCCTGCATTTGGCCTGTATTAGTTTCTTATCCAGACACCTCAAATGTTTTTTTAAATATTATAATTATACCAGCTTCCGTAGCACCTGTGGCAGCTTGTTCCATACACCCATCCTCTTCCCTTCCCTGTGACTATCTAACCATCCCTCAGCCTCCTGCACTCCAGTGAGAACAATCCCAGCCTATCCAATCTCTCTCTGTAAGTAGAGCCCTCTATTGCAGATAACATCCTGGTGAATGTCATCTGCACTCTTTCCAGTGCTGGATTGTTCAATTAATTTTACTCAACGTCTATTGCCATAGAGGGAGTACAGAGTGCAGAGAAGGTTCACCAGACTGATTCCTGGGATGTCAGGACTTTCATATGAAGAAAGACTGGATAGACTCGGCATGTACTCACTAGAATTTAGAAGATTGAGGGGGGGTCTTATAGAAACTTACAAAATTCTTAAGGGGTTGGACAGGCTAGATGCAGGAAGATTGTTCCCGATGTTGGGGAAGTCCAGAACAAGGGGTCACAGTTTAAGGATACGGGGAAAGTCTTGTAGGACCGAGATGAGAAAAACATTTTTCACACAGAGTGGTGAATCTCTGGAATTCTCTGCCACAGAAGGTAGTTGAGGCCAGTTCTTTGGCTATATTTAAGAGGGAGCTAGATGTGGCCCTTGTGGCTAAGGGGATCAGGGGCTATGGAGAGAAGGCAGGTACGGGATACTGAGTTGGATGATCAGCCATGATCATTTTGAATGGCGGTGCAGGCTCGAAGGGCCGAATGGCCTACTCCTGCACCTAGTTTCTATGTTTCTATCACATCCTGTTGTTCGGGATCCCATTTGCACAGCAATGAGCAATGCTCCCATCACAATGTTAATTTTCTTCACTTCTTCAAAACATACCAGGACATGTCTTAATAAAACTTGCATTCCCAGCACAACCTTCATTTACATAAGCCTTATAAGCTAAGCAAAGGAAGTCAGAATGTAAATAACTCTTCTTGTATCAATATGATGATTGAATATATGATGTAAACAAGAGTCACGGGGTTAAACGATGCCAAGGAGATTTCAGGGAGATTCAATCCCAGACAGACCCCGCAGTGTCGCCTGAGGCTGCCGAGTGCCTACTTGGTTACGTTTGCGCATAGCAGACTCTAGATAAAGCAATCTTTACATCGCTATTTCTAGACTATTTCGCCTTTACTGAAATAATTGATGAAAGTGGTGATATTCCCCAGTTCCTCAACAGCAGATTCCTCTTCCATGACATGTGTTAGAGCACTGGCAGAAAGGGTGGCAATGTTGTGTAAAGATTATGTGTCGCCAGTAGAATCCACAAAGGAGAAATGTTATTATACCATGGGCACTTCGCGTGTGGAATCTTATCCAGTGAGAAAATAGGAAACATCTAGTTAAAATGAGGAGCTTTGAAGTATATTTTTTGAAATAGCTATTTTTATTAAATATAGGCTATTTAGTTTAGGAGATACCACGTGGACAATACTTTTTACAACAGTAAGATTTGGTTGAAAAAGATCTGGGTCCTTTGCATTCAAAAACCTCACACAAGCTTTCCAAAGTTTTCCTAAAAAACCTAAATGTATTAATCCATTGCAAAATTATGGATTATTTACCTTTTTTCCTTTACAACATATAAATCTGAGCGATTCAGCAACCAGTGGAAAGTTTTTCTTTATAAAATATGGCATTTTTTGGAGAGACATGAATACCCTGCATAGCGGAACAAATTATTTTGTTTGTGGTCTTAAGACCATGTTTAGTTATTGTGCTCACTTCACAATTTGCAGTGGGTAAAATAAATTAGAACCAGTAAATCCTAGTCAACCTAGAATATTTTTGAGATCTGAATTAATTTATGCAAGTGTGTAGGTGTGTCTGATTCTTGATAGTACTGTGCTACGTTACATAGCTGGATATTTGGTTAATTTAGAAAATGTAAGGAAACAACAAATAGCAAGTTCATATAAAACGCTTGAGTAACTCAGTGTCTATCTTCGGTTTATACCAGCATCTTCAGTTCATTCCTACACAAGTTCATCTAACTTTAGTTCAATTCTTCTTCAATGAAATTTCAAAATAAAGAGAAAATAAGAATATTATAACTGAGAGTTGTATAATTTTCCTTCATTCTAAAAGAAAATACATTTCCCTACCCAATATAGACACAAAATGTTGGAGTAACTCAGCGGGACAGGCAGCATCTCCGGAGAGAAGGAATGGGTGACGTTTCGGGTCGAGACCCTTCTTCAGACTACCCAATCCCTGATGGTGTGACTGAGCGCTTATACACATAAGGAACTTTGATGATTTTTGCATTTTCTGATTTTTAAATGTTAAGTTAACAAGATAACTCACCATTTGGATGCAATCTAATCCGCTGTGAAGACTTCTGACTGTGCTTTGGTGCCGCTGTTGAACTTGCTCCATTAGCTTTTACTTTGTCTGCCCAACTGACACCTGTTGAAGCTAGACGAGCTACTACCAAGGCTGGAGGAGCTGCCCTGAATAGAAAATGTTTAGACTCAGATGAAAACCATGAGGAGAAACATTCACCATAACAAATTATTCACTGGAGATAAAAAGGATGTTGAGACTGGGATTCCTAACTTAGCTCTAAAGTCAATCTGTCTAATTTACAATGCTCCTCAAAATTTACAGGTGTACCACAACTAACTTATGATAAATGTTCACTCTTTTTCATGGTTGACTGTTCCTAATTAACCAATTAACCTACCAGTCTGTCTTTGTGATGAGGGAGGATTTGGGATCAAAGCATCAGACGGAAACCCACACATTTACAGAAGGGACATTTAGACTTTATACAGAGAGACCCAAGATCCTGAGTGAATCAAAGTCATTTGAGAGCAACAGCAGCATTACCTGCTGTCCTTATCTTTAGCTGGCAGACACTGAACTCCTCTCTATATCTATGCCCCTCCATTAAAAACATTTAATGAAATATGCCAATGTGTCACCACTAACTCTGCCTTGTACCAAGGCTGCTATGTGTTAAAAAAAAGACACAAAGTGCTGGAGTAACTCAGCCAGTCAGGTAGCATCTCTAGAGAACATTGATAGGTGACGTTTCAGGTCGGGTCCCTTCTAAATTGATAAAATGGGTACTTTTGTCATATATCCAACATAATGTTAGTTTCAGTCTCCAATGCTGTTTTTTAATAATGAACCCGGTAAGGCAAGGTGCAAACAAATTAAAATAGCTTTATATTTATCTCAGTTGTTCTGTGATGCTAATTGCAAAGTTGAACTGTTGTATGAATTTCATGTAAATCTGCATGTCAATACCAGTCAACATTTACGGCCCACTTTGATAATCAATAGCCATTTCCTGAGGTAATCCCATTACAAAATAGCCGATGTATTGAACCAACTCTTCAGCAGTCTTCAACCACAATAAGTCGTGAACATCCTTCAATGGCAATGTGTTTAATAAATTAAAAGGAGTCGCATGTAAGTGACATTAGAGGAGGATCAAACTACATGTAGTAATCTCACTTTAGATTAATTTAATAAAATGGCAACAAAGAAAACTGCTAACATATTAGGCACTGTGCGTTCTGCATTTATGTACATACATGGATTCACTTCAACAAAGACTAGATTCTGGGCAATTTGGATTGCTGTCACCAGAACTGCCGGAGGTTGTAGGGAAACTGATAGAAGTATATACACTTCTGAGAGGCATAGATGAGGTAGACAGTCAGACTCAAAGGATGAAAGGTTTAAGGTGAAAGGAGCAAAGTTTAAATGGAGAAGTGCAGGACAAGTTTTTTTTTTAACTCAGAGGGTGTTGAATGCCAGGAATACGCTGTGGGGGCTGATCTTTGAAGCAGATATATTAGTGGCATTTAAAAGACTTTTGGCTAGACATATGGATATACATAGAATGGAGGGATACAAATTATCTACAAGGTAGATAAGTGATGGTCTTTGCATTATGTTCGGCGAAAACATTGTGGTTCGAAGGACCTGTTCCTGTTCTGTATTGTTCTATGTTCTATTATATTATACACAAGTTGACTACTACATTTGTCCATGACACATATTCCATTTAAAAAGTAATACAGGTATATTATATTTGAATTATTCTGTGGTTTCATAGTAATACAATTGTAGTTAGTTTACCTGTAACATATACAGAACGGTAGCATACTGTACAAATGAAACTCTGGAAAGGATCCAGCAAACTGGTCTCAAATCACTGGATCTGGAGTATGACTGACTTGCATTTCATGGAAAGGATGCTTAATGTTTTCCACTATCAACCTGCAATAAACAAAAGCCAAGGTAGAAATATTTCTTACATGGTGTTGGGAGCCCCGAAATTTAAACTTCTTCGAGCATTCGACGTGGTGCAAATCCTGTCTGCAGGTGGACTTGGCATAACATGTCGTCCTGGTGACATTTTCCTCACTTCCCAAGCTAGAGACGTGGGTCTGCAAGAGGCACAATAAAAGCCAGAACATAAAGCCAAAAAGCTATGATATGCACATGAAACCTGCATACATTTATGGGCTCCATGCGCAATATGAATATCGAGGTAGAGAACGAACGATAAAAATTCATAAAGCTAATACCAAAAATGAGAGGTTATCAACGAGTGGAAACAACAACCATTGTGTGTGGTTTTTTTAAATCTATTGAAGGGCCTGTCCCACTTAGGCGATTTTTTAGGCGACTACTGAAAATTTTTCAACATGTTGAAAATTTTTCGGTGACAGTGACGACAATTTTTGCTGTCGTAGGTTGTCGCCGGGTGAATTCCTAAAGAGTCACCTAAGTGGGACAGGCCCTTAACAAACAAAAACGCTGAAATGGGTTAAAACTCTTTAAAATTATAAGGGGTTTCAATAATATGCAGGGAATCAAAAAATGAGGGAACGCAACAACATGGTGGCATTAGTCACTAATAAAGATGATTATGTATTTTGAGAATTATCTACTCAGTAAAGGATTAGAATATGGAACATGCTTTCCTGAAACAGTCGCGGAGAACAGAATAGCTCATGGATCGATTCATGGATAGTAGGTCATGGATAAATAAGAAAGAAAGAAACTGAAGAATGTGGTCATAAGCGAAGATAAAGTATGTTAGGAAAAGGACCACCTGGAACTAAAGCACCAAGACAAAATTGCTGAATTGAATGGTAGAATTTATTTTCATAAATCTCTCATGGAAACATATTAATACAAGCAATTACATACAATGGCAACTACTGACCATCACATAAATATATTGTATCCTCAGATATCACCAATAAACCAAATCTGCCAAAATCATTACTGATGTGTAGGAAAGAACTGCAGATGCTGGTTTAAATCGAAGGTAGACACAAAATGCTGGAGTAACTCAGCGGGACAGGCAGCGTCTCTGGAGAGAAGGAATGAGTGACGTGACATGTACAACATTGACAAATGTCTCGCTATAGCTGTTTAAAGTTCAGACACTGCTGTGTACGAAGAAGTGTGTAATCATTATTTAATTTTTTAATCTCCAATTTATTTTTCGAATTTTTTATACAAAAAACAGAAGTTCTCCCAAATACTGCCAAATCTTTGTACTTAACACAAGTGAAAACTAGAAAACTAGAAACAATAAAGATGCAAATTTCTAATGAAACTAATAATCTGGATCTAAAAATTATATCTCAAAACATTATAATTGGAGTAATAACTGGATGCAGTTTAACATTGAGAAAGTGTACAAGGAGGATTAGAAAAATGAAGGTGACCTAAGAAAAGTTGTAATCACATTCTTTCCAAAATAATCTTAAAAGGATGTGTCGGAACTGCAAATCTGGAGACTGGGAATATTACAGATAATTGGAATCTAATGGTTTCCTTCTACATTAGAATTTTCAGAACCTGTAAGCAAAGTGTGAAGGTATTAAAAAAACTGTTTGTTCTTTAATATGTAAATTTAAGTCATCTTTAGTTATCCTGTTATAAGATTAGCTATCTTATACTTATATTAGCTATCTTATAGCTATCTTATTAGCTACCAAAAGATTATGAAAGGTGCAGGGTACTTTTCAATCTGCCCATTTTTGGGGGTTTCAAAACTAATTTATGTAGTTGTGATGTATGGCCTTTATGTAATTTCTTTCCAATGCCTCCATTTGCAAGAGTATTTGCACTGGCAATTCTTCTAAAAGTAATATTTAAGACTGGGTGTCAATCCGACAGAATGCAGTTATTTCAATCTTTAATCAAGATCTTTGAGATATCTAATGTCCAATGTGGAGTTCTACCTGTTCTGTGCATCTGTCTTCTCCAACTTTTCCTGCAGCTGAAGCCAATCTATCAATGCCTTGAAGTCACGCACATAGTTATCCAGCATCATCAGGACCTCCTGAAAAAGAAATTGATTACATTTACAGTTCAGTAACGTTTCCTGTCTGTCCCTGGTCTCCCACAAAAGATAAACTGTGCCAATATACATCAAGGGAACACATCCTTTTACCCGGACACTAAAAAGTTGCAGTTTTACCAGTAAAAGCCACATATTCAATGAGTTAAATTCATTCAGAATCAAGTCATTAAACCACTAAAACACTCCAGAAGAAAGGCAGGCAGCCCTCACCCCTCGACAAAGTAGCTTTACTTTGAATGTTTAAGAAGGAACTGCAGATGCTGGAAAAATCGAAGGTAGATAAAAATGCTGGAGAAACCCAGCGAGTGAGGCAGCATCTATGGAGCGAAGGAATAGGTGACGTTTTGGGTCGAGACCCTTCCTCAGACCCTTCTTTGAATGTATGCTGTTTACAGGCATATGGGGTTGACTTACTTATATTTTACTTAGATATGCAGAGTTCATGCCAAAATCGATCTGTACTTTGGGGATGAGAATTTTGGTTAAATTCGAGTTTTAATACCTAGACCTGAGAAATCTGAATAATTGATCAGAAAACACATTTGGCCCAACTTCTCCAAACAATGCTTACTATACACTATGCAGTCTAGCACAACATTCAGCACCTTCTCCAATGATGCTAGTGATATGGATAGATGACTTTTCAGTTTGGGACACTTCTTCAGACTGATTTTTTGAAGAATCTTTTCATAATTTGTCAAGGATTCACAACACATACAAGTGGCCAAGAAACAATGGCCAAATGGAATTTAAGGTATTATTTTAGGAAATCTATCACGAAACAACCATTGGACAAATGTTGAAAGAAATATAAAATTCTAACCTCACTGTAAACAATTGTTAAATGTTAATGGATGCAACATTTTGCGAAGAGAGTTAAATGATTGTGCAAAGTCTGTCCCTTTAAAGAGTAAGCAACCTAAACATAATTTGCCCAGAGGTAGTTTTTGAGGCTTGTAACAGAACGATGAAGTGGTATGGTTACACTTCATCACCAGAGGTGACAACAATTTGAAACCGAATTGAGAACACACAGGAAGCAAGTTGGAAACGTTTGGAAAGAAAATATTTTAAGTGCAACTTTCCCAGTTGAATTTTGGTGCTATGATAACCATCCCAGTAACAACATCAGATCTTTATTTTTTGCAGAGCCGAGAATCTGACCACTACTGTATGTTTACTTTTGACTCCAACCTGTTTTCTTATAATTACAATCAGTGATTGATGCTCCCAGTGGCGGCCATCTGGATTTCCTCCGCAGGATTTGTTTAAAACTGGCACAACTATGAAAACAAATTTGAAGCTGCTGATAAACATGACAACTGTCAGCTTAAAGTCAGGTTCAACAGGCTGAATGACAGTCAAAAATACTCTCATAATGGATCATTGATGCTATCCTCTCAAACAACAAAGCAGATTCTTAAAAGACTACAATTGAAGAGTTCAAATTCTGCTGCTAGCTGAAGGAATTTGAGTGTTCATCTTTCGGTAGTTACAGCATAGCTGACCCTGTGAGTTTTCTCCGAGATCTTGGGTTTCCTCCCACACTCCAAAGACGTACAGGTTTGTAGGTTAATTGGCTTGGAATAATTGTAAAATGATCCCTAGTGTGGGATAGTGTTAATGAGCGTGGATCGCTGGTCGGCGCAGACCCAGTGGGCCAAAGGGTCTGATTCCCCTCTGTATCTCTAATCTAGTTTTAGTAGCATGTTTTCCTGAATTGTTTGAAAATAATTCAATAAAGTCATTTGAGCAGCATGATAACCACTGCTCACAAACCACCTAAAAATCAAATGGCTTGGTGAAAATCTAAACACAGCATTATAATCTTATTATGCTCTGAAGTTTGGATTAAAATGATTCCAAAATAATTACAAACTTATTTTTGCTATTCACAATCTTATCCATAATGCTCAAAGTTTCTGAAGAGAAACATCAGTCACATTTTTCAACTCTTTTCCTTTTTCCATATTGGCTCATCTTTAATATCTGGAACCTGTGCATGACTAACTTCCTCCTTGACGTCTGTCAATAAGCTGCTGAAATCAATAAGGGATACTTCAATAGTAACATCGAAGTATCAGCGGCCACCAGTGTTTCCTGTCCTAAAGACGATGCAGTAACATCAAAAGAAACACGACAAGATTATCACTTCTGCAAGTTACGCTCCTATGGCTTAGCATGTACCACATCAGTCTGAAGAAGGGTCTCAACCCGAAATGCCATCAATCCATGTTTTACAGAGATGCTGCCTGACCTGCTGAGTTACTCCAGCACTTTGTGTCCCTTTTATGTATTAACCAGCATCTGCAGTTCTATCTCCTTCGCTCCTTAGATGCTGCTGCACCCGCTGAGTTTCTCCAGCCTTTTGTGTACCCTCTGCAGTTCTTTGTTTCCACTTCACCACATAAGTATGCCAGAATTACGTGTGCTGTTGTACATGCAATTGTGCATTTTCTTTATGCAATTTGTGCGCACATAGGCAGAGCTTAGGAAATGCCAACTCCAAAATGTTTAATAGCCTGCCATCCACACAGACTGACAAATATGCTCAATGTTTCCAATCATTTTTATTTTAGCGATATTAGAAAGTGTCTGTGACAATATAACTTTGATAGCCGTTTTGAAATGCACATAAAAACACTACTCACTACTAAAACAACAGGAAATTCGTCAATGAACTCTCTTAATAAAAACAAGTAATAAATCTCAGCAATCTTACTTCACAATAAAATTGTAAAAGCATGCTCCCAAGTTATTGCAATTATCAATATAAAATGCACACTTCCAATTAATATCTATACCTTGGAGAAGACGTACATTAAAATTAATGGGTATACTATTCCTTATATTGGAGAATTGAACCTAACCCATTATAGTCAATGCAGAAGAGAAATTACACTATATAACATTATGGTTCAAATTGGATAATACATTGCAACACAAAAGCCTATCGCATACATCTTCAGCAGAGCATTTAAAACAGAAATTGCTGAAACACTTAACAGGTCAGGTAGCATTTGTGGAAAGAGAAACAGAGTTACTGTTTCACATTTCATACCCTTTGTCAGAAGTGGGAAAGAGTACAATACATTATTTTTTGAGGAGTAAAAAGGTAGAGCAATGATGTGGCAGAATAAAGGGGGTAGGACAAGGCCAAAATGTGTTAAAATGGTAGTCTGAAGCACATTATGCTTCTTTATCTCCATTGTGTTGGCAGTAGCAGAGCTGTGAGGAACAAAGTCAAAATCACAGAAGGATGACTTGCAGAAATACCCAGTTCTGATCCAAATAGAATGGCTTACCTAAAGAGTACAAATTCAATATTGGGGTTTTGACGGTTGCAATGTGCCCAGATGGGAGATATGCTGCTGTCGCTCAAGCTTAATTAAAGCCATGTTGTGGCCACAGAATGGGAGAGGAATGGGAAATTAAAGAGGCAGGTGATCGGAACCTCAGGGTCACACCAGTGGACTGAATGCAGGTGGTCTATAACTAAATAACCTAATTGCATGATGTACAGAAAAAACAGAGAACACCGCAGCCCACTGATTCCGTGCTGACCATCAATCACCCATCTTTACATCTATAAATAATCCCCCAATGTTGTTTAATTCTCCTCACATTCTTATCACCCAGATTCATAGAAACATAGAAGAAACATGGAAATTAGGTGCAGGCCCTTCGAGCCTGCACCACCATTCAATATGATCATGGCTGATCATCCAACTCAGTATCCTGTACCTGCCTTCTCTCCATACTCCCTGATCCCTTTAGCCACAAGGGCCACATCTAACTCCCTCTTAAATATAGCCAATGAACTGGCCTCAACTACCCTCTGTGGCAGAGAGTTCCAGAGACTCACCGCTCTCTGTGTGAAAAAAGTCTTTCTCATCTCGGTCTTAAAGGATTTCCCCCTTATCCTTAAGCTGTGACCCCTTGTCCTGGACTTCCCCAACATCCGGAACAATCTTCCTGCATCTAGCCTGTCCAACCCCTTAAGAATTTTGTAAGTTTCTATAAGATCCCCTCTCAATCTCCTAAATTCCAGCTATACGGTGCGTTTGTCGGCACTGGGCCTGTACTCGCTGGAGTTTAGAAGAATGAGGGAGGACCTCATTGAAAGATACAGAATAGTGAAAGGCTTGGATAGAGTGGATGTGGAGAGGATGTTTCCATGAGTGGGGGAGTCTAGGACCAGAGGTCATAGCCTCAGAATTAAAGGACTTTCTTTTAGGCAGATGAGGAGAAATTTCTTTCATCAGAGGGCGGTGAATCTGGAATTCTTTGCCACAGAAAGCTGTAGAGGCCAAGTCAGTGGATATTTTTAAGGCAGAGATAGATAGATTCTTGGTTAGTACATGTGGCAGAGGTTATGGGGAGAAGGCAGGAAAATGGGGTTAGGAGAGATAGATCAGCCATGATTGAATAGCAGAGTAGACTTGATGGGCCGAATGGCCTAATTCTACTCCTATCACATGACTTTATGACATTTACAATGGTCATTTAGCCTTTCGACCTGCATGTCTTTGAGATGTGGGAGGAAACTGGAGCACCCAGGGAAACACACATGGTCTCACAGGGAATGTACAAACTGCACAGCTTAAACCCAGGCATCTGGCACTGTGTTGCAGTGGCTCTACTAGCTGTGTCACTGGGCAGCAGTGAACTGAATGAAGTAATTGCTTTTATGTATGACTTTCAAAAATACATCTCTAACATTATAGAGAATGGTTTAATTTGAATTTTGTTTTGCCAGGAAATACAATGCACTGAAGTCCCACAAATAGCAATAACACAATATAGTTCCCTGGATGGGATGGCTGAGGGCTATATGCACTCCATGACATTAAAATAATTCCTTAATCTTACTCAAGTAAAATGCCATTGATTAGTTTACTTCACAAGTAGATTTAACCTCCGTTTAATCTCTGAAAAAGATGCATCCTTCAAATTCGCACTCTCTTCGTAAAACACGATTATATGAGCTGAAGTCCTAGAATATGACTAATGCCCAACAACCTTCAGATTTACCGCCTTTCTAAGTACCATCACTGAGCTGCGCTGAGATTTTGCACCATAACGTAACTTAGATGTTCATATATGACTTCATATTTTTATATACTTCATCCCAATTATTTTGTGTTCCAAGCACTTCAGTTTTATAAATTAGGGTTCTGCATTAAAAAGTTCTGAGGAATAGTATTCATAAGCTTCCAGCACATTTTCTTCTGTTCTTTGATGTTCACATCCTTAAATAATATTGAGAGGCAAGACTAAGATTTCAGTCTGAAATCAGGGTCACATCAGGAATATACTCACCCCTCCCACACCCAAAGAATACTCCAGAATAAATCCCTATCTACCTTTATTCCGCAGCATTCTTTAACATGTAGAGAAAAGGAGTGCTGATCAACTATCTTACGGCTTGCAGTGTTTTATTCTGCTCAGCACTATCTGTTCTAATCAGCTCCAAGCACCCGTAACCTAAAGCTCGCTTGGTGAACAAGGGAATACAAACAAGACAAGCAGTTGGAGTGGCTCCCTGTACTCGTTGGTGCGCATCTTTCTCCTTGCTGATGATGGCCATTTTGTCAAAGAGGACAGCAGAGAACAAAAGTGGCTCTGAAAACACCGATATAGACAGGCAGATAACAAAGTATAGACATACAGCTAAAATTACCAATTAGTTTACCAATTGGCTGCAACGGATTCGATTGGTTTGTAATTAATTCTAGTTACTGGCGCATACAGCAAGACGGTTGGCGCCAACCCTTTGTCCTGCTGACATACAATACCGGTGTACAGGACCCAAGGGTCCTGGACATCAATACCTCTCTCTACCTCACCTACATCAGCCAGTGCAGAAGATATACCCTGTGGTGCTGAAACAGTGGAAAGTTCTGCAGCATGAGAAGACGCTGACAAGAAAGAGGTCTTTATAAGCTGAGCAGTGCAAGAGCAAGCGACGTGCTGAAATAAACTCCACTGTGAGACAGGTTTTTTTGTGTATGAAGGGGATTTATTTTCTGAAGGTCAAGCCTGCCACACAGAAGCAACACTGAAGTACAACTTTCAGACAAATTATCATCCACCAGGACATTCTTTTACCTAGAAAACTGAGCTCTCTTTTCACTTCTTTCCTTGGAAATGGACTGTGACTGCAAACGAAACAACAGCCTCATTCATAACGCAATGTACAGCACAAGTAACACACACCCAGATTAATTTAAATCGGTACAACAGCCCACTGCAGGTACAGTGTCTCTATAAAATACAGTACTGATCGTAGATGCATGTTGGCTTTGACATTGATATGCTTGCAAATAGACAAGATAATTACATGTCATTGCTCATTTTTAAAATAGTTTGATTGAGAAATTTTTATTCAGGGAAAAATATTGCAACATCTCACTTCATCCCCCCCCCCCCCCCATCCAAAAAATAAACTGTGCTCAGTATGGGATTTTAATCACTTTTCCATCCGTTAATCGTGCATTTGAGTTTTCAGAATTTTCAATTGTTATATAAAACAGTTATGATATGTTGAATTCAATAATCCTCTTGTTTTCTATCACTCTTTTTAACCTCAATTCTGGCTGTCTGTGCATTGCTTCACCTTAAAGTGAATATAAACTGCAACACAGAAACAGGCCATTTTGTCCAAATGAACTGTGCTTAAGTTTATCGCCCACAGCAGGAGCAATCCTAACCTGAGTTTCTTCACTGTTCCGACACTTCAACATTTTCAACTAATTATTATCTTCTTCTTCTTGCGTATGGCGTGCACAGCCTAAAGTTGTAGGACAATTTGTTCTATTTGATCGTGCACGCCAGGTTGATTCCATTCGTCGAAACAGGGCAGACAACGTGAAGGTTGCAATCTCCCACCCCACTAATTATTATGAAATGTTGGCATATTTTTTTCCCAACAATGGCTCGTGTATTGCGTGGTTTCCCTTTTGTCTCCTTGTTTTCTTTACTTCGATATTTTAAAAAAAAGCTTGATAGACTCACTACGCACTTCCATAGGTCTTATTATTTTGCAACCTCTAATATCCATGATACTACAAATTCATTAATAGGCATGTAAAAGGGATTAGTAATTGGTCAAAAGGGGGAAGGAAACAGACATAAAGGATAAGGTGTTGTCTATTGATCAGCAAGATGTCTCAATGGATGAAAGTGTAGCTCAACATAGATAATAATGACAGATAAAAGAGATGTGTTCTCAGATTTGTAAATGGCTTCAATAAAACGCACAAAAAGTTGTTTAAACGGCAGCAGGAAGTTCTGAAGGATATGAAAGGAATGACTGGGCAAAATTATAGTTCTGTGGCATTCAATATAGGAAATGCATTATCATCCTCTTTGGATCTGACAGAGACAAATCAGAATATTTCTTTAATGCACAAATTCTACAGGTTGTGCAAGAGCAAAAGATTTGGGTGTTCATGCAAGACAAAAAGCACTATAGGCTTGTGCAGGAAGCAATCAAAGAGGCTAATGGAATTGTGGCCTATATCTCAAAGGGATTCAAATTCAAAAGTGAGGAAGTGATACACATAACCATGCACAGACCCAGTCTGACGTAACAACCCTCGTGACCACAGGCATTTTGGCCATGGAACGGGAACAGCCCACATTCACCCAAATAATCCTAGTGTGTGAAGGGCCACATACTTGCTTGCCTTGTGTTCTCTTTTCAGCTTCAAAGTGTGAGGGGTAATTTAATCAAATGAATGTAAAATATATGAAAGGTTTAGAGGGATATGTGTCAAACACAGGCAAATGCGATTTGTGGAGATGGGCATCATGGTCGGCATGTATAAGTTAGCCCGAAGGGCCTGTTTTCATGCTGTATGACTCTAAGACTCTAATCACAGTGTTCACTAGAGCTGATACAAACAATCTTTTTCATGATGCAAGAACCTTGTGTGGCGACAGATTTGCTGCCTTACAGCCCCGGAGACAAGAGTTCGATCCTGACTATGGTTTCTCTTTGTATGAAGTTTACACGTTCTCCCCGTGTGCACGTGGGTTTTCTCTGAGATCTTCCGTTTCCTCCCACATTCCAAAGGCTCACAGGTTTGAAGATTAATTGGATGCGTATAAATGTATATTGTCCCTCATGTGGAGGATAGTGTTAATGTGCGGGGATCAATGGTCGGTGTAGACTTGGTGGGCCGAAGGGCCCAATTCTGCACTGTATCTCCAAACTAAACTAAACCAACTGCCACTCAATAATTATATTCTCAGTTCCACATTACTGCCTACTTGCGGTATCCTTTTACTTCTTGTTTATCAATTATCCATTCACCACTACTATTAAAATATTTAGACTCTGCTTTCACTGCTCTTTAAAAAAAGAGTTCCAAAGACTCACTACCTCAAAAAAAACAATTTTGCCTCATCTTGGAATTAAAACTATTTACTATTAAAACAATGATTGTACATCACAGATTCTCCACAGGAACAAAGCATCCTCTCCACATTCACCCTATTAATACATTTTTGGATCTCACATTTATAATAAGACACCCATGACTCTTCTAAATGCCACTGGATTCAAGTATATTCTTTCAAACTTACTTCATATTTTATGAGCCCAGTAAATTTCTGTGATGTATCCATCCAAATCCTTCTCCGAATAGAGATTAATACCATGCAAAGTACTCCAGAGGTGATCTCACTGATGCCTTATATATCGGAGGTCTAACTTCCTATTATATTCAATGTCCCTTGCAATAAACGTCAATAGTGTTTGTTTTCATACTACACCTTCTTACAAGCATTCAGCAAATCATTAATGGTGAAAGCCAGAGCTTGCAACGTTTAACTAAATGTTTCTCTTTTCTTATTTTCCTGCCAAAATGTTCAGACTTCACATTTTCTCACATCATATTCCATTTGCCAGATCTTTGCTCCTCATCACTAACTGAAGTATAAACGTATGAAAGTTAAGTTTATCTTGGAGAAACTTATGTCTAGATTAATTCTCAGCATTAATCAGACCATCACTAGTCTGAATCTTTTTTGTGATTCAAGATATCCGCAAAGTGACAATAATTTTGTTGAATACTGACATTTTTGTCCAGATTTCAAGGCTTTGTTCTAAAAGCATCAAACTTTTTCTTCAGGTAGACAAAAATGCTGGAGACACTCAGCGGGTGAGGCAGCATCTATGGAGCGAAGGAAATAGGCAATGTTTCGGGCCGAAACCCTTCTTCAGACCTTTTCTTCATTTGTAACAAAAAGGTAATAATCCTCGAATGCAAATGTACCTGGACTTAATGGCTATTTTCAATATATTGGATATATAAAAGGCTTTCAACTTCAAATTGTTTGGAAAGAGCGCAAATAAATAATTAAAAGTAACATATTTCAAAGTACGTTGAAAGATTTTCCTCATACTTCATGTCAATCCATCCCCCTCACGCCTCTTCTTAGCTGGTCCCCCAGCAAGGATGACCTGTTTCTATTCCAGATCTGCCAATTCTAAGGTGACTTTTGAGTTCAATGTGGAATCTGCTGAACTTGCCATAGGTGGGGCAGAAGACTGGATTGAGGACTGGCTTAAGGAATATGGCAGTTGTGTGCACCATATTCTGGAAGGCAAATCATAAGAGGAACATTGTGTTCGCAGACAAAATGTGAAGGAGGGAACGGCAGATGCTGGTTTACACCAAAGATAGTCGCAAAATGCCTGGGTAACTCAGCAGGACAGGCAACATCTCTGGATAGAAGGAATGGGTGACATTTCGGGTCGAGACCCTTCTTCAGTTTTCAGGCTGAAGAAGGGTCTCGACCCGAAACATCACCCATTCCTTCTATCCAGAGATGCTGCCTGTCCTGCTGAGTTACTCCAGCATTTTGTGTATTGTGTTGGCAGGCTTGTTTGTTGAGAATAAGCTAGTCTGGAGTCTCAGCTAACCTCTTTGCCCCCAAACCCTACATCTGAGAAATAAATGACAGCATTATGACCTTCTGGCTTCCTTCAATGCAGAACCATCAAACTATGATAGTCACCAATAAAGGTGCCATAACTCTAGAAGTTCTTGTTCCTCCAGCATAGTGGCAAACACTTACTCACCCCATGTCTCAAAAAGGCAAACAGAAATGAAAAGTTAATAGAGTCACAGATCTTAAATCATAGGTACAAACTAAAAGGGTCACTATTACCTAGCAATCTGACATTTGAGAACAAATTGAGACCCAGCTCAAGTCTATGATGATACTTGTCATTGATATACTTCTAAGATTAACTTGCTTTGAGCTCTCTGCATACCCAACCTCAAGCAATGATCCACACACATTTGCAGAGCTTCCACTGCCTTTTAAAATTAAATGTTTTAAGTTCAAATGACAGAATTTTACAAATACAAACATTTAACCCCAGATACTGATTATAAGCTTAAAGAAACAAATTTAAATGACCTTCCACAATTTAGCCAAGATATCGCAAAGCGCTTTACCAAACATAATCATCGTTGTTAAAAGAAAGCAGCAGCTAATTCAGCAGATGACAAGTTGTAAGGCCATAATTACATGATAATCTGTTTTAGCAACGTCGAGCAAGGGATAAATATTGGCTAGAACACTGAGCAGAACTATTGCTCTTCTTTGAAACAATGTAGTGGAACCTTCCGTGCCTGCAGCAGATAAGCCCTCAATTGTCTCATTCTGAGCCTGGCACCTCCATTACATTGGGACCTACTACATTGGAACATCAGCCTAGAATTCATTCTAACTCAGAGGTGAGAGTGTTATGAAGCTGAAATTTATATATTCCATGTGTAGGAAGGAACTGCAGCTGCTGGTTAAAACCGGAGATAGACCCAAAATGCTGGAGTAATGCAGCGGGACATATATATATAGTGAGTGAGTGTGTGTATGTGCATCCTATAAACATATGTGTATACATGTGTATACATATATATACACATATGTATATTTTATATACCACTCTTTCTATTAATGGGTATAGTGTGCTAGCAGGGTATAGTGTGCTAGCAGATTCACAGGATTAAGCCATTGTTCAAATGTAAATATTTTAGACATTTCACGTAACTTTAAAAACAAAAAAGAATCACATTACTAAATGTGAGCCCCCTTGTGAGCCACATAGCAGAAAGTAACAACTGCAATGAAACTTCATCTTGTTCTTGTTTATAAGGATATTTTTAGACTCCTTGTAAACTGTGACTGCATAAATAAGTATTTTCCAATAGTTCAAACTGTGTGGTAAGGCCATTTCCAAGGAGTGCAAATCTATTCCATTCTTTCACATTTTACTATATGCTTCAGACTGATTAATTGTTTGTACATGGCAAATAAAATGTAATTGTAACATTAGCACTTGTCATTCCTTATTGTCGTGCTCACAGATAGAATAGCCAGAAACAGCAGAGAAAACTGCCAGCATTTGACATCAAACACTCCACGTGCAGTTATTGCTACAGAGTGTGTTTATGAACCCTTCAGGGTAACCTGGCCATGTGAGAGAAATTGTTCTGCGTCCCCAAAGGCTTTCATTGTCATTTATCATCGGATCCATTAGCCTAGAGCATCAAGCTACTCACAGTGAATGCATTTTGTGGTTTAAATTTGTGGATTTTTGAACCATTAACAGCAAATGCTTTTGTACAGCCTAAGGCACAGTCCAGACTAGAAAAGAAAAATGTACAAAACAGCTGATCTTCTTACACAACTAACCCATCTACCACCTAACCGCAATTCTCCCATCTGCACTTCCAACCACAACCAGGCACCAGAGCCCCTGTCAACTGAACATATGATATTATACTGATTGACAGAATTATACTGGAATCAATAATTATACATGCCTTCCATTAAAAAGCTAAATTAACCATGTACGTATCTGTCCAAATTAAACAAAAACACAAAGATAATTGTTAACTCCCAGAATGTGTTTAAATCATCAGAGCAGATTTATGTTCTGTAACAAAATAACTGGGATATAGGCAGATGTCATTCCTGTGATTCGGGTGTTTTCAATCTATTACTCAAATAATTGTTTCATTATCTTCATTTTTTGGAAGAATATCAGTCTGGTGCCATGATAGAAGTGGTCCTTCAATGACTTGTTGTCATTAAAGCTGTTGAAAGGGTTATTAGTCCGACATACACAAGATAATTCTGTGGGCGTCAATAACTAATTCAATGAATTGTGGGAAGGATCCTGCGTGATGTTCATCTTTAATTTTGAGCCAGAATTTTGAGCCATTCCCATTCAGCAGAGCTGCACGGAGCCCGAATCAACCCACAACATTCCGATTCATGGAAGAGAATGCTGTTTGTCACTCAAATGGTTTACTTCTATCGAGAGATTTAAAGCAAATAAACTTGCTGGCTGTTTTCACATGTTTGTAAATGAACCAAAGTGCTTTTTTCATGAAATAAACTGAAAAAAAGTGAAATCCAACACTATGCTTGGAGCGAGAGAAAGGTTTTTTTTTGTTGTAATAGTCACTACATTGTTATCTCCAGACACAATGGGAAAATTTAGTTGAGTTTAGTTTAGAGATACAGCTGAGAAACAGGCCCAGCGGCCCCAGCATATTAACTCTATCCTACGCACACTAGGGACAATTTACACTTACACCAAGCTAATTATCCTACAAGCCTGTACGTCTTTGGAGTGTGGGAGGAAACCAAAGAACTTGGGGGGAAAAAAACCATGCAGTCACGGAAAAAAAATACAAACTCTGTACAGACAGGACCCATAGTCGGGATCGAACCCGGGACTCTGGCATTGCAAGTACTGTAAGGCAGCAACTCTACCGCTGTGCCACCGTGCTGCCCTGAGGCAAAATGTTGAGCCAATCAATACATTGGCTTTAATGATTTATTCCAACTTATCTTAAATGTAACTTTTCACTCTTTAACCTTAAGAACGTGGATTCAATATTAGTCTAAAAATTACTGTAAAAAAAAGTTTCTGAATGAACAATATACATTAAAAAAATGATTATCCAAATTTGTGGTATCTTAATCTGCTCTCAGAACATTCCAAAGCACGTCACATACCCACAAGTTATTTGTTTTATCACTGACTATTCTGTGGATGCTGTTAAGGTCTCATATCCAGCAAATTAATTGAGTGCCCTCTTTAATAGTCTATACTGAGGTCGGATGAAGGAAAACTATTGATCAAGACTACCATATAAGTTCTTACTATTTTATGAACCATCTCTGGGACTTTTTTTCCCCTCGTTATATGGGCAGATAGGGGACACAATTTAATAATCTATCCAAAAATGGCAACTGCAACTATCCAAAAACAATCCAATAACTGTAATGCACTGACAAAGATTGTCAAACTAGATTTGGTGCTCACATTCAGAAACAAGCCTTGATCCCATAACTTTCTGATTATGATATAATAACTAAGCCAATTTTAGCTGAGATTTATTTGGAATGCTTACACTTTAAACTTTACTGCTGGCATTTCTTTGAGTTCTGAATAATTTACAACCTTGAGCTTGGCACCAAAATGTCTCTATTACAAAATGTGTTTATCTTATTCAGCACAACTAATCCACTGATGTTGTGAGTGATGTGTTAATCTACATAGAAATTTGTGACCAACAATTTAAAAGTTGGTGAATTAATCAGAGAGTCTAAAAATAGTTTTGAATGAAAACAAACTTATCAAAAACTGGACAGAAAATACACCAGGCAATTGCATGCCACCCATGCACTAGTTTAAAACTGCTCATCAATCTCTCTTTATAATCTGACATGAATGCAGGAATGTTCTGATATGCTGCCTGCTAGTAAGGGTTAAAAGCCCAATTCAGACATTAAACAGGAATCACAAGAATGTCCAAAAAATACCAAGCCTCAATACTGCCATCTACTGTAGGCAATCAATGCATTCACAGCCAGTGGGCTGTGTCATCTATAAACTCCATTTAAATTAGCCAGGAAGAAGAAATCAATGATAAGTCTGTACCCCGATCAAAAATGAAATGATCATGTGATTTCATCAAATGACGACACTCGCCTGACTTGGGTGCCTGGAACGTGCTGCTGAGGGTGGCAGTGGAAGCAGTTTTAAACGTTTTTAGGCACATGGAAATGTAGAGAATGGAGGGTTACTGATCATGTGCAGGTAGAGGAGATAGGTTTATCTTGGCATCATGTTCTAGCACAGACATTGTGGGCCGAAGGGCTATGCTTGTGCTGCACTTTTCTATGTTGCATGTTCTCAGTGGACGAGAATGATGGCACATCCTTCATGTAGCAAACGGATCTCTTCCCTCTTTAAAGTTAGGTTAATGTATATGGATGATAGACAATGCTACTTTGAAAATATGCAGGATTAAGTATGGATGTAAGAATGCAAAATGTTATGATAATCGCACAATCATTGAACCATAGTATCTGTACTACTAGAACCACAAATGTCTCCTGCAGAAAGTGGTTGTTGATATATAAAAATAGAGCCTAAAAGACCTTGTTCATAGTTTAGGAAAGTAACAGTGTGAATGTTCTTCCCAGAAATAAGTTGGATTCAGCGAGAAGGCAAATTCTATCCCAGTGCTACCTTGGTTGATCTTCCTCTTTCTGTGCTTAGGTTTTTCAGGATTTGTTTTGTACATTTGCACAGAAATGCAATATTTTAATTACAAATATTAGTACAGAGCTTCACTTCCAATCCTGGATTACTTAGCTCCATTGAAAGTCTATCAAGCTTTCCTGAACAGATTTCTTTCACACAGAATGCCCATTTAATCTAAGGTACTAATTATTTTCTACATAGTTACAACTAGTATGTGGACAATATGATTGGCACTCCTTTCTGAACTTGTAAAGTGTAAATTATTCTCAGAGAGACTGTCACCCAAATCAAACACTTAAAAAATAACAAGTAAAAATGGTTTGGCTGAATAAGTAATGTAGATGAGTAAAAGTATCTAACAAACAACTGCAATATAGGGGGAAAAAAAATAAATCATACCTTACATTCTACCACACTCTGGTCTGACTCACAAGTGATGTAAATTTCATCCACTGCTCGTCGGAGGTTGTCAAAGAGAAATGCCCAGTAGCGTGCTCTCAAATCAATCTTTCTGGGCTGCCGACCTTTTGTCGGACTCTTCTCAACTGTGTTCTTCTCCCCAACAGTGCTCAGCGTGGATTTTTCAGCCTGCAGTAGAAATGAAGAGGGCTGTTCCATGAACAGTGTAAGTCACATAATAGGCAAACTCATACTATATTACAAAGCTGCAGTCAACTTGCATATCAACAGTTAAGGGTGGTGATTATAAAACTATCAATACATTTCACAGGTTCCTCAGAAATCTACAAGCTAATTGCTTTGATTTGAACATGTTGAAGTATATGACAAATTGGTAGATCAATAGAATTTTCAGCATTCTATTTATCATTCCACATTAGGATGCATTGATTCTCAAAGATTCCCACACCACTACCTAAAATACCAGAAAGAGTTTAAAAAAAAAAATCAAAAGCAGAGTGGTTCCCAGATTGTCCCTGGTGCTTTTCATGTGCAATCAAAACTGGCAGAAACCTGGGAGGCTGCAGCCTGTCCATATGATCAAACAGGCATGGGGAATTGTGTGGATAGAAACGAGGGGAGGAAAGTATGATGCAATGGTACTCAAACAATTAAACGTCAAAGAAGTGTGCTAACATTAGCAGGTATTTGGAATTAACAACGAGAGCACAACTCATTTCACAGAGCAGTAAAAGGTATCTGGAATCAAAAACATGCACAAAGCTTCTTGGGTGGCTCTCCCCAAACAGCCCAGTGATCTCACTAATCACTGATGTCACTCCGCAATAGCCAAACAGCCTTAAACTTGAATCCTGAAGAGAATTGATTTAAAGTGTCAAATTTTTATTTTATCTTCGCGCATAGGTTTAAGAAGAACTTGAACACTATTTTAGCCCTAAGATACTGCCAAGTTGCACTTTAAAATCATGGCTTTGACTTGAACACAATTTTTAGTTTAGTTTAGAGATACAACATGGAAACAAGCTCTTCGGCCCAGCGAGTCCGCGCCGACCAGCGATCACCCGTACACTAGTTCTACCCTACATACTAGGGACAATTTACAGAAGCCAATTAACCTACAAGGTTACACATCTTCGGAGTGTGTGAGGAACCGGGAGCACCCGGAGAAAACCCACATGGTCACATGGAGAACATACAAACTCCGTACAGGCAACACCCATAGTCAGGATCGAACCCAGGGCTCTGGTGCTGAAAGGCAGCAACTCTACCACTGCGCCGCCCTAAGGTATGGTATTCAATTTTAGATTAAAAAATTGACAGTATTTTCTCCACATAATAATTGACTTTCATTGTTGAATCAAAAAAAAACTTGTATTTGTATAACATCTTATTAAGTGTTTAAGAAATATTCCAGAGTTTACATTGCAATTAACTATTCTGAAATCTAGTTGCTGTATGTAATGGAGTTGCATGTTCATACAAACAATAACTTGTTCATGCAAACAGCAATAACTGGGTAAGCTGATTTTCATTCTGACACTTCCGTACTGGGCCTCTTCCACTGCCAGAGTGAGGCCACACGCAAACTGAAGGAACAGCACCTCATATTCTGCTTGGGTGGCTTACAACCCAACAGAATGAAAGTGGAATTCTCCAATCTTAGGAAATTAAACTCCTACCCTCTCCCCCTCTCCTCTACCCCCTTTCTCTCACCCTCCTCCCCCCCCCCCCCCCCCCCCCCCGTGCTCCATCAGGACTCTCACCTATTTTTCCCCTCCCATTCCACCTACATTCCTTCCACTAGATTCACAATTAAAAACTCCTCAATCCTTTTGTCTCATACCTCACGTTTTGTCATCTCTGGTCTTTGTCCAATCATCTGCCCATCAAAACCACACTCACTTGTACCCACCAATAACTTTCCAGGCATGGTCCTGCCCCTTCTCTCTTTTGCTCACCCCCCCCCCCCCCCCCCCCGATCCCCACAATCCATCTGAAGAAGGGATCCAACCTGAAACATCACCCATCCATGTTCTCCAGAAATGCTGCCTGGCCCACTGAATTACTGTGTCTTTTATTTGTAAACCAGTATCTACAGTTCCTTGTTTCTATATTGTTACCTATTTTCCGCACTTCCCTGTTGTGCACTATGGACAGGTGCTTTTAAAAAATTTTAAAAATATATATTCACGAGTAACCACAAAATAAGTGAAGCTGACATCTGCTAACAAAGTATGATTTAAATTACCAATGATTTCTCGAAACAAATATTGTGTGTTAAAGAATTTACGGGTACAAATTAAACATACAATGATGGTCATCAACCAGATATTTCTATTGTTTAAGAAGGATCTGCAGAAGCTGAAAACTCGAAGATAGACAAAAGTGATGGAGAAACTCAGCGGGTGCAGCAGCATCTATGGAGCGAAGGGAATAGGCAACGTTTCGGGCCGAAACCCTTCTTCAGACTGAATATTTCTATTGCATCAGCTCAAAAAAAAAAAATGGAGAATGCCTTTTTTTGATGAGATGCCAGAAGATTGCCAGCACCTTGTGTAACTAACCAACAGGATGAATACGGGGAGAAACTGGATAAGAACACCCACAAGCAAAACACAGGCTTGCAAAAGTTTAAGTTAAGGTTTAAGAAATTGGTAACCTTTCATAATTTACTCCCACAGTTCAGAACATTTGACAGCGTGTCACTTTTCAATTGAAACTGTGAATTTTATCACTTTAATATATGGTCAATTCTGTTTCAAAGTAAATATCTAGCAAACACAATAAACATGATAAAATGAAGGACACAAATGCTGGAGTAACTCAGCGGGACAGACAGCATCCCTGGAGATCATGCCTGTCCCTCTGAGTTACTCCAGCATTTTGTGTCTATCTTCAGTTTAAACCAGTCCTTCCTACACATGATAAAATGAAACTTTTTTTTTTCATTCATGCTTACTCAACCATTTCAAATGCTGTTTAACCATCAAGTTTCTAATCATACTACACAGTAGTTTTCTACATCTGAGGATCACACAGATAAACATCATCATAACTGTGCGTAAAGTAAACTCACTTCAAAGCAGTGAACCAGAGTTAAAGGGCATTAGACAAAGGGTCACACGATCAAACATATGCACTAAATCATCAGAAACTGGAGAATTTTGATGGTAGAATGGATAACATATCCACCTGGCGAATATTCACCTGGTATGAAGACAGGAGCTGGTGAACGTGGGAATAAAGGCAAGCCCATGTTTCAAAAATAACACCATGAATGCCTGTGCAGGATGGAACAACCGATGCTGGTTTATACCGAAGATATTCACAAAATGCTGGAGTAACTCAGCGGGACAGGCGATGTTATGGGTTGAGAGACATTGGTGACGTTATGGGTTGAGAGCCTTTTTAGTCTGAAGAAGGGTCTCCACCCGAAACGTCACTCCAATATTTTGTGTCTATCTTCACCGAAATACCAGCACAGTTGGAGTTAAATCATGATGGGAACCTAAGATTAGCATTGGTTACATCAAGATAGGAATAAATTTGAATACAATGAGTAAAGATCAAAAACTGTCTCTACATGGACAGTAAAAAGTCTTGAATATTACAAACAGATCAATCAAATAATATTTTTAAATATTGTGGACTGCTACATTTTTGTGCCAACTATTATCAATCAATGCTTGGAATGATGGGCAAACACAAATGTTAGATTAACATGAATAATCTATCCAAAGCTTATATAGTTGATCAAGTGAATTACTTTCTTCTCTTCTTTAAACTATTAGAAATTAAGCCTTAATTCGTCCAACTATTGGGGAGACTGAAGCTCCTGTTTTCAGTTTAGTTTAGAGATACAGCGTATAAAGAGGCCCTTCGGCCAACAGTCAGCGCAGATCAGCGACTACCCGTACACTAGTTCTATCCTACACACTATGGACAATTTACAGAAGCCAATTAAACCTGCACGTCTTTGGGAGACAGGAGTACACCGGAGCACCCGGAGAAAACCCACGTGGTCACAGGGAGAGGGTACAAACTCCATTCAGACAGCACACGTAGTCAGGATCTAATCCTGCAAGAAAGTAACTCTACCGCTGCACCACCGTGCCGCCCTTGTTCTTGTCACCGACTCCCTTCGCTGACAGATAATTATCTACCCAAAATCAAACCAGGCTACTGGCAGCCTCTGTGCCAGCTTTGATCCTGAGACGAGCTGCTAACCAACCATCCATTAAATCAGCATGACCAAGGAGTAATCCCACCTCAGCAAAAATCAAGCAACCCCACCCCTGTCTTAGCTCATTTGCTGTTAGTCCAGTTTAGATCAACGGGTCGATGGTGGAGAGGGTCAAGAGCTTCGAATTCCTGTGCGTGCATTTTTCTGAAGATCTCTCCTGGTCCGAGAACACTGATGCAATTATTAAGAAAGCACATCAGCGTCTCTACTTCCTGAGAAGATTTCCGGAGAGTCGGTCTGTCAAGGCGGACTCTCTCTAACTTCTACAGGTGCACAGTAGAGAGCATGCTGACTGGTTGCATCGTGGCTTGGTTCAGCAACTTGAGCGCCCGGGAGCGGAAAAGACTACAAAAAGCAGTAAACACTGCCCAGTCCATCATCGGCTCTGACCTCCCCACCATCGAGGGGATCTATCACAGTCACTGCCTCAAAAAGGATGGCAGCATCATCAAGGACCCACACCATCCTGGCCACGTACTCAGCTCCCCGCTACCTTCAGGTAGAAGGTATAGGAGCATGAAGACTGCAACGTCCAGGTTCAGAAATAGCTGCTTCCCCACAGCTATCAGACTGTTAAACTCAACTGAAACAAATCTCTGAACATTAATAGACCATTATCTGTTTATTTGCACTTTATCTGCTTATTTATTGATGTGTGTATATATTTATATAATGGTATATGGACTCACTGATATGTTCTGTATTCATGTCCACTATATTCTGTTGTGCTGAAGCAAAGCAATAATTTCATTGTCCTATCTGGGACACATGACAATAAACTCTCTTGACTTGACATGTCATTACTAAATTATCGCAATATATTTGTTTTACCTTCTACAAACTTTGTCATGTAACAGTCTGTGGCCTGGGTGTTAATCATGAACCAAATCTCAATCACAACTAACAGTTATATTTGGAGATAAGAGACTACGGATTCTGGAATCTCGAGTTAAAAACATACAACAGGAGGAACTCAGTTGATCAGACAGCATCTGTGGAGAGTAATTGACTGACACCTTATCAATTCAGGACCTTTCTTCACTTAACCATATAACCATATAACAATTACAGCACGGAAACAGGCCCACTCGGCCCTTCCAGTCCGTGCCGACCATTTGTTTTCCCCTAGTCCCATCTACCTGCACTCAGACCATACCCCTCCATTCCCTTCACGTCCATATACCTATTCACTTTACTTTTAAATGTTAAAATCGATCCTGCCTCCACCACTTCTGCTGGAAGCTCATTCCACACAGCCACCACCCTCTGAGTAAAGAAGTTCCCCCTCAACATTCTAGTAAATCTCCTCTGTACTCTCTCTATTTCGTTGACATCCTTCCTATAATTAGGCGACCAAAATTGTACACCATACTCCAGAATTGGTCTTACCAATGCCTTGTACAATTTTAACATTACTTCCCTACTCCTATATTCAATGCTCTGATTTATAAAGGCCAGCACACCAAAGGCTTTCTTTACCACCCTATCTACATGCGATTCCACCTTCAGGGAACTATGCACAGTTATTCCTAGATCCCTCTGTTCCACAGCATTCCTCAATTCCCTACCACTTAACATTTATATTTGCTGATCTACACTAGCAGCTAGTTCAACATTCCCTCACCTTCAAAATAGTTTACTGGTTTAATTTATACAGCTACTAATGTAAAACCCTGCACAGTTAACCCAAAACTATTAACAATACTGTAAGGCCCAGAAAAAAAACCCTTGAACTCTCAATGAAAAGATGAATATGGTATATAGAACACAAAGGAAACTTCTATGAAAAGCGCTTCTTCCATAAAGCATAACTTGTTTTGATGAGATTAGGAAACCAAAATGCTATAAATTGTGTAAAACTGGTACTTGCAATTTGCAAAGACTTGGTTAACAGCAAAATCAGTTTTACCCAGAAGAAATCAGATAGAAAATTACATGTATGTAACCCTATCCAATTGCACAGACTAAGGTACCATTTGGCTAATGGAAAGGTCATCTTCCGTCTCCCAGCTACCACCCAGCCCCGACACTACTTATTTGTTACCGTTCAATAACTGTCAATCAAGGCACAAGGAGAAGGATATGACTGTACAGCCGAATCCTGGAATTTTACCCTCCATTAACCACACGCAGGGGTCATTGCGAACCAGCTGCCGAGGAGTATTGGAAGTACGGTCAGGATTTACCTCCAGTCACTCAATCCAGGGCTGACAAGCATAGGAATATTATAAAGATTCTTATTGCCATTGCTAGAAAGTTGATAATATTTATTTAATAATCAAGCACAGAGGTGAACACGGATGCTTGAAGAATGCTGATACTTATTATGTATGGTGATGCAAATATTAAAAATAGAATTATTTTAAATTCAAATTCCATACATTATTGTTAAAAATGCCTACATGGTTTTGTTTAGAAAGACAGACATGAACCATCTCCTACACTGTTGTCTCTCCAGTCTCCACACGAACATCCTTTGTCCCAATCAATAGTCCCAACAATCTCCTCAGCTGCGCAATACTTGAAGCTTGACCTCACACACATCCCTTATTGATCATGACACCAGGAACAAAATCCCTGCAATTTGCAAAACAAAACAACGATTTGGTCTTTTTTAATATACTATGCATCTGAAGCTAACTGGAATTAATCAGCTATGAAGTCGTAAAGCATAATTTTATCCACACTTCTCATAGTTCAGCTTCATTTCTTTTATCAAGATAATAAACCAGTTCTGTATTAGACCGGTTATACAGATTACCTTACAAAAACCTCAGTAATCACCGTAACAAAGGACAAAATATTTGACCACTCTTAGTGAAAGATCTGTTGATTCACATTTAGCGATTTTATTCCATAATGGTACAAAATTTCAAGTTATGAATATTAAGCAAATCACATGTTCTTAACTGGACTATGAAACATGAAATCCTAATGTCATAATGTAATGAGGTTATGGTTGCATATTAGCAGCTATGGAAGTAATTTACAATAATCGTCTCTCCAAATGGGTTGGACCTGATAAATATTAAAGCAAGTCATAGACGAGTAAAGACCTTTGAAATTTCTCACTGGTTTATTAACTCTACCATTGTTGACTATTTCAAGAAAGCACAATATTTTGCCTCTACTAAATTTGTTGGTGACGTTTGCAAACTGTCGGGCAGCAACAGTGGCACAGCCGGTAGAGCTGCTGCCTCACAGCTCCAAAAACCTGGGCTTAATCTTGACCTCAGCAGCTGTCTGTGTGGAGATAGCACGTTTTCCATGAGACTGCATTGGTTTTCTCCAGGTGCACCTGCTTTCTTCCACATCCCAGACATGTTGGTTTGCAGGTTGATGCACCTCTGTACATTGCCTCTGGTATGTAGGATGAGGACGAGAAAATGGAATAACATAGAACTAGTGTGAATGGATGACCCGATGGCTGGCGTGCTCGGTAGACCAAAGGGCCTGTTTCCATACTGTATTTTTCAATGAATCAATCAAAATGTATCACACTAGTTAGGACAAATTTCTCATGAGTAGAACAAATTTCTACTTGCATTCCCCAAGAACATTTTTTCTTGTTTCTTCCTTCGATTTTGTGTATGCTTGCATTTGGTTCTATTTTCAAGTCTTAACTTTAGGTTATTGCATCTTTTCCGCCCTCGATAGCATTTCCCTGTTTCTGCTTATTTTAGGTTGCGCTTCCTGAAAAAAGGATAATTTTACAGGGAATAAAGTTGCACATTCCAATTGAGGCCATGGTATCCACTTGCAAATATCACCATCCACACAGATTGAAGAGCTGTGAGAGGTAATCAGGTTCACTCCCTCAAAGTAATAAGTTTTCATCGAGCTCTCTTAATGCTTATCACAACCACCAAAACCTGCACTCCAAACCGCAATGACGCTCCACTCCCATTTGTCGCAACCAATACTTCATCTCACACAACCCAAACTTCGAGAAACCAAAATTACTAATTGTCTAATTGAACTGGTCACGTTAACAAACCTTTCCTACTTTGGTGGTTACGTTTCCTTCCCACACAAAAAAACATGATCTGCTGAAACATTTACCTCAAGAGTTTTTAAATCCTTATGTCGCTTATCCAACTGCTTATTAGGATGTTTACGTACGATCTACCACACAACTGTAGAACATGTATTCATTTTGGAAGGAAATACATTTAAACAAAGTTAAATGATCCTTGGACTGAAAGCAAGCATATTTACGCTTTTGAGGAAGAATGGCCATATAAATGTATTAGAAACAGAAATAGATTGATGCCTGTGGAATCAAACTTGAGCAAGTTATCAGAGGCAAATTAAGAAAATTAGCACAAAAGATAATATGAAAAGCCTGATAACATGAAAGATGCTCTGCAGATAGTACACCGCTATAATTCTGATTCTACATTTTTAATCTTAGAGTGTTTTGTTTCACACAAAACAATCGATAAGTATTGATTTTTAACTAAAACACAGCATCTCGATTTAATAAGAAATTTCCAGATTTAACAATTTTACATTGAGAGAGAGCATGAGAAACAGAGACCCAAATGACCCTGTCAAATTAAACTGGCTTAATATAAATTGCTTTACAGAGCAGAGGAAATTTATGAGACGGTATAGATTTCCGTGTTTCATTATATTTTTCACATCCAATCAATTATGAAAATATTGAGTTATGGCTCGTGTAACAGCATTCTGTCTGTTTTTAGAGCAGAATTACATGTTTAAATGTTTAATGCTGTTTATCTGTGACCAATGCAATATAAGTTGGTTAATATTAGAATACTGTCAACATCCACCCAGCCCATGCAGGACAGCATAGTTCACTAAGATATTACTATTATGCCCAAGTTGAATCTTCATATCCAATGTTAATTCAGCATGTTAAATCTATCTCACATGGACACAAGAAGGATTCTATAAATTTATCTCAGATGAACTCACTGAGAGACCTGAAGTGTGGCATATTGGATTCAATATATGGTTGAAATGCAGACCATAAAATAGTTGAAGGCATTTTAACTGGGAAATGGCCTGCATACTGCAGTACTAAACATTTTTACAATGGGATATTAGATCAAAACAAAAGATTTGTACGGTATTGGGTAGTTCCTCTGTTCTTGTATGCATTAAGTTTTCGTCAGGTTGATGAAAATATCACTCTTGATGCCAAGCAACAAGATCCACTGATATTTTACATGGGGCTAGCAAAGAAAATTGAAACAGCATGCTCTACCTACACATAATCATTCACGGGCGATTATTCACAAAATATCCTTCAACAAATAATTAAAACCAGACAAAGTGAGATCCAGATTTAAAATTTACAATTGCTTGACCTCATTAAGTTACACTATCACTGCTTGAAGTAAACTTTCACCAATATGCTTCCATAGCAAATGAATAGAAAGCAAGAGCACCCTCCAGTGCCCACATGAAACAATAGCAGGCACCACACAGGATTCAGGCAACCACATTTATTTTCAAATGCTTAAAGGAGAAACGCATATCAAACATTTGATTTCAAATTCTCAAATAAAAATAACTTTTAATAAAAGCACAGATCGTTATACTAATTGTTAATAATATAAAGCAACTAACATGAAGAAACTTCTCAGACTATGAATAGTCCCCTCACTCATTAAATCACCAATTAAAATAAAATCTATCCTTTGCCCAACTATGGCCAAATGTACCAGTCAAGTAAGAATCTGATTCAGCCTGGACATAGCTACCCTTCCAATTAGTGCCCTCTCAAGCACTGCATTTAACTCAAAATACCTTTGAAATTTAAAATTAAGTAACGTTCAATTGCAATAGGAAAGACACAAAACGCTGGAGTAACTCAGCGGGTCCGGCATCATCTCTGGAAAACATGGATGTGACATTTCAGGTTGGGAACCTTCTTCCGGTAGTCTGAAAAAGGGTCCCCGAATAAAATTTTACCTATCCATGTTCTACAGGTGGAGGCACCTGGAGTAACTCCGCGGGACAGGCAGCATCTCTGGAGAGAAGGATGAGTGACGTTTTGGGTCAAGATCCTTCTGGGATGCTGCCTGACTCGCTGAGTTGCTCCAGCATTTTGTGTCTTTCCTTGGTAAACCAGCATCGGCAGTTCCCCGTTTCCACTTCTTCAATTGCAACATTTAATTTGTTGTTTTCCAACACATACTCAAGCAAATGTCTAACTGAGATGTCCAGGCTTTATTGCATATTCCAGGACAACATTTTTGTTCCTCTGGACTGATCTTCAACTAATTTAGTCAAAGGTGACAAAATTAAATTTTAGAATGTGTAAGTGAAGCAGGATCGTGAGATCCCGCATCGCAGTCTATTAATGCCATATCTTCACTTGCAAGTGGTGAAAACGATTAGGTATTAATAAAGGGAACCTTTTGAATTTGAAAAACATGGAGTGGGATATTATTATCTGGGAGCCTCCCTCACTCAGTTTAAGCTGCAACTGGGTCCAAATCAGTTATACAAAGATATATAGAAATTGCAATACATAGTTTCCATTAATCAGAGGACAAATTGCTGCATGCAAGAGTTAGTCTAAGACTATTCATTCAATTACCCACTCCAACCAAAACCAAAAGAAATAGCTCCCACTGGTATTCCAATAAAAGTACACGGTTCTGAAGAAAAGCAAAGTTGGTAGAAAAGATTCCACAAACTTAAAAAAGTCAGAGGGTTTGTATACAAGGTAAGCCTTGGACTTTATCTCCGCTTTACCCATTCCAATGTATTCTAGGCCAAGAATACACAGCACTACAGCATACGCAAGATGGCTTCCTGAATGAGTCCCATCAGTGTGTCATTCTAAAAAAAGGCAATTGCAAAATAGAATGGACACTTTAAAAGTTAAGATATCCCCCCCCCCCCCCCCCCATGGGGAAACTGAATACTGTTAAAATGTGTACAAATTAACGATTTAGCCAAAGATGGAGAAACATGTGGACATCTAAATGGTTCGTGTAGCAGTATTCTCACTGACAGCGGTTGTGGGTTCACAAAATATGGGCCAACACTTCAACACAACACCACGGATGTTCTATCTTTTGGAAGGGAAGTTAAACAAGGACCTCTTTTACCTTAATTGATGGGTATATTAAAAAAAATTACCAATGAGCAAATTGTTGAGACATGAACACCCAAAGGAATGAACTTAGTTAGTGGGAGAATTTGCAAACTCCACAGAAACAGACCAGAGATCAGGATTGAATGTTGAGGCAGCAGCTCTATTAGCTACGCCATTGTGCCCCTTAAAAGATTTTTAGAACTTGAAATTTTCAAGAATAATTGGCTTTTGAGGTAAATTATATAACTTCATTTAAAAAAAGAAAGTAGATAAAACAGAACCCTTGATATAAATGTACAACTCAGTGAGAAGAGTTCTCAAAGTAACAAAAGCACAGGTGGGCAGAAAGAAATCCTGGATGCGTATGCAACGCTACTATACAGTGACTCCAACTCTCCCGCTTTCGGCGGGAGATCGCCCGCTGAAAGGCCATTTTAGCAAAATCTCCCGCTCTTCCACTTGAGATATAATTTCTCCCGCCCGGAAACGGGAATGAGAATCCTCAAGTATTGGATTAAGAAACAGCTGGTTAAATACTGTATTATATATTCAGTCCTTACTTCAAACATCATAATTTCAATGTCTACACCAAGGTAAAAATGTATTCAATTACAATGAAAGCTACTGACATAAATTGGCCTCAATAATTATTCCCTCTGCCATTCCTCAGCAATGCGACCACCAGGCCTCTAAAAGAGCGTGACAGACTTACATAAGCAGATAGCACTGAAAAAAAACTGCTTCGGCCAACATTGTCCGTGCTGAAGATTCTGCCTTAAATTTCTGACAACATGCGTTATAAGAAAACTTGTCAACATAACGTGTGCATGAACTTCCAAGCTATAATGGACTATTTATCTTAAAGACAGCACGCATTCATTCCCATAAGTACCTGCTTTAAGATCCTCTGTGAACTCTGAGCACCTCGCTGTGACTTCACTGCATCCCGTGTTTTTCCACCGATGTGAGTCTTGGATTTTGCTGGAATGATTTCATTAAAAAGTTATTGAAAAAAATGTTAATTTCTTGGAAAACATTATATTGAAACTAGAGTTTTCCTTCTTGAACTACGATGGAAAGATAAGATGGTTGATGCACACACATTTAAAGTAATATGTTTTACTGTAAAAATACTAAAAGTTATTTGAACATTTCCTCAGATGTTTGTTCCTCAATCAACCACTTAATTCTAAAATTCTACGTTGTTTTTATAAAACTGTCAGAATGACAGGTTGCTATTTACATTTCAGCCATATTAGAATGCTTTAGAGGTAAAGGATTGCACAGTGGCACTTTGCAGCAGGCAAAAGGGGGCTTGGTTTGAGATTTGCCAGGCGAGATACAGCACAATTGGGAAAGATACATTGTCTTGTCATGAAACAGCAAATCGAGGCCTCATCTGCCCATAAGAGTAGCTAAAGATATTCATGACAACCTGATATTTTGATCATCTTCCTTTTTCTTAACCATTACCACCCAACGGTCAAAACAAATTAACTGGTTATTCATCCCAATGCATTGGAGTGAGCAGTGATCAATCATTTATTGATTTGCTACATAAAAAAGTGATTCTTCTTCAAAGAAATCAAAGGCGAATAACTTGACGGAAATGAGCAAACAGGTTACAGAACAGTGAAAACATGGTTGAAAACTACATTGTTGAATCAGAATTTTTTTTTTTTTTTAAATGGGATACCACATATATTTGTAGTTCATGAAAGAGTAATATGCAGTTACATTTTAGAGGCTAGTTTTCTCTGCATACGACTGTGGAAGCCAACTTACTGAAATCTCTGTTCAAGAGCAAAAATAATTCCTGAGGCAAAATAAACTGTTCGACAAATGAATACACACTTTAATACACACAAATACCACAAACTGAATAAATGATTAGTAATACCAATGTGCATATACCTGCCATAGGCATTGCTAAAGTATCCAAAGAAATGGAATAATGAAAACCTCAGCAGAGAAATCCACTCAGGATGCTCATCTTAAATAAGCAAATCCTGTTTATATTTTTGCCATATATGAATAACAAGTTAAAACATATTTTGTCACAATACCCCCTCAGTTTAATGAGGAAACTATATATTAAAAAACTTCTCCAAAGGGTTGAAACCTCAGAATTAAAAAACCTTTTTTTTTGCTGTCAACCCAGTTTATCTCTTGCAGCGCTTGATGCTTTATCTACTCCTATCATGCCTTGTTATCCCATACCCACATTAGGATTGAGACTTGCCAAATAAACATAACAGATGTGACAAATAAAATTTGATGTGCAGCCATTATCTACAAAATAAGTTAGCGAGGCAGCCTGTCATTATGAGCCATTTTAAACCAGTAATTGTGCTGAATTTACAAACGACAAGCCCCAGCTCGCTTTTATTGATGCTCTTGTGGTACTAAAAACATTGATCCCTTCAAGCAGTATCCCATCACGTCCATTGATTTTCTACTGTTTGACCATGTAACCCGACCGCTGACAGCCCATTCGAAGGATCCACTTTCGCAATAATCAATACCATGCTCTCGATCCAACTGGGGAAAATTTCGCAGTCTTTGCCGCTTTATCTCTGGATGCAGATACAAAATGTCCAGGTTGTAATAAAAAGTGGAAAATACCCAGCATGACTCAACATTACCTTGCAATACTGTACATACAACCACAATACATAAATGCATATGTTATAAGTTTCTAAAAAGGCCATTGACATCCTTTGGGTTCATAAAAACGGCAGTCCAACAGCATCTTATGCTAGATTTTTCTATTTAATGACACAATTTTTGCTGTATGTTTTCCACTTTATTTCTTAAGAAAATTATCTATAAACGCTCTTTTAGGAATCAAAGAAGTTTCTAGAACTATAGGTCATATTTGTTGCAGAATCACCACCAGCAGCATAATATTCTAAAATCATGTCAGAGTGTGAAGTAATTAAAAATTTAGGGAAATATCTTGCATTTTAGACTTTCGATCGCAGTTGATGCAATGTTTGAATTTGCTATCTTCGCAAAAAAATAAATCAGACTTCGATTTGCTTTACACCTTCTACTTTTGTTTGCTATTTGCTATGTGCAGAGAACTCTCATGTAGCTTCAATGTGTGGCTGACATGATGGTACTGTGCGCTGAAAAGATGGTTATGTAACAATTATCATCATATTGTAAGCTCCTATCCTCATGAACTAACCTGGAGTAGCAAAGGTTTCAATACAGTGAAATAAGAAGAGAAATCTGCTGGATCACTAGTACATGGATTTGTATATATTGACTCCAGCAAAAATTGAAGAGTAAAATGAATCTTATAGCCTTAAGCACAAAGGTGGACTAATTGCAGTATTGGAAAAGCAGTAAACAAACAAATTATAATAGAGATAAAGAAAATTGTTAGTGAAAAATTCCAATGATGCTTTTCCTACAATGAAAAGAAACGCACTGGCACATTAAAGGGAGCTTCATTCTGCTTCTACCCGTGTCTGGGAATGAGTAATAATACCTAGTTTCTGAAATTGTGTGATTTTTTTTTTCGAAAGACAATCATCTTCATAATGACAGTTAAGGGAAATGGGCAATAAAGTTATTACAGAAACCAACAATGATAGGCTTGTAAACAAAATCTATATTTTCTTATTAAAATACGTATTTTAACAATTTCAAGTGATCAGGCTTCCTCCTGTGTGTACATTTCTATGGTTCATTGTACTGGCTGGGGCATCAGGAAGAAAATTATTGAAGCTAAACTATAAAACAAAATTGCAGACCTTGTACTGCAGCAAATGCTGTGACCTGCGTGCAATTTAGGTTTAAACAAACCAAAGAGAAAATAAAATTAAGTGGCACGGTTTAATTTGTCGCAAATGTTCTATCAATACCAACCACATACGTTAGTTTTAGTATCTCTTGACTGCCATCTACTGATAAAGTTTAGTATTACAGAGTGCTCACTCAACATATGAAACAGAAATTAAAGATGATTGATCCCTCGTATTTGGTCCTCCATGGCTGCCGCTGATTTTTTACATTGGCACCACTTTTCTGCACAAATCCCATGTCCAAAGGTTCCCCAGGCGTCTACAAATGTATCATTCTCAGCCACGAATATACCCAGTGCCTATTCGTGCACTCTTGAGATTAGAAGAATGAGATTACCTCATTGAAATATAAAATTCGTACAGCAATTGGCAGGATAAACAGAGAGATGGCATATCTTTTAGCTGAGGAATTAGAAGACAGAACTGGCATATCTTTTAGCTGTAGAACTAGAAGACAAAGTATCAAATGAAGTCGCTGTCATTCAACGCTGGGATAAAGAGAATTTTTTTGCAACCACAAAGACCTAATCATTGGAGTTCTCTGGTCAATAGGGCTGTGATGGCTCAGTCACTGAGTAGATTCACGATTAAGATTGGTAAATCTTTTAGATATTAAGTAAATCAACAGATATGGGGTTAATGCTGCAAAGTGGATCATAGATTAAACAGCAGTAGTGGTCATGTTGAATGGCAAAGCAGTTATCAGAGCCAAATACAGACTATCACTTCCAAGTTCTTCTGTCACTGAACGCCAACATCCTTGTGTGGTTGCCTATGCCAGATGCTCTCTCATCTAAAACCAACAATGACAGACTAGCAAATGGCTGGCTTTCCAGGTTTAAAATACAATCAGAAAATTGAGTACTTAAATTGTCTGTCAGGTATTGAAGGCCGTCCACAGCATCCAGCTTTCTCCCCAAATGTCTAGTCTTCCACTTTTGTAGCCCAATTCACAATTTCAAGACAGCCCAACAAAACCTTACAGGCAAAGAATTTAGGTTTGAACTGCAATCATCGTTGTAACATAAGTAGAAAATAAATAATTTAGAACTTACCATCATCATCTTTACTTTCCAAGGGAACACTCCATGCAATCAGGTTTCTAGCTGCCCGTCCTTCTTGTGCCACTATTTTTCGGACTTTGTCGTGGCTATTGGATCGCTGGAACGAAGCCTAAAAGAATTTTTAAAAATCTAACATGAACCAATGCCACATGACTAAAAATACATTACTTCAATTCCTCAAATGCTTACTCACTATCCATTCAGTGTTCAATATTCTCTGCCATAATGCCTTTGATCCATTATTAAAGCGGCAGACACAACCTCCACAGCCCTACACTCAACCTTGGAACACAGGATAACAAGGCCACCTATGTCAGTCGGACTCCTATTTATTGACTATAGCTCCACCTTCAATATCATAATTGCAACAAAGCTCATCTCCAAATACCTGGACCGAGGACTCAGCACCTCCCTCTGCAAATGGATACTTGACTTCCTGACCCATTAACCGCAATCAATAAGGACAGGTGACAAAACATCCTCCACGATAATTCTCAACAGCGGTGCCCAGTAAGGATGCGTTCTCAGTCCCTTACTACACTATAAAATTTGTACAACACTTGATAGAATAGATAGAGAGAGATGGCATTGCTCCTGGGTCTGAAGAAGGGTCTCGACCTGAAACGTCACCTGTTCCTTCGCTCCATAGATGCTGCCTCACTCGCTGAGTTACTCCAGCATTTTTATCTACCTTTCTTCTAGCTAAGGCATCTAGAACGTGAAGACGAAGTATCAAAATAAGTAGCTGTCCATTCATGGATGAGATAAGAAGTTTTTTTGCAACAACCAAAGACCAAATCATTGTAGTTCTCTGGTTAATAGGGATGTGCGGCCAAATTCTGCTCTAATTCCGTTCACAAGTATGCAGATGACATTAACATATAGGGACAAATTTCAAACAATACAAGACGGACTAAAGGAAGGAAATAGAGAAAGTAGAAAGAGAGAAAGTCAAGAGTGTTTTATTGTTATATGTTCCAAAACAGAACAATGAAATTCTTACTTGCAAGATGTCAAAACAACCTCACAAACGTTGTGAATAAATGGTTTCTTTATTCAGGCAGTGTAGTTTAGATATACATGCACGTTTAGCACTCTAACATAATAGTCATTGTTGTTGCTGAGAGGCTGTTGCCTCATGGGCTCGAGCTGTGCTCCTGCTGAGGTGGCAGGACACTCTCATGAAGAGAGAGGAATAGCGACAGAGAGAGGGTTGTCCCGGGGTTCGTTATATATACCAGGACACACCCCTATACCCCGTGACTATTCCTCCCTGCCATTGCCCAGTTACGCGACCCTGCCCCCGACTGCTGAAGGTTCGTGTAGCTAGTGGCACAACCACACCTTTAATGTCAACAAAGCAAAGGACCAGGTCATCGACTTCATGAAGCAGGATGAAGTACACATCGCAGTCTGCATCCGTGATGCTGAAGTGGAGATGGTCGAGAGCTTCAAATTCCAAGGTGTAATTACCACCAATAATTTGGCCTGGCCCAACCACTTTGATGCCTTGGCTAATAAATCACAAATTCCTCTGGAAGGCTAAGGAAATTTGGCATGTCTCCAATGACTCCTACCAATTTTCTACAGATGCACTATAGAAAGCTACCTATCTGGATGCATCGCATCTTGGTATGGCAATTGCTCAGTTCAAGACTGCAAGAAATTTCAGGGAGTTGTGAACACAGCCCAGTCCATCATACAAACCATCTAACCTCCTCCCCAACGACTCAATCCCTACTTCACTCTATCTTGGGAATGCATCCAACGTAATCAAGCACCACTCACAACACAGTTATTCTGTCTTCTCCTCTCTCCGGTCGGGCAAAAGATACAAAAGTTTGAAAACACATACTACCAGATTTAAGAACAGCTTCTCCCTCACCGTTATCAGACTCTTGACTCTCGTATGCTAAGGGTAATTTTCCAACCTTCCAATCTACTTTGTTGCAGCCTTTGCACTTTTTTTATTCTCTACAATTTCTCTGTAGCTGTAGCTCTATATTATGCACTGTGTATTCTCTTTTGCACAACTTGATGTACACAAGTATGGTACGATTGCTTGGATAGCAAACAAAACTGTGCCTTGTTAACCGTGGTGATAATAAACCAAAACCTGAGGTGCTTAGCACATCACTTGGTATCTAGGTCTTTTTTTTCCCATATCGCCCAAATCGGGTGAGAAAAGATCTCGAATAATATCTCTCCTGCTAAAGCATTTGCACCTCATGTGATAGCTCAAAGATGGCAATGGAAAAATCATCGACATTATGGATGTCATATCCACGTCTGATCCTGTACTTACCTGTAATTTGGAAAATAGTAGACTATACAGTAAAATAATGAAAACAGAACCAAAATGATCTTACACATGATAATTCTAGTGTGTTTAAGAAAGACACCAACTAAGATAGAAGCAAAACACAGAAAATGCTAGAAATCCATAATGAAGATAAAGTGATAGATATATTCATCAGGTCAAACAGGTGACATGACGAGAGAGAAGTGGCTACTGCTTTTCTCCTTACTGCTGGTGCCAGACAAGGTTGTCGAGGATCAACTAACACATTAAAAAATGGATAAGTGCAGAAAAATCAAACCATACTTGGGCAATGAATTACTCTGTCAAGATATCGCCGAAGCTTTTATATTGGAGGTAATTTTTTTTTTAATGAAAGGAGAGAGCAACAGAGTGGAAAGGAAATGAGTGGGGAAAGTCTGACCATGAAGCAACGGACATGTAATGTAATGGACACCCAAGATAAGCCCCTTGTAAAGACCTCCTGCTGGAGTAACATTAGGCAGCAGGTGCATTACGCAGTTTTTCCTCTCTGCGGATCCAAAATTAACACTCCCAAATTCTCCTGCCATCCCCCTACACCAGTGGTAATTTTCACGAGCCAGTTATGCCCGTGTCCCACTTATGAAACCTGAACGGAATCCTCTGGAGACTTTGCGTCCCACCCAAGGTTTCCGTGCGGTTCCCGGGTTCACTTTCGACCCTTAGGGAGGACTGACAAAAACCTCCGGGAACCACATGGAAACCTTGTGTGGGGTGCAAAGTCTCCAGAGGTTTCCGTTTAGGTTTCCTAAGTGGGACAGGGGCATTAATCTACCAATCACTATACATTTAGGATGTGGAAAGAAACTAAAGGTAGTTTCTGTGAAAAGGTAGACCCACAGGGTGACAGGTAGAACAGGACAGAGGGAGCAATAGTGCATTGGGTGGCAGGAGAATCAGGGAGAGTTAATGGCACATGAGAGATTAGGTCACAGGGAAAGAAAGTGGAGGCAGTGGATTGATCTGAGAGCCAGCAAAGACTTAATGGATTGAATGTTCTCTTTCTATATTGTGAGGACATTTTAAAAAATAGGATAAAGTATAGTTGTGGGCATCAAGGAAATCATGAGAAATTAATCTGTCAAAAATTGTAATTGAACACAAACAGTCACAATTTTATTAAGTAGTGGCCCAGAGGAGAGAGGCATAATGCTCACCACCTGCTGCTGCTTCTAAAATATTAATCTTAAAAGAAAATTCACTTTACTCAAGTTCACATTTACAAAAGCAGATAACAAAACACAAGTTACAAGCAAACATCTGTGGGGTTTAAATATTGATAAAATAAAAATGTACTGCAGGAGAGATTAGGTTTAGTGTAATTTAATTTCAAAACTTGCTAATATGCTGCAGCTGTGTAAGCATCACTATAATTGAACAGGTTTGAAGCAATTTTCCATCGCAAAGAGCAAATTGAGGAGAGTTGGTTAAATCATTTCAGATTATGCAAGGTCTCAAAGCATACTTTAGCACACATGACCAAATCCCAAAAATGGAGATTATGAATTGATTTGGCAATTTTGTATTTATAGAGGAACAACATCTCATATTTCGCTTGGGCAGCTCACAACCCAAGGATATGAATATTGATTTCTCTAACTTCAAGTAACCCCTGCATTCCCTCTCTCTCCATTCCTCCCCCACCCAAGTCATACCAGCTTCAAAGTTGTCTTGCTGAGTCTCATTGTCTGCACTAATTTTCACCTAACAAAGTTATGTTTCCTTTATCATTGTTACTTTATTGGACATCTTTCATTCATTTGTTCTATATCTCTCTACATCACCGTCTATATCTTTAGTTTCCCGTTCCGCTGACTCAGTCTGAAGAAGCTTCTCAACGCAAAACGTCACCCATTCCCTTTCTCCAGAGATGCTATCTGACCAGTTGAGTTACTCCAGCTTTTTGTGTCTATCTTCGGTTCAAACCAGCATCTGCAGTTCCTTCCTACACTATTAAAAGTTCAATCGTTTTGGATATTCAAGATCGAGATTGATAGGAGTTTGGTTATTAAAGGAACCAAGGGACATAGGTTTTATATGGGAAAATGAGACTAATGTAAAAGATCACGCCTGATCTAATTGAATGGCAGAGAAAGAACTATGGCCAACTAACTTAACCTTTTTGTGTGAATTGGCAGAGCAGTGGAAGGGTGGAAGGAGGCTCATGAGGAGTCCAATACTAATACTAATGATGGCTGGTTGGGATCAATGAGCAGATTCTCTAAATAGGCTGTCATTCTGCTACAGTTGATTTCAGACTTTGATATGAAAGCAACATAAATTGGGGTTTCAATTGAAATTAATTGGCAGCACAGTGGAATTCCATTAGATTTCAAAGTAGTAACAGAGCGTAGAACCGTACAGCACAGGAACAGGCCCTTTGGCCCACAATCTCAGTGCCAAAGATAATGCCAAATTAATACTTATCTCCTCTGCCTGCACATGATCCATATCGCTGCATATCTATTTGCTTCCCAAAAAGTCTCTTAAATACCACTATCGTATCTGCCTCCGCCACCACGTTTCAGCCACCATCACTCTGTGTAAAGATCTTGCCCCGCACATCTCCTTTAAACTTTGCCCCTCTCATCTGACGTCTATGGCCTCTAGACATTGCCATTTCCAGCCTATCTACATCTCTCACAGTTTTTATATACTTCCATCAGGTTCATATAAAAAGTAACAATCTCATACAATCTTGGATGTGAATTCTGATATCGGGGGAAAAAAAAGAAGGAAAAAAATCGCTGGAGGAAGTCAGCAGATCGAGCAGCATCTGTGGAGCAGAGAGATTGTTGCTGTTTTAGGTCCTGGCGCAAGGTCTCAACGCATCACATCAACTCTACAGATGGTGCTCCATCCGCTGAGTTCCTTCAGCACAGAGAATTTCTTTGTTACTCTGCAGACTGCAATAATCAGACACTACACACAATCCTCTTAAATCTCAGTTCTGCAAACATCAATGGCAAATACATTTAAAAATCAAAGCATCCAAAATTAGTTTGTATAGACTGCCTATGAGTGGGAACGTTGATGTACACTTAATTTGAATCTCTCTCATTGAGAAAAGCTGACAAGAACAGTTTTCGGTCGACATGCAAATATAATTTATTGTTTACTTTCAAAAGTGTGTGTGTGTGCGTGTGTGTGTGTGCGCGTGTGTGTGTGTGTGTGTGTGTGTGTGTGTGTGTGTGTGTGTGTGTGTGTGTGTGTGTGTGTGTGTGTGTGTGTGTGTGTGTGTGTGTGAGACAGAATACAGACAGTGAGAGAAAGTTGGTGATTGGCTACTGGGTTGAGAAGTTGACAAAGATTAGAGGTCAAAAGGAGACTAAAGGGTGTCAGATAAGGAAAGAGGAAGAGGAATGATATCTAAAGTCAGAGTTGGAAATGTAAAGCTTTGCACTTTACAATACACTCCTCTTCTTCTCTATTTATCTGACACACTTTATCTCCTTCACGCCTCTAGCCTTCAGCACTTATTCAGTCTTTTGCAACCAACAATGGCCTGGATGGCTGACTTCTGGGTGTAGGAAGGAACTACAGATGCTGGTTTAAGATAGATGCAAAAAGCTGGAGTAACTGAGCGGGTCAGACAGCATCTCCGGAGAAAAGGAATAGGCGACTTTTCAGGTTGAGATCCTTCTTCAGACTAATTCTCCTGGCTCTGTCTGAAGAAGGGCCTCGACCTGAAACGTCACCTATTCCTTTTTCTCCAGCGATGCTATCTGACCCCGCTGAATTACTCCAGCTTTTTGTGTCCAACTTTGGCTGACTTCTCCGTTTCAACATTTTCTACGCTATCGGGGGCTAAAAATGTAATTTGGACCTTGCAACCAGAATGTGTATAAATTGCAAACTACCTTATAAGCCTGTAATGAAACACTAAAACAAAGCAGAATCAAAGCAGTGTACAATAAATAAGAGCACAAATGAAAGAAAGTGAACTGGCAAAGCTACTCTAGTACTCAGACGGTACACTAAAGGCTGGAGAAGCTCAGCGGGTGCAGCAGCATCTAAGGAGCGAAGGAGATAGGCGACGTTTTGGGTCGAGACCCTTCTTCTGCTGCTGCACCCGCTGAGTTTCTCCAGCCTTTTGTGTACCCTCGATTCTCCAGCATCTGCAGTTCTTTCTTTAACACTAGTACTCAGACTATAGGTTGACATGAGGGGCTGCTTGGTTGAATGGACTACAACAGTCATTCTTTGCATGCTCGCAATTAAAGAATTGTCAATTGAGGTCCGCATTAAACAATCTGATCTCCCTGTGGCTTAGCACTTTAAATTCCCCTCCCATTCCGAATCCGACCTTTCTGTCCTGGGCCTCCTCCATGGTCAGAGGAGTACCACCGGAAATTGGAGGAGCAGCACCTCATATTCCGTTTGGGCTGTCTGCACTCCAGCGGCTTGAACATTGACTTCTCCAATTTCCGGTAGCCCTTGCTGTCTCCTCCCCTTCTCAGCTTTCCCTCAGCCCTCTGGCTCCTCCTCTTCCATTCTTCTTCCCGCGCCCGCCACCCGGCATCAGTCTGAAGAAGAGTTTCGGCCCGAAACGTTGCCTATCTCCTTCGCTCCATAGATGCTGCCGCAGTGTTTCTCCAGCACTTTTGTCTACCTTCGATTTTCCAGCATCTGCGGTTCCTTCTTGAACAAGATACAGCCGTAAATCAACAACTTCCAATGCTTAATGCAGAGATGGGAGGAAATTTGTGGCTAAATAGGTACAATTTGTACAAAATAATCATAAAATAAAGGGAAATTGTCAGCAAGTTTTTTGAAAGAGAGAATGAACCTGCAAGTATATGTTGACTAAGCACTTCCAGACTATTTTCCCAGTCAACACCACAAAAGTTTCTTCATCATAACTTTAAACTATATTAATATTTACGATGCATGTCTGTCAGCTGTTCTCTTGCCAAACAGACGGAGAAACAAATCTTCCATTCAGGCAGACAATTTTATTCATTCTAACCATTTTCCAAACTATAAATTATTGAAAATCCCCTACTAGAATAAAACTACAAATGGATTATAACAGTGAAAAGTCAAGTGGAATTTGTAGCAGTAACATCAGGTGATGATTTATAAGAGAACATTTGATCATTCCAAAGTGGCATGTAGTCAGAAAGATACATACAGAGAGAAAGTAGGGCCTACAACTAGATTCTTCAGAATTCTCTTTCATTGAAGTACTTCAGTACAGTACTTGCACAGGCTACAGTTAAGGACACATTCTGTCTCCACCATTTCAAAAATATACTGTGCTTAATGAGATGATCATCTGACTGAACAAAAATAGACCTCTTTTCATCCCGCTTAGTTGTCCAACCACGTCGGCTTTCTCCTAATGATACAAACAGAAGTTCTTTTTGGAAAGAAACACAGACAATATGACCTTCAGTCCTGCACTGTTTTTTGAATTATAACTGATCTGCAGATTTTCCCACACAAGTTTGAGTGTATTTGACACTCTAAAGAGAAGTTATTCCTGCATTGCTGCACCAATATAATCTTTGATGGCTATGATCAGCAGCTGCGGACGAGAGCGCCCCACCACCCAGATGATCACCTTCATGAAGGCCGGAGAGCAGCTGCCAAGAACCACAGCAGCCAGGAATCCATCAGGAATCCTGGCGACTGCGCAGGACTGGCAGCTTTCTGGTGAAACAGCTGAAGTTCCCACAGCACATTGCCACAACCACCCTGAGGCCATACATCCTCCTGGTCTCAGAGGCGACCAAAAACATCGTCTTGTTGGAACTGCCGTGGGAGGACCGTCTGGAGGAGGCCCACAAGCGGAAGAAGACCAAGTACAAAGAGCTGGTCATAGACTGCCGTAAGCAGGGCTGGAAGGCAAGGTGTATACCCATCGAGGTTGGCTGCAGAGGTTTTGCAGGGCAATCGCTCTACAAAGCCTTGAGTGCACTGGGCATCAATGGAGTGATGAGGAGAAGAGCCATCAAGAACACCACAGAGGCAGCGGAGAAAGCCTCGAGATGACTCTGGATCAGGAGAGGAGGTCCATGGGGAGGAGCGAATGCCACCTGAACACAAGTCGTGGTTTGAGCAACCACAGCTGGGTCGCCTGGGTGAGGGTGTCTGATGTTGAAAGACCCGAAACACCCAATGACCCCAGGTTACATCACTGACGATGTGTTCAGGAGCATCAATAGATGTTTTTTTTTCAATGATTAGTATCTCAATATTTCTCCAACATGTCTGACTGTCCTTGTTTACATTATGTTTGCTTTGTTGTTTCCTTCTCCTAGCTAACAATGATCATCTATTCTACATTTTCCTTGATCTCCATCCCATTTGTCTTGTTTTAACACCTTACTTTTCCTTATCTCTGTATCTCCCTTCCCCCTGATTCAGTCTGAAGAAGGGTCTCGACCCAAAACTTAACCCATTCCTTCTATCTAGAGATGCTGCTTGGCCCGCTGAGTTACTCCAGCATTTTCATCTTAATTAATTAGCATACTAACCAAGCTACCTTACATCCAAAGATTCAAGCACAAATAACATGCTTATAAAAAAGATTCACTTTAGAGTAAAAACAAGAAACTGCAGATGCTGGTTTACAAAAAAGATGTACTTTCAGTCTGTAAAATAGTTCCGACCCGAAATGTCACCTATTCCTTTTCTCCAGAATTGCTGCCTGACCCACTGAGTTACTCCAGCATTTCATGTCTATCTTCAGACCCAATAGTAATAAAGCATAGAAACAGGCCCTTCGGAAACATGCCAATCAAGATGCCCTGTCTGCACTTGTCCCACCTGCCCGCGTTTGGTCCATATCCCTCTATACCTTTCCTATCCAACTTGGGCGGGAGGGGGGGGGGACGCTGTGAGGGAGGGTGAGAGGGGGAAGACCGAAGGGGGAGTCAGCACGGGATACTTTGTAACTTTGACAGCGCTGACTATTTGCAAACCTTGGGTATGCAAGCAAAGAATTTCACTGTGCCTTATCTCATGTGACAATAAAGTATTCCAATTCCAAATCCTATCCATGTACCTGTCCAAATGTCTTTAAAATTGTGTTTTAGTGTCTACCTGAACTACCTCTGCTGACAGCTCACTCCATATACCCACCATGTTTGTGTGAAAAGATTACCCTCGGGTTCCGATTAAATATTTCCCCTCACACTTGAAACCTCCATTCTCTGATTCTTGATTGCATTCCTCTGGGTAAACGACTGTGCATTCACCCCATCTATTCCCCTTATGATCTCATACACCTCTAAGATCACCCCTCATTCTCCTGCACTCCAAGGAACAAACTCCTAGTCTGTCCAACCTTTGCCTATATTTCAGGCTCTCAAGTCCTGGCAGCATCCTCATAAATCTTCTCTGCACTCTTTCCAGCTTAACAACATCCTTCCGATAGCTGTGTGATCAAAATTGAATCCCAAATTGTTTCAATGAATAGAAAATGCGAAACAAATATCAAAGGAAATCAGCAATGATACAATCAATAGTCAAGAAACTTCACCGATGTCCCTTTCCTGCATGTCCTTCATTACTCATGATTTTGAAGTTTCATTTCAGGCTAATAACTATTTCTCAATCAACTAATTAAATTGTAAATGCTGATAAACAATGATTATAAATTATCATATAAAGATCCAAAACAAGCAATTCCACCATGGCAATTGAGAAATCCAGTGTTAGTACCAGCAATCCCAAGGTCAATGAGACCAGCACACTGCTTCAAATATATCCCTGCTACTGTATATCAGCAGGACACTTCTTCCCATTTTTCACACGATGGTCCCCAATTAAAACACCTTCAAAAAGATAATGAATTAATCACTTTCACCACAAAGTTCTCCCAAAAAGCTTATCTGTTTTTAGTTAGCAGAAGTAGGATAATTGCTGGCCAGCACCTAAAGAGAACTCTTTGAATTTTTTAATATCCATCTGAAATGACATTTGAAAAAAAGTTCTGATCCAGAACATCACTTGTCCATGCTCTCCACAGATGCTGCCTGACCTACTGAATTACTCCAGCAAAGTGTCTTTTTTTGTAAACCAACATCTGCAGTTCTTGGTTTCTACATCTGAAATGACAAACTCAGTTTCACATCAATGCACAAAAAAATTACAGCAATGCAATTGAATTGCATTGGAAGGATCAGGCTAAATTGTGCGCTCAAGTTAGATCCGTCTGTAACATACTACAAACCCACAAGATAAATTGCCCCACGAGCTGTGTTGATCACAAATTGTGTTCACAATAGATCCTTATACCCAGCAAACAAAAGGAACGTAGCAATTTGGACTGACCCAGAAGTAAATAAACTCCCATGCCCAATGCCTACCATTTACTTTTCCAAGCAGAGATGCCAGAAATAAGATGTTCACTGAATATTTCTACCATTTCTTCAAATCTACTCTCTCCCTGCCAAAAATTTGTACTTGTAATTCAAAGCAGCAGGAGATGCACATGATTTCAGTTCAAAATGCAACAGTCAACAGAAAGCAACAATAATCCAGATCCAGTGACCAGACTCCAGTGATTAGGGGCAGGCAATTATAGGTCAAAGTTCCACTCCAGATTTGAGCACATAATTACATCAGAACTAAGTGATTGAGGCTCTGCACAGAAAAAAAAAATGATGAGTAGGCTTATTGAGGAATTAATATTTTAGTTTAGTTTAGTGATAATGCGCGGAAACAGACCTTCGGCCTACCGAGTCCGCACCGACCAGCGATCCCAGCACATTAACTCTTTCCTACAAACACTAGGGACAATTTACACTTATACTAAGCCAATTAACCCACAAATCTGTCTTTGGAACGTCTTTGCAGACAATATAATACACCAGGCAGTACTTCATCACCGTTACAAACAGAACATTTATTCTCAATTTTTTTCCAGCAAAAGACAACACTGCATTCCCTCAGTATGGCACTGAAGGATCAGCCAAGATATTTCACTCAAATCTTTAGGGTAGGAATTAAATACCTTAACACTTAGGGACTGGAATATTACCATGGACAAAAGTCGACACAAGCACTGTTTATGTATCATATCTACGTGGCCATTATTAAAGAGTGAGCCTTATGGCAAGCACTAGCCAGTCATTCAGGCCAATTGGAATGAAGACCAATCCAAAGAAACAATATTAGAGGAATCACTGAAACGTAGATGCCCCATGTGCTAAGGAAGACATAAAAAGGTTCTATCATAATAAACAATGATAATCCTGCAAGACTAAGGATAACCCAGTTGACCTCGCTATGTATAAATTATTAGTAATTGACAAGAGTCAGTCATAGCTTTGCAATTGAAAACCTTTCTTAGGGGCAGGCAATTATAGGTCGAAGTTCCACTCCAGATTTGAGCACAAAATTACATCAGAACTAAGTGATTGAGGCTCTGCTCAGAAAAAAATGATGAGTAGGATTGGTGTGAGCAGCTGGGATCAAGTGAATACTGGAGGAGTTTAGTTTAGAGATACAGCGCGGAAACAGGCCCTTCCGCCAACCAGGCCCGCGCTGACCAGCGATCCCCACACATTAACACTATCCTACACCGACTAGGGAAAATTTTTACATTTACCAAGCCAATTAACCTACAAACCTGTACATCTTTGGAGTGTGGGAGGAAAACGAAGATCTCTGAGAAAACCCACGCAGATCACAGGGAGAACGTACAAACTCCGTACAGACAGCACCCGTAGTCAGGATCGAACCCGGGTGTCCGGCGCGGCATTCGTTGTAAGGCAGCAACTCTACCACTGCGCCACCGTGACCGCCTGTGTAGGAGGATGCAGAGTACTCTTAAAAAGAATATTAAAGAGGGGTAAAAGGGGTCATGAGAGCTTTGGCAAAGAAGATTAAGTAGAATGTTGTACTATATAATACATTTTTTGTACTATATTTGCCGGAAAAGAGTAACAGGGAGCGAATAGGGCCCTCGATGAATCAATTAGACATCTATGTTTGGAGTTGCAGGAGATGGGCAATGTGCAATGGGCAATGTATGTTTTGCCTGTTTTTTTATCACGGTGTAAAACTAGGGAAATTGGTAAAGTTAATTAGGATGTCTTGGGGATATTTGCAGAAGAGGAGGTGCTGGATGTCTTAAAAATTTTGACGGTACATAAATCTCTGGGGCCTGATCAAGCATATTCTAGAACAATGTGGGAAGCTGGAGAAAAAAACTACAGGAGCCCTAACAGAGATGTATGCATCATTGCTAGCCATGAGTGAGATCCTGGTGGGTGGCTTGTATATTTAAGAAGGAATATAAACAAAATCCTGGGAACTATAGACCAGAAAGCCAGACATATGCGATCAGTAAATTACTGGAAAGGATTCTGGGCAACAAGATATAAATGCATTTGGAAACATCGGGGTTGATTAGGGACAGTAGGCACGGATTTGTGCGGAGGAAATTGTTTATCACAAATTGATTTAGTTTTTTGAAGTAACCAAGATCGCTGATGAGGCCAGGACAGTAAACGTAGTCTATACAGAATTCAGCATGGCCTTTGGTACGGATCAGCATGGTAGACCACTCTGGAAGGTTAGATCGCATAGAATCCATGAAGAACTAGCTATTTGGATAAACTTGATGGTAGGAAGCAGAGGGTGATACTGGAAGGTTGCTTTTTGGACTGGAGCCTGTGACTAGTAGTGGGACTCAGGGGCACATTGTTATTTGTCATTTACATCAATGATGTGATGGGAATGTATATGGCATGGTTAGTAAGTATCCAAATGACAGTGAAATAGGTGATATTGTGGACAATGAAGATGATTATCAAGAACTGTAGCGGGATCTTAATTAACTGGGTAAGTGGACTGAGGAATGGTAAATAGAAGTTTATTCGGTTTAGGGCAAGGTGTTGCATTTTGGAAAATCAAATTAGCTAGAACTTTCACTGTCAACAGTCAGGCCCTGTGCAGTGTTATAAAACTGAGAGTCCCAGGAGTACAAGTACAGTTCCTGAAAGTGGCAACAGATGGACAGGATGGTGAACGCTTCATTAGTAAGGTATTGAGCATAGAAATTGAGACGTTATGTTGCAGTTGTACAATATGTTGGTGAGGCTGCACCAAGAATATTGCGTTCAGTTTAGGTAACCCTGCCAAATGAAAAATCCCTTTATGCTGGAAAGAGGGCAGAAAAGATTTTAGGATGATGCTACCACTTGAGCGACTGAATTATCCAGATGAGTTTACACATTTTTGGACTTTATTACTTGGAGCGTAGAAGAGGTGATCTTACGGAGGTGTATAAAATCATGAGGGCATAGTTAGGGTGAATGCACACAGCCTTTATCCCCCAGGACTAAGGAAATAAGAACAAGAGGGGGAAGTTTTAATAGGTACCCGATGGACAACTTTTTCACACAGAGTGATGAGTGGCATATGGAAGCAACTGCCAGAGGAAACATTTAAAGCAGGTACAATAACAACATTTAAAAAGACATTTGGACAGATCCATGGTTAGGGATGGTTTGGAGGCCAAACATGGACAAATGGGACTAGCATATATGGACTTCTTGCTCAGCACGGATAAATTAAAACATAGGAGTTGTTCCGTGCTGTACAACACTGACTCTACATGTGGAATAACATCATTCCATAGCATTATTTTAAAGGGAGAGCAGAAACATTTTAGCTTCAGAGAGAGCAGATAGGATCTCTGTTTCACATCTCACCTAAATGCACAACTCAAAGAATAACAATCCCTCAGTAATACACAAGTGTACTGCCCTAAAATTTCATTTTGCTCCAAACTAGAGTTGGATTTTAAAATAGGACATTCGGATTTAGAAGCAAGAGTGCCAGCAATAGAAAAACTGGGGCAACCCTATGGAAAAACGGAACACCAATTAATCCTAGAAATTTACGATCTTTCATCACAAAAACACAAAGTGCTGGAGCAACTCCACAAATCAGGCAGTATCCATGAAGAGGTTGGATAGGTTATGTCACTGGTCAGATTCCTAATTCTTCAAAGGAAGTCCCGACATCCCAATCTGAAATGTCTCTTTCTGTTTTCCAGGTATACTGCCTGATCCGTTGAGTTGCCTCAGCACTTTGTGTCTTTTATTCTGTAAACCAACATCTACAGTTCCTTGTTTCTACCATCTTTCAGTGTACATGTTATAACAATATATTCAAAGTTCCAAACTTTCCATTTCCAATCAAGCAGTAATAAATGGATAGATTATAGTTTCCTTGGACAATAGAAATGAAAAATTGTCAGGGTTTCACTTTTTCCCTTGGTTTACTATATGGTGTCTGTCTTGTTGCAGGTACAGCAGTTTCAATAAGTGGCTTGCCTGTACTTTCTCAGAAAAAGGCAGAGAAGCTCTATGACATCTCTATTGTCCAGAGTTCTAAACAATTCACAAAAATTACAGAAAGTAAATCTTCGAAGGGATGTATACGAGACATTGCCTCAAAAAGGTAGCCAACATCACCAGGAACTGACACCTCCATGACCACGCTCTCATTTCACTCCTACCAAGAAGGTGTACGTGCCTCAAAACTGTGATGTCCAGGTTCAGGAGCAGCTTCTTTCCAGCAACCAGCAGCCTATTGAATACTACGAATTACACTCTGAACTACAAGCTGCTTGATTACCCTACAGACTTGGGGAGGGGGGGGGGTCATTGTTTTTGTCATTTTGTATTATTTGTTTGTTTTTGTATGTTGAAATGTTTGTTACTTACTACGATGTTAACTGAGTACAATGCGTACATATCTATTGTGCTGCTGCAAGTAAGAATTTAATTCATTCATTTCGGGAGAAATAACAATTCTCTGGAACGTGGTTGTTCTGTCGTTAATGTATGTACTTCTCTAGATGATGGAAAAGCAAAAGGACATTCACATATATATTCAGATACTGTAATTTAGTTTGCAACCCAATCCATATTCCAGCAGTTTATGCGTTGAAAGTCTCTACAGAAATACTGTACAAAACACCTGTTGAATGCTTTCACACTGTGATTATTAACGTACTAATTCATGTAAGGTTATCTTTCATTTTTGCATTGTTGCAATAATAACAATCACTTATGTTTAGATACCACTGTTAATGCAGAAAAACTTTAACATGTCCTATGGGATTATTATCAGACAAAAAAATGACACCAAGCTACATTAGGAGATAATAGGATGGGTCCCCAAATATTAAGGAACACCCTAAAGATGGAGAGGTAGAGTTACAGAGATTTAGGAAAGCCATTCAGTAAAATAGGCCTTGATAGCGAAAGGAGACTACTAACTTTAAGGTTGAAGAAGCAGCTAAAACTGGATTGCAATATATGATATTGATAATTGGGCAGATAGGATGTTTGAAAATAGATATATATTTTAAAAGAAAATGCTCATTAACCAGGGGCTTATATAGAACAGCATCCACCGGGATGATGGGCAAAGCAATCCTTCGTCTTTTTTGGAACAAAGCAATAGAGTAACATGATCTCAAGTGGGACTCCTGGTCCCTGGTGTAGAATACAAGTCACAGATGAGGCATGCCATGATTATGTCCAAAATTTGGATGCAAAATTATATCCAAAACAAGGATGCGTTTAAACCAGAGATAAACATTTTGCTAGTTTTCCAAAGTCATTACATACAAACTAAAATGGAAATTAAAAGTATTATCAAGAGCTGTCACTATTCCCTTTTCCAGATTAAAAAAAAAACATAATGGGATTGTAAAACTATTTTTTTAATCCACTAGGAACTAGGGTAGATTCAAATACCATGCGACAATAAGTCACATTAATCAGGGTAGGTTACATAGACAGATTTAAGATAGTTTTGCAAATTTGGAAGATAAAACAAAGCAGGTGGGTTTAATATTCAATTCAGACATAAAATGAGAGCACTAGGCTTTAACACTGAAATATGACAAAAGATTCGAGGGGATGGAAAGAGAGAACCAGGAGATAGCAATAAAATCGTAATCGCATCTTCAATGGCAAAGACTGCAGTGATGTTTGAGACAAAGGGTGCAAAATAATTTGCGATTCAAAAATGAAACCCATGCACGTAATGGGATGTGATGCTACTCGCAGATCCGCTTGTGAAATTGATCGTTTGACAAAAAAGGGAGACGGTCCAGTCTGGACCTCTAATATTTAAAACTCTCATCACTGAAGATCATCACCTTTTTAATCGGCCTGTCGGCTAATTGACGGGGGATTGATTACAACGATTTGTGAAGCCCTTTGTGGTTGCATCACGATAGAAGAAAGGGAACCGGTTGGGCCGTTGTATTTATTCGTCTTGAAATTACTCAGGGTGAGGTGGAGATTGAAGGTGAAAATTAAAGCGTCGGCGTTGATTTCTAACTGATTATTCAGAGATAGAGACACACACAGACACACACAATGGGTGCACACACAACGCCGCACCTTAGAGCTGCCCGCCAGGTTCTTGCTCTTGCCCCCATACGAGGATCCAGAGCTGCCGCTGCCAGACCTCTCGCGTTCGTCTCCTCCGGGCCCCAGTTTGGGCCCCGGCCTGTCCCGGGTCTCGGCGCCGGCTCCAGCCTTGTGCTGCCCGCTCCTCTCACACCCGTCGCCGCCGCCCAGCAACGCGGCTTTCATCCCGGGCGCCAAATACTCGCGGATCCTCCGGCCCTCGCTCCTCGGCTCTTTGAACATTTCCTGTCAGTTGTCGTTTCTTTAAGCTGACATAAATATATATATATATTTGTTATAAATGGGGAAATAAATCGTTGTTTTTTTCGAAATTTCCCCTCGGTTACAATAACAAACAGCGTTCGGCCATTGACAGCTTGCGCATCCAAACTTGACGTCGGGAACCAGCTCCCCTGATTGACGTCGGCTTGGCCAATCGCGGCGCAGTGCGTCTCCAACGTGGCGGGTCGTCCCCCCGCACCGTCCAATCGGGTCCGGGGATGTGGGCGGGACTAGGCGTGCGTCATGTTTGGTTGCGCCGGCAGCATAGCCCGCTGTCAAGCAACGCTCCGCAAGCCAGCGCTCCCATTGGTCACATCGGGGTCCGCCTGCCCGGCGGGCCATGTGGCTGCCCCATTCAAACCAGAGGCGGGAAACAAGGTGTGCTGGTACTGGTTGCAATTGTATTGTATATTGTATTGTATATCTTTATTATCATTTTTCTGAGTATTGACATACCCAGAGGAAAACGAAAAAGCGTTTCTCAGCCAGTGTCCATTCAGTGTGTGATTAAAAAAAAAAATAGAAATAAAGAATAAAAGTACATATATCACGAGTTCCGATCGGCAGTGGCACGACAATGGCTCTGCTTCAGTGTGTCCAGGTTGGTGTTTGGTGCGCGATACTTTGGCAGGGGGCAAAGTCCGTTTATCAGTCTAATTGACTGCAGGAAGAAGCTGAGGAGCATCCTGCTGGTTTTGCAGCTGATGCTCCTGTACCTCTTCCCAGATGGCAGGATGGAGAATATGTGATGCAATGTGTGAAGGCGTGCGACAGCAAGGCACTTAGAAACTAGTAAATAGAAACAGACAAAATGTATAGGAACTGCAGACAAAATGTTCTTCTCTCCAGAGATGCTGTCTGACTAGTGTTTTACGGAACAATGGAAATCTTACTTGCAGCAGCACGACAGATATTTGAACATAGTTCTCTGTAAACACTATAATAAACAACAACAAACGTTCAGTATATAAAAACAAACAAGCAATAATAGTGGAAAGACAAAAGCTATGTAGTCTGACCCGCTGAGTAATGGCCCTGTCCCACTTAGGAAACCTGAACAGAAACCTCTGCAGACTTTGCGCCCCACCCAAGGTTTCCGTGCGGTTCCCAGAGGTTTTTGTCAGTCTCCCTAAAGGTCGAAAGTGGTTTCCGTTTTAAAAATCAGTAATTTTTTAGTTTAAGCCGGTTGCGATGCTAATTGAAGGTGGTTGCCGGAGGACAAAATCCTCCGGGAACTGCACAGAAACCTTGGGTGGAGCGCAAAGTCTCTAGAGGTTTCCGTTCAGGTTTCCTAAGTGGGACAGGGGCATTACTCCAGGTTTTTGTGTCTACCTTAGGAACTGCAGATGCTGGTTTACACCGAAGATAGGCACAAAATGCTGGAGTAACTCAGCGGGAAAGGCCACATCTCTGGACGGAAGGAATGGGCAACGTTACAGGTCGAGGCCCATTCTTCAGAGGAAGGGTCTCGACCCAAAATGTTGCCCATTCCTTCTCTCCAGAGATGCGGCTTGTCTCGCTGAGTTACTCCAGCATTTTGTGTCTAAATAGAAGCAGAAGGCAACAACAAAGGTACAAGGTGCTGGAGTAACTCCAGCTGCCCGAAGAATAATTCCAGCTGCCTGGGGTGGGGGGAGGGGGCGCCAAGAGAACAAAGAGGGACCATTGTGGATTCTTTGCATACTTGTGTATGCAAAACAAATAATCTCACTGACATGTCGCATGTGGTAATAAAGTTTCATTCATTTATTCATTCATTTAGTCAAGAATCCTGACCCAAAACATCATCTAGTCACAAGTGGTTTACGGAACAATGAAAATCTTACTTGCAGCAGCACGACAGATATGTGAACATAGTACTCTGTAAACACTATAGTAAACAACAACAAATGTTCAGTATATAAAAACAAACAAGCAATAATAGTGGAAAGACAAAAGCTATGTAGTTCTGAGCTTATTTGAAGATTGTAGTGTTTAATAGCGTGATGGTTGTTGGGAAGAAGCTGCTCCTGAACTGCACATTACAGTTTTCATGCTCCTATACCTTCTTCTTGATGGCAGGAGTGAAATGAGAGCAGTGTGTGGGTCTCTGATGATGCTGGCTGCCTTTTTGACGCCGCAACTCTGTAGATCCCTTCGATGGTGGGGAGGTTGGTACCCGTGATGGACGAGGCACCTATCTATGGTGCAAAGAAACAAAAACACAAAAGGTCAGGCAGCATCTGTGGAGGAAAATGGATTGACAATATTTTGGGTCGGAACCTTCAAGACTATAGTAGACTGTAATAAAGGGGAGAGAGCTGATTGGTGGAGGTCAGGGGAAAGGGTGGGATAAGCAGACAAGTGAAAGGTGGATCCAGGTAAGGAGGGGTTGAATTGCCCAAGTCGGGAGGGGAAGAGAAGGGTAGACACCAGCGCCAAGGCTGGAGGTGCTAGGTAGAGAAGACAATGGGCTGCAGACGGTGGAATCTGATAAGGAAGGTGAGGATTGAAATGTAGAAGCAGAGGGAAGGATAGACAGGGAATGGGGAAAAGTGGAAATAGTTGACCCAGAGTGAGTAGTAGTGGAGGTTTCCTCCCTGTGCTACTGAGTCAGTGGTGGTACCACAATCTTAGCCCTAATTCCACTCTCTAAAGAACCATCCTCCTCACCAATATTTGAACGGGAAAATCTCATTTATGATCATCTGTCCATTTTTATCCACAAATACTGCCTAACCCATTAAGTTCTTCATGCACTTTGTTTTATTGCTGCGAATTCCAGCATTTGCAGTCTCTTGTCACTCTTCTCTTTTTTACATCAATGTTATCTTTCATTAAGTGAAAGATCTTCCAGTAATAGTTGATGTTTGTCTCTGGGAACAGCCTGATCCTTGTTATGCAGCAGCTTGAGATGAATCTTTACAAAAACCACATCATCTCTATCCAGACATTTTGGCAGACACACGGTCTATAAAGAGGTGGATGAGGGCAGTGGGATGGAGACTGGGTGTCAATAAGGGATCAGAAAGCGAGTGTCCTCTTTAGCCAAGCGGATCTTGGTGTTTGTTTCAGAGTTCTTGTGATGAAATAATCTGCCAAATGTCTGTGGCAAACGTCCAACAGGATCCACTATCTCTTTCCCCTACAAAGCCTCTAGGAAATTACGTGCACACCACTGCCTGATCCATTACTCTTCTACTGTATGAGGGACAGATACAACAAAATTAAATCTTCCATGATAAGTCCAAGCACATTCTTCTCAACACAGGGCTTGTTGATATTATGATTAGGTCAAATGCTGCTTTAATGTCAAGAGAAATTAATCTGATCTTACCTCTTGAATGCAATGCACAGTGGTTCAATGGTGAAATGCTTGTTCACAGCGACATGCTTGCCCTGTAGCCTTTTCATCCATGTTTGGACCGACTCCATAAAACAGAATGGTGCTGTCCATCCAGGTTGTGAAAAGGGCTCAATAAATGCATATGTTTATGGGCCAACGTTAACAAATTAGAACGATATATATACAGTGTGTACGGTATTTACTGTGTATATATATATATATATATATATATATACACAGTAAATACCGTACACACAGTATACACTAAAATACTGATTGTAAAGTATTTCTGTTAATGCTATGAATTTGCCATGGAAATACAAATATAGACGGGTTAAGTATACGTCCCGTGGACCCTTGCACAAGTTGGATGTCACCTAATTCGAAAACAGAAGTGCTACGCGCACGCGTAAATATACTATTCGACACGGAGACCATGGGGGAGGTCCGGCACGGAGAGCACGTGGGAGCTCTGACGTGGGGACAACCGAAGAGCTCTGACGCAGAGACCACGGGGGAACTCTGATCAGGAGACCACGGGGAAGCTCCCGCACAGAAACCACATGGGCATCAGTGGGCTTAAATAATTGCTTACATAGGTGCGAGTTTACGTATGTCACCTATTAATAAGTTGGGGAGTGCCTCTTTAAATACCAACGTGAACATATTCACAAGAATGCCACTATAAAGACCATGACATAGGAATAGAATTATGCCTTTCGGCCATCAAATCTACTCTGTAATTCGATCATGGCTGATCTATTTTTTCCCTCTCAACCCATTCTCCTGCTTTCGTCTCATAACCTTTGGTGCTCTTACTAATCAAAAGAGTATGACTGCAAAAAAAATTACCTTCATTGAGATTTAGGTTTATAGGTTTAAATACCAGAGTGAACATTATTCACAAGAATACCACAGCAAAAATATTACTTTAATTGAGATTTCAGTTTATAGGTTTAAATACAAGAGTGAACAATATTCACAAGAATACCACTGCAAAAATATTACTTTAATTGAGATTTAGGTTTATAGGTTTGAATACCCGCATGACAACCCGTTAACAAATTAGAAATTATATATATATATACACACACGGTAAATCCGGAATCTTTATTTGTGTGCTGCAATGGCAAGTCAAATTTCACTACACCAACTGGTGTATGTGATAATAAATGTTCTTTGTTTGTATTTGTTTGAACATTAATCACTAGAATACCACTGCAAAAAGATTACTTTAATTGAGATTTAGGTATATAGGTTTAAATACCAGAATGGAAATTATTCATAAGAATATCACTGCAAAAATAACAGTTTAATTGAGATTTAAGTTTTGGACTTTAATTGATTCCGCTTGGGGAGTGTGCATCCTCTGGGCTTGAACATTGAATCTTCTCAATTCTGTTAACCCTTGCTGTCTCCTCCCCTTCCTACCTCTCCCTTAGCCCTCGGGCATACCCTCTTTCTCTATCCCCCACCCTAGTCGCACCAGCTTCTCATTTTCACACCACAAACAGCTTACAATGGCTTGTTCCCTTTATCATCGATACTTTTTTTTGCATATCTTTCATTCATTGTTCTTTATCTCTCCACATCACCGTCTATATCTCTCGTTTCCCTGATCCCTGACCAGTCTGAAGAAGGGTCTCGACCCGAAACGTCGCCTATCTCCTTCGCCCCTTAGATGCTGCTGCACCCGCCGGGTTTCTCCAGCTTTTTGTGCCCCCTTTAAGTCTCGGACATTGGCTTCCCACTGTGTACGTGGGTTGCCGCCTCCATTCGGTCCTCCAGCGACTGCTCCCCCTGCGCGTCTCCAGGGCGAGATGCGGCCGGAAATGACGGCGGGAGCGCGCGGCGCGGGAGCGCACAGCAGTCGATGAGCTGTCGGTTGACGCGAGGAGGGCGGCTGAGGTAAGGTGGAGGAGGCGGCGGTCCGGTCCGGTCCGGTCCGGTCTGGTCTGGTCTGGACCGGTCCGGTCTGATCTGGTCCGGTCCGGTCAGGTCCGGTCCGGTCTGGTCCGGTCTGGTCCGGTCCGGTCAGTTCTGGTCAGGTCTGTTCTGGACGGGTCGGGTCTGGATTTGGTCAGGAATGGCCAAATCAGGACTGATCTTGTCAGGTCTGGTCGGGTCGTGTCAGTTCTGGACAGGTCTGGTCCGGAGTTTTTCAGACCAGTTCTGGTCCGATCTGATTGGGTCAGGTCTGTTCTGGACGGGCTAGCTCTGGTCAGTTCTTATCTGTTCTGGTCGCGTCAGTTCCAAACCGGCCTAGATTTGGTCAAGTCAGTTCTGGTCTGGACGGGCTAGTCCTGGTCAGTTCCCAACAGATCTAGATTTGGTCGTCAGTCAGTTCTGGACTGGTCTGGTCTGGACTGGCTAGTCCTGGTCAGTTCCGAACAGGTCTAGATTTGGTCGTCAGTTCTGGACTGGTCTGAACGGGCTAGTCCTGGTCAGTTCCCAACAGATCTAGATTTGGTCGTAAGTCAGTTCTGGTCTGGACGGGCTAGTCCTGGTCAGTTCCGAACAGGTCTAGATTTGGTCGTCAGTTCTGGACTGGTCTGGACGGGCTAGTCCTGGTCAGTTCCGAACAGATCTAGATTTGGTGAAGTCAGTTCTGGACTGGTCTGGACGGGCTAGTCCTAGTCAGTTCCGAACAGATCTAGATTTGGTCAAGTCAGTTCTGGTCCGATCTGATTTGATCAGGTCTGTTCTGGATGGGTCTGGTCTTGACTGGCTAGTTCTGGTCAGTTCTGAACAGGTCTAGATTTGGTCAGGTCAGTTCTGGTAGGATATGGTATGGTCTGGTCTAGGTCGGTTCTGATCAGATCTGGTCAAGTTTGGATGAGGTCTGGTCTGTTCTGGTCAGTTCTGGTCTGAAGAAGGGTCTCGACCTGAAACGTCACCCATTCCTTCTCTCCTGTCTGTCCCGCTGAGTTACTCCATGTCTTTGCATTTTGTATCTATCATCAGTTCAGGTCGAGTCCGGATTAGATCTGGTCTGGTCAGGTCGCAAGCATAAGGAAGAAGGCTCACCGCAACCACCTTGCCCCCTCTGGAACTCCTTACCTCCTTCTGATCAGAGGTAACACGAGCTGGAGAGGCAAAGGAGTAGGATCGTGGTCCACCCGCCAATAGTTACTGAATCCCCAACGTTAATCCAACAATTTCCCCGCAAAAAAAACGTATATTTGGCACAAAATGTCTTTCTCGTTTAAGAAATGTCATTTTAAAAACAGTTGTGATAAATTTTGAGTAAATGTAATGTTTCCAGGTGCGAGCTTGCAGGTTATTTCTGTAAATACTAAAACAAATGTTTATTTCCGTACCCATTCTTAAAATAAGAATTCACGTGGAGTTGTAATCTTATCTTTTGCATTAGATATCTGTTGTAACTTTGGCAGATGTCCCATCTTCTGCACTGTGGTGAAATGTGTACCTTATGTAATATACAGTGTTTCGAGCCATGGAATGTAAAATATTTACAGTTGTGATTTGTGCAGAGCAACAATATATATTGTGTAGGAAGGAACTGCAGATGCTGGTTTAAAATGAAGACACAAACGGCTGGAGTCACTCAGCAGGTCAGACAGCATCTCTGGAGAAAACGAATATGTGACTTTTCGGGTCGAGATCGTTCTTCAGACTGTATTGACAACTGTACATAGAAAGACAACTCTTAACTCGTCACTAAACTTGCTTCAGGGCTGAATGACTCCAGATTGAACAATTATTTAATCCTGTCAAAATCTATGGATCAAATAATACATTTTTCAGCATATGTTAAAGCAAGTGCCTGGTATAAATTTGCTTTTTTGATATTGACATTCAGAAACTACAGTTGCTACTTTCAGTACATTATTTTACTTGAAATGTGCTCTGTGCCTGTACAAAAGGTGTCATATAAAAAGTTTACACAGAACGTTTAGTACATGTGACTGACATTGTACAATAACACATGACATTTTGAAATAACGGTTATGATACATCTCTGCTTGTGGGGGGTGGGGGAATCAGTTGGTTTGCACTGTCGAGAAGGAAGGGAAAATCTACCAGTACCAATCAGAAATCTACCAGTTTTCTAAACATCAGTTCCAATTGGCTTAAAAATCCACCTTTTTACATTTAAGATCATCCCCCATAAAGAGTCACAAAATGCTGGAGTAACTCAGCAGGACTGGCAATATCTCTGGAGTGAAGGCACGGGTGATGTCTCGGGTCTCGACTCTTCTTCAGACCAAAGATTGTCACCCGAAACGTCACCCATACCTTCTCTCCAGAGATGCTGCCTGTCCTGTTGAGTCACTCCAGCATTTTGTGTCTACTGTGTTAAACCAGCATCTGCAGTTCTTTCGTACACCTGCATAAAGTGTTACTGCAACGTCACTTATATTGAGCATTGTATCCTAATCACCTATTGTATTATCTGATGAATTATACCACAGGATAACTGGCTGCAGCTGTCTATGCCTGAGGATTCACATTTCCGTAGCAATTGGAACTTTCAGATGAGAAGAGGAAAAACTGTAAAATGACTTTATTTTGGTCAATCACCATAAAGAGAAATAGGTGTAATTTATTAACATTAAATAATAATTTAAAATGAATGAGGGAGGCATGAATGTATAGCATTTTTGCAATTTTTGTATGATTTTTTAAAGAACTTTGCCATATTCAGTTTTCAGCTCTAAATGGTGAATAATAGTTGCGAATAACACAGTTTTGATTTGAATGCTAAAATTCATATTCTCCAACTTTGCTGATAATACAGAAATATAAATAGGATTTGCACACCAAACATACACTTGGCTCACAATTTGGTCTTGTGCTTGAGGTATACAACTTGGCAGTTCTTCAGGGCAAACAATCAACCTTCGTTTCATTGGGCCAAGTCTTTTGAACCTGATGGAAATTGCAATTGTGAAAAATCATGTAGTTGTTACTGAATTTATTCTGAAATGTAAAACTGCACAAGTGTAAAAACCAGCAGCTATCATTACAGGTGAACCAGACAATTTACTCCCGAAAATAGAAGATCAAAGTCCTCTTCCATATTCCTTATGGAGATGGATAGACTTTATCCTGTTAAACTCCAATTACAAAGTTTGAAATGGGCGTTATTTCCATTTTTTAAAGCTCAGCTTTAAAATGCTTTTTGCAGTTTAAAATAAACATAAAAAGAACACACTTGGAGTCAAGCTGACTAATTACAGGTTATTTAAGGAGTTCCATGAATTTTATACAGATTCCAAGGAACTTTTTGTTTGTGTTCCTGAGACAATAGTCACTTAATAATGCAAAGTAAATTTGGTTTTCACGGTATATATTTGTTTTTCAAAGCACACGTTAACTGTCTTACTTTATTCTTGTATGTGGACTGTAACCCGTGTATGTATTTCGTTTCCTAAACCAATCGAAATTGTATGCAAAAAAAAGGCAGAAGCTCTTCAAACATGAAATTTGCAAACTCCGATAGTCCAGTCTCGAAAATGCTCAAGAACAGGCTGAGAGAGACATATATATTTTTTCCATGTATTCCTTTCTCCCTGTTCCCTAGGGAATTATCAATTAGAGAGTTGGATAATGTAATTTGTATTCCATTAGTTAGTAAACTGGACTGGTAAGGGATGAGGTAAGAGACTGGTAAAAGTCATGGTGAGGGACATTGTTTATAATAGTTGTTAGAAATGATTACGATAAATGAATTCTACATGTGAAATAACACATTTTATTTTTTTCCTCAGCTATTTACAAGACTGAAGTTACCTTGACGGAAGATGCAGTTTCAAGCGTTTGTCAGCTCTATGTTTGTTGTGCTGTGCTTCGCTCATGTTCATCATAAACATGAGCAAAGTCTTTCTGATGGTCACTATATGGATGGTGAGCATAACCCAGAGTTCGATAGGGAGGCGCTTTTTGGCGGAGAGGTAGGAAATTCTATTTTGTTCTGTTTACTCGTTTCAAATCAAAGAGGGACATAGTATAATATTCATTACTTAACGATGTTAATTTCAAATCTATCTTTGTCTTTACCAAATTTTCCTCATTTTCTTTCACTAAATGACCTTCATTGATATACAAGAAAGAAGAGATTGTTTGAGAATCTGGATGCTAAAACATTCAAGACAAAATCTGAAAATTAGTCCTTTCACAAATTTATGACAATAGAAATAGATGAGAATCAGTTCCAAGAGGAGAAAATTTACATAGCTTTTTACTTTGTTTTCATAAATAGATTGAGGCATCAATTGCCTTGATTTTTGAGTATTTAACTTGCACTGGACAAAATTGGGGAATTAAAATTCATATTTATCTCATTGCTGTTATTTAGAAAAGGACCTTTCTATCTTGATCTCAACATGTTAAAGACTGCTCAGCAAATACCAAATCTGTGAAACTAAGATGTACATTCAACGCAATGAAGCACAGTAAAGTGTTACAACTTTATAATGGGAATTTCACCACGCTGATCTTAGTTCTTAAACTCTCATCCTGGAACTTCAGAAGTATTAAACTAGATTAGAATGGAGACACAAAGAACTACAGATGCTGGCATCTTGAGCAAAAAGCAAAATGCTAGATTACGCAGCAGCTGTGGAGGGAATGGACAGGCAACGTTTTGGATAGGAACCTTCTTGACTCTGAAGAAGGGTTCCAACCCAAGATGTCGACTGTCGGTTCCCACCACAGATGTTACCTGACCCGCTGAGTTCCTCCAACACCATGTTTTGTTCATATTGGATTAGAGGTTTACTAACCTACTTGGAGACATGGTGGGAATCAGGTGCAATTAGCCATTTGGTGGAGATGAACGACTCGGGTCATAATGATATTGTTTTGCTTTGGTAAAATTCGTAGTAGCTTAGTGAATGAATGAGACAAAAATTTAACCATAAAAGATGCTGGACTGTTCTGCAAGTATAGTATTGTCCTTCAAGAATAGAAACCTGATATTCCTAAGAAATCTCCAGTTGTGTTCTATATAGTTTATTCTTAGCAAACTCGGAACAGGTGTCATTAAGCCAAGGCAACTAAGAATCAAGAATAAATATCCTTGACAACTTTACGCACATACTAATTATCAAGAAATTTCGTAATTCTGTTGCTTTTGTCATGTTCTGATAAAATGATTGTCAGAGCTTTTGTTCAAAATAACCTATGTGTGTAATGTATTTTTCTTACCCAGAATGATGCAGGTGAATTTGCTAAACTGAAACCTGAGGAACAGCAATCCCGGCTTAAATCCCTCATCAGGAAGATGGATGCAGATTCAGATGGCTACATAACCAAAGGTGCAAAACTGTTTAATTATCAATCTTTTATTGAGCTCTGAAGACTTATTTTTTTAATGCAAAAACAAAGTTCATGGTTGAAGTAAATATCTTACGTGAAGTTATACTGCAACAGTCTGAAACTGTTGCTAGTACATCAGGCCTGTACACATGATTGTCCATGGCACTTCACTTAACAGGTGGATGTCTTGTACACACAGTTCTTTGAAAGCAAAGAAATTGCAACTATGGTGAAGGTTCTGAATGTAAAATAAGGCAATGTTAGAACAAAATACAATTCAAAATGAGAGGCTGCACTTTCTTTACGGAGCACTCTTCTTTGCCACAGATGAGCTCAGTGCATGGATCCAGAAATCATTCAGACATTATGCCACAGAAGAGAGCAAAGAACAATTTCCTGAGCATGATCTGGATGGTAATGGACTTCTTAGTTGGGAAGAGTATAATATTCATAGTTATGACCGAATGCTGAATTATGATGAGAATACCCCACTGGAAGATGAAGAAGAAGAATCGCTCAGACAGGTGAACATAGTTCCCTTGTCTAATTCAGATTTCATGCTCAATACAGTTTTCAAACTTCTATTAATAGCTAATGTACAGGGCTACTGACTAAGATACAAATGAAAGTTGTAAATTGCTATTTATAATTCATATAGTTACTTCTGAGATTTTAAATAAACGTTATTTACGTGGCATGGACCAGATATTCTTATTGAAAACATTTTTTTGTAGCAGAACTTAATTTCAGCAGTTATATTAAAACTGCATCAGTACCACATTTATTTATCTGTTTTTTAAAATAAAAGGGGAAATCAAGAAAAGCTCTAGGTGAGACTAGTTGTGTCTCTTTGTGAAAGATTTTAAATATTTAGTTAGGCTTAGTTAATCTAAGCAGAAATTTGAACCAGAATATTCCCAGGATTAACATAGGATGAGTGTTTGACGGGGGTGGAAGATTGCAACCTTCACGGCGTCCGCCCTGTTTCGATTAATGCAATCAACTCCGTGCACAAACGGAAGATCAAATAGAACAAGTTGTCCAACAACTTTAGGCTGTACACGCCACACGAAAGAAGAAGTGTTTGACGGCACTGGGCCTATACTCACCAGAGTTTAGAAGAATGGGGGGGGGGGCACATTAAAACTTACCGAGTTGTGAAAGGCCTGGATAGTGTGGATGTGGAGAGGATGTTTCCACTAGTGGGCGAGTCCAGGACCAGAGGCCATAGCCTCAGAATAAAAGGACGTACCTTTAGAAAGATGAGGAGGAATTTCTTTAGTCAGAGGGTGGCGAATCTGTGGAATTCAGTGCCACAGAAGGATGTGGAGTCCAAGTCACTGGATATTTTTAAGGTGGAGATTGACAGATTCGAGTGCTGTCTGTATGGAGTTTGTACGTTCTCCCTGAGACCTGCAAGGTTTTTCCCTGGGTGTTCTGGTTTACTCCCACGCCCTAAAGATGTATGGGTTTGGCAATCCTTCCTTACGAATGTAACTAGGATTTCATTTGTAGGTAGACACAAAATGCTGTAGTAACTCAGCGGGTCAGGCAGCATCTCTGGAGAGAAGGAATGGGTGACGTTCGGGTCGAGACCCTTCTTCAGACTGATGTCGGGGGAGGGGGAGGGGGCGGGACAAAGATAGAATGTAGTCGGAGACAGTAAGACTAGTGGGAGAACTGGGAAGGGGAGGGGATCGAGACAGAGGGAAAGCAAGGGCTATCTGAAGTTAGAGAAGTCAATGTCCACACCGCTGGGGTATAAACTATCCAAGCGAAATATGAGGTGCTGTTCCTCACTCACAATTTGCGCTGGGCCTCACTCTGACAGTGGTGGAGGCCCTGGACAGAAAGGTTAGATTGGGAATGGGAGGGGGAGTGCTGAGCCACCGGGAGATCAGGTAGGTTAAGACGGACAGCGGAAGTGTTCAGCGAAACGATCGCCGAACCTGCGCTTGGTCTCGCCAATGTAGAGAAATTTCATACAGTAGTCCAATAGCACCTAATTAAAATTCTATTTCAAATTCAACATTAATCCCTTGTATAGTCTATTTCCAGCTTTTTTTTTCAGATATGCAGCAGTCCTTTTTACCTTTTTTATGTATGTTCATCCGGCATTCTTTTCTTTTAAGTTCCTGCGCCTTTACTTCACTCGGTTATTCCACACTTGCCCTTTTGGTGTTGATTTTCAAAAAATGTTTTGAAATTTTATTTTCTGGACTAGCTGTGAGCTGTGAATGTAAACTTTTCAACTTCTCATGCTTCTCCTTCCGTGTGCGTGCACAGCCTAAAGTTGTTGGACAACTTGTTCTATTTGATCTTCCGTTTGTGCACGACGAGTTGATTGCATTAGTCGAAATAGGGCGGACCACGTGAAGGTTGCAATCTTCCACCCCAACTTCTCATGCCCACCACCCCTTCAAAGATGATGTTTGAATAAGGATAAAATAAATCTCAATAGACATTCCGGGTTGGCTGTAGAACGTGTTTTATTCAAAATATGAAAACCATTAATTAGAATGATAAATGGATTATTTACCCAGCTTGAGTGGTGTGGAGCAAATGTTCTTAAAGCCTATTGAACCAGAGATGAATCGGATTAATAATTGAATAAAAGTGCTTTACCTGTTTTAAAAAAATCTTTCTTTAGATTTTTTTGAAGGATAAAAAGCGCTTTGACAAAGCAGACTTTGATGGAGTGCCTGGACTGACTATGGAAGAATTTGTTGCATTTGAACACCCAGAAGAAGCTGATTATATGACGGTGAGTTGGAATTTGTTGTACACGGTACATTAAATAATACTCGTAATTTAGCACAGTGAAGTACCCTGGTAATCCTGGATTCCATAAAAATCTAGTCATCATAGCAAGAGTTTTCCCGTCTCCCATATTTGTACCTGTTAGGTGTCATTACAATGTGATCCTATCATCAATGATGATGTCATCAGACGATCTGAACAGACAGTCACACTGAAGAATTCATACAGAAAACCAAGAAACTTTTAAAATTAACTTGGCAAATACTATGGACTGGACCTCCCTGCACCTGGCTTCTCAGAGTGGCCAACTGACCAGGCTACCCACACATAGAACAGTACAGCATGGGAACAGCCACAATATCTGTGCCAAACATGATACTGTTAAACTAACCTCTTCTACATGCAGAGGAACCAACGAGAGAGCAGGCTATTTTAGACTGGGTTTTGAGTAATGAGGAAGGGGTAATTAGCCGTCTTGTTGTACGTGCCCCCTTGGGCAAGAGTGACCATAATATGGTTGAGTTCTTCATTAGGATGGAGAGTGACATTGTTAATTCAGAAACAATGGTTCTGAACTTAAAGAAAGGTAACTTTGAGGGTATGAGACGTGAATTGGCCAAGATTGACTGGCAATTAATTCTAAAAGGGTTGACGGTGGATATACAATGGAAGACATTTAAAGACTGCATGGATGAACTACAAAAATTGTTCATCCCAGTTTGGCAAAAGAATAAATCGGGGAAGGTAGTGCATCCGTGGATAACAAGGGAAATCAGGGATAGTATCAAAGCAAAGGATGATGCGTACAAAGTAGCCAGAAAAAGCAGCATACCAGAGGACAGGGAGAAATTCAGAGACCAGCAGAGGAGGACAAAGGGCTTAATTAGGAAAGGAAAAATAGATTATGAAAGAAAACTGGCAGGGAACATAAAAACTGACTGCAAAAGTTTTTATAGATATGTGAAGAGAAAGAGGTTAGTTAAAACAAATGTAGGTCCCTTGCAGTCAGAAACAGGTGAGTTGATCATGGGGAACAAGGATATGGCGGACCAATTGAATAACTACTTTGGTTCCGTCTTCACTAAGGAAGACATAAATAATCTGCCTGAAATAGCAGGGGACTGTGGGTCAAAGGAGGAATTGAGTGAAATCCAGGTCAGTCGGGAAGTGGTGTTGGGTAAATTGAATAGATTAAAGGCCGATAAATCCCTAGGGCCAGATAGGCTGCATCCCAGAGTACTTAAGGAAGTAGCTCAGGAAATAGTGGATGCATTAGTGATAATCTTTCAAAACTCTTTAGATTCTGGAGTAGTTCCTGAGGATTGGCGGGTAGCAAATGTAACCCCTCTTTTTAAGAAGGGAGGGAGAGAGAAAACGGGGAATTACAGACTAGTAGTCTAACATCGGTAGTGGGGAAACTGCTAGAGTCAGTTATTAAAGATGGGATAGCAGCACATTTGGAAAGTGGTGAAATCATTGGACAAAGTCAGCATGGATTTACAAAAGGTAAATCATGTCTGACGAATCTTGTGGAATTTTTCGAGGATGTAACTAGTAGCGTGGATAAGGAGAACCAGTGGATGTGGTATATCTGGACTTCCAGAAGGCTTTCGACAAGGTCCCACATAAGAGATTAGTATACAAACTTAAAGCATACGGTATTAGGGGTTCAGTATTGATGTGGATAGAGAACTGGCTGGCAAACAGGAAGCAAAGAGTAGGAGTAAACGGGTCCTTTTCACAATGGCAAGGCAGTAACTAGTGGGGTACCGCAGGGCTCAGTGCTGGGTCCCCCAGCTATTTTACAATATATATTAATGATCTGGATGAGGGAATTGAAGGCAATATCTCCAAGTTTGCGGATGACACTAAGCTGGGGGGCAGTGTTCGCTGTGAGGAGGATGCTAGGAGACTGCAAGGTGACTTGGATAGGCTGGGTGAGTGGGCAAATGTTTGGCAGATGCAGTATAATGTGGATAAATGTGAGGTTATCCACTTTGGTGGCAAAAACAGGAAAGCAGACTATTATTTAAATGGTGGCCGATTAGGAAAAGGGGAGATGCAGCGAGACCTGGGTGTCATGGTACACCAGTCATTGAAAGTAGGCATGCAGGTGCAGCAGGCAGTGAAAAAAGCGAATGGTATGTTAGCTTTCATAGCAAAAGGATTTGAGTACAGGAGCAGGGAGGTTCTACTTCAGTTGTACAGGGTCTTGGTGAGACCACACCTGGAGTATTGCGTACAGTTTTGGTCTCCAAATCTGAGGAAGGACATTATTGCCATAGAGGGAGTGCAGAGAAGGTTCACCAGACTGATTCCTGGGATGTCAGGACTGTCTTATGAAGAAAGACTGGATAGACTCGGTTTATACTCTCTGGAATTTAGGAGATTGAGAGGGGATCTTATAGAAACTTACAAAATTCTTAAGGGGTTGGACAGGCTAGATGCAGGAAGATTGTTCCCGATGTTGGGGAAGTCCAGGACAAGGGGTCACAGCTTAAGGATAAGGGGGAAATCCTTTAAGACCGAGATGAGAAAGACTTTTTTCACACAGAGAGTGGTGAGTCTCTGGAACTCTCTGCCACAGAGGGTAGTTGAGGCCAGTTCATTGGCTATATTTAAGAGTGAGTTGGATGTGGCCCTTGTGGCTAAGGGGATCAGAGGGTATGGAGAGAAGGCAGGTACGGGATACTGAGTTGGATGATCAGCCATGATCATATTGAATGGCGGTGCAGGCTCGAAGGGCTGAATGGCCTACTCCTGCACCTAATTTCTATGTTTCTATGTTTCTAACCTCTTCTGCAGGCATGTGATCCATATCCTTCCATTCCCTGCATATAAATCAATGAGCCGACCTAAAATCTGCTTAAATGCCACTTATGTATCTGATTCCACCACCTCCCTTGGCAGCACGTTCCAGGCACCCACCACTATCCGTGTAAAAAAAAACTTACCCCACGCATCTCAACTTTCCCCCTCTGATCTCAAACCAGAGTTGGGCGATCTCACTGGCTCTACATGCTGGACTATGCATAGTCTTCAAAATGTTAGTTATTGTACATGTCCTTCTAGAGAGTATTAACTGGGTCACCAAGGATGTAAATCATCCAGGTAAAATTCTTGCAATTTGTTGGATAATTTATACAGTTTCACATATCTACTGGCAGCCATTTAAGAACTTGTTTGGTAATTACAACAGACTAATTAAATGTGGGTGATGCCATAACTGAATGAATCATATCCATACAAATGCTTCAATTTTCTTATTGCAGGACTACGTCATACAGGACGCTTTAGATGAACACGACCGCGACAAAGATGGATTTGTGAGCTTAGAGGAATTCCTTGGTGACTATAGGAAGGACCCAGGTTATTTAATTACTCTAATATTTCTAACATCAAAATATCAAGTATATATGTAATACTTTCTCAGTAATATAACACGGACTATGGAGGGATTAAATTATTTGGCCAATCTTGATATTTTAGTGACCTTACCATGATTATTACATTTCTGAAAATTCCTTTTGTTGTCACTACCCACGCATATCCACCATTCAACACATTTTCACTACTCATTATTCCGGAATTGCAATCAAGACTCCTGCACTATCGTCTGTGTTTTCTTTTTAAAAGCCTTCTCTTTCCTTAGTACCTTCTCCCCAGAAAGAATAGCAATATTTTGCCGAATTGCCAAATGTTGAATTTTTATTTTCAAAATTGGTAATGATGCACACTGGGCCCTTTCACCTCTGTTGCAAAACCTAGCGTAGCAAATTGCATGGAACATACATTGAAACCTAACACTCCCTGCATTGGCCTCATCTCAAGTGTGGTGTTGTGAAAAGGAAAGGGTAAAATGAATTGTGGAAGGAGGAAGATTGAAAAATCAAGTAAAAAGTCCTGGGCCACTATTGCCTACTACACGGCTATATTGGGGTGTGATGGCAATTGAAAGGGTGCACAGGCATCAGTTAACTGAAACAGCTGCTATTTGATAGTATTGTAAGCCTATAATCTCAGATGTTTTAACATATCTGAAGTAACCGTAGATCATTTATTGTTGATCAATTTTACTTTGATGAGATACAGAGTGGAATCAGACCCTTCGGCCCACAGAGTCTGCGCCGACCAGCGTTCAGCCTGCACACTAACACTATCCTACACACTGGGGACAATTTACATTTTTACTGAAGCCAAATAACCTACAAACCTGTAGGTCATTGGAATGTGGGAAGAAACCGGAGCACTCAATGAAAACCCACGAGGTGACAGGGAGAACGTACAAACTCCATACAGACAGCACCCAATAGTCAGGATTGAACCCGGGTCTCTGGCACTGTGCCTGCACAGTGTACACTGAGTGTGTAATTAACCTTGTTCTCCTTTCCCCAAGAATCTGAATACTTCCCAAAATGCTAATTTCCATTATTGTTAACATCTGGCTAGCTAGGATTTATATATTTAAATATCTTATTTACGCCTCTTGGAAATAGGCGCAGAGGAGGATCCTGAATGGGTAACTGTGGAAAAGGATCGGTTTGAAAATGATTATGACAAGGACAAGGACGGCAAACTTAATACACAGGAACTTTTGTTGTGGATTGTTCCGAACAACCAGGACATCGCGCTAGATGAGGTAAAGCTGTTTTAAAATATATATTTTTTTTAATTACATTTTTTAAAATCCTATGTCACAGTATTTTTTTTGGCCCTTGAAAAGTTTTGGGGGTTTTTTATGGAAAGAGCATATGTTTAAGGAAACCAGAGCACAAAGCAACCACTAGAGGTCAAGATGTAACCGTGGTTGTAGAGTTGTGAGGCAGCTGCTCTATCTCCTACAGTACTTGTTTATATGTAGAAATGCTGGAGTAACTCAGCATGTCAGGCAGCATTCTGGAGAACATGGATAGATGATGTTGCGGATTGAGAACCTTCCTCAGACTGGGAAGGAAGCTGGGAGAGAGGAGAGGCAGGACAAGACCTGGCAGGTGAACACAAGCAGGGGTGTTTTGATAGGCAGATGGTTGGAACAAAGGCCTCAAATTGAAACAAGGTGTGAAACAAGAGGAATGAAGAATTCAGAAGTGTGAAGCTAGAGGAAGGAATGTGGCTGGAGGGGTAGGAGAGAAATGGATGCGAGTCCAGATAGTTGGGCTGAAACGTGATGTTGGAGGAAAACCAGAAGAAGCCATATTCAGTCTCATGCTGCATCAGTTTTAAATTTGGATACCAGATTGGATATTGAGTGTCCAAGAGAGAAATATTTAATTCCCGTAATACTTTGACAATAAAAATTAAGAGATTAGTGCAGACTTGGTGGGCCAAAGGGCCTGACTCCATTCTATATTTCAAACTAAAGCATAGAAAATAATATTCTGGGGAAAAATTGCTCGTAATTTAGAACCTTGTATGAAGTAAGGAAAATGCTCGGATTAGAGGATTACTTTGAAAGCTTCAATAGTGTTATGTTTTGGGAGATTTTGTCAAAAACCCCAGCAAACCATGTCTCTGATACAATCTTAGACAGAACAAATACTACATTTGAATCTGAATGAAAAGCAAAATGAGAGCAGAAAATAGCATTTTTTAGTTTCCTGGTACAGTAACCATACACTGGCAGGTGGAGCAGATAGATTGTCACTTTGCTGACAGTAATACTAAGTCTGCAATATGAATTGTATATAGTACATAAGATGGAGGCCTCAAACGTGACAAGAACAATGTATTCAAGAGAAGGAAGTTAAGATTATTTAATTTACTGTGTGGTCCAAAATTTATTCAACAAAGTCATGTGATGCTGTAGACTTCTAAACCAGTCACTAGGTGGTGTGCTCGAGCGATGTTACGGTTGTCATTCATCCAGATATTCTCAGTCAAAATCATATTTTGTTTAAGGCTGACATTGCGAGTTTCTGTTCTATAACAGGCCGATCATCTTGTGAAAGAAATGGATACAAATGGAGATAAGAAACTCACAGAAGGAGAAATAATGGCTCATCAAGAGCTCTTCCTCAACAGTGAAGCAACCGACTATGGTAGCCAACTACATGACGAGAAATTCTATCATGAAGAACTCTAGTGCCAATAATCCTCCAGTGCTAGGTTTGTTTCTGTGAATAATTAAATTTCATAGATCACATTCAATGAAACTTAACAGTTGGACAAGCTCCAATCACTAATAAGCTTTAATAGAATAAAACAAGCAGTCAAATAGATTTTAACAATGTTACTCCTGTTACAGAATTACTATTCTACTTGCCTTTGACGGTAATCTTGTTCATTCCTGTTTCACTTGTGTTGTCATGAAGGGAATTCCCTAAATTAGTGCAGACACTATTGCCTTTGAGAATATTTTTAGTCATTACAAAATGGTATAGGTTACAAATTATAATTGTACTACTTTTTGAAACCAATGTTAATATTTTTATAAAAAGTATCAACTTTCACTGCCATAAGGCACTACAATAAATTTCAAATGTTTCTGAGTAAGGAAACTTCCATCTGCTAATTAGTTTAAAATTTTAAAATGCATACATACCGAGCAGATATTTAGGAAAAAAACACTAGTTAAGACAATGAGGCCTGATTTGTTCCCATTAGCTTGATTCTTTAATACATAGCTTTATGATTTTACCTCAAAAATTGAGGAATTTCTTCATAGGAAATCTAATAGTGGGTATGGGTTATTTTAAACACCTATACTTAGCACTTAAGCTGTTATTTCACTTAGCAGAGGAAAAATAATGTGAACATATCTACCATTATAGTCAAACATGCTTTCTAGATTCAATCTAAAAGCATATTTGGAAGAAAACAGCACCGTAGCTTGTACCAACTGTTAATTCCATTATCAGGGACCAAAGAAAAATCTGGATGTGGATGAACTGGGAAAAGTTAAGACTCCAGCAGTTATATTCTTCACCATGAAAAACATAACATTCACAAAAAAAGTATTTTTGAAAATCCCCAAAACATTTATAAATTTAAAACATTACTTGAAACTCGACATAGCCTATACTACCTTTTTGGATGAATTATTTTGTTGTGACTTTCTTCTCAAATTGTTTATAATACAGTGCATTAAGATAGATGGCCAAATAATTGCCTAGTCTGTGTTTTAATTGTTTAAAGTTACCAATTAAAGAAATTCAATCCTACGGAGTTGCTATACACTTTCTAATTTTACTCTATAATTTATTATTTGAGCTAATTTATATTTCAGTGGCATCACTTGATGATCCACTCAAACCTGTCTTTGTAAGATGTTCTTTCTTGGTTTACACTTTGTCAAGGACTGGGAGGGAATGACCATTTCAGCCTGGGTTTTCTGCAAAATTCAATGTGTACTTCCTGATAAATGTTATTTCTTTCATGGAATTGAATCCAGAACCTAGTTACATTTGTACTTTTCTTTAGCCTTCCTTCCTCTTGAGCTAATATGCACAGTACTCTAAACTCTGTTCAGTGCCACTTGAGAATCAAAATAATGTTACTGTGCTGTCAGTCTCAAATAAATAGAATTGGCACAAAGTCTGCATGATTAACATCGCAGAATTATTAATGATTTGGTTTCTGCAGTAAACTGGTTTCTTGACTCGACAGTGCAGCATCCACAAAATCAGCTTGGCACCTCTAGACTGGTTATGTTCATACAATTAATTAGTATGCATCCTGTTTTTGTTCTGTGCAGAATATTTTGAAGTGCAAAGCTACTGAAGATGTGCTCAGCTTTATCTTTCATATCAGTGTGTCTGTAGTCCTGATTTATTACTGAAAATGTTGTTCCTAAAACTAAACAGTTCTGTTTTGTTCAATATATGAAGTACCCCACTACCAGCATTGTATTCTCGATATGGTATAGACCAATATTTCAGTGATTGCAGCTGGTTAATTTAATTAACCTTTGAACACTTGAATCTGCATCTGCAGTAATTACATTAACATTGGATATTCATATGATTTACACTTAAATTTAAAGATCTGTATTTGCTCATTTTTAATTTAGATATCTATTCCTTTTCTTGTATACACTTGTCAAGGTGACTTATAATAAGATAATTGTTTTGTATTAATTCCTTTGGTTATTTGTTAATGATTCCATATTACCCTTTTATAGTGACCAGTACTGCTGCTGAGATCAACAGGAAAAATGTTTCATTTAGACTTACTATGTAAATATTGAACCTGTGGAAGACATTAATGATTCATAAAGATATGGAAAAGGTCTAAGCGGCTTCATTGACATACTTCACTTGGGAGGGGGGGAAGCTAAAGAATCTTAATACGAGTCATAACACAAAGTATTTTTTTTAATCCGCTGAATGTCAGTACTTCATAACAGCAGCATCTGAATGTTCAAGCTGTAATTTAATGTGTTATCAATGAAGTAATTAATACTTCAGAGTTCTCTTTTGATGAATAACCTTGTTACTTTTTCACTGAAGTTAAGGAAATGTTTCCTTTTACAAAGTAATGATATCTTTTAATTAGTCTTGTCTAGTTTACTGGTTTATAACCAAGATGACAACCTGACTATATCTTAAACCAATACCACTACACCCTGTTGTTTAAAATGAGATGTTTGCCTAAAGTTCAATTAAAATCCTGTGAAAAATAACTGAATTGCCTTTGTTTTTCCTCTTGTACCATACACTAGAATTATTGTAATTACCATATTCTTCATGTGATGAATCACACCCAGAAGGTTACCCTATCTTTATCTGAACCACTGTTAATTTCAAGCACTGTTTATATTTACCTAAATTACTATTGAAACACAAAGTACTTGTGCAAGAGCTCAACCAAGCCAAAAGCCAAAGTATCTTAACTGCTTATACACACTTATGCTAAGGACAATAACTAAGTCCATATGCAATAATAAGCTATCTTAACAAACACATAAAAACTGATTGTGTGGATGTAAGTATATCATTGGGGTTATCAAGTGGGCACCTCCCTTCACTGGTGGTCCATTGAGTTAGGCTCACAACACCTCGGGAAGGCTCAACATGGTGTATATGCTGGGAGCTCAGCCCAGTGAATGTAGAACTTTTTGCGTTTGTTGTTGGGGTAACAATTCCAACATTGTTGGAAAAGTGTAACCGCAGCTAGATGTCTACAGCAAACAGAATAAACCAAATTACTAACCCATCCAACATCTCCCAAACATTGGTAATATAAAGGAAGGTGCAAAAATAAAAGCAGACAGCAATATTTCTTCTTTATCCATTCACAAATGATAACCATCTTTGGAAAAGCCTCTATGTATGCAGTCCATTAATTGCCCCAATTGGCCAACATTGCTGGGCCTGGATACAAAGATGGGGTGAATTGAATAAAGATGACAATTTTCCTTCCTTGTAGAATGTGGTTCAAACATAACATTTTACAATAATCGAGTTTACGAAGCGCGGTCGAGTACATGCCCCATCAATGGTGCTGAAGTGGAAATGGTTGAGATCTTCAAGTTCCTTTGCATTAATACCACCAATGATCTGTCGTGCGCCAACCACATTGATTTGACAGCTAAGAAGGCACACCTATGCCTCTACGTCCTGAGGAGGCTGAGCAGATCACGGGCATGTCTCCCATGACTATTATAAACATCTAATGCACCATAGAAAGCATAGTGTTTGCTTGCCTCATAGCTTGGTCTGAAGACAGCTCTGACCAAAACCGCAAGAAATTACAGAGTTGTAGGTATAGCCCAATCAACACAGACCAGACTTACTCCCATTGATACCAGCTACATTTCATGCTGCCTCGGAAAGGCAGCCAACATAATCATAGACGTCTCACCCAATAGATAGAGCAAAGGGGAAACAGTTTTTAGCATTGAAGACATACAGCATGGGAAACAGGCTCATCTGCCAACTTGTCCATGCAAAGCATTTCTTCTCCCCAATCCCGTCCAACAAAATATACAGAAGCTGGAAAGCACGCACCACCAGACTCAGGAACAGCTTCTTCCCCTCTGTTATCAGGCTTCTGAATTGCCCTTCCATAGGCTAGAATACTGTTCAATTCACCTCTTCCCCATTGTAGACATTGGACTTTTTCTGTGGAACTGATGTGCTACAAAGCGGTAGATATAAGGAATGAGCTGCGAGAGGAGATGGGTGAGGCAGATACAATCCAAATGGGACTAGCATGGGTGAGATTCCCATGCTGTATGACTCTAATTTTGAGAGCTATATTCTATAGTTCCCCTTCCCCTTTACTATATTGTATAGTTCCCCTTCTATTGTGCTTGAATTTGACTTGATTTTGCAAGGAAAATCTGATTTCTTTACATAGTAATACTTTGTGGTATGTGCAACTAACATTGTTAAATACCACAAGTGGGTTAATGGCTAATGTGCTAAACAGTTGAAGTGAAGCTTTTTTATTGTAGCGATTTGTCAAATGGTGGGAAGTTATTAGATGATGTGTATAAAAGGAGATTTTCCACGTACTGAGAGGACTTTACCTTGGAACTGAGGTTGTTAGCTGTGCTGCGGGCAATAGATGGAAAAGATATTCTTACCTTCTCTGTTGCCTGGTGTCATAACAAGAGGATTTCAGTACAGGAGTAAAGAGGTTCTTCTGCAGTTGTATAGGGCTCTGGTGAGACCACATCTGGAGTATTGTGTACAGTTTTGGTCTCCTAATTTGAGGATGGACATCCTTGTGATTAAGGCAGTGCAGCGTAGGTTCACGAGATTAATCCCTGGAATGGCGGGACTGTCATATGAGGAAAGATTGAAAAGACTAGGCTTGTATTCACTGGAGTTTAGAAGGATGAGGGGGATCTTATAGAAACATATAAAATTATAAATGGACTGGACAAGCTAGATGCAGGAAAAATGTTCCCAATATTGGGTGAGTCCAGAACCAGGGGCCACAGTCTTAGAATAAAGGGGAAGTCATTTAAGACTGAGGTGAGAAAAAAAACGTTTTCACCCAGAGAATTGTGAATTTATGGAATTCCCTGCGACAGAGGGCAGTGGAGGCCAAGTCACTGGATGGATTTAAGAGAGAGTTAGATAGAGCTCTAGGGGCTAGTGGGGTCAAGGGATATGGGGAGAAGGCAGACACTGGTTATTGATAGGGGACGATCAGCCACAATCACAATGAATGGCGGTGCTGGCTCGAAGGGCCGCATGGCCTCCTCCTGCACCTATTTTCTATGTGTCCAAAACAGCAGAAGGAATGGGAGACAAATTATATTTAATCTATTTATTTTTTGGATCAATTGATAGCATCCCTTTGGAACTGTGTTCATGAATGGTATTACAGGCTCTGGGCAATTCTTACATTTCAATCAATATCAATATCAATCAAAATCAGTTTTATTTGTCACTTGCACATAAAGTGCAAGTGAAATGAATTTGCCAGCAGCGGTACAATGAAAAAGGAACACACAAATACACAATAAAAATTTAACACAAACATCCACCACAGCATTCATCACTGTGTCATCTCATCGCCATTGGTATGCACTAGCAGTAGGGCAACAAGAGCTATTTTATCTTTGGGAGTACTAGCTGTTTTTCAACCTCTAACTACCTAAATCACCCGGCGAGAAGGGCCTGTAACATCGGCCCCCATAGCGGCGAGTGCGGAGGCCTCAATAGGCCCAACTATGGGTGGACATGGGAAGGGGACTGGACTTTGTGCCTTCCCTCACAGTGGGAACCATTGTCGGGGGATGCTTTTTATGTTTAAATTTATTTATTATTGTTATGTTTGTATTCTTTTTAAAGTGCTGCAATGGCAACTTGAATTTCACTGCACCAATTGGTGTATGTGACAATTAATGAACCTTTGAACCTTTAATAAAACAGTTTCCAAAAAAAAAAAAAGATTAATCAGAATCACATGATGATATGCCAGAGTTTTGCAACCAAAGATAATCGACACAAAACGGTGGAGTCATTCAGAGTGTCAGACAGCATCTCTGGAGAAAAGGAATAGGTAATGTTTCCAGTTGAGACCCTTCTGCAGACTGAGAGTTAGGGGAGAGGGAACCGAGAGATACATGCAGTGAACGGTCACCTATTCCTTTTCTCCAGCGATGCTGTCAGACCCGCTGAGTTACTCCAGCTTTTTGTGTCTGTCTTCGATTTAAACCAGCATCTGCCGTTCCTTCCTAAACATTTTGCAACCAATAAATTGTTCTGAACCTTCCAAATCAATAAAAGCAGATGGGCATGGCCAAAAGCTTAGTGAAAGGTTGAAAAATAGCTGCAAATTTAAGTGCACTTAACGGCCCTAAGATGTCTAGGAAGGCTTTACAATGAGTTGAGTATTTTGTTTCTTATATGGTTGCTGTAGGACCAGCTAAAAATGTGTTAGACAAGAATAAAGTGAGTTTCAAGAGACAGGTACATGGGTAGGGAAGGTTTAGAGGTGTATGCCCCAAACGCAGGCAGGTGGGACTAGCGTAGATGTGACAAATTGGTCAGCATAGACAAGTTGAGCTCAAACAGCAGAAGGAGCTGTTTCCATGCTGAATGACTCTATGACTAGGATTAACATTTACTGGTGTCATTTGCAGTTTGTGATATTGCTCTATGAAAATTAGCTGTCATGCAATATTCAAAATGAATTTCCTGGTTATAATGTTGGAAATATTTAAGGAGTATTTACATACCAGCTCTTCTAGGCTCTCTCTCTTATTGCCAAACTAGTTTAAAAAAAACTGTGACTGTGCACCATGGATGATTTCACAGATGTGATGCTGTGTGTGTAAGATGATAGGCCAGGCTTCCTGTTTAAGAACAGAAGTCTTAATGTGCTAAATGTATAAACTTAGTTAATTACAAGTGACTTCCAGCTCTGAATTGCATCGCATGTGTTTTGCAAACAGTCCTTCTGCAATTAAGCGAGCCAGCTTGCACTTGAGTTCCAAAAATGGGTGTGAAACGGAGAGCAAATTTGCCAAAAATAAAGGTCTTTGAGAAACTTATTCTCAGAATGGACGTGACACTAACAAGAACCCATGCAGCCTTTATGGTGATGCTGCTCCCTCAGCAAACAGAGGGAAGTAATGTCATGATAATGATATGCTGTATGTTCAAAGTAACTGTGTGTTAGAAACAAGGAACTGCAGGTGCAAGTTTACCAAGGAAAGACACAAAATGCTGGACTAACTCACAAGTCAGGCAGCATCACTGGAGAACATGGATAGGTAACACTTAAAGAAGGGTTTTGATCCATGTTCTCCAATAGGCGGCACAGTGATGCAGTGAGTAGAGTTGATGCCTTACAGTGTCAGAGACTCGGGTTCGATCCCGACCATGGGTGCTGTCTGTACAGAGATTGTACACTCTTCCTGCGACCGTGAGCTTCCTCCGGCTGATCTAGTTTCCTATTATCTTGCAAAGACGTGCAAGTTTGTAGGTTAATTGGCTTCTTTAAATTATCCCTAGTGTGTAGGATAGAACGATTGTATGGGTGATCACTGGTCGGTGTGGACTTGGTGGGCCAATAGACCTGTTTCCACGCTGTATCACTGAACTAAACTAAACAACTGCCGAGAAAATCTTGCAGTATTTCCAGGCACATTATGCGTCTTGTACATCTCAGGGTAGAACAGTGGAAGAAAGTTGTTGCCTGGGAGTCATACTCTGCTCCAAGTTGGCACAGTCTGTTTCATTGTAGGAGGAGTCCTGAATGGAGCTGATCACTGATGGGCCTGATGAGACCTGAATGCTGTACCTGAAAATGCTCGAGCTTGAGATATTTCCCCGAGTTGGAAATCTCCTGCAGTCAGGATGTTTGGCAGCACTCTTTGGAATATTAAAGTCAGTCACTTCTCCTTTCTAGCGGCATTAGGTCTTGAATTTTAACTTGGATCAATGCAATGATGATATCTGGTGCCAAGTGGTCCTGGTAGAATACAAACTGAATGCTGATGATTCAGATTACATTAAATTACATAGCACAGGCACAGCCCAGACAGCCCATTATGCTTTTACTGGCTCTTCAAACAGTTTATCCTGCTAGTCCCAATGTCTTATTTTCTCCTTAGCCCGGGAAGAAAATTTATTCCCTTTACCAATTGCATTTTGATAGTTATTATTATTGAATTTCATTCCACCACATATTCAGGCAGTGCAAACCAGATCCTAACACTTCACCTGAAATCATATCCCCTTACCACCCTTAGTTAGCAAAAACTAAGCTTCCCTTGGTTTACTCCCTCAACATACATAGTTTTGTGCATGGAAAGACACAAAATGCTGGAGTAACTTAGCAGGTCAGGCGGTGGCTCTGGAGAACATCCATAAGTGACATTTCGCATCGAGACCTTTCCTGAAGAAGGGTCTCATCCTGAAACGTCACTTATCCATGTTCTACAGGGATGCTGCCTGACCCACAGTTGCTCCAGCATTTTGTGTCTTTCAATAGACAATAGGTGCAGGAGTAGGCCATTTGGCCCTTCGAGCCAGCACCGCCATTCAATGTGATCATGGCTGATTCAATGTGATCAATGGGATCAACCCAGTTCCTGCCTTTTCCCCATATCCCCTGACTCCGCTATCTTTAAGAGCCCTATCCAGCTCTCTCTTGAAAGCATCCAGAGAACCTGCCTCCACCGCCCTCTGAGGCAGAGAATTCCACACATTTCCTTGGTAAAGGTTTGAGCATGTTTAATGGTGATCCCCTTAACTTCATCGGTATCTCCATTTTTTTTTGCATAACTGGTCCATCATTCCTGTTTCCAATCAAGTACATCTCCACAAGCTTCCCAATACCCTGAGTTCAGCTTAACAAATAGACTGCAATAATACATTTTGGCAGCACAGTTATCCATTTGGGAGATTAATATCCAGTGTTCTAGTCTATTGTTGGCAGTAGATTGAATTTTGCATGCCAGCCGAGAAATTAATTTCAAATGGAAGACACAATCATCAATTTTATCTCTTATCATTAAAGCAATTTCACACCCGTTGATTTTACAGTCAAATAAGGCCGCAAGTGTGTTGCAGTCATTGCTCATATTTCCTTGTAATGTCGAAGGAAGCTATTTGGTCCAAGCAGCAAGCTATCAGAGCAATCCCGTTCTACTCCCCCCCCCCCCCCCCCCCCCCCCCACACTTCCCCAATCTATTGCCCTGTAACGTATTTGCTTTCACATGCCCGTCAACTCGTGATTTTTCCACCTTATAATTTACAATGGGCCATATGACCAATACAATACAATTCCACACATTTCCTTGGTAAAAGTTTGAGCATATATATTGGTGATCCCCTTAACTTCATCGGTATCTCCATTGTCTTCGCATAACTGGTCCATCATTTCTGTTTGCAATCGAGTACATCGCCACAAGCTTCCCAAGACCTTGAGTTCAGCTTAGCAAATACGCTGCAGTACAATATCTGGTTCAAACCCAAAACATCACCTAGCCATGTTCTCCAGGGATGCTGCCTGACCCGCTGAATTCCTCAAGTACTTTATGCCTTTTTTTTTTAAAACCAGCATCGTTCAGTTGAAATTTAAAAAAAAAAACAGGAAACGCTGGAAACACTCAGCAGGTCAGGCTGTACCGGTGGAAAGAGGGACAGAGTTCATGTTTCAGGCTGGGGACCCTTTTGCAGAAGTGGGAAAAGGGGGAAACACAGTTCGATCCAGAGAACGTGAGGGAAAGGTAGATAAGGCAAAGAGAATATTGGTTTCAGGGGAGGTCACGATGGTTGCGTGGATATCTGGAGGTAAACTTGGGGACAGTCAAAAGGTACAAAATCCAAGTCTGTGGGACGTCCCGGCAAGTCTGGAGTCCCTCCTCTCGCCTTATCTCAACTTAAATCTCAAAGTCAAAGTCAAAAGAGTTTATTGTCATGTGTCCCTGACAGGACAATGAAATTCTTTCTGCGCATAGCACAACAGAACATAGTAGGCACTGACTACAATTATATACTTAAATACACACATTAATTAATAAATTAATAAAGTGCAAATGACAAATAATCTCCCTTATTTTACTGCCTTTCCCTGTCCTAACCATCGACGTGAATGTGACTTTGCTTTCCACAGATGCTGCCTGACCTGGGAGATGCTTTTCTTGTCATTTTGATTAAGGTTTAGGTACGTTTCGCTCCCAAACCGATATGCTCGGTTCCAACTCGAATCTCAACACATCCTTTCTTCATTCCATCTGTCACTAAAACCCCCTCATCTGTTTTTTGCACAAATAGCTGTAGGCGCGGTATACACTTCGACTGTGCTGGCAGCTGTCTCACAAACACCTTTCCTTTTTTTTGCAAAAACCTGTCGTTGAATCTTCTACTTTTTTCTTGCACCCTTCTCTGGACAAATCCAGAAATAAACCGCTGCTTGCTTCCAGAGTCTGTAAGCGTGCCGCCGAGGTCTCACGTGTTAATTGCGGTTACTTTCTGACATCACCAGCGCCAACACACACACAAAAAACGCCTCGCTCCTTCTCGCAAGGGAGGTTGCTACCAACAAGAGTGAACGGAACGGTGCCTCGGGGAAGAAGGAGAACGTGTTTGGAAGCGAATAGTGAAAACTGCATGCAACAAAGAAACCCACCGCCGGATTATCGCTTTAAAAAAAAAGTCTTCTCCTTAGAAAACTCTCCCTTAACTCACCTTGCACACCCACCTCTCCCCCTTCAGTATGACTCGACTCCGGTTTAAAGATGCCTTTTGGGTGAGTGAACTTCTCTACATGTTTAAAGGCGCATGTGATAATCCAAAGAGTAGTTGGAAATGTGTAAATATGTAATCAAAACTTCTATTCCTATGTCATCTCCAGCCAAAATCGTGATTATTATTGTTAAATAGACATTTATGTTTAAAAAAAAAGGAAATATACAGATTTTCACGGATAACCCGGCAGCCAATTGGCCCCAGAAGGCAACTGATTTCAGGGAGTTTGAGAAAGAACTGCAGATGCTGGAAACATCGAAGGAAGACAAAAATGCTGGAGAAACTCAGCGGGTGAGGCAGCATCTATGGAGAGAAGGAAACAGGTGATGTTTCGAGTCCAGGGTCTCACCCGCTGAGTTTCTCCAGCATTTTTGTCTACCTTCAGGGAGTTTGATCGCACTTGGTGAAATAATTGCTGATTTCAATATAGCCAACCAGTTTTGATTCTCCCCCCCCCCCCCCCCAACTTCAGTTTCACATTTCCTAGCAACTTTATCCCCCCCCCCCCCCCACCCCCAAGTGTATTTCAACCTTCTGGTAATGAATCATCAAAGTCAATGGACCCGGTTGAAATTCCCTCTATAAACACAAGTGCTGGAAACTACTCAAATAATGACTACTTTAAGAATAAGGAGTAAGCCATGTAGAACGGAGACGAGGAAACACTTTTTCTCACAGAGAGTGGTGAGTCTGTGGAATTCCCTGCCTCAGAGGGCGGTGGAGGCCGGTTCTCTGGATGCTTTCAAGAGAGAGCTAGATAGGGCTCTTAAAAATAGCAGTCAGGGGATATGGGGAGAAGGCAGGAACAGGGTGTTAAAGAAGGAACTGCAGATGCTGGAAAATCGATGGTACACAAAAAGCTGGAGAAACTCAGCGGGTACAGCAGCATCTAAGGAGCGAAGGAGATAGGCAACGTTTTGGGCCGAAACCCTTCTTCAGACAGGAACCCTTCTTCAGACTGATTGGGGATGATCAGCCATGATCACATTGAATGGTGGTGCTGGCTCGAAGGGCCGAATGGCCTCCTCCCACACCTATTGTCTATTGTCTATTGTCTAAGACATGAACTGGGTGCAGTGATTCCTTAGGTACTGAATATCCATGTATCCGAAATCGGACATTTGGATAGAGTGTCGGAAGGAACTGCAGATGCTGGTTTAAACTGAAGATAGACACAAAACGCTGGAGTAACTCAGCTATTTGGGTAGAGTTGCTGGTTATCATGTACATATTGAACAGTACAGCAGTGTTATACAATGGTAATCGAGCCGTGTACAAATTAAAACAAGGTACAGAAATACATCCCAGATTTTACATTGATTCATGTGGGATGGATTTTATTTTGTTGTAAGCCAGGGAAGGTGGGGATGATGGTTATCAAAAAAATAATGAGGGGTTTTAATATCCGGAGTACGAGCTAGACTTTCAAAAACAGCGTGCACGATTTAAGACGATTAGCAGTAGTGAAACAGCAACGATTTTAGGAGCCCCACCCTGCTAGGATACCACTGCATTCAACTGTCTGAAGAAGGGTTTTATGGTGAGAGGAGCGAGGTTTAATAGGGGCTTTTTGTTTTCACTCAGAGGGTGATGGGTATCTGTAACGTGGAATAGTTGAGGCAGGTACAGTGACAACATTTAAAAGACACTTAGACAGGGACATGGATAGGAAAGGTTTATAGGGATATATAGGTCAAATGCGGTTAAATTGAACAAGCTTAGAAGGGGCAGGGTACACAAATTGCTGGAGAAACTCAGCGGGTGCAGCAGCATCTATGGAGCGAAGGAGATAGGCAATGTTTAGGGCCGAAACCCTTCTTCAGACTTAGAAGGGGCAGCTTGGACAGCATAGATAAATTGGGCTGAAGGGCCTGTTCTACGTTGGTTGACTCTATTACTCTGACTTGCCCCTAACTCTGGAGTCAGAATACATTAATGCCTCTGTGGTGGCACTCTAAGGTCAATGAACAAAAAGCATGAGACAGTTTTACCCAAATCCATCCAAAATGTAACCTTGCACTTTTTGCTCTAAATCACCAGCAACATTATAGGAGGTGTTGTTGATGGCAATGTCAAGTGGTACCTGTTCCCTGGTGCCATGCTTAAATTTTACCAAGTCCACTGGGTTCCAGGTCAGAGTCTTAATCAAAAATTGGACTAAAGCCAAGCACCAGTGCGAAGGGTAGAGTTACTCCCCTTATAATCAAGGTACTATTCAATGGAGTATTGTATCAGCAAGATTCTAAAGAAGGATCCTGACCCAAAATGTTACCTGTTCATTGCCTCCACAGATTTCTCTGACCCGTTGAGTTACTCCAGCACTTTGTTTTCACTGTTTATTGCAGAAGTGGATTGTGGTATAAACTGAAGTCCTTGGATATAAAAGGAAACAAATTACTCCAGTTGTTAGGTCCTTCACAAAGGAAGAGGGTTGTGGTTGTTAGAGGTCAACCATCCCAACCTTAGGACAGAATCGGACACATTCTTCAAAGCTAACCAAGTACTATATCAATGGCCTTCCCCTCTTTCCATCATAACTTCCGAAGTGGGAATGTTCACTGATGATTCCAGACTTCATATCACAAGGTCATAAGTGATAGGAGTAGAATTAGGCCATTCGGCCCATCAAGTCTACTCCGCCATTCAATCATGGCTGATCTATCTCTACCTCCTAACCCCATTCTCCTGCCTTCTGCCCATAACCTCTGACAACTGCATTAATCAAAAGTCTATTCAGAACTCCTCGTCAAGTAAAACAGTCCAAAGTTGCATGAGCCACAGCGTAGGCCGATTAGTAGGAAGTATCATACCTATCACCGAAGTTTGAGTCAATGATCATTTCTAAAGAAGGAGTGGTTAGACGACCACTCACCCTTGGCATTCAATGGCAGTATCAGCTCTTAACCTGCTGCCCAAAGGGTTTGCCATTAATCAGAAACTGAACTGAAACTATGTACATCCTGTGGTAAGTGGCACCTCAAATGCTTTCAACTATCTACAGGGCCCAAGTCAAGTGCGATTGTATACTCTAGGCTTGTAAAGATAGTGGAGCATAAAGAACACTGAAGAAGCTCAATGCCTTTCTGGGTAAATCAGCCTGCTCAAATGGCTCACGTTCACTAGTCATAGGAGTAGAATTTGGCCCAATCCGCTATTCAATCATGACTGATCTCTGACTCCTAATCCCATTTTCCTGCCTTCTGACCATAACCCTCGAAATGAATTCCACAGATTAACTACCCTTCTTCTTTCATGTGGCGTGCACAGCCTAAAGTTGTGGGACAACTTGTTCTATTTGATCTTCTGTTGGTGCACGTCGAGTTGATTGCATTAGTCGAAACAGGGCGGACCACGTGAAGGTTGCAATCTTCCCAGCCCGTTAATTATCCTCTGACTAAAGAAGTTCCTCCTCACCTCCTTTCTAAAAAAGCGCCCTGGTATTCCATCTACCGCCCTACACTTTCATTCTCCCCGCCGCCAGTGCACAGTGGTTGCAGTGTGTGCCATACGAGCATGTTCTGCTGACATTTGCTCAGTTTATTCTGACAGAATGACCCAAACCTGCGACCTCTCCCACCCAGAAGTACCAGGCCTTATTGGATACCTAGGAGCACCACCACCCGCAGGTTACCCTCCACCTCAACGACCATCCAGATTTGGAAATCTCGCCATTCCCCCGACCTGCATCTTCCAACAGCACTGTACAAGTCCTATCACTGGAGTTAGGTTCCAGCGGTTCAAGCAGGCAACTTGCTTCCAACATTTGAATGAGGATTCGCGATGGGCGATGAATGCCGGCTTTGCCAGTGATCCCAGAACCTAGAGTAATGAACTTTTGTAAAAAAAAAAATTTTAAACACAAATGTGAAATTCAAGCCTGCGAGATTAAACAGTTATTGTGCTGAAACTGGAATTTAGCAGAATCTGTGGAACCATATTGTCCCATTCTTTGAATAATTTGGAGCAGATTTGTATTCCGTAGCAATTTAGCATTTAGATATTCAATCAATATCAGTTTTATTCGTCACTTACACATAAAGTGCAAGTGAAATGAATCTGCCAGCAGCGGTACAATGAGCTGTTTACGCTTTGGTTACATCCAATATGTGTTGACATCTCAGTTGTCGTTTCAATTCATTCAAAGTGGTGTGATGGATATTTACATTTACCTCTGGTGTCTTTCTTAAGGGAGCAAATTGGTCATATTTCACTCAACCTTTCCCTCTATCTCTGCATGTTGCTACAACAGTGCCAATGTATCATTTCCTACTTCAGCAGCTCTGTGATTTCTCTTGCTTTGTCACTTATTCTCAGCGTTAGAGCAGTCACAAGCTTACGTTTTAACATTCACTTGAGACGGCTTAAAGGACCTGTCCCATTTTCACGACCTAATTCACAACCTCTGCCGAATTTGCCCTTGACTCATACTCGCAGCGTGGTTGTCACAAGGTCGTAGGAGGCCGTAGGAAGTCGTAGGTACTCGTGGCATCAAGTAGGTCGGGGCGTTTTTTCAAGCATGATGAAAAATGTCCACGAGTAAAAAAGGTTGTGAATTAGGTCGTGAAAGTGGGACAGGCCCTTAAGTACAATTTGAAAGCTGTCTTATAAGGAAGGGTACTCATAAACTCAACGGCCTTGGTTGGTATCATGGTCAAATCCCCAGAGTTAAAGGTGCAACTTTCAAGAACGGGAGTAATAAATATTGTTGCCGAACATTTCATTTGGTGGGTAAAGGCTTTATCTAAAATTTTCATCTGTGCTTGAAACCCAAACAATACGTCTTTGCCATGAAGTGAACATTGAGATGAGATAGACACAGGAGAAATCTGAAGTCTGGACATTCTGAAGAAGGGTCTCGACCCGAAACATCACCCATTCCTTCTCCCCAGAGATGCTGCCTGTCCCGCTGAGTTACACCTGCATTTTGTGTCTATCAAGTGGATACAATTATGACTTTCACAGGATATTTGACGAGATATGTGGATAGGAAGGGTTTTGAGCAATATCGGCCATAAGCAGGAAAGTGCAGCCCAGTGTAACTTGGTCAGTATGGACAAGATGGGCCGAAGGGCCTGTTTTGTACTGTATAGCTCTGTGACGCATATTGCGGTAATTGCTACATGGCTAACTACTGAGGACTACATGTGCGGGTATCATGACTAACACTGGTTTCCACATATGGACGTGTTTTTTATGTTTTATGTTAAATTCTTTAATGTTATGTCTTATCTTTATCTGTGTGCTGCATGGCAAGACAAATTTCACTACACCAATTGGTGTATGTGACAATAAATGTCCTTTGTCCTTTGTCCTCAAACTAATTCACTTGCTCTTTTGTGCTACAACCATAATCTACATTCAAGCTGTTGTGGGGAGACCTTGCACCAATTATTTGATCCTCCAAAACTGGAGCAAATAATGTCTCGGCATATATGTTCACGATTTATCCTGTTTTTGACAAAGTTACATAATGCTTCAAAATACTCTCTTAATGGGAGAAGTTCAGCCTCTTGAGACTGTTCCCCTTTCAATTAGACCAAGAAAGAACCAAATTTGAACTCTTGCTTTCTCGATTCTGTCACCGTTTATATTGTTGCCCAATAATTTAACTAGTTCCATTCAGAATCTGTTGTAATTGAGAAATGGTGTGAATTCCAAAGCCCCTTTGCCTTACTGCAAATAATGTTAATGGCTAGGGTACACAAAAGGCTGGAGAAACTCAGTGGGTGCAGCAGCATCTAAGGAGCGAAGGAGATAGGCAACGTTTCGGGCCGAAACCCTTCTTCAGACTGATGGGAGGTGGGGGGGGGGGGGGGGAGAAGAAAGGAAAAAGGAGGAGGAGCCCGAGGGCTAAAGGAGAGGTGGGAAGGGGAGGAGACAGCAAGGGTTAACAGAATTGAGAAAATTCAATGTTCAAGCCCAGAGGATGCAGACTCCCCAAACGGAATATGAGGTGCTGTTCCTCCAACTTGCGGTGTTGCTCACTCTGCCCGTGGAGGAGGCCCAGGACAGAGAGGTCGGATACGGAATGGGAGGGGGAGTTGAAGTGCTGAGCCTGTCTATCGGATAACAGTTAATGGCTAAATGTGTGCTACACAAAGAAACTTTGTGGCAAAGTTCCTTTAATGTATACTTTTCTAATGCCTTGTTTGTAAGTGGCAAAAATCAAACTTCTACTCAGTGCCATCTTGTCGGGCAACATCACAATCTGGTTTGGGAACAGCTCTGCCCAGGACAAGACGGCTCTGCAGAGAGTAGTGCGTTCGGCCGAACGTACTATGGGAACTACACTTGCCCCTCTGCAGGAACTATACATCAGGAGGTGCAGATCCAGAGCCAGAAACATTATGGGGGACCCCTTCCACCCCAGCAACGGACTGTTCCAGCGGCTATGGTCAGGCAAACGCCTCCGTTGTCATGCTGTGAAAACGGAGAGGATGAGACGGAGTTTCTTCCCAGAGGCCATTAGGACTGTAAACACTTATCTCACCACTTACTGCACCAAACTACTGTTGTGTTGTGTCTTTTTAAAATTGCTGTTTTTTTTTGTTTTTTTCTCTCACCAACATGTAATTACTGATTCTGTCCAATTCTGTTTTGTAGTTTTTTGCACATTCCGCAGGCATTGCACTACACATCTCGTATGTGTATGTGACTTGACTTGACTTGCTCTCTCTCAAATATTTGAATTGGGATTAGTGGATGAGTTAACGAAGTAGCCCGTGGCCCGCTTGATTGGTAACCCATTGACCCCCTTAACCCTCACTCCCTCCACCACCCACGCCCAATGGCGCCAGTGCCACCTATAAAATGCACCCAGTAAAAACTAGAGGGCATCACTTTAAGGTGAGAGGAGCAAAGTTTAAAGGAGGTGTGTGAATGAGTTATTTTTTTTGTACAGAGAGTGGTGGGTGCCTGGAACGTGCTGCCAGGGCTGGTGGTGGAGGCAGAAACGATAGTGGCATTTTAAGAAGCTTACAGATAAGCACATGGACATGCAGTTAATGGAGAGATATGGATCACATGCAGGCCAAGGAAATTAGGTTAATTTGGCGCCATTTTTGGCATGGATATCATGGGCCAAATGGCCATATCTGTGCTGTATGTTCTATGTTTATCATTCACCCGCCTAACAGATTCTGGGACAGCACCCCCTAAATGAACAATTTCTGGCACCACGGAGTAGGTGCATGGGATCACCACCACCTACTGGTTCCCCTCCAGGTCGCACACCACCCTGACATGGAAATATATCCAAACTTCATTGTTATTGGGTTTAAATATTGCAGCTCCTTCCCCAGCAGCACTAGAAGGAACACCTTCAAAAGAGCGTTGCAGCGATTACCAAAGCGACTGGGCTTGTATACTGGAATTTAGAAGGATGAGAGGGGATCTTATTGAAATATCATAAGATTATTAAGGGATTGGACAGGCTAAAAGCAGGAAACATGTTCCCAATGTTGGGGGAGTCCTGAACCAGGGGCCGCAGTTTAAGAATAAGCAGTAAGCCATTTTGAACGGAGATGAGGAAAAGCGTTTTGACCCAGAGAGCTGTGAATCTGTGGAATTCTCTGCTACAGAAGGCAGTGGAGGCCAATTCTCTGGATGTTTTCAAGAGAGAGTTAGATAAAGATAGTGGAGTCAGGGGATATGGGGAGAAGGCAGGAACGGGGTACTGATTGTGAATGATCAGCCATGATAACAGTGAATGGCGGTGCTGGCTCGAAAGGCTGAATGGCCTACTCCTGCACCTATTGTCTATTGTCTATTAAAGGCAGCTCACGATCAGCCTCAGAGGAGCAATTAGAATCGGGGAATAAACGGCGGTGTTGCTAGTGATGCCCAGATTCTAGACATGAATATTTAAAGAGAGATGGCGGGCTAAGCAGAAAATAAAGGTTGCAGCGGTACATGAAGCTGATAGATGAATAACACGACTAATGAATGGAAAATCTCAAAGATAGACACAAAGTGCTGAAGTAACAACGGGTCAGGCAGCATGTCTGGAGAACATGGATAGGTGATGTTTCGGGGCAAGACCCTAGCTCAGACTGATTCTGACTCGATACGTCACCTGTCCATGTTCTCCAGAAATGCTGCCTGACCTGCTGAGTTACTCCAGCTGCCACTTTGTGTCTATCTTTGGTATAAACCATCATCTGTAGTCCCAGCTGTTATCAGGCAACTGAACCATCCTACCACAACTAGAGAGCGGTCCAGACCGACAATCTACCTCATTGGAGACCCTCGGACGATCCATAACCTGACTCTACTGAACTCTCAAGTTCAAGTTTATTTGACACATGCACCATAAGGTGCAGTGAAATGTAATTTACCCTGCAGCGTTACAATTAAAAAAGGACACAATACACAACATAATTCAACACAGTCTTTACTGTGGTAAAAGGCACTACAGTTCAGACAGTTCTCCTCCCTAGTTCACTCGTGGTCGGGGCCCTGACCCTCCGTAGTCGCTGCTGCGGACGGCCCGATGTTCAAGCCCTCTGGTCGGGATGGTCGGAACACCGACGGCGGGACGGGTCAAGCACCCCCCTGTTTATCACTCACTAAATGTTATTTCCTTTATCCTGTATCTGCACACTGTGGGTGGTTTGATTGTAATCATTGTATAGCCTTTCCACTGACTGGTTAGCACGCAACAAAATCTTTAGCTGACAGTTTAGCTTGCAGCAAAAAAGCTTTCCATTCAACCTCTGTACACGTGACAATACAGTAGCCAAAAGGTTTTTATTTAACGGAAAATCTCAATTAAGTTCATGATCAATTTGTTCATACAAAAACAGATTTCAAATTAAGTTTGCAAAGTTGTGTGTTATGCAATAATAGCAAAGTTCTGGATAGTTTGTAAACTGTCTCAGTCGCTAATGGCCTTTCAGAGAGGGAATTTTGCCATCCTTGTGTAGTTTGGCCTCTATATTTCGCTAAAAATACATCAACATAGTGTCCTCTTAATGGGCCCATGAAACGGTCCAACAATGGTCTTGGGTTGGGAATGGGCCAGGGGTCCCCATATCCTGTGGATGAACAAACAAAAAAATAGCCTATTGTTGTCCTGTGAATAAAAATGTTCATTCCAATGTCTAGTAAGTTTTTATAGTTTGAATGTTCAAATTAATATGGGAAAACATTGGGGGCATGGATGAGTTGGTCCAAAGGACCCATTTCCGTGCTGCATGACCATGACTCTTAAAATGCCAAAATGCGCAGTAGGTGTGATGATATGTGAAAGCAATAATAAGTTTGTGGTTCTGACGTGCCTGGGTTTGGCCTGGTGGGCCGAGTCTACTGTTAAAGGACACAGGTCTACATATCCTGTTGTGCACTTTCATGAGTTATACTTGAAAACAAGTTGAACGGAAATTTCATATCGAGCAGATTGAAGTTGTCTTGTCCACATGCTTAATGTGTTTGAATAGAATAACCACAGTCATAAGTGTACAATGCAGCAAAGGCTGTTCAGCCTTCAGCCCATCTATGATAACGTGCTGCAAAGAACTGCAGATGCTGGTTTAAATCGAAGGTAGACACAAAATGCTGGAGTAACTCAGCGGGACAGGCAGCGTCTCTGAATAGAAGGAATAGGTGACGTTTTGGGTCAAGATACTTCTGAATTCTGAAGAAGGGTCTCCACCCGAAACGTCACCCATTCGTTCTCACCAGAGATGCTGCCTGTCCAGCTGAGTTACTCCAGCATTTTGTGTCTACCTATGATAATGTGCTACTTGGCTTATCCCAACATCTAGCACTTAGTCCACAGCCCCAGAGATCACTGCTCTTCCAGTGCACATCCAATCATTCCTAAACCTGGCTACAAAATGGTAACTTTGAAAACAAATGTTTAAAAGCATATGTACAAATGATAATAAACGACAAACTGGTTACAGAGTTCTTACATAGCTTCAAGTTTTTTTTAAAAGAAAAGAAATAGAGAAAGAAAGAGATAAGAGAAACTATAAACTAATAGAAAGGAAAGAAGAGCAAGAAAGAAAGGAGATTACAAATATAAAGATTGTGGAGATAGGTCCGGGAGATGTTAAGTAGTTGTTCATCCAACCCTAAACTGAAGTTGTGACTTTAATTTTGTGTTAAACTAATTTACATTTTTTTTAAAAATTCAATAAATGGAGACCATATTTTAAAAAATAGTTCTGGTTTGTCAATTAAGACAAATCTTATTTTTTCCAAATGCAAGGTCTCGGTCATTTCCGTAATCCACATTTTACAAAATGCTAACTTGATGGTCAGTGGAACACATTGGAACAAGAGCGTGTTCCCGTGCTGTGGGACTCTGAGCTGATGATGGAGCTGGTTTGGGTCCAGTTCGCCTCTTCTCTCCTTGAATCTTTTGTGCTTTTAGTTCTTGTGATCAGTCGACCATGTGGGGCCTCGCCAAATGCTTTGCTTTAAATCAACATTCACACCATCAGATGCATTGGATTGTGTTGTGCCCTCAGAAAATGCTGTGGAGTTGGTCAGGATTTCTCTGTTGAGTCCCTATTTAATCTGATTAACCTCAATGAAGGCTTATACCATGGCTTGGAATTTCAATAACTTGTTCATGCTTGAAGTTAAACTTACTATTTGTAGTTCTCTTGTTCTCGAAACGCCTCATTACCCTGTAAACCACATTGGTTAATTAATAGCACGTCACCATGGTAACCTGGGCCTTACAAATATCATCCCATCACAAATATCATTAATATAGAAACAAGGAACTATGCTGCTGGCTTACACCAGCACTGTGTGTACTTCTTTGTAACTCAGCGGGTCAGGCAGCATCTCTGGAGAACATGGATAGATGACATTTCAGGTTGGGATCCTTCTTGAGACTCAAATGTTCTTAATCCTACCCATCTCTCTTCCTCCAGCCCCCTTTACAAATCAAACTAGCAGCCTTTGGTCTGAAGGTAGACAAAAATGCTGGAGAAACTCAGCAGGTGAGGCAGCATCTATGGAGCGAAGGAAATAGGCAACGTTTCGGCCTGAAACGTTGCCTATTCCTTCGCTCCTTAGATGCTGCTGCACCCGCTGAGTTTCTCCACCACTTTTGTCTACACAGTGAGCATTAGTATGCTGTCTGGATGGTAGTTTAGCAGCTGAGAGACTCTGCCGGATATGTGTATGAACCGAAAAGGCAAGGGTAATTAGCACATAGTTAATTATAGTGTCCCTACTTCTCTTTGTCTTTTAATACTGATCTTTCTCTACTTTCAGTACTTTACCCTCAATTATGTTGCCATAGTTAATATTACCAAATAATAAAACTCTGAATCATAATGTCAGCTCAGCTCAGCTGTTGATAAATTTGACTCTGAATCAAAAATATGCCAATATGATTGGCATAGAGATTCGTCCAACATGGAAACCGGCTCTTGAGTTGCTGGACTCTCGTCGGAGAGAGGAGGAGAAATTATGAAGAAGGGTCTCGACCTGAAACGTCGCCCATTCCTTTTCCCCAGAAATGCTCGTACAGCGCCAGAGACCCGGGTTCGATCCTGACCACGGAGGCGAACTGTACGGAGTTTATACAGTGCGTTGTCCCCGTGACGGGGTGGGTTTTCTCTGATTCCTACCCACACCCCAAAACGTGCAGGTTGTAGGTTAATTGGCTTCTGTAAATTGTCCCTAGTGTGTACCAGCGATCGTTGGTCGGCGCAGACTCCGTGGGCCGAAGGGGCCTGTTTCCACGCTGAATCTCTAAACTAAACTAAAGCTGGACAGGTCACGACCTGAAACATCACCTATCCACAATTTCCAGCGATCAACTGAGCCACTCCAGCACTTTGCGTTTCTTTCCTTAGTAAACCAGCATCTGCAGTTCCTTGTTTCGACACTCGGATATGAAATAAAATTCGCAAATGCACGACTGCAAAAAAACACAGGTGCCGGAAAAATTGAGAAATTAATAGTGATGACTCAGGGCCTGCATGATGACATCTCGAGTTTCTGTACAGCTTTTTAATTAAATTGGAGAACATTTTACATCCTTGCTTGGCATATTATTTTTCTGGATCTCCACAGTCTGGTAAGAAGGCCAGGATTTCCCTCTTACAATCGTCTCAAACAGCTTCTACTTTCAGATCCTGAGGTTGTCCCCAATGGTTTAGTGGTCAGATGAATGCATCAAGTGCCACTGAACTGTGGTGGGCGGAGTAGCCACAAGCAGCAAACCGGATCCCAGTCTCTCTAAACGCCTGCCGGTAACAGCGGACAAGTCATTACCCGTCACTGACCTAGGAGGAAGCCACTTGCAAGCACCAGGCAAAGACTGGCAGGGAGGAAAGGTTGAACAGGCTAGGCTTGTGTACATGGTGTTTCAAAGAGTGGGACGAGACAATGTATTTTGAGGGGTGTAGGAAGGAACTGCAGATGCCTTGTCCAGTACAAGGGGTCACAGTTTAAGGATAAGGGTGAAGTCTTGTAGGACCGAGATGAGAAACCCATTTTTCACACAGAGAGTGGTGAATCTCTGGAATTCTCTGCCACAGAAGGTATCTACACAGTTCATTGGCTATATTTAAGAGGGAATTAGATGTGGCCCTTGTGGCAAAAGGGATCAGGGGGTATGGAGAGAAGGCAGGTACAGGATACTGAGTTGGATGATCAGCCATGATCATAATTGAATGGTGGTGCAACCTCGAAGAGCCGAATGGCCTCCTCCTGCACCTATTTTCTATGTTTCCATGTAACTATGGTGGTTTACACCGAAGATAGACACAAAATGTTGGAGTAGTAACTCAGTTGGACATCTCAGCATCTCTGGATAGAAGGAATGGGTGATGTTTTGGTTCAGGCTGAGAGTCAGGGGAAAGGGAGACACAGACATGGAAAGATAAGGTGTGAAAATGAGAGATCAAAGGGGACGAAGTTCAAGGAAAATGTGGAATAGATCATTAGACCCATTGACAACAGACAATAGACAATAGACACTAGGTGCAGGATTCTTGCCTCTGGCATCCTGCGTTCCCAGAATATGATTCCCTTTGGCCGACTGCCGTTTTGATTTCTCAAACAAGGCAAGGCAGACAGTCGAAGCAGACACGATGACAATAGACAATAGACAATAGTTGCAGGAGTAGGCCATTCGGCCCTTCAAGCCAGCAACGCCATTCACTGTGATCATGGCTGATCATCCACAATCAGTACCCTGTTCCTGCCTTCTCCCCATATCCCCTGACTCTGCTATTTTTAAGAGCCCTATCTAGCTCTCTCTTGAAAGAGAGAACCGGCCTCCACCGCCCTCTGAGGCAGAGAATTCCACAGACTCACCACTCTCTGTGAGAAAAAGTGTTTCCTTGTCTCCGTTCTAAATGGCTTACTCCTTATTCTTAAACTGTGGCCCCTGGTTCTGGATTCCCCCAACATCGGGAACATGTTTCCCGCCTCTCGTGTGTCCAAGCACTTAACCATCTTATATGTTTCAATGAGATCCCCACTCATCCTTCTAAACTCCAGAGTGTACAAGCCCAGCTGCTCCATTGAGCATTGACTACGATTTCAGGTAGTCCCTGCTTTCTCCTTCTCTCTCCTCCCCTTCCCAGCTCTCCCACAGCCCACTGTCTCCGCCTCTTCCTTTCTTCTTCACGCCACTCTCCCCCCACCTCCACATCTCGACCCAAAACGTCGCCTATTTCCTTCGCTCCATAGATGCTGCCTCACCCGCTGAGTTTCTCCAGCATTTTTGTCCACATTAAACCCATTGAGGGGTCTTTACTGAGAATTACAGAGGATGTTTCTCCCTGGAAACAATAGTCTACAAATGGGGATAATTTGTTAAAAAAATAAAGAGATGGCCATTCAGGAGAGATGACTTTCATGTATTTTCCGAGTTTTTGGAACCCTCTCAATGGATGGTAGTTATGGAGTCCGTGAGTATTTTTAAGGAATGGTTAGATGGGTTCATGTTGAGATCAATGGTGAACTGTGAGCAGGGGTGAAAGGTTTCTGAGTTGAATGGTCACCAGAAGTGGGCAGGAATACAGACTGGTTGTGTGGAATGTGTGAGCAGGGGGCGAATGATGAACCTAGTTCATAATGTTTGATTGAACTCTGTAGACTACCTTGCCATCATCTTCTTTAGGGCTTTTAGGGTAAAGTCAATGTGTGTGCTTGTCTTGCATGGTGGCATGTACTGAAAACATAAAAAAACTTTGTGCAGAGTCCGGTTCAATTGTGGCCTAAACTCAAAAGTGCTGGAGGAACTCAACGTGTCGGGCAGCATCTGTGGAAGGAATGGACAGATGACGCTTTGGGCCGGGACCTTTCTTCAGACTGAGTTCTTCCAGGACCTCAAGATCCCAGCATCTGCGTTTGCTTGTGTCTCAATTGCGTGCGGTTCTGGTTGCCGCTTCACTGGAAGGAAGTGGGGGCTTTGGAGAGGTTGCAGGGGATGTTTACCGGAAAGCTACCTGGATTAGAGTGTTTCAGCTACAAGGAGAGGTTGAATAAACTTGGATTGTTTTCTCTGGAACATCCGAGGTCGACGCGAAACTTGATAGAAGTATGTAAAATTATGAGGGGCATAGATAGGGTAGGCAGTCAGAACCTTTATTCCAAGATGGAAATATCCATCACTAGAGGGCATAGGTACACAGTGAAAGTGGGAGAGCTTATTGGAGATGTGTGGAGCAAGTATTTTTACGCAGAGGTTGGTGGAGGCCTGGAAACCATTGCGAAGGGTTGGGGCGGAGGCAGGTCCTACAGTGGCATTTAAGAGGTTTTTAGATAGACACATGGAAGTAAGTGTAAGGATTAGAGGGAGAGGGGTTTGGATCAGGTGCAGGAAGATGATATCAGTTTGACTTGGCATCATGTTCGGAACAAACATTGTGGGCCTTAGGGCCTGTTCCTGTGCTGTACTCTTCTATGTTCTAATTGTGGCATAATACTGCTCGGGCTGTACTCCAGAACGTACCAACCTCTCTCTTGTCCTCTTTGATAAGAAAACTCACAGTGACAATAGACAATAGACAATAGGTGCAGGAGGAGGCCGTTTGGCCCTTCGAGCCTGGACCGCCATTCAATGTGATCATGGCTGATCATCCCCAATCAGTAGCCCGTTCCTGCCTTCTCCCCATATCCCCTGACTCCGCTATCTTTAAGAGCCTTGTCTAGCTCTCTCTTGAAAGCATCCAGAGAACCTGCCTCCACCGCCCTCTGAGGTGGAGGCAGAATTCCACAGACTCACCACTCTCTATGAGAAAAAGTGTTTCCTCGTCTCCGTTCTAAATGGCTTACTCCTTATTCTTAAACTGTGGCCCCTGGTTCTGGACTCCCCCAACATCGGGAACATGTTTCCTGCCTCTAGCGTGACATGACAAGATTGCAAGAAAACCTGAGAAATTTATATCGAAGGTGGAAAATTTATTTTTATTAGCATTTCCTTTCTACTTATTTGTCCTCTTTATACGATTGAAATGTGTTGGTGTGTGCATTTCTAGGGTCTCTAAGACATTTCCGATGATTAATGTACAAAATATTTTACTGGTTTGTCAAAAAATAATTACAGTCTCAGTAATTGAAACATTCAAGTACAGAATCTGAATCTGACCTCAGCTTGAAGAAGGGTCTCGACCCGAAACGTCACCCATTCCTTCTCTCCAGAGATGCTGCCTGTCCCGCTGAGTTACTCCAGCATTTTGTGTTTTTCTTCAGTGAGGACCAGCATCTGCAGTTTCTTCCTACAAACTACAATCACTTCTGGTCGATGACCAGATGGAGGGAAAATTAGAAATCACTCATGTTTTACGTTGCAGAAGAGGCAGGAGTGAGGTAAAGAAAAAAATTCATTCCAAAGTCCATCTTTGATACAAGCATTGCAGAAGTGATGTACCTGGCAATGGGGTCAGGTTGGTTCAACTCACACTGGCGGTTCGGAAAAGGAGCAAAACCGACGAAACGAAAGGAGAAGTTTGGGGACCTTGTCCGACGTGTAACTTCCCCGTTTCTCCCTCATCCGAAAGATGACATACCCCATGTGGAACTGAACCACATGGAACAAGGAAGGTCTCTGATTTAGTTGCGGTGTTAAGCCATTACGTGGTTCTTTCAAGCCAGAGGTGTTGGATGCCATCTAGACACAATGTAGACTGGCACAAAGATTATCCCTCAGGAGATCTTCCGTACTTCCCTCAGAAATGTAGAGTACGGGAGTAGGCCATTCGGCTCTTCGAGCCAGCACTGCCCTTCACTATGAATCATCCAGAATCAGTACCGTGTTCCTGCTTTCTCTCCATATCCCTTGATTCCGTACGTCTTCGCATGTCATTGAATATTCCATTGAACTTCCACATGTGCATGGTAAAAAGCGCACTGACTAGTTGCAGCAAAGCCTAGTTCAGCAACTCGACTGCCCCAGAGCTAAAGAGGCGGCACAAAATGTTGGACTGACCTCCCCTCCATCTAAATATTGCAACTCTCTGACATTTGGCTGATGCCAAACAAAAAAAAGGCTCAGTGTTGGAGTAACTTCGAGGCAGCATCTCTGGACAACATGGATGGGTGACGTTTTGGGTTGGGACCCTTCTTTGAACTTTTGAAAACCATCCTGATCATTTTTATCTGTTCTTCTCAGCAAGTATTTCCGGGAAGGCTGATGCAACAGTGGCATTTAAGAGGCTTTTAGACAGGCATATTTGAGTGGTGCATATTTGGTAGAGCAGCTGCTTCACAGCGCCAGGGAACCAGGTTCGATCCTGACCACGGATGCTCGCCGTGTGACGTTTGTACATTCTCCCTTTGACTGGCTGCTCCGATATCCTCCACATTCTAAAGATGTGCAGGTTTGTAGGTTAATTGGCTTCTGTAAATTGCCCCTAGTTTGTGTGATGAGAAAAAGTAGGATAATATAGAGGCAGAGTACAGATGGTTGATGGTCAGTGTGGACTTGGTGGACTGAAGAGGCTGTTTCCACGCTGTATCTCCAAACTAAACTCAACTAATCAAAGATACACAAGGACTCGAGGGACATGGATCACATGCAAGCAGAGATTAGTTTAACTTGGCATCATGTCGGACATGAACGTTGTGATCTGAAGGGCTTGTTCTTGTGCTGTACCGTTCTATGACCTATGAGATGACGAGGAGATGGACTGAGTTTCTGGATTGCAAAACAGTCTGAGTATAGATTTGGAAGGCAGTGACAATGGAGAAAGTGCGGAGGAGGACGTGTGACAAGTCATCGTCTTTGTGTTACTCTCACAGTGTCCAGAGTTCACCAGTTACGTCGGGCATGAGGTCTTACTGGAGCGGTTACGGGAAGGCCGAAAGATCTGCAAGGACATGGAGGAACTTCTGAAACTGAGGTAAGGTTTGACGGAGTTCCTTCTGAGGCAACTATTTTACGCATGAAAATGTTACCCATGACGTGGAAGGGAAACTTCCTCAGAACTGGCCCATTTATGCATTTCTACCTTGAGGTTAAATGTACTTCCTACTTTCTGAAAGGGATCAAGTTGTGATTTCCGCAGCTCTGCTCTCCTTCCTCCATCTCTCCCTCTCGACTACTCTGCCCAGTTCTGCTTGACATCTCAAGTTGAGAATGAGCTTGAAATTTTCTCCAGTCAAATACTGGGAAGATTGAGACCACCGATTTGGTCCCCAACTTAATCTCTGTTCCCCAGTCACTAATTAACTCCATCCCTTTCCCTGGCTATCCTGTCTTTGTCCCGAAACGTCACCTATTCCTACTCTCCAGAGCAGGTTTCTGGTCTCACCCCGCCTCGTTTGATGTTTCTTGCTGCATATCTCCAACTCTCTGACCCCCCCGCCCTTTTTAGTCCCCCCCCCCCCCCCCCATGTAAGAGATACAACCTGCTATGGTGATTGAATAATCCAGTCTGAAGAAGGAACGTCACCCATTCCTTCTCTCCAGAGATGCTGCCTGACCCGCTGAGTTACTCCAGATTTTTGTGTCTATCTGCGGCCTTTGTCAACTCCTGGTTGAACACGGGACTGTGGGTTCAGTACCTCCATCATTGCAGACTACTGCCCACCACCTAAAACATGAGGCTTAAGGCGAGAGTGGAGAGATTAAAGGGAAATCGGGAGGCACCTTTTTCACTCGGAGGGTAGTCCATGACTATAACGAGCTGCCAGAGACATCTACGGAGGCGGGTACAATTTTGACGTTTAAAAGACATTTGGTCAGGTATATGGGGACGGTTTAGAGGGCTAAAGGCCAAATCCAGGCCATTAAAACATACATCGCAGAGCACGTTTCCTGTCACACCCCGCCTCGTTTGATGTTCCTTGCTGCACGTCCAACTCTCTGACCTCCCCCCCCCTTAGTCTCCCCCATGTAAGAGACACAACCTACTATGGTGGTTGAATAATCCAGTCTGAAGAAGGGTCTCATCCCGAAACGTCACCCGTTCCTTCTCTCCAGCAATGCTGCCTGTCCCGCTGAGTTACTCCAGCTTTTTGTGTCTATCTTTGGATTGAACCAGCGCCTGCAGTTCCTTCTTACGCACTGTTATAACGGTTGATGGGTGTGACTGAAAAAAATGTTCTGTCTTTTTGCCCAGGGCAATAGCGGAAGAGAAGTATGGAAAGGAGTTGGTGAATATTGCACGCAAGGCCGGGGGGCAAATGGAGCTGAAGTAAGTGTAACGGGTCCGCTTGAGCTGATGCGTCAAGTTGTGTTTACTGTCAAAGGCATAAGTACAGTGAGGTACAGATACAATGACAATCTTGCAGCAACTTCACAGGAACAATAAGATAAGCTAATGCACTCTTGATTTCCTATGGAACTTTTTAATGTACAAGGTCTAACTAATCTGATGAGGAAGTGTTTGCAGTTTTTAAAAGAAAGTGAATTTTATCTGGTTGCCACTCCACCATCTTTCTTTCTGAATGGTCCTGTGATGGTTCCTCCATCTACAGGTTCGATCCTGACCTCCGGCGCTGTCTGTGTGGAGTTTGCACGTTCCCTTATGACCACGTGGGTTTCCTCCGGGTGTTCCCACACTTCCTCATCATGGATTAGATTTTAATAACAATTAGATGTTGTAGGTTAAAAAGCTCCATAGGAAATCTAGAGTGTATTAACTTAGTTTAGATTAGTGTCATGTACAGTGAAAAACCTTTTTGGTGTGTGCTTATCCAGTCACCAGAAAGACTATATATATAGTTATAGTTATAGTTATAGTTATAGGAAGGATGTCAACAAAATAGAGAGAGTACAGAGGAGATTTACTAGAATGTTGCCTGGGTTCCAGCAACTATGTTACAGAGAAAGGTTGAACAAGTTAGGTCTTTATTCTTTGGAGCGCAGAAGGTTAAGGGGGGACTTGATTGAGGTCTTTAAAATGATGAAAGGGATAGACAGAGTTGACGTGGATACGTTTTTCCCATTGAGGGTAGGGAAGATTCAAACAAGAGGGCATGACATGAGAATTAAGGGACAGAAGTTTAGGGGTAACGTGAGGGGGAACTTCTTTACTCAGAGGGTGGTGGCTGTGTGGAATGAGCTTCCAGCAGAAGTGGTGGAGGCAGGATCGATTTTAACATTTAAAAGTAAAGTGGATAGGTATATGGACGTGAAGGGAATGGAGGGGTATGGAGTGAATGGAGCAGGTAGATGGGACTAGGGGAAAACAAATGGTCGGCACGGACTGGAAGGGCCGAGAGGGCCTGTTTCCGTGCTGTAATTGTTATATGGTTATATGGTTATACAGGATTATATTCACGTACAGATACAGGATTAAGTGAATGTTTAGTGCAAGGTAAAGTCCAATGAAAGATAGCCCCAGGGTTTCCACTGAGGTAGATAGTAGATCAGGACTGCTCTCTAGTTGGTGAGAGGACAGGTCAGTTGCTTGATAACAGCTGGGAAGAAACTGTCCCTGAATCTGGAGACATGCGTTTTCCCACTTCTGTGCCTCTTGCCTGATGGGAGAGCAGAGAAGAGGGAGTGACTGGGGTGAGACTCATCCTTGATTATGCTCTGAGATTTCGTGAGGTGTTGGATAGAGCTGTTGTCAAACAGTAAAGGGCCTGTCCCACTTACGTGTCCTTGGCATGCAAATTACCCGACCTCGTGGTCGCGTTGAGGCGCACGGGCATCATGTGGCCGCGCGGGGCCGGTCCCACTGAGAAGCGTGGAGGGGTATGTAGTTGTGCGCGACATCGCGCGGGGCTCCGAAAGTTTTGTAGCAAACGAAATCTTCGTCCGCCAACGGCCTGTCGCGTAACTGACGGCCAAAGTGGGACAGGCCCAAGACCCTGGCGCGACGCAACGCCTCACCTCCAACAGCAGCAGAAGCGGGCAAACGATCGCCGAACTCAGCCTGGGGCTCACGGCCGTTGCGGTCCGGATCTGCCCCCACTTCTACCCCAGAGTGGGGCCAAGAAAATTGAAGATGGACACAAAATGCTGGAGTAACTCAGCGGGACCGGCAGCATCTCTGGAGAGAAGCAATGGGTGACGTTTCGGGTCAAGACCCTTCTTTCAGACTGAAGAAGTGTCTCAACACAAAACGTCACCCATTCCTTCTCTCCAGAGATGCTGCCGGGACCGCTGAGTTACTCCAGCATTTTGTGTCTATCTTCGGTGTAAACCAGCATCTGCAGGGTCAAAACTTTGCCTATTTCCTTCGCTCCATAGATGCTGCCTCACCCGCTGAGTTTCTCCAGCATTTTTGTCTTGGCCCATTATAATTGCAAAGGAACTGTTCTGGATTTCTGATGAAAGTTGTAAAAATAATCTTCGACTTTTCTCAGTGCGTGGGGTTGGATTCTCAAATCTCTGGAGCATTCCTGTTCCAATCCTTTCCCTTCAGCAAATATAGGTTTTGTTTAACGTGTTAATTAGCACTTTGCTTAAAAAAAGAATTGACTCATTTGCAGCAGAACACTTCTTAGCACAGCATGTGTTCACTTCCTGCCTAAAATAGCTTGTGGTTGTTGCAGCAGTAAGATAGGAAATGATGTGACTGATGAAACAGTGCACTTGCTACACATCAAAGTTGTTTCAGCAGGATATGGGTCACACTCTTAGTATAACATATAACATATAACAATTACAGCACGGAAACAGGCCCTCTCGGCCCTTCCAGTCCGTGCCAACCATTTGTTTTCCCCTAGTCCCATCTACCTGCACTCAGACCATGCCCCTCCATTCCCTTCCCGTCCATATACCTATCCACTTTACTTTTAAATGTTAAAATCGATCCTGCCTCCACCACTTCTGCTGGAAGCTCATTCCACACAGCCACCACCCTCTGAGTAAAGAAGTTCCCCCTCACGTTACCCCGAAACTTCTGTCCCTTAATTCTCATGTCATGCCCTCTTGTTTGAATCTTCCCTACCCTCAATGGGAAAAACGTATCCACGTCAACTCTGTGATTTTTAACCTTACCGGTCGGGTGTCGCTCCTCCCCCTCCTCCTCTTCCAACGGCTCCTGTGGGCCTCTGAAAAAACAGGCCCCGCGCTTGATCTGAAGTATCTGAAGACCATTCTTAATCTGTTCTAGACGACTTAAATCCTGTGCTAAAGTGGGAGGTTGGGCAGGCTAGGACTTAGATAGAGTCATACAGCGTGGAAACAGGCCCTTCGGCCCAACTTGCCCATGCTGGCCAACATGTCCCATCTACATGTCCCATCTGCCTGCGTTTGGCTCATATCCCTCCAAACCTGTCCCATCCATGTACCTGTCTAACTATCCAGTCCCTGCCTCAACTACCTCCCGTGGCAGCTCGTTCCATACACCCACCAGCCTTTGTGTGACAAAGGTACCCCTCAGATCCCTGTTAAATCTCTTTCCCTTCACCTTGAACCCATGTCCGCTGGTCCGCGACTCCCCTTCTCTGGGCAACTCTGTGCATCTACCTTCTGAAGAAGGGTTTTGGCCCGAAACGTTGCCTAATCTCCTTCGCTCCATAGATGCTGCTGCACCTATTGAGTTTCTCCAGCATTTTGTGTATCCTGTGCATTAACCTGATCTATTCCTCGATCTATATGATTTTATACATCTCTATAAGATCACCCCTCATCCTCCAGCCCTCCAAGGAATAGAGTCCCAGCCTACTCAACCTCTCCCTATAGCTCACACCCTTGAGTCCGGGCAACTCATAAATGTTCTCCATTTCCAGCTTCATTCTTTGGAGTGCAGGAGGTTGAGGGGTGAACTTATAGAGGTGTATAAGATCCATGATGGGAATAGCTGGGGTGATTCCACTATTGTTCCTAGGGAGAGGAATCGAGAACGAGAGGGTGTAGGATTAATGTGTGATTAAGGGAAAGATTTAACAAGAACCTGAGGGGCAACATTTTCCACACAGAGGATGGTGGTTATATAGAACGAGCTGCAGAGGAAGTATTTGAAGATAGATACAAAAAGCTGGAGTAACTCAGCGGGACAGGCAGCATCTCTGGAGAGAAGGAATGGGTGACGTTTCGGGGTGAGACCCTCCTAGTAGTTGAGGCTGGTACAACATTTCAAAGACTTTTGGAGAGATACATGAATAAGAAACGTTTGGAGAGATATGGGCCAAATGTGGGAAAATGGGGCTAGTTTAGAAAGCAGCCTCCTGTTTGGCATGGACGGGTTTGGGCTGAAGGACCGGTTTCCATGCTGTATGACTCATTACAGGTTTACATGCCTGGATAGACACAAAATGCTGGAGTAACTCAGCGGGACAGGCAGCATCTCTGGAGAGAAGGAATGGGTGATGTTTCGGGTCAGAGTCTGAAGAAGGGTCTCGACCCGAAACGTCACCCATTCCTTCTCTCCAGAGATGCTGCCTGTCCTGCTGAGTTCCTCCAGCATTTTGTGTCTACCTCTGATTTCAAGCAGCATCTGCAGTTCTTTCCTACACATTATATGCCTGGATATTGGTCTGACTCTGCATGTTCCTGCTCTGCTGTAGGTTCAACGTGGCTTCCATTCGACTCTCAGTGTAAGAGTACAGTTGCTGAACTGAGTGCAGTGAAATCACCGCAAAAATCAAGAGGGTTTGGTGGGTTTCAGGGAAAAAAAAACATTTCCTCTTCCTTGGGACAATAAAACAAGTAAGATATACAGCATGGAAACAGGCCCTTTTGCCCAACATCCATGCTGACCAAGATGCCCCATCTAAGCCAGTACCACTTATTTGGCCCATATCCCTCTAAAACTTTTCCCATACTTCTACCTGTCCAAGAGTCTTTAAATGCTGTTATGGTACTGCCTCTACCATTGGCAGCTCATTCCATACACCCATCACCCTTTGACTAAAAAACCCTGAAGAAGGGTTTTGGCCCGAAACGTCGCCTATTTCCTTCGCTCCATAGATGCTGCCTCACCCGCTGAGTTTCTCCAGCAATATTGCCTACCTTCAGGTTCATATTAGATTTTGCCTCTCTCACCTTAAACCATATAACCTCTTGTTTTTGGATTCCCCTACCCTGCGTAAAAGACAGTGCATTCACCCGATCTATTCCCCTCATGATTTTATGCGGGTCTACAAGATCATCACTTGGCCTTCTGCGCTCCAAGAAATAAATTGGCGGCCTGCACAACCTCCCCCTGTAGCTCATGCCCTCGAGTCCTTAACTAGAGACACAAGAGACTGCAGATTGATTTCTTTGGCTGGTGTTCCAGATTATGCAACACTAAAAGATGACTGTGCTGGAGGAAATCCGCAGGTCTGGCAGCATCTGTGGAGGAAATGGACAGATAACGTTCTGGGTCTATCTAGTCCCTTCAGATTGATGTTCCGACCTGTCCAAACCCTCCATAGTTGCTGCCTGACCCGCTCAACATTCCAACATCTGCAGTTTAGTTTAGTTTGGAGATACAGCGCGGAAACAGGCCCTTCGGCCCACAGACCGGCGATCCCTGCACATTAACACTACCCTACACACACGAGGGACAATTTACACTTATACCAAGCCGATTAACCTACAAACCCGCACGTCTTTGAAGTGTGGGAGGAAACCGAAGATCTCGGAGAAAGCCCGCGCGGTCACGGGCAGAACGTACAAACTCTGTACCGACAGCGCCCGTAGTCGGGATCGAACCCGGGTCTCCGGCGCTGCAAACGCTGTCAGACAACGTCTCTACCGCTGCGCCACCGTGCCGTGCCGCCCCTATTTGTTGGTTGTTCTTTGTATTTAAAATCTAAAAAGCTGCAGGAAGTGGTAGAACTGCAAGGACGATTGGGCAAAAAACAGACGTGTGGCTCAACGTATAGTCAGTGAGCACAAGGGAACAGGTTAATTGGTTTGTTCAAATTCCAGCATCTGCTGTACCTTGTGTCTCCAGAAAAAAATATATTGGTATCAGTCTTCAAAATACTTGAAATTATTTATATTCTAACAAGTATGCAGAGCAAATTTGTGTTAATGGAAAAACACTGCACTTAAAACATGTATTTACATCTCAAAAATAATTATCAGCACATCTTCAAACTCTCTTTGATGCGTTCAATGGAAATATTGCTGTTACTAAATCTGAATTTCGATACCTCACTATTTCCAACTAGTTGTGGTTTATGTAAATTTATGTTGGTATATTAGTGTTAGATGTAGTGAGATGCTATTTAAAAAAAAGGTGTTTTGCTCGCTGTTCAGGCAAATTATATCAAAGCGCGAGGGCAATCTTGTCACACGTGAGTGCAACAGGTTGTGCAAATATTGAACCTTTCCCTTGGGAAGGAACTAGCTTCAGGAGGTGGGGTGGAGTACATACCCCAGTCTACATCAATGGTGATGAAGTGAAGATGATTGAGATTATGTATGTTGAGCTCTGGGTGTAAATTTACCAAAGATAGACACAAAATGCTGGAGTAACTCAGCGGGTCAGGCAGCATCTCTGGAGAGAAGGAGTGGGTGATGTTTCGGGTCAAGACCCTTCTTCAAAATTCAGACCCGTCTGAAGAAGGGTTGCGTCCCGAAACGTCACCAATTCCTTCCCCCCCCAGAGATGCTGTCCTGTCCTGCTGAGTTACTCCAACATTTTGTGTCTATCTTCGGTTTAAGCCAGCATCTGCAGTTCCTTCCTACACATCCTGTAAATTGACCAAGATTGTGTCCTGGTCTAGCCGCATTGAAGTTACGGCTGAGATAGCACGAGAAAGAAGACTGAGGGAACGTGGCATGTCTCCAGTGACTCTTGCCAACTTCTACAGGTGTGTGTCAGAAAGCATCCAGGATACATCGCAACTTGGTTTGCTCAGCCCAAGACTGCAAGAAAATCGCAGAGAATTGTGGATGCAGCCCAGCCCATCATGCAAACCCGCCTTCCCTACACTTTGCGCTGCCTCGGGGAAGCAGCCAACATAATCCAGGACCTTTATCACCTGGTCAACTTAGTAGTTGATAACCAAAGCCAAACACTAAAAGCTGGAGAAACTCAGCGGGTCAGACAGCATCTCGGGAGAAAAGGAATAGGTGACGTTTTGGCTCGAGACCCTTCTTCAGATAATCTTTTGGTGTTTAGGGCAAAGGTCTCCCTTGGTTTATAATAAATCCCAGGCTCTCCTCTGGAGCTGTTCTTTGTCCTTGCCCCCCAATGAGGTTTTGGAAGCCACTGAACGAGTAACAACAGGAAAGCCATCAACATCAGAAATGAGGAACCAGTGCACAGTGTAACTGTGAACTTGCAGTTTCAAAATGACACTGCTTACATGTTTTGCAAGAAAATTGTTAAATGGATACCAGTGATCTATTCCTGGCATTAAGCAGAATGTGCAATTAACATTTGCAACCAAGGTTAGACTGCAACTAACAGCGTGTAGTAATCGGCCGTACTTTGACAAAAGGAAGGCGTTTTCTTGTAAATGAGGAAAAGGTGTTTTTCTTTCAGTTCTCTGTGATGGAATTTCTTCTCTGGTATAAATATTTTCAAATTGTACTCAGAGAAGACTTATTTTGTTCACCATTGTGTAGAGCATCTCTCAAATACCCTAAAACAAGCAAGATTTTGTGCGTCCCCAAATCCTGGGGTACCGCGTGCGACCGTGCGCCACCACGTCTCACCACGCGCCATGCACGCGTCACGACGCATGCATCGTGCGTCGTGCGTCGTGACGCGTAAAGTATGCCGCGTAAATGACTCGCAAGTGGGACAGGCCCTTTAGGCAGCATCCCTGGTAGAGCTGTTGCCTCACTGCACTGGAGACCCAGGTTCAATCCTGATTACAGGTGCTGCCTGTGCGGAGTTTCTATGTTCCCCCTGTGACCGCATGGTTTCCTCCTGGTGCTCCGGCCTCCCCCCACATTCCAAAGACGTGCAGGTTTGTAGGTTTCATTGGCTTCTGTAAATTACCCCTCATGCGGAAGATGCGGAAGTGGAATAACATAGAACTAGTGTTGGGGTGATCGATGGTTGGTGTGGGCTCGGTGGGCCCAAGGGCCTGTTTCCATGCTGGATCTCTAAAACTAAAACTAAACACTAAAGTGGATGGGTGATGTTTTGTGTCGGGAATACCAGAAGTGACACCTCTCTATGTTCTCCAGAGATGCTGCCTGGTCCGCTGAGTTACACCAGCATTTGGTGTCTTTCTTTCTTTCTTTCTTTCATTCAAGAATATTGGTACTTTAGAACAGTGGTTGTATAAACACTTTGCACTGTGTCTAAATTAGAAACTTTCAGTCATCGGAGAATAATGTGAGAGCAATCCACACCCTTTTGATCTCTCCCTTGTACAACAGTAACGATCGCCCATTGCAGATTCAATATCAAGTGGGGCAGGTGGGGCCTACTCCACCTCTACCACTGATGGAGATTTCCAACAATGGAATGATAACTCAGTTGATAGGAAAGAACTGCAATAAACAATAGACAATAGGTGCAGGAGGAGGCCATTCGGCCCTTCGAGCCAGCACCGCCATTCAATGTAATCATGGCTGATCATCCCCAATCAGTACCCCGTTCCTGCCTTCTCCCCATATCCCCTGACTCCGCTTTTTTTAAGAGCCCTATCTAGCTCTCTCTTGAAAGCATCCAGAGAACCCGCCTCCACCGCCCTCTGAGAATTCCACAGACTCACAACACTCTGTGAGAAAAAGTGTTTCCTCATCTCCGTTCTAAATGGCTTACTCCTTATTCTTAAACTGTGGCCCCTGGTTCTGGACTCCCCCCAACATCAGGAACATGTTTCCTGCAGATGCTGGTTTAAATCGAAGGTAGACACAAAATGCTGGAGCAACCCAGCGGGACAGGCAGCATCTCTGGAGAGGAGGAATGGGTGACGTTTCGGGTCGAGACCCTGCCTCGGACAGATCTGCAGTTCTTTGTGAACTTTGTACTGGAATTTGGTGGAGCAGTGCAAATTCAAAACTTGCCACCATGTTTACAGAACTCCATCTACATCTCACGCTACCTCAGCAGGGGCTGGTCTCACTCCCTCTTCTCCCCTCTCCCATCAGGCAAGAGGTACAGAAGTTTGAAAACACGTTCCTTCAGATTCAGATTCAGGAATAGTTTCTTCCCAGCTATAATCTAGCAACCAAACCGTCCTCTGACTGGCTAGAGTGCGGTCCTGACCTCCCATCTACTTCATGGGAGACCTTCAGACTACCTTTAATTTCCTAGAATGTTGCCTGGGTTTCAGCACCTAAGTCTTTATTCTTTGGAGCGCAGAAGGTTAAGGGGGGACTTGATAGAGGTTTCCAGTGACGTGGATAATTGTTATCAGGTTTATATGGACTTTATTGGGACTTTATCTTGGATAGGTATATGGACACTGAATTTTATTCCCTCTATCCTGGATCTCCAGATATTTGTGTCTATCTTCGTTTTAAGCCAGCATCTGCAGTTCCTTCATTCTGTCCACTGTGGATGGCTGGATTGCAATCATGTATAGTCTTTTCGCTGACTGGCTAGAACGCGACAAAAAGCTTTTCACAGTATCTCGCGAAACGTGACGATGAGAAACTAAACTAAACTAAGAACGATATCACGCAAATTAAATGCAATGATGTTTCATCTCTTGCTCCACCCATTGCAAAGTGAGGGAGTGTGACTGTAATATAAATGGTTCTGTTATTAGGCAGAGAAATAAAGGACTTCCTCGCTAACTGCATACTAATGAAGTCTGTTCTCTCCTCGATTTCAGTACCCTGCGACTCGCCTTCGACAGCCTCAAGCAACGTAAGTAGCAACAGTTTGACTGTTCCTGACAAATACAAATGGTACCTTGAAGGAATTTTCCCAGTGTTAATGTCTTTGCAAAAGCAAATTCTAAATTTTAAAATGAACTTGAATCAGTGTGTGGCAGCATGCAACACAATCCTGTACTTTTCAGAACTGTTTTTGCTCTCGAGCTTCATTCAGCTTGGAAGCAAGTCCTTTGGCCACCAAATGTCTGCTATCAATCACCCATCTACACAAATCCTTTTTTACTCTGCCCACATTCTCAGCAATTCCCTTCCCCGTCTCTCAGTCTGAAGAAGGGTTTCGACCCGAAACGCAACCTATTCCTTCTCTCCAGTGATTCTGCCTGACCCGCTGAGGTTACTCCAGCTTTTTATGTCTACCCCCTCTCTACTATGGTGTCTACACACTAGAGGCCATGTACAGAGGCCAGTAAATCTCCCGCCGACACGTCTTTGGGATGTGGGAGGAAACCAGAGCACCTGGAGGAACCTCGCAACGTCACAGGGAAACCTCGGGCACTTTCTGATGGAGTTTCCCATTCGCTTCTGATGTGCGGGTTGAAGAGGTTAATTAACCACTAACTTTGCCCCGGTGCGTGGGTGTTGGTACAATCTGGGGACAGTCGATGAATAAGTGGAGAGAATAAAGGGATTAAAGTGGAACTAATGTAAATGGGTGGTTCACGATTGGCTTGGATTCTGGTGAACCGATGCTATATGACTCAACGACTGTATTTGGTATAGTTTAGAGACACAGTGTGGAAACAGGCCCTTTGGCCCACTGAGTCCACACCGACCAGCGATCCCCACATACTAACACTACCCTGCACACACTAGGGACAATTTTACATTACCTACAAATCTGCACGCCTTTGAAGTGCGGGAGGAAATCGAAGATCTCAGAGAAAACCCACACGGGTCACGGGGTGAACGTACAAACTCCGAACAGACAGCTCCCGTAGTCAAGATTCAACCCGGGTCTCTGGCGCTGTGAGGGGGTAGTTCTACCGCTGCGCCACCGTGTCGCCCCTAAGTATTTTGATGGGGGTAAACAGTGTCACTATGGGTGAAGAATACGAGGGTGGATTTATTGATTCTTGCTGCACCTTTGGCTATTCCAGAGCTGGAAAATATCGGAAACCTACACATTCAGCTGGGTGCTGAGCTAAAAGAGGAGGCAAGGCGACTGGAGGATTTCCGAGAGAGGCAGAAGGAGACACGGAAGAAGGTAAAAATCATGGAGTGATACAGTGCCCAACTTGCCCACGCCGGCCAACATGCCCCAGCTACACTAGTCCCAACTGCCCGCGTTTGTCCATATTCCTCCAAACCTGTCCTATCCATGTGCTTGTCTATCTCTTTCTTAACCGTTGCAATTGTCCCAGCCTCGCCTCTGGCAGTTCATTCCATACACCGACCACCCTTTGTGGGAAGAGGTTATCCCTCAGATTCCTATTAAATCTTTTCCCCATCATCTTAATCTTATGGACGGTGACTTGGAGATTTTGAGAGGCTGTTGTTCTAATGACCAAGGGCTGGGTCACGTTTGTGCAGGGTGAGACCCGTTTCACATTTGCAGATGGTTCTAAACTACAATGTGAAGAGCCTTTGCTCATTCCAACGGACAAAACTAGCTTCAAAACTAACTTCTCTGGCATTCCCTGAGGGTTTAGATTTCTGCTGGTCACAGCAACAGGGGAACAGGCTGGGCTGTACCATGTGTTTCTGTTTGTACAAGGAAGTGACATCTATAAAACACCTTGAGAAACTTGTCAAACAACTTGTAGAAACAAGGAACTGTAGATGCTGGTGCACCAAAGCCAAACATACATAAAGTACTGGAGTAATTCAGCGGGTCAGGCAACATCGTAGGAGAACTGAAGGGTCTCGACACGAAACGTCACTCAACACAAGACAAGATTAGAGACATTTAAGGGCCTGTCCCACTTACGTGTCCTTAGCACGCAAATGACGCGACCTCGTGGTCGCGTTGAGGCGCACGGGCTTCGTGTGGCCGCGCGGGGCCGGTCCCACCTAGAAGCACGGAGGGTTACGTAGTTGTGCGCGACATCGCGCGGGGCTCCGAAAGTTTTGTAGTGAACGAAATCTTTGCGCGCCAACGGCCAGTCGCGGAACTGACGGCCAAAGCGGGACAGGCCCAAGACCCTGGCGCGACGCAGCGTCAAGACCCTTCTTTTCAGACTGAAGAAGAGTCTCGACACGAAACGTCACACATTGCTTCTCTCCAGAGATGCCGCCGGTCCCACTGAGTTACTCCAGCTTTGTGTCCATCTTCAAATGACGTCGCGCGCTCCAGACGGCTGTGCGTACGCATGGAATCGCGTCCGACCTTCTCGGGACCGTCTCGGCTCAACGCGACCACGAGATCGCGTAATTTGCGTCCAAGGACACGCGAGTGGGACAGGCCCTTTATTGTCACATGTACCAGTTGGTACGGTGAAATTTGTGGTCACCATACAGCCATACGAATATAAAAGAGCACAGAACACGATAGTCTTTAACATAGACATCCCCACACAGCGGGATCAAAGTTTCCCACTGTGAGGGAAGGCACCAAAGTTCAGTCATCCTCCTCCTTGATGTCCTTTGATGTTCACCCCTTCCTTCTCTCAGAGATGCTGCCCGTCCCACTGAGTTACTCCAGCGTCCTGTGCCTATATCCCAGGAGAACATGTGTCGGTGACGTGTTCACGGCAAACATTCCAGTGCTGTACCATATTAAAATAATCACTTGATCTGCATTTCATTAATTAGTTCTATTTGTGTGGTCCATTGGTAAATTGGTGCATTTTTAATCGGAGCACATTTTTTCCAACAGTTTGAAAGTTGCATGGACCGTGTGCAGAAGAGCAAAGTAACGTTATACAAGAAGACCATAGAGGTAAGCTAGAACTGCAAGGCTATTGGTAAAAGCGCAATCTCTCCCTGATCACCGAACGGGCCTGTCCCACTTACGTGACCTTTACAGGCGACTGCCGGCACCCGTGATAGGTCGCGGAAATTTTCAACGTGTCCAAGATTCAGTGGCGACCAGAAAGACGCTACGACTCTTTGGAGACCTCTCACCACCATAGGAGACCTCTCACGACCGCGGTTGTGAGAGGTCTCCTATGGTGGTGAGAGGTCTCCAAAGAGCCGTAGCGTCTTTCTGGTCACCTCTGATTTTTCAACATGTTGAAATTGTCGGCGACCTATCGCGGGTGCCAGCAGTCGCCTGTAAAGATCGCATAAGTGGGACAGGCCCTTAACTCAACCTGCAGTTCAGAGATCTATAACTTTCAACTAAGTCAAAACCAATTGAAAGCATGTTATGCTGTGGTCATGAATGTTTAATAGTTGTATGTACTGGCAACAGAACGATTTAATTTTTGCTGCAGAATAATAGGACCATTGGAGCAACAACACACAGATAAATACACAATAATCAACAATACACTCAATTATTAAGTAATACTAGGCAACCATAATAGTGCAGACCCAAAGTGTTAGTAATAATAAATGCAACATTTCATGAAGTTGAATAATTTTGTAAATGTTCCATCATTTTTCTACAAAAGGGGCTCTAATGGCGGTTTTAGTAACGTTCTCAAGGTCCAACCTTGATAGCCATATCTTCTCGTAGGATGTAGTGGAGCCAGGTGAGGAGGGGGCTGTGGACCCCAGCAGGACCAAAAACAAGACCTGTCAAAGGGCGGATGAGCTCCTCGCGAGCCATCCACACTTCAGTAGAAGTTGCGATCACTGTCGTGCATGGCATTGTGAGGCACCGGGCCCGTTGATGTTCTCAATGATGATGATGATGATATTGTGTGAAAATGTTCCTATTAGATCTTTCCCCTCTCACCTTAAATCTATCTTGATTTCCCTACCTTTAGGAAAATAAGATTGTGCACGCACCCTATCTCTACCCCTCGTGGTTTTATACACTCACCCATCAGCCTTTTGTTCCACAAGTCTTCTTTATCTCCTGTGAGGCAGGACAATAAAATAAATGGGTCCTTTATTTTGCCTTTTTGTTTCATATGGGTGGCACTATGGGGTAGCGGGTAGAGCTGCTGCCTCACAGCACTAAAGAGCCAGTTCGATTCTGATCTTGGACGCTCTGTGTGTGTGTGTGTGTGTGTGTGTGTGTGTGTGTGTGTGTGTGTGTGTGTGTGTGTGTGTGTGTGTGTGTGTGTGTGTGTGTGTGTGTGTGTGTGTGTGTGTGTGTGTGTGTGTGTGTGTGTGTGTGTGTGTGTGTGTGTGTGTTTCGATGTTTTCCTTGGGACCACGTGGGTTTTCTCCAGGTCCTCCAGTTTTCCTCCTACATCCTAAAGACATACGGGTTTGTAGTTTAATTGGCCTCTAAATTGCCCTGTGTGTAAGGAGTGCAGGAGAAAGTGGGCCAACATACAATGAGTGTTATTGGGATTTGGGGCAAGGGTCCGTTCACCTTTGGTAAGGTGGCGAGGCTGTACAAGCCTGTACCTCAACCAATGTATCTCGAGAGTCTCCTAGTCTTACACCCCGCTCTAGGCTGAGCCTTTTGGGAAGTTAAACTCTGGTAATAATATTGAACATCAAACAATGAAGAGCATGGCAATCCCTGCGTTGCCCGTACAGCAGACATTCTGGTGCTTCGTTTCCTGATTTGTTTTGTCCTTTTCCAGTCAAAGAAATACTACGAGCAGAAGTGCAGAGAGGCAGACGAGGCTGAGCAGAGTTCAGACCGTGCAGATGCCACAGGAAACCCAAAGCAAGTTGAAAAGGTACGAGGCGCTGCGCACTAATGTCCTTTATTAGAAGGTATAGGAGCCTGGAAAACTGGAAAGCCCCTGTCCCACTTGGCGATTTTTTTTCAGCGACTGTCGGCGTCATTGACTGATGTATCAGGGACGGCCGAAAGATTTTGAACATTTTAAAATCCAGCGGCGACAAAAAAAAAGTTGCGACACTTGAGGAGACTCCGCGCGTCAATACATCGTCACGCCGCGACTTTTTCGGTGACCTGATACGTCAGTCAATGATGCCGGCAGTCGCCAAAAAAAATCGCCAAGTGGGACAGGCCCTTAACATCCGGGGTCAGGAGAAGCTTCTTGACTACAACCACCAGGCTGTTAAACACTACAACCTCCAAATAATCTCCAAACTACACTGACTTGGGCTCATTGCTTTTGTATTTGGACTATTATTGTTTGTTATATAAAATATAGAATATAGAATATAATAGAATGCCTTTTATTGTCATTCAAACAGCTTGGTTTGAACAACATTTCATTTTCTACAGTCTAGCCCATGTTCCACTTAGGAAACCTGAACGGAAACACCTGGGGGCTTTGTGCCCCACCCAAGGTTTCTGTACGGTTCCTGGAGGTTTTTGTCCTCCGTCAACCACCTGCAACTAGCATCGCAACCGGCTTCGACTAAAAAATTACCGATATTTAAAAAGGAAACCACTTTCGACCATTAGGGAGACTGACAAAAACCTCCGGGAACCTCACGGAAACTTTGGGTGGGGCGCAAAGTCTCCAGAGGTTTCCATTCTGGTTTCCTAAGTGGGACAGGGGCATTACTTTACAGAAAAAAAAACAAGACCCACACCTAACACAGTTTACATAAACATCCATCACAGTGGATCTCCAACATCTCCTCACTGCGATGGAAGGCAAAGTCTTATCTTCACATATATCCTCACATTCTATTCCCTCTTGATTAATAATATATATTTTTCAATTTTCACCACTTGAAACTCCTGCTAAAATGTCCTTTGTGTTTTTTGCCTTGATCGTGTGATTTCATCCTGTTGTGATACGTCCCATTTAGATCCAACTGGATATTTTATCTGTGCTTTGGCCCAAAGTACTGTTGTCTCTTGAGTATCAGCAACGTTCCCTCTTTGTGCACAAGCCCTGTTTTCTCTCCCTGGAGAGAGATAGAGAGAGAGAGAGAGAGGCAGTAACCGAAGAGGGAAGTGCGTTATTGCTGTGGATGCGGACGCGAGTTTCGTCGCGGACCCCGGTCTTTTCTGAGCACGTCTTTTGAGCCGTTAAGGAAAAATAAAAATCTGTCCATGCTGCAAATTGGAAACAAACCAAAAAGCACTAGAAACACTCAGCAGGTCAGGCAGCATCTGCGGATGGAGAAAACAGCTAACGTTTATAGCCCGCATCCCATTGTCAGAATGATAAAAGGCAGAAAGTTTGTTTGCAGTGGGTGATGGATATATGGAACAAAGGGAAATATCTCTGATAGGGTGAGATGAAGTGCAGAAGAGGTTTACCATGATCCCTGCAGATGCCGGTTTGCACTGAAGATAGATACAAAATGCTGGAGTAACTCAGCGGGACAGGCGGCATCTCTGGATAGTAAGCATGGGTGACATTTCGGGTTGAGATCCTTCTTCAGTCTTAACACTATCCCACACGCTCTAGGGACAATTTACACTTATGCCAGGCCAATTAACCTACAAACCAGTGTAGGAGGAAACCGAAGATCTCGCAGAAAACCCACGCGGGTCACGGGGGGGACGTACAAACTCTGTACAGACAGCCCCCACAGTTGGGATTGAACCTGGGTCTCTGGCGCTGTGAGGCAGCAACACCACCGTGTGCCGCCAGTTGAGATGAGATTAGTTGAACTTGGCATCATGTTTGGTGTAGAGAATGTGGTCAAAAGGAGCTGATCCTGTGTTGTCCTGTTCTATGCTCTACGTTCAAAATGGGGACTTAATTATATGAACAGATGCTGCCTGATCTGCCGAGCGTTTCCACGATTTCCTGTATTACTGACTCTTAAAAAGGGGTCTTTGATCTGCCGAAGATGGCTCTGACGTAGACACGCACACATTTTAGCAGTCTTCAGCAGCAGGCCCAGGAATAGAACTGTGCATTTCTCAAGTCTTGAAGCACTCTGGCCTAAGGTAGCTCTGTTCGTGCATCCGGCATATATTGGCTTTCTCACCACTCGGCCATTAGTAGGGCCAGCAATTCACATCTTTGATCGCCATGTGTTACCGCACTTGGTTAAAATCAACTGAAAAACTCCGAAAGTAAACGCCTTGAGGAGTTGAAAGCACGGTGTGTCCATGGTCCTAAATACAGAGCAATGTCACGCAGTGGAACATTGTGTCTGCACCCCTCTCGTGTAAATGAGAAGATGCGGGGGCGATCTCCATTGCACCTCTATCCGCACATCATCCCTTCTCTCTGACCTGTCTCCCCACCTCTTGTCAAGCATGCTGAGGAAGCGTCTTGACCAGAAACGTCACCCATTCCTTCTCTCCACAGATGCTGCCTGTCCCGCTGAGTTACTCAGTTACTGAGTTTGGACACGCTAGAGGCAGGAAACATGTTCCCCATGTTGGGGGAGAACCAGCGGCCACAGTTTAAGAATAAGGGTTAAGCCATATAGAACGGAGACGAGGAAACAATTTTTCTTACAGAGATCTGTGAAATTCTCTGCCTCAGAGGGCAGTGCAAGCCGGTTCTCTGGATACTTTCAAGAGAGAGCTAGATAGGGCTCTTAAAGATAGCGGAGTCAGGGGATATGGGGAGAAGGCAGGAATAGGGTACTGATTGGGGATGATCAGCCATGATCACATTGAATGGCGGTGCTGGCTCGAAGGGCTGAATGGCCTACTCCTGCACCTATTGTCTATTGTCATTTTGTGTCTTTAAGAGTTTTTAATACAAGATGAAATCTCTGGATGGTTCCTGGCACCGGTGGCTGAAGTGTTCTGATACTGATGCACAAATATAGTGGTGCCTACGGGGCTGTCAATGTCTTTATTTATATTAAACAGACTCTTGTCCCCGCCACTCTTCCTTGCCACTGCTCATTTGTACCAATGAGCCTTCCAGCACCATCTGGACATGGTGATATTTTTAACCTGCGATCCCACTGCACTGTCAAATGCAGCCCACACAACCATATGAAGATGTCACAGCTGGAGCTCCACGCAGAGTGAGAAATTTCAGGCACCGTATAGAGTCAGAGTGATACAGTGTGGAAACAGGCCCTTCGGCCCAACTTGCCCATTCCGGCCAACATGTCCCAGCTACACTAGTCCCACCTACCTGCGTTTGGTCCATATCCCTCCAAACCTGTCCTATCCATGTATCTGTCCAACTGTTTCATAAACGTTGGGATAGTCCCAGTCTCAACTAACTCCCCTGGCAGTTTGTTCCATACACCCACCACCCTTTGTGTGAAAAAGTTACCTCTCAGATTCCTATTATATCTTTTCCCCTTCACCTTGAATCTATGCCCCCTGGTCCTCGATTCCCCCACTCTGGGCAAGAGACTCTGTGCATCTACCCGATCTATTCCTCTTGTGATCTTATACACCTTTATAAGGATCACCCCTCATCCCCCTGCGCTCCAAGGAATAGAGTCCCAGTCTACTCAACCTCTCCCTATAGCTCACACCCTCTAGTCCTGGCAACATCCTCGTAAATCTCCTCTGAACCCTTTCAAGCTTGACAATATCTATCCTATAATATGGTACCCGGAACTGAACACAGTGCATGTGAATAATATAACTGGACATATCTGAGGAAGGATGTGCTGGCTCTGGAGAGGAGGTTCACAAGAATGATCTAAGGAATGAGCAGGTTAACCTATGATGAGCATTTGTCAGCACAGGGCCTGTACTCGCTGGAGTTTAGAAGAATGAGGTGGGGGATCTCATGGAAATAGTGAAAGGCTTGGATAGAGTGGATGTGGGGAAGATGCTTCCACTAGTGGGAGCATCTAGGCCTAGAGGTCATAGGAGTCTAGGACTAGAGGTCATACTGAACCACCAATCTCCCTTGAACAAGTGTCTCCCAGACCAAGTACCAGGTTCAATACTTGGCCAGATCTCTGCTGGTTGATTTGAAGAAACTTCACTTCAAGAGTCAAGAGTGTTGTATTATCATATGTTATAGACACACACTCACAAGTAGACACACACACACACACACACACACACACACACACACACACACACACACACACACACACACACACACACACACACACACACACACACACACACACACGGATACACAAAAAACAAACAATAATAGTGCAATAATAACAATAATAATCCATGTAGTTCACAGCGTATTTGATGATGTAGTGTTTAATAGCCGAATGGCTGTAGGGAAGAAGCTGTTCCTGAACCTGGACATTACAGTTTTCAGGCTCCTGTACCTTCTTTCCGATGGCAGAGGTGAAATGAGTGTGTGGCCAGGGTGGTGTGGGTCTCTGATGATGCTGGCTGCCTTTTTGAGGCAGCGATTCTGGTAAATCCCTTGGATGGTGGGGAGGTCAGAGCCGGTGATGGGCTGGGCAGTGTTCACAACGTTTTGCAGTCTTCTTTGCTTCTGGCGTCGGCGGTGGTTGCCGGAGGTTGCAGGTCGTGGAAGCAGGTAGGGAGACTGACAAAAACCTCCGGGAACCTCCGGGAACCGCACGGAAACCTTGGGTGGGGCACAAAGTCTCCAGAGGTTTCCGTTCAGGTTTCCTAAGTGGGACAGGGGCAGAGCTGTGCCAGCGTGAATGGAGGCACAAGAGACTGTAGATGCTGAAATATGGAGCAAAGCACAAAGTGCTGGAGGGACTCAACGGGTCAGGCAGCATCTGTACAGGTAAATGGACAGGCGACGTTTTGGGTTGGGTCTGAAGAGGCTCCCGACCTGAAATGACGTCTGTCCATTGCCTCCTTGGATGCTGCCTGACCCACTGAGGTCCTCCAGCACTTTGTGGTGTGCCACGGCAAGGATAGGGATAACGTTGGCTGCTTTACCACCCAAAGTTCAACAATTTGCTTAATAACTGGGAGAGTAAAGTCAATCACCTTCTGTATTCAACCCTGATCGTGCATTTCATGAACAAAACAGTGCCTACAATGGTGTTGTCTCTGTCTACTCCACAGTGTCAGAACAAGGTCAAGCAGTCTCACGAGTCGGCGGGAGATGCGGGTATGTACCATCAGCTCTCTTGGCCTTTGGATATTGGGTCGCAAGAATTGGGATTTGGCCGCTTGCCCAATCCTTGGATTGGTTTCATTGTAGCACCTTGCTCTGAAAATGTGTTCCAAGATGTATAGAATTGAATGCTGTACTGCAAACAGGCTATTTCCAATGTGGTAGAGTTGTTTTTCATTCAACGGCCATCAACTAAATGGCAGCAAGTAACAATGTGTCTGAGGAAGGGTCTCGACCCGAAACATCTCCCATTCCTTCTCTCCAGAGATGCTGCCTGTCCCGCTGAGTTACTCCAGCGTTTTTGTGTCTACCTTTGATTCAAACCAGCATCTGCAGTTCCTTCATGCATAACGTGTTGTAAATCATCTTTTCTGATGAATTTGATCATTCTGCGACCTTGGATCATTGGAGTGTTTGGTTTGATTGTCGCACCTATCGTATGGGTGTCAGAGGTTATGGGGAGAAGGCAGGAGAATGGGGTTAGGTAGGAGAGATGGATCTGCCATGATTGAATGGCGGAGTAGATGGGCCAAATGGCCTAATTCTGCTCCTATCTCTTATGATCATAAGGTCATAAGAGATAGCTGAATTAGGCCATTTGGCCCATCTACTCCGCCTTTGTGGCTAGTCCCATGCCCGAGGGTCATGGCCACCAATCGATGGCCGAGGGGTTAAGGTGCTGGACTCGAAATCCAATGCAGTTTCCCCGCTCAGATTCAAACCCTGGTTGAAGGTGTCAGGGGTTACGGGGAGAAGGCAGGAGAATGGGGTTAGGAGGGAGAGATAGATCAGCCATGATTGAATGGCGGAGTAGATGTGATGGGCCGAATGGCCTTACTCTACTCCTATTCCTCATGATCTTATGACCAATTATCTCTGTAGCCTAATCTCCCTGCTCTCATCAAACTCTCACTTACACACTGGGAACAAGACGAGGGTTTGGTGGGTTAACTGGCCGCCTAATCTGCCAAACCACACCAACGCATTCTTTAACTTCTGCTTTTGCAGAACAATTGCAATATTTACTGAATTTATTTTTGCCGAAGAAAATGTCCTCATTTCGTGCAGTCTCCTCATGTGCAGTGAACAGTGGAAAACTGAGCAGCGTTCATCCTGAGCAGCGTTGCAGGGAAGTTCGGGCACGGCGCATCAGAATGTGCAGAGCAGCGGTGGGGAGAATGTCAGCAGCTGACTCATCGTAGGAATGAGATAATCTCTGACTGCAGGCATCTGGCAGGAAATGCACGTGAAGCTGCGCTTGGTAGCAGCTTCCGTCTGCCAGTCTACCTGCTACTGGAGTAGCTACTGGATGTTGTGTAGCTCGATGTGTTTAATTCCCCCCTCTATGAGTTCTGCACGGGCAGAGAGAGAGAGAGAGAGACCAAAGACAGGCCCTTCAGCCCTTTGTGTCCCATTGCATGGCCCACTGGCCATCAAGCACCCATTTACACCAATCCTCACTTTATTTCACTTTCCCCAATCTACACCACTTACCCACAGGTGTGGATCAGTTTACAGAGGCCAATTAACCTATTAAAGTCTCTGGGATGTGAGAGAAAACTGGAGCTCCAAGGTCAAACTCACATATTTTAGTTTAGTTTAGTTTAGAAACAGAGCGCCCACCTTCTGACCAGTTATCCCCGTACACGTTCTATGTTTCTATGTTACACCCGCACTATCCCATAACAAGGGGACAATTTACAACTTTTACCAAAGCTGATTAACTGTCAAACCTGTACATCTATGGAATGTGGGATGGAAACCGGAGCACCCGGGGAAAACCCACGCAGTCACAGGGAGACCGTACAAACCCCGTACAGACAGCACCCATAGTCAGGATCGAACCCGGGTCTCTGGCGCTCTATGGCAGCAAGTCTACCACTGCGCTACCCTGCCACCTTAAAAGGGAGAACGTGCAAACTCCACATAAAAATGCCCGTGGGTCAGTGGCACTGTGAAGTAGTGGCTGGACTCAAATAAATTGGTAATAAGTATCGAACAGTTTGGATTTCTGCTCATTTTTGAGCTGTGCCAATATTTGACACTAAAATCTTACAATAATAATTTGCGTTTTTGCTCCTCATCCTCCATGTTCACATTCCACTGATACTAACTGCCTATACCCTCCTTGACTGCCCATAGAGTCATAGTCATACAGCATGGAAACAGGCCCTTCCGGCCAACTTGTCCATGTTAACCAAGATGCTGAATCTAAACTAGCTCCACGTTAGGCCCATATCCCTCTTAAACACGCTAGAATTTAGAAGATTGAGGGGGGATCTTATAGAAACTTACAAAATTCTTAAGGGGTTGGACAGGCTAGATGCAGGAAGATTGTTCCCGATGTTGGGGAAGTCCAGAACAAGGGGTCACAGTTTAAGGATAAGGGGGAAATCTTTTAGGACCGAGAGGAGTAAAACATTTCGCACACAGAGAGTGGTGAATTTATGGAATTCGCTGCCACAGAAGGTAGTTGAGGCCAGTTCGTTGGCTATATTTAAGAGGGAGTTAGATGTGGCCCTTGTGGCTAGAGGGATCAGGGGGTATGGAGAGAAGGCAGGTACAGGATACTGAGGCTTCGAAGGGCCTAATGGCCTACTCCTGCACATATTTTCTATGTTTCTATGTTTCTAAACTTTCCTATCCATGTTCATGTCCGGATGTCTTTTCTATTTTGTTATTGTACCAGCCTCAGTTACCTTCTCTGGCAGCTCATTCCATATACCCACCACCCTCTGAGTGGAAAAAGCTGCCACTTTGATTCCTATTAAATCTTTCCCTTCTCACCTTAAACCGAGGTCCCCTGGTTCTTGATTCTCCTTCTCTGGCTATTTTATGCTTTCCTTTCAAACAATGGTTGTTTGAACCATTTTTTACATTTAACGTGTAGGAAGGAACTGCAGATGCTGGTTTAAACCGACGATAGACACAAAATGCTGGATTAACTCAGCAGGACAGGCAGCATCTCTGGAGAGAAGGATTGGGTGATGTTTCGGGTCAAGACCCTTCTAAATTGGGCTTCACCCCATTGTAATGTATTGTGTCTTTAATGGGTTTTTCAAATCATTTTTTATATAGTTTAGAGATGCAGCGCGGAAACAGGCCCTTCGACCCACCGGGTCTGCACCGACCCGCGATCTCCGCACACGAACACTATCCTACACACACTAGGGATAATATACATTTATACCAAGCCAATCAACCTACAAACCTGTACGACCTTTGAGCGTGGAAGGAAACCGTGAAAACCCACGCAGGTCACGGGGAGAACGTACAAACTCCGTGCAGACAGCACCCGTAGTCAGTATCGAACCCGGGTCTCTGGGGCTGTGAGGCAGCAACTCTACCGCTGCGCCCGTTTAGGGCTGCATGGTGGTGCGGTGGTAAACTTTTAATAGTTTTTTAAAAAGTTAAAACGTGTGACTAGAGTTCCATCAGTGTTCAGAACCCCACCACAAAATTTTAAACTGTTTTCACCAATTTTGGTTTACACAGAGGTGGCGAAATATTTAATTGGCATCCTGAAATATTTCACATAACAAACATAATGTCTGGCACCAAATCAACATTAGTTATTCAGTGATATCTCTCAATGAGGAAATATATTATTATTTCTGGATGCTAAAATAGAAGCAGATTGGAGAACTTTCGGTAAATACTCTTCTTCACTCTTTTTAATTATTAACCTCTTTAACAAAGTGAAGGTTTGAAATTATTAACTCGCCATTCCTTTACCTGTAATGTGGGCCTGGTTGTTATGGAGATTCGTGGTTGCTAAGGCAACTTTTTTCTGCTGCTCCATTAGAGGGTCAAGGACATCTTTGTCCTCGGTGGGATTCATTGCCACGGACAGTTGTGCAGGTCAATTCAATTGGCAGTTTTAAGATTTACAGATTCTTGATTAGTTATAGCCCTGTCCCACGGTATGAGTTCATTCCAAGAGCTCTCCCGAGTTTGCCCTGATTCGAACTCGGATATTTACGGTAATGGCCACTCGTCGGTACTCGGGGCTCTCGTGGACATTTTTCAACTTGTTGAAAAATCTTCACGAGTCTTCCCGTGCTTACCTGCCATTAGCGAGTCTTCCCGAGTACCTGCCGTTAGCGTTACGAGCCGCTAAGAGACGTCCCCGAGCTCCGACGTACCCGCTACGTTCATTCTCGAGTTTGATTTTTTTTAAATTCGGGAGAGCTCTTGGAATTAACTCGTACTGTGGGACAGGGCTTTCAGGGTAAGAAGGGTTATGGGGAGAAGGCAGGAGCATGGGATTGAGAGGGAAAGATAGATCAGCCATGATTGAATGGTGGAGTAGACTCGATGGACTGAACGGCCTAATTCTGTTCTTATTCTACCAGCCTTTCCAATGAGAGATAGTGACGTTATGGACTTATGATCTTTCATTGGGTATTGCTGTTCCTGGCCTTCTCACAATCTACAAGGGTGTGGGAGATTGCAACCTTCACGTGGTCCGCCCTGTTTTGACAAATGCAATCAACCCAGCGTGCACAATCAAATAAGATCAAACAGAACAAGTTGTCCTACAACTTTAGGCTGTGCATGCTACACTCAAGAAGAAGCCCATACAAGGCAAAGGTCAGAAGTCTATTGGGAAACTCTCCACTGGGCTGTACAAGGGCTCCGGGAATAGAAGGACTTGTGGATAGTACAGTCTGCGACCTCAGAAACCAATGGCCCAAAGGAATTCAATCTAATACGCTTAGGTTGATTATTGTTACACATATGGGATTCAGTGAAAGGCATTGCGTTTGCACAATATCCAATTGGATCAGATACAGAGTCATAGTCATAGAGTCATACAGTGTGGAAACAGGCCCAACTTGCCCACACCGACCAACATGTCCCATTTACCATACATAGTTCATACTCGAGTACACCAGAGTGCAGAATGTAGCCCCATGTTAGCAGCTATCATGACTTGTATGAAAGTTTCAGAACATATTGGTGTCACGGTAGCTCGACCTAGTAAAACTGCTGCCTCACCTTGACAGAGGTTCAATCCTGACCTCCAGTGCTATCAGCATGGAGTTATAGAGTGATACAGCATGGAAACAGGCCCTTCAGCCCTACTTGCCCACACTGTCCCAGCTTAATCTGTCCTATCCATGTAACTGTCTAACTGTTTATTAAACATTAGGATAGTCCCAGCCTCAACTATCTCCTCTGGCAGTTTGTTCCAAACATCCACTACCCTTTGAGTGGAAAAAGGTTACCCCTCAGATTCCTATTAAATCTTTTCCTCTTTACCTGAAACCTATGTGGAGTTTGCACGTTCTCCCAAGTGCTCTGGTTTCCTCACACATCACAAAGACGTGGGTTGGTAGATTAGGTGGCCAGTTAACCTACCAAACCCTCGTCTTGTTCCCAGTGTGTCAGTGAGAGCTTGGTGGGAGCGGGGAAATTAGCCTACAGAGATAATTGGTCTTAAGGCCATAAGGAATAGGAATTAGGCCATTTGGACCATCAAGTCTACTCCGCCATTTAATCATGGCTGATCTATCTCTCCCTCCTAACCCCATTCTCCTGCCTTCTCCCCATAACATCTGACACCCGTACTAATCAAATGGTGATGGAACAAGATTGCCTTGAGATCTGCTACAACTGAATGGGGTGAATGGACGTATGGATTATAATACAATCTATACAGCTTAGACATTTAGCTTTTATTTCTGCAACCTTGACTCAAGTCTAGCCGGCATCATCTGGTGAATCTCTTCACTGGAAAGCTTCATGTAGATTGACTGAACCCAATCTCTCGTCCAGAGGTGGTTTTCTGTAAGTCATGTTGCATGCAAAGCTACACTACAAAAGCTTGAGAAACCTGTTATTTAAAAGGACTCGAAGATAGACACAAAAAGCTGGAGTAACTCAGCGGGACAGGGGGGCATCTCTGGAGAGACGGAATGGGTGGCACTTCGGGTCGAGATTCTTCTTCCATCTCGACCCGAAACGTCACCCATTCCTTCTCTCCAAAGATGCTGCCTGTCCCCGCTGAGAGTTACTCCAGCATTTTGTGTCCATCTTCAGTTTAAACCAGCGTCTGCAGTTCCTTCCTACACAATAAAAAGGACTCCTTGTTTTTCAGAGCAAGTTTATCAACAGAACATCGACCAACTAGACAAGGTTCGACAAGAATGGGAACAAGAACACATCAAAACTTGTGAGGTACATCAACAGTTGTTGAAATATGTACTAGTTCTGGGCTATTGAATGGGCTATGCTCTTGTTTATGCGAATGCTATGCATCTTTCGTTAAGGGGCACATTAATAGTCTCCCTAAGATATCCCCAATACCTTGTACAATTGACTTTTAATAATTATTAACCTAGTTATTAAATGCTGGAAGGTTATTCAACAATCCTTTAGTTTTGTTTTACAATATTATTGTCAAGCCAATGATTCTTGTCATGGATGCATAGCTCACCCTCAATCTCTGGCTAATAGTCAGAAATCTTCTTCTTTTCGTATCCATCTTGTTACAAATGTTGGCCTCGCTGTCATCGTCCGTCCTGAAAAGGACGCAAGCTTCCGGAACAATCAGCGGGAGCCACCACTTGTCGCAGTAGAGATGATGGTGGTGGCAGAATTAGCTCGGGATACCACCAGTTTCCAGCCCCACGACGCGGACGCTTCCGTTACGGGGCCGTGTTTAGGAATGAGAACCATGATGTCCTTCCTTAATTCTGTGTTGGGAGTGATTGCAACGTGGTATAGTCCAGGAACAATGGGTGGAATTTGATACCTCATGTTTCAATGAACTTGCACATGTAGGCTTGAGGAAGAATGGTTTTTAATATTTCACCGTTGGTTGGTTTCTGAAGAGAAAAGTTAACCATTAATGAAATAAATCATGGCCTTTAGATCAACGACCGAACTGAATTAATTCCATTCCACTTGAACCAATGTCAGCAAATAAATACAAGGTTCAGAGGAAATGTTAGCCTTGAAATACTGACAGAATTGTTAGCACTGGTAAACTTAATAATGAACCCATTCATTCTCTCCAGAGATGCTGCTTGTCCCGCTGAGTTACTCCAGCACAGTGGTGGGGAGCCTGCAGCCTAAGGCCACATGCGGCCTTCTAGGCCATTAAGTGCGGCCTTTTGAATGAATCCAAATTTTGTAGAACAAATCCTTTTATTTTTATTAATATGTTTTTGTTTGTCTTTTATTATTTTTATTTTAATCTTAAAATGTATGTATTTAAAATACCAAAGAATAAAAGAAGATTCAGCGAAACAATCCTCCCTGACTGATGGCCACAATTAAAACATTAGTAAATCATGAGGGCTATTTTAACAAAATAATGTACATTTGGAAGTGTATATAATTGAAGTTTCTTGGATGTGGCCTTATTAGATTACAGCTAACTTAATGCGGCATTCGAACATGAAAAGGTTCCCCACCCCTACTCCAGCATTTTGTGTCTATCTTGAACGTAATAATGAGTTGTGCAAAATACAAAGTGCTGGAGGAACTCAGCGGGTCTGGCAGCGTCTGTGGAGCGAATGGGTAGACAGCGTTTTGATTGTTAACGTTATCAACAGTATCTCCCTTTTACTCCCTCAACCCGAACAAAGGTCCCGACCTGAAAGGTCCCGACCTGACCGTTGTCGCAAAAAGTAACGATGATCAAGGCAATGCTCCATTGTTGGCTGTGGGCCGGGTGCAAATGGGTTATGTAGACAATGAGACTCACACCGACAATGAAACCAGTGCAATGGCAAGGGTGGGCGAGCTAACTGCCAACTATGGCCCGTTTCCTTCATCATCGTTATGTTTTTGCACATCTTTCATTTATTTCTTCTCCAGCTCCCCATATCACCGTCTATATCTCTCGTTACCCTTTCCCCTGACTCTCAGTCTGAAGAAGGGTCTCGACCCGAAAACGTCACCTATTCCTTTTCTCTGGAGATGCTGCCTGACCCGCTGAGTTACCCCAGCTTTTTGTGTCTGTCATTAGTGTAAACCGGTCTTTAGCAGTTCCTTCCGACACGATGAATTCCTAGCGGCGTTTTGTTTTGTTTTGACTGCAGGCCTTTCACCAGCAGGAGAGTGACCGGATCAATAACCTGAGGAACTCGTTGTGGGTTCACTGCAACCAACTCTCAATGCAGTGTGTGAAGGATGATGAGGTACAGCACTTGATGAGATGTGCGGGGCTATTTATTTTCACTGGGATGGTGGGTGCCTAGAACACGCTAGCAGGGGTGGTGGTGTACATATATATATGTACATGTATATATTTTGCTGTTTCATTATTTATGTACACATATATATTCTGCTGTTCCATTATTCTATGTTTGCTCTTCTGGGTGAGATGCTAACTGCATTTTGTTCTCTCTGTACTATACACTGCACAATGACAATAAAGATTGAATCAGAATCTGAATCTGGTGGTGGTGGCAGATACGAGAGTGGCTGTAATGGCAAATTTCTGACTTTCCCACTTGCCATTACTACACCGGTACAGTAGAAGTGATCTTACGCAGACCTAATAGAACAGATCTTCCTGTCGCTATTTCCAATTTAGTTGCTTGTTTATTGAAGTAGTTGTACAAACAAAGAGATGAACGTACCAGGTTTTCCTTATTCTGCATGCAAGTTGTAGCTGGCTGCTCTGTCCGTGGTCTGGTGAGAACTGGATGCTCTCCCTCCCTGTGCTGATCACATCCTATCCCCTACGCCCTTATATATACACCACCCAGTGCATCTAATGACCGCCCCTTAGTGTCCAGAATAATACTGCAAGATATATCTAGACAAAATAATATGATATGCCAACAGTAGCTAGCCTAAATATAGATGGCTTCTACAGTGGCATTGAAGAGACTTTTGGATAGGCACATGTATATGGAGGGATATGAATGATGTGCAGGCAGATAAAGGTTAGTCTTGGCATGATGTTTGGTACGAACATTGTGGGCTGAGGGCCTTTCCTGTGCTGTACTGTTCTATGTTATAACTGAACTTTGTTCAGTGGAAGATCAGTGTAAGCAAAGCAAGTCATAGAAAGAGAGACTTGTATTTACCTAGTGCCTCCATCATCCTTAAAGCATTTTAACTAGAGGGTGTGAGCTATAGGGAGAAGTTAAGTAGACTGGGTCTCTGTTCCATGGAGCGTAGGAGGATGAGTGGAGATCTTATAGAGGTGTACAAAATCATGAGAGGAATAGATCGGGTAGATGTACAGAATCTTTTACCCAGAGTAGGGGAATCGAGGACCAGAGGACATAGGTTCAAGGTGAAGGGGAAAAGATTTAATAGGAATCCGAGGGGTAACATTTTCACATAGAGGGTGGCGGGTGTATGGATCCAGCTGCCAGAGGAGGTAGTGTAGGCTGGGATGATCCCATCATTTAAGAAACAGTTGGACAGGTACATGGATAGGACAGGTTTGGAGGGTTATGGACCAAGTGCGGGCAAGTGGGACTAGGGTAGCTGGGACATTGTTGGCCGGTGTGGGCGAGTTGGGCCGAAGGGCCTGTTTCCACACTGTATCACTCTATGACTCTGTAACAAAGACATTTAAAAAGCGTTTGAGTTCTAATTGGATTACACTCTTGGTTGAATTAATTCACCTCTCATTGATTATTTGAGTGAAGATACTGCATGGAAACAGGCCCTTCGGCCCACAGAGTCCACACTGTCCTTTGATCACCTGTTCACACTAGTCCCATATTACAGGTATCGCATGTTTTCATTCACCCCCTACACACCAGCGGCAATTTACAAAGGGCTCGTTGACCTACAGACTCGCGCATCTTTGAGATGTGGGAGGAAACCCACGCGGTCACGGGGAGAACGTGCGAACCCCACACAGACAGCACCCGAGGTCAGGATTGAACCTGGGTCTCCGGCACTGTGAGGTGGCAGGTCTCCCACCTGCATCTCTGTGCTGCCCTGTTGTAATAGGACCCCCACATGTTGCCCAATACAAGAAGCTGCCTTTCATTGATGAAGGTCAAGCAAGCTGTGGTCCCTGATCAGTGAGATGACATCGAACGATGAGTGACAGTAAAATTAATGTTCTAGTTTGATGAGAAATGCGTTCCCACTAGTCAGTGATCTGAAGAGCCAGTTTCGGCGCTGCATCGATTAATGCAATCTGGATTGCTTGGACATTTCCAGCATGTGTTGTGAATGTGAGCGCTGAGGTTGGCGTTGATGAAATCCCTCGTGTCTCTACAGCTGTACGAGGAGACGAGGAAGGTTTTGGAGATGTGCGACATCGATGCAGATTTAGATTGCTTCATTCAGAAGAAGATGACTGGGCTGACTCCTCCTGGTAAGACACTGCTGCGATGCCCTTACTCCATGCCAAGGACTCATGCATTACAACAATCGATTTCCAGGAATAAGTGCCAGTGAATTGATGCGTGGGGATTGAGATCCAGATGAGGATTTATTTATCTCTTCAGTTTTCCTTCCTTCTCTGGTCTCCAGGAGATGCTAGCAATTCCTGGAGCATCAGCTATTGGGGAATTGTTGGCCTACACCATTTTAGGTTTGGAGCGGATTCATAGGACATTGTCAGTGCTGACAAAAGCAGCATTAGTAGCTGACTCACACCTGCCCTAGAAGATGTAGATGTCACCATCTTGAACCTCTGAAGTTCTATTGGTGAAGGCACTCCCTTGGTGATGTTGGGCAGAGAGTGAGGATTCAGACTCGGTGACGGAAGGCAACGTACTTCCAAGTTTGGGATGAAGAAAGAACACAAAGTGCTGGAGTAACTCTGCAGGTCTGGCAGCATCCCTGGAGAGCATGGATAGGTGACATAATTCCTCAGTCTGAAGTAGGATCGCGACCCGAAAAGTCACCTACCCACATTCTCCAGAGATGTCGCTTGACCCACTGAGTTACTCAAGCACTTTGCTTCCTTTTGCATAGAACTGCATCTTCAGGTTCATTGTTTCAACGTGCTCCATCAAGAATTGGTCCTCTGGATCAGACATCATTGGGTTATAATGCTGCCCGTGTGTTCTTTGTGAAACTGTGCAAATTGAGTTTGATTGATCTAAAACTCCATGTTGTGCATCACATGTTAAGAGATTAAGGGATGGGTTTCCCAATTTACATTTCCCACTGAGTGTCAGTAAATGAGTTCTCTCTTCCCTTTTCAGCTCCCATTGAGTATGAGAACTACTACCACAAACTATCTGCCGGGGAAAATCGCACCTTGAGCTCTTCCAAGAACGGTGGGATAATGAAAAGGTAATGACGACAAATCTGTTTTTTTTATTTTCTCCGTCCCCCCGTGAGATTTGGCTCTTTACATCACAACATACTATATTCACAGATTCAATGTAAGAAACAGGCCCTCCAGCCTGTCTCTGGAGGGCCTGTTTCTACTAATCCCACATGCCTGCGTATTGTGTGGCATGAATGCGCTAACTGTTTCTTAAACATTGGGATGGTCCCAGCCTCAACTACCTCCTCTGGCAGCTCGTTCCATATGCCCACCACCCTTTGTGTGAAAAAGTTACCCCTCAGATTCATATTAAATCTTTTCCCCTTCACCTTGAACCTATGTCCTCTGGTCCTTGATTCACCTACTTTGGGCATGTGACTCTGTGCATCGACCCGATCTATTGCTCTCATAGGATATTAAAACAGGCTTGGCGATCGTTTCGCCGAACACCTCCGCTCGGTCCGCACTAACCAACCTGACCTCCCGGCTCAGCGCTTCAACTCCCCCTCCCATTCCATATCCGACCTCTCTGTCCTGGGCCTCCTCCACGGCCAGAGTGAGCAGCGCCTCATATTCCGCTTGGGGAGTTTGCATCCTGGTGGCATTAACATCGATTTCTCACATTCCTGTTAACCCTTGCTGTCTCCTCCCCTTCCTACCTCTCCCTCAACCTCCTCCTCCTCCTTTTTCCTTTCTTCTCCCCGCCTCCCCCCACCCCCTATCAGTCTGAAGAAGGGTTTCGGCCCGAAATGTTGCCTATTTCCTTCGCTCCATAGATGCTGCTGCACCCGCTGAGTTTCTCCAGCATTTTTGTGTTATACATTAATGTGTTGCTATTGTTTGATGTATTTGGGCAGCAACTGTGTTGTCATTAACCTGTTTCAATATTTTGTATTTCAGATACTGTCCTAACTTTTTGCATTTACCCTACAGGTATAGAAATACAATAACCTTTGCTGACGCATTTATGTCCACTGAACCATGCTCAGTTTGCACAGACTACACCTCTCAACCACTTATCAGCAATTAACACCCCTGCTTTGCACTGACTTATCGATTAACACTTAAATACTAAGTTCATAGCAAGAGGATTTGGGTATAGGAGCAAGGAGGTCCTACCGCAGTTGTACAGGGCGCTGGTGAGACCGCACTTGTGTGCAGTTTTGGTCTCCGAATTTGAGGAAGGACTTTCTTGCTATTGAGGGAGTGCAGCGCAGGTTCGCCAGGTTAATTCCCAGGATGGAGGGACTGACATATGCGTGTGGTTTTGCAGGTTAACTGGGCTCTATAAAATGCCCTTAGTGTGTAGGGACTGGATGCGAAGGCAGGATAACATAGAACTCATGTGAACGGGTGATTGATGGTCAACACGGTCCAAGAATAAGGGGTCGGCCATTTGGGACTGAGATGAGGAAAAACCTTTTCACCCAGAGAGTTGTGAATCTGTGGAATTCTCGGCCACAGAAGGCAGTGGAGCCAATTCACTGGATGTATTCAAGAGAGATGTATTCCCCTCAGCTTCTCATTATCTGCCTGGCAACCATGTTAAAACTCCTCATTGTTCCTCCTGGTAAGGGAGCTGGGACCTTGCACTTCACCCAGTTTACTCTCTCATAACAGTGAACATCTCACTTAAGCCTCTACACAGCCTCTGCTGTTTCACAGTGAACAATCACAGTCAAGTCTGAAGGAGGGTCTCGACCCGAAACGTCGCCTATTTCCTTCGCTCCGTAGATGCTGCCGCACCCGCCAAGTTTCTCCAGCATTTTTGTCTATCTTCGATTTTCCAGCATCTGCAGTTCCTTATTATTTTTTTGTTTTTTTTTTTGTTTTTTTTTGTTTGTTTATTTTTGTTAGAAGTTAGTACAATAGTCTGGCACTTAAGTACCTAATACATAAATACATATTTTCATTCTTGTACAACTTCATACTTTTGATTTAATAATAAAAGAACAGTGAGAGAAAAAAGAAATAAAGAGTGTCGGAATAGATAGACAAGCGAGTAGAAACAGATAGCCAAAGAAATACAGGACAGAGATGAGAAGCTAAAAGATTGAAAGAAAAGAAGAAAGTAAAGAAAAGAGAGATTAGGAGAGATCTACCTATCTCATATTTTTGCCCATCCGTCACCCGGTTCTAAACCATTTAATTTCTAAGGTTATGTTATGTTGCACCATAAGCTTGTAAAAAGTTGATAAAAGGCGACCAAATCTTTAAGAATTGGTCTACTTTGCCTAGTAGGAGGAATCTCATTTCTTCAAGATGTAGCATTTCAGACATGCTTGAGATCCACATTTTGAATGTTGGCGTAGGTGCGTTTTTCCAAAATTTAAGTATAAGTTTTTTTGCTGTTATTAGACTATAATTAAGAAAAGCTTCTTGGAATATAGTTAGTTTACTTCCCTCTTCCATTGATCCAAAGATAATCAATTCTGTATTGGTGCAGTTCCTTCTTAAACAGTCAAGCCTGTCACTTCTGGTCACCAAAAAAATTCTCCATTTATATGTAACATCTTTCATGAATCTTCTCAGCACCCCCTCTAATGGTATATCTGTCTGTAATACTGGAATCAGAACTGTACTCAGACTAACTAATGCTTTGTACAGTTCTAGCAAGGTTTCCCTTCTCTGACGTTTGGTCCTGAGAACAATCAAGGCTAATGTTGTCTTTATCCAATGACCCACCTGTTGGGATCTGTGGATTGGCACTCTGCATCTTCTGTGGGTCCACTATTCTCATTCATTGTACACTGACTGGCCTTTTACAAATGTACTGCCTCTGAGTTCTCCAGAATAAAATCCTAACAAGTCCATTGATTCCTTCCTAGTGCCTCAGATTTCCTCTCTGCCACCAAGGACTGTCAAACACATTGCCAGCTTTGGATGGAGGTTCGGTGGATACAGGTTGTGCGAGCCCAAAAGCCACTGTTGTACCAACAGTCCAACACAAAGCCTTGTGCAATTTCCAATACCAGCAGTTCAGGAACAATGATATATACTTGCAAGGGAAAAAATTCTAATGATTTAGAAATCACAAAATTGCTTGAAATCTGTAATAAGAATAGATTCTGTAAACAGGCAGCATGTCAGGAAACTGCTCTGGGAGATATAAAAGGCAATTAACATGACAGGAAAGGAAGGCATTTTTTTCTGTTTGGGATTGCCCAGTGGTCAATCTGACTACTCGATTAATCAGACTGCCCACAATAGGTCAAGTGGCTTCCAGAGTCAAGTGTAGTTAATTGTCATATGTACCGACAACGGAAGAATTAAGATTCTTACCTGTGCAGCTAAACATAGAAACATAAAAACATAAAGGTGCAGGAGTAGGCCATTTGGCCCTGCACCACCATTCAATAAGAGTTTAGGCCCGAAACGTTGCCTATCTCCTTCGCTCCATAGATGCTGCTGCACCCGCTGAGTTTCTCCAGCATTTTGTGTACCCACCATTCAATATGATCATGGCTGATCATCCAACTCAGTATCCCGTACCTGCCTTCTCTCCATACCCCCTGATCCCTTTAGCCACAAGGGCCACATCTAACTCCCTCTTAAATATAGCCAATGAACTGGCCTCAACTACTTTCTGTGGCAGAGAATTCCACAGATTTACCACTCTCTGTGTGAAAAAAATAAATCTCATCTCGGTCCTAAAATAACTCCCGCTCATCCTTAAACTGTAACCCCTTGTTCTGGACTTCTAAACATGCCCATTAACAGAATACATACGTGATATAATAATCAAATTTAAAAAACATGAATAACCATAATATTAGGTAACGATCATCATATATCGGCGGTCACTTGGAACGAGTATGACTGTCCTCTTTCGGGAGGACGCCTGTGCGTGACTTTGTTTAACGTGGGGAGACTGGTGCACAGACAGGCACCACACGGTCATTGACGGATCTGGGTCTATATACAAGACAAGACAAGAGAGTTTATTGTCATGTGTCCCAGATGGGACAATGAAATTCTCTGGACAATATAAGTGCAAAACCTCAGTCCATAATGCAACCAAAGTCATGAGAAGATCATAGTTGCTGAGGTGGTTGTTGGTACTGTGAAGTGTTCAAGATGGTATATAATAGTATATACCATATAATGGTATATGGACACACTGATCTGTTTTGCAGTCAATGCCTACTATGTTCTGTGTGCTGAAGCAACGCAAGAATTTCATTGTCGTATCAGGGGCACATGACAATAAACTCACTTGAACTTGAACTTCAAGAATCTAATGGGAAGAAGATATTCTTGAACCTGGAGGTCACGATTTTCCCAACCTGTGCCACCCTCCCCATTGTAATAGTGAAATGAGAGTGCGGCCAGGGGGTGGTGTGGGTCTTTGATATTGGCTGCCTATTTGAGGGATCCAATACCCTCTGGTTTAGGAAGAGGGAGGCAAGAATTTAAGACCCGCTACTAAACCGCGAAGGCTGTTTATGTAACGCTGCGTTACACCGAGTATACAAATGTATTAACTAATGCAATATTCCGACCCCAGAGTTTCAGAATATGAAAATTAGCCCAAATAATACAATACGATAGAACTTTATTCATCCCAGGAGGGAAATTGGTTTGCCAACTGTAATAAAACACATGAAGATAGATAAAACTAAATGTGAAATTAAAGTTTTAAAGAAGCCTGAAGAAGGGTCTCGACCCGAAACGTCGCCTATCTCCTTCGCTCCTTAGATGCTGCTGCACCCGCTGAGTTTCTCCAGCTTTTTGTGTACCCTGTGAAATTAAAGTGATGAGTGGAAAGTCCAGGATTGGGGAATGTGCAAAGATTGGGTGGGGGGAGGGGGAAGGGGAGTCAGTCTACCCCACGACAGAAGGGGGAGGAGTAGTACAGTCGGACATCAGTCGATCTTATTATTTATCATGGCTGATTTATATTCCTGACTGTCGGTGCTTGAGTTAACCGTTTGATCACCCTGTTTCTCCTTGTTTAGGATTTCTAATCTTTTACCTGGTCACAATTCCAAATCCAGCAGCAACAACTCAGTCAGTGCCACTGCACCACCCCTTGGTGAGTAATGGTATTGACAAAAATTATGCTTTCAGAATTATTATTTTTGAGTGACATCGTGGTAGAGTTGCTGCCTTATGGCCCTGTCCCACTTAACGAGGTAATTCAAGAGCTCTCACGAGTTTAAAAAAAAATCGTGGTAAGCACGGAGAATGTACGTAGCAGGTACGTCGGAGCTTGGGATGTCTCTTAGCGGCTCGTAACGCCAACGGCAGGTACTCGGGAAATGAGGTAAGCTCGGGAAGACTTGTGAAGATTTTTCAACATGTTGAAAAATGCCCACGAGAGCCCCGAGTACCTACGAGCGGCTATTACCGTAAATCTCCGAGTTCGAATCAGGGGAAACTCGGGAGAACTCTTGAATTAGCTCGTACAGTGGGACAGCCCCATTACAGCACCAGACACCCGGGTTTGACCCTGACTACGGGTGCTGTCTGTACGGAGTTTGTACGTTCTCCCCGTGACCTGCGTGGGTTTTCTCCGAGATCTTCGGTTTCCTCCCACACTCCAAAGACGTACAGGTTTGTAGGTTAATTGGCAAAGTCGGGATCGAACCTGGGTCTCTGGCGCTGTGAGGCAGTAGCTCTACCGCTCGTCACCGTGCTGCCCTTAGCAGCCATGATACATTACTGTGAGTTCCTCCTGTTTCCGTGGTCACTCTTTAGGAAGGCGGTGAATGCACAAAATTACTGGAGTTTGTGATCAGATTTGCTATCGATGTTGCATTCTCTAGAGATTGGTCTCGGCTGCATGAAGTAATGCCCCTGTCCCACTTAGGAAACCTGAACGGAAACCTCTGGAGACTTTGCGCCCCACCCAAGGTTTCCATGCGGTTCCCAGAGGTTCCCGGAGGTTTTTGTCCTCCGGCAACCACCTTCAACCAGCATCACAACCGGCTTCGACTAACAAATTACCGATTTTTAAAACGGAAACCACTTTCGACCATTAGGGAGACTGACAAAAACCTCGGGAACCTCCGGGAATCCTTGGGTGGGGCGCAAAGTCTCCAGAGGTTTCCGTTCAGGTTTCCTAAGTGGGACAGGGGCATTATCATGCATAGAGTATACTTGGTATTCTGAAGAAAGGCCTGGGTAGAGTGGATGTGTAGAGAATGTTTCCACTTGTGGGAGAGCCTAGGACAAGTGGCCACAGCCTCATAAGTCAAGGCTGTTCATTTAGGAGGATGAGGAGGAATTTCCTTAGTCAGAAGGTGGTGAATCTGTGGAATTCATCAGAAGGTTGTGGAGGCCAAGTCAATGAATATTTTTAAGGCAAAGGTAGATATATTCTTGATTAGTTCAGGTGTTGGGGATTTATGGGGAGAAGGCAGGAGAATGAGGTTGAGATACAATTGAATGGCGGAGGTAGACTTGATGGGCAGAATGGCGCAAAGCCCCGGTCCCACTTTCACGACCTAATTGGCGACCTCTGCCGAGTTTGCCCTTGACTCATACTCGCAGCATGGTCGCCACGCGGTCGTAGGAGGTCTTCGTAACTCTTCCTCGTGCTCGTGAGTGGTCTCCGCGTACTCGTGGCCTCAAGTAGGTCGCGGCATTTTTTCCAGCCTGATAAAAAATGTCCAAGAGTAAAAAAAGGTCGGCGTGGAAAAAATTGATGCTTTTTACTCGTAGGTAGGTTGTAGTAGGTTGTGATGGTCGTCGTAGGTAGTCGTAGATAGTCGTAGGTCAGTAAATGGTCCGAGAAAAAAAATGCAAACATGACATCATTTTATCACGTGATCATTTTCCACTCGTAGCTAGTCGTAGTTGGTCTTAGGTGTGGAAGACTGAGGTCGCGGGGGGTCGTAGGAGGTCATAGACAGTCGTAGGAGGTCTTTTACTTTGGCGAGCCAATACGACATTGACATTTTTTTCAACTCGTCTAGGGTCTTCTAAACTCGTGGATTAGATCATCCAAGTGGGACAGGCCCTTAATTCTGCTCCTAATCACTTCTGGAGTTATGATAGTTACCTGCCTTGGACATGGGTACAGGCTTTCACTTACCACAAGATGGCAACATTGGTCTGCTTTTGCAAGAGCAATGAATCCCACAAAATCCGGTCGCGATCTTTCGCATTGATAAATATTGCCCACAGGCCCGGTTCAGCACTTAGTTCAGGGATGATCCGTTTCTCAGTCACTGGGTGACGTTCAGTGATATAAATACTCAAAATAAACTGGGAGGGGGTGAATTAAGCCATGGCTTGTGATGTGCAGACCAAATTAATACCATAGATTTGTAATTGGAATTGGAATTAATTTATGAGCCAAGTATGTAAACATTCAGTTTTAACCTCTAGATAAAGTTTTTGCAGTGCTCACACTATGTTGGTTTTCTGTGTTTAGTAGCAGAAGAACTGTACGCCAGTGTTGCTATTACAGAGGAGGAAACCCCAAACAGCTACAGAGTGCTCTACGACTACACTGCCCAGGTAAACAAGACCCTTCTCTGTTGCCACTCTCTGGTGAGGCGCTGTCTCTCCTTGCAGAAGAGCCTTCTACACAAGTCTTTAAGAAGGAACTGCAGATGCTGGGAAATTGTTGCTTTACCTCCCCCCTTGACTCCATTCAAGGACCCAAGCAGTCTATCCAGGTGCGGCAGAGGTTCACCTGCACCTCCTCCAACCTCATCTATTGCATCCGCTGCTCTAGGTGTCAGCTGCTCTACATCGGCGAGACCAAGTGTAGGCTTGGCGATCGCTTCGCCGAACACCTCCGCTCGGTCCGCAATCACCAAGGAGGCTTTCCTCCCAATCAACTGTTCAAGCACTTTTGATTGCAACATGTGCCTTAATTTAGTTCAACAAAGAAACTGACAAGTTACTAAAGATCTCCCGGTGGCTCAGCACTTCAACTCCTCCTCCCATTCCGAATCCGACCTTTCTGTCCTCGGCCTCCTCCATGGCCAGAGTGAGTCCCACTACAAGTTGGATGAGCAGCACCTCATATTTCGCTTGGGCAGTTTGCACCCCAGTGTACGAACATTGACTTCTCTAATTTCAGGTAGTCCCTGCTTTCTCCTCCCCTTCCCAGCTATCCCTCAGCCCACTTGCTCCACCTCTTCCTTTCTTCTCCCCCCCCCCCCCCCCCCACCACCCACCACATCAGTCTGAAGAAGGGTTTCGGCCCGAAACGTCGCCTATTTCCTTCGCTCCATACATGCTGCCTCACCCGCTGAGTTTCTCCAGCATTTTTGTCTATCTTCTATATAAGTCTGCAGTGTGCAGGAAGGAACTGCAGATGCTGGTTTATAGCGCGGGTAGACACAAAATGCTGGAGCAACTCAGCATCTCCAGAGATGCTGCCCGACCTGCTGGTTCGATCCTGACTATATGTGCTGCCTGTGTGTACGTTCTCCCCGTGACGTGCGTGGGTTTTCTCCAGGTGCTCAGGTTTTCAACCACACTCCAAAGACGTACAGGTTTGTAGGTTAATTGGCTTGGTAAAATTGTAAATTGTTCCTAGTGTGTGTAGGATAGTGTTAGTGTGGGGGGATCGCTGGTCCTGTCCCTGTGCTGTATCTCTAAACTAATCTAAAGCTATTTGCAAAGTGAATCTTTTTTTTTTTGTCCCCGATAGTGACCCCAGAAATGTCCTCGAAAGACTGTAGAAGTGATCAATTTCTCCATTTGCTTGCTATAAATATAATATTTTCATAAGATAATAAACGTGTCATTTATATTGCTTTCCTTTGAATGGGATAGACACTGGGGGGAGGGGGGAGGAATTGGGGTCAGTTTCATGACCTGGGCTGCTGGTAAAATGAACGTGTACCTCCTGTGACTCAACCCTCTGCGTCTTCGTCAGAATGCCGATGAGTTGGACATTGCCGCTGATGACATTATCCAGATCACAGACGAGAGTGAAGATGGGTGGTGGACAGCAAGCCGGAACGGGCGGAGTGGCCTCGTCCCCAGAACCTACTTGGAGAAAGCCTGAGCTCCAAGGATGGCACAAATCCAGCTGCATGTCGATTGAAGAACAGGGAAACTTGTTGTAGCGGTCGATGGCGGCCGCCTGCTGCTTTGTTTTAACGTTTACGTGAGGTGATTGATTATATACTGTCGATGGTCGCACATTGTAGATTTATCACTTGTAGGCCAGTACTGTGTGGTAACTTAGACAATAGACAACAGGTGCAGGAGTAGGCCATTCGGCCCTTCGAGCCAGCACCGCCATTCAATGTGATCATGGCTGATCATCCCCAATCAGTACCCCGTTCCTGCCTTCTCCCCATATCCCCTGACTCCGCTATCTTTAAGAGCCCTATCTAGCTCTCTCTTGAAAGCATCCAGAGCACCCGCCTCCACCGCAGGCAGAGAGCGCGGATAACATTGGGTATAACATTGCTGCAGAAGTATATTATGCATTCCTGTGGGACGGGAATAACTTATTCCTACACATCTCGAATTTAAGTTCTTGCACTAATGAACTCCTGGAACTTTGTGGCATTCTGGTCTTCTTCCACTTTTGCCCTATTTGGCTACTGAACAGTGCATGTGTGGATATGTATTATAAAGCATCTACCCTGCACTTCTGTAGAAAGGAGCTGCAGATGTTGGTTTAAACCGAAGATAGACACAAAATGCTGGAGTAACTCAGCGGGACAGGCCGCATCTCTGGAGAGAAGGAATGGGTGACATTTCGGGTCGAGATCCTTCTTCAGGTAGCCCCGGCATTCCCTCTCTCTCTATCCCTCCCCCACACAAGTTGCACCAGCTTCTCATTCTCACCTAGCAAACAGCTAACAATGGCCTGTTTCCTTCATTATCGTTACTTTTTTGCATATCTTTCATTCATTGTTCTTTATCTCTCTACATCATCGTCTATATCTCTCGTTTCCCTTATCCCCTGACTGGTCTGAAGAAGGGTCTTGACCTGCAACATCGCACATTCCTTCTCTCCAGAGATGCTGCCTGTCCCACTGAGTTACGCCGGCTTTTTTTGTCCACCCAATGCTTGCCCACTGATCCCACCCACCCACTGATCCCAACTGTTCATGTGAACAACAAAGTTGTATCAGATTTGATCAATTAACCAGTTAATCAGGTTAACAATTATCAGACGTTTGATCAATTAACCAGCTCGGGGCAGTTTGTGAAAGAGTCCTCACCTTCATGAATGAATTAATGAGAGACTTTTAAGGAGAGTCCAAGAGCAATGTATAACCAATGCTGGAGATACCCAAAATAATTTTAAAATCAACTATTTACAAAAATACATACAAACCCACTACCATAATACAAAATAAACCAAATATTCTTAAATATTAAATCACTATTTCCCCATCCTTATTGAGAATACATTCCACCCCCCGTGGTGCCCAGCGAGCCCCCAGGGCGCCAGTGGACAGCGCGTAGTCCCTTTCTAGTATCACCCGGGCGCGGACGTACCCCCGGTAAAGGGGCAGGCAGCCGGCTCGGGAAGAGCCCTCGTCCGACCGGCGCCATGGCTCGCGGATGGCCAGCTTGGCCAGGCCTAGGAGCATCCCAACCAGGACATCCTCAGCCCTACCCTCTCCCCTACGCACGGGGTGTCCCAAGATGAGGATGTGGGTGTGAAGTGCAGCCAGAAGGCAAGGAGCAGCCCTTTTTAGATATTGGAACAGGGTCTGCAGCCTCACACACTCCGTGTACGCACGTGGAACACAGACTTTTCCAGCCCGCAAAAGTGGCAGGCGGCTGGCGAGTCTGTGAGCCGCGAGAGGAACAGGTTGCACGGGACTCCTTGGTGCAGTAGCCTCCACCCCAGGCCCCCGCTGTAGAGGGGGAGAATGCCTGCGTAGAGGGACCCCACTGCATGATCCAGCTTTGGTAGAGCAGTTGAAGAAGGATTCATCAAGTCGAGTTCTGTCTGCCTTCAGATCCCATTCTGGCAATCCAAGTGGTTAATTGTTCCCAGAAAATATCTTGGCAAAGAAATGCTGGAGTTTATCGATTCTGAATCTAGGATTGTCAATTCCTTTCCTGTATTCCTGAGGCGTGCAAAGGGTTTTATTGTACAGTGTTTAGTTTTAGATAGTCTAAGAATCATTGTGATTTCTAGCCGTTAGTTGGAATAAGTCAGAAAACACTTCCATTTTCCAAAATCATGTGTGTGTGTGTGTGCATAACACTGACTATCTTGCAGTTGTCACAATCTATCGTTATAGATTTATGTGAAGGTTTTAACATTGAAACTACTTATCGTGACATTTAAGCTGCAAAACTTGCAAACAGCCGGCTGTAGTGTTGCAGTTGCAATTTCTGGCCATGTAGCGGTGCAATGGAGCATGTTCTTGTGTTATAACTGTGTTCACCATTTCGGTGTGAGTAATAGGTGAATTTATAAGTATGTGTAATAGTACTGTTAAATGCTGGACTTGTTCGATGTGTGACATGGTAGCGAGAGCAGTATTCAGATCCTGTATTAAAAGTTGCATATAGTTTTATATAAATAGTGACAGTGAGAAAGTGACAAAAATCTCCACACAGTGAAAGTTTGTGATTTAAGTATTAACCGTTGTAAATAGTTAAGGAACCGAACTAATATATAGCCACAAGACTCATTTTATGTCTACCTGTCTCATTAGCAAATGCTTAATAAAGTTGGTTTATAATTTGCTTTTCAGTAATGGATGTTTTTTTTGGCTTCTTGAGAAAGCTGTTTTCAAGTCAAGTAAAGTTTATTCGTCACATACACATACGGGATGTGCAGTGAAATGAAAAGTGGCAGTGCTCGCGGACTTTGTGCAAAAAAACAAACAAACAACCAACAAACTAGAAACAGAATGGAACAGAATCACATGTTCTTTTTCATATTAAATATTGTGGGCGGTATTGTGGTACAGTAAAGTTAGTAGAGTTAGTCCCTGGTGAGATAGGAGTTTACAGTCCGAATGGCCTCTGGGAAGAAACCCCTTCTCATACTCTCCGTTCTCACAGCATGGCAACGGAGGCGTTTGCCTGACCGTAGCAGCTGGAACAGCCCGTTGCAGGGGTGGAAGGGGTCTCCCATTATCTTATTGGCTCTGGAGTTGCACCTCCTGATGTATAGTTCCTGCAGAGTTTTGACACTGATGATGGAATAGCTGTATCTCGCCTTTATAACTGCGTCCATTTTCAGAACCGTGCAGCTTAGCGACTGGCCCTTTGGCCCATCTTGTCCATGCAAGCGATGCCCATGTGAGCTGACCCCATTGGCCCGCACGAGACACAAAGTGCTGGAGTAACTACTCAGCGTGTCAGACAGCATCTGATGGGAGAATAAGGACAGGGAAAGTTTTGGGTCAGGACACCTCTTCAGTCTAAAGAAGGTGTCTCGACCCAAAACATCTCCTATCAATGGTCAAGAGAGACGCTGCCCAATCCGCTGAATTACTCCAGCACTTTTTTGTAATCCAACATCTGCAGTTCCTTATCCCTCTAACATTTTAGGTGGATATTGTATGATGGTTTCCTGCAGCTGCAGGTGGTATTTTTCAGCCATAGATGGTGCCAGAGGTCCACCTTGCATTTGTTAATCACACCACAAGTAAATAGTTGCAGTAAGGCACAGGAAGAGGCCCTTTAGCCCACAAAGTCTGTGCCAAATTCCAGGCACCCACCACTCTTGTGAAAAAAATTGCCAGAGACATCTTTAAACTTTCCCCCTCTCACTTTAAAGCTGTAATAGCTTTAAGGACCCACACCATCCTGGCCACACGCTCATGTCCCTGCTACCTTCAGGTAGAAGGTACAGGAGCCTGAGGACTGCAACGACCAGGTTCAGGAATAGCTACTTCCCCACAGCCATCAGGCTACTAAAACTGGCTCGCACAAAACTCTGAACATTAATAACCCATTATCTATTATTTGCACTTTAGCAGTTTATTTATTCATGTGTGTATTTATGTATATAATGGTATATGGACACACTGATCTGTTTTGTAGTCAATGCCTACTATGTTCTGTTGTGCTGAAGCAAAGCAAGAATTTCATTGTCCTGTCAGGGACACATGACAATAAATTCACTTGAACTTGAACAAATAACCACCTGTCTTTGACAACTCCACCCAGGGAACAAATTCTGACTGCCTGCCCTATCCAAGCCTCTCAATTTTACAAACTTCTATCAGGTTCTCCCCGGAGTCTCCAGCGCTCAAGAGAAAACTATCCAAGTTTGTCCAACCTCCCCTTATAGTTAATATACCAGCATCAACCAACTTACTTAACATTATAAATAAGTTTGGTACATTTTCAGGATATAGAATTAATTGGAATAAAAGTGAAATTATGCCTATAACTGGAATAAAAGTAAACATATTACAACAATTTCCGTTTAAAATAGTTACGGATAAATTTAAATACCTAGGAATTAATGTATCTAAATCTTATAATCCATTATTCAAATTAAATTATCCTCAGTTATTGGATAAACTAAACAATATTTTATACTGGAAAACACAACCAATATCAATGATTGGCAGAATAAATGCTATAAAAATGGTCTTTTTACCACAATTATTATATTTATTTCCAACTATCCCTTTATATCTCCCAAAATTTTTTTTCAAAAAAAATCGATTCTATTATTAACAGCTTTATTTGGGATTATAAAAATCACAGAATAAGTAAAAATCATTTATGTAAATCCAAGATAAATGGAGGATTAGCGTTACCTAATTTCTTATATTATTTTTGGGCGGTTCAGATTAAGAATATTAATTTTTGGCTGGTAAAAATGGACCAGGAACCAGCTTGGCTAAAGATGGAAATGGAAGACTGTTTACCATTTGATATAAGTTCGATTCTTCTTGCTCCAAGTGAAGTACAAAAAAAAACTTACGTGGATAACCCTATAATTTATAGCAATATACGTATTTGGAAACAAATAGTTATGACTTTACATCTGGATAATATGTCACTCTGTTTACCTATTATGAATAATCCTTTATTTAAACCTTCTATATTGGATAAGGGGTTTAGACACTGGAAAAATTTAGGAATTATAAGGATAGAACACCTTTACAGGAAAGGAAAATTTCTATCATTTCAAGAATTAAAAGATATCTATGGATTACACCCAAATAACTTGTTTAGGTATTTACAAATTAGAGACTATATCAAGTCAAACATGCAAGACTATAAGAATAGAGAGCAAGGATTATTGGATGAGTGGCTGAACAAGCACCCAAATACAGAAAAATTAATAGCGTGCATATATAATACTCTTTTGGATAGGGAAGTCAAAACAACAGAATCATACCGACAGATATGGGAAAATTAAATAGGTCTATCTATAATGAAAGACACTTGGGAAGAAAGTTTACAACGTATACACCGATGCTCATTAAATGCCAGACATACTTTGGTACAATTTAAAGTAATACATAGATTACACTACTCAAAAACTAAATTAAATAGAATTTTTCCTAACATTTCTTCTATTTGCGATAAATGTCAGAATTTAGTAGCCAACTTAACGCATAGTTTTGTAACATGCATAAAACTTAATAGTTATTGGGCTGATATTTTTGGAATCATCTCTGAGGTTCTTAAAACTAAATTGGACCCTGATCTCAAGGAGTCCCTGACTCAAGCTTAATATTAACAGTAAGTCAAAGAAACTTTCTTGATTACTGTTTGATAATTGGAAAAAAATTAATATTAAAATTCTAGAAGGGAACATTATCCCCCACAATCAAAATGTGGACTGTGGAAATGTCGGAGACGTTGCATTTGGAGAGAATTAGGTTTGTCCTAATGGACAAATATGAACTTTTTGAACAAATATGGTCTCCATTCATTGATTACTTAAAGGGGTAGCTGAGCTCAGCACCGCAACTCAATAAGTACCCTGGTGTAGGATTAGATGAAAAAAAGTATTGGGATCTGTATACATGTCTCAATAGATATTGTTATATGAAACTGTTCCATTCAATGTAAAGATGTATTCCTTTTTTTAATTTTTTATTGTATAATCATTTTTTTTTTAAAATTTTTCTTGTTTATTCTATTTTATTTGTTTATTTTTTATTATATAATCATTATTATTTAATCACAACGTCTTGATTATTGATTTATACTTTTACTTTTTTTTTCACTCCCTTACCTTCCCTAAAAAAAAATCAAAAACAGTAGCATATATAAATTATCCGGTAATATCTGTACAACGTTTGTGATAAGTCTGATTTGTATTTGAAGTACTGTTGTACCTTAGATAATATGCAATGCTTCTAATAAAAATATTAAACAATAAATTCACTTGAACTTGAACAAATAACCGCCTGTCTTTGACAGCTCCATCCAGGGAACAAATTCTGACTGCCTGCCCTATCCAAGCCTCTCAATTTTACAAACTTATATCAGGATCTCCCCGCAGTCTCCAGCGCTCAAGAGAAAACAATCCAAGTTTGTCCAACCTCCCCTTATAGTTAATACACCAGCATCAACCCAGGCAGAATTCTGGTAAACCTCTGCTGCACCCTCTCCAAAGCCTCCACATCTTTCCTATAATGGGGTGACCAGAACTGCACGCACTATTCCAAATGTATATGAAGGAACTGCAGATGCTAGTTTAAACCATAGACACAAAATGCTGGAGTAACTCAGTGGAACAGGCAGCACGTCTGGGGAGAAGGAATGGGTGACGTTTTGGGTCAAGCCAAATTAGACCTGAAATGTCACCCAATCCTTCTCTCCAAAGATGCTACCTGTCACACTATTCCAAATGTGGCCTAACCGGCGTTTTATGAAGCTGCAACATGACTTCCTGACTCTTATCCCGAACGCCGGGATAACTGGCTGATTTCTACTTTGGGTGTTCTTGTTTTAACCGGCACTGCTGAAGGAAATAGTGCAAGAATAACCTGCAACAACGAGGAGAGACAATTTCAGGTAGTCCCTGCTTTCTCCTTCTTTCCCCTCCCCTTCCCAGCTCTCCCACAGCCCACCGTCTCCGCCTCTTCCTTTCTTCTTCCCGCCCCCCCCCCCCCCCAACCCCCACATCAGTCTGAAGAAGGGTCTCGACCCGAAACGTCACCTATTTCCTTCGCACCATAGATGCTGCCTCACCCGCTGAGTTTCTCCAACATTTTTGACTACCTTCAATTTTCAAGCATCTGCAGTTCCTTCTTAACCTGCAACGGGGTGGACGATTGCAACCTTCACGTGGTCCGCCCTGTTTCGACTAATGCAATCAACTCGACGTGCACAAACGGAAGATCAAATAGAACAAGTTGTCCAACAACTTTAAGCTGTGCACGCCACACGAAAGAAGAAGAACCTGCAACAATGAGGATGTGCAGGCTCGAAGGGCCGAATGGCCTACTCCTACACCTATTTTCTATGTTTCTATGTTACCTGTGCTGTCGCAACTCATTTCCCCACCAAAAACTATGAATATATTATGTAATATTGCTAAAGACTACAGATACCACCACAATCTTTGCAACAGTGCTCTTTCACACAGCCATTGTACTTATCTTTAACATTCCAAGATTCCATTTTCATTAAGGTTCCAAGTTGGAGCCCAACACAGGCGACTATCTGCCCGCTCGCCAGAGACGCAGATCCACAATCACACATTACAATCGATCCACACTTAACTCTCTACTCCGACAACAACATTTCTTACTTTAACTATGATCTTAAACTCCTCTCAGATCTGTCCTTACTTCGACTCCTGGAAGTGTCAAGGGCCTATCCCACTTTTATCCCAATTTTCGGCAACCTGCTGTGACTATGACGGGTGCCGGCAAGTCGCCGAACAAAATCGCGTAAGTGTGACAGGCCCTTTACTCCCTTATCGTTTATCTATACACTTGTAAATGGACTGTCTGTAATCGTGTATTGTCTTTCTGCTGACTGGAGAGCACGCAACAAAAAGCTTTTTTCACTGTACCTCTGTACTTGCCAGGTTTTGTCCTACCCCCACTTCTCTTCCAGCTTTCTTCTCCCTCCCCCCCCCCCCACATCACAAATCGTCTGAAGAAGGCGCTTACTATGTTCTCCAAAGATGCTGCCTGATCCACTGAGTTACTCCAGCACTTTGTGTCCTTTTATTAAAAAAAATAAAGTACATCGTGAAAACGTCAAAGGCTGCTCACCCCAAATTAAAAAACCTAAAAATTGCTGGAAACACTTAGCAGGTCAGACAGTATCTGTGGAAAGAGAATCAAATTTCCAAGTTGAAAGCCCTTGGTGATACAATTGCTAAATGCTTATCACCGATTTTGAGCTGGATTCTCCTGGCAAGTAAAGGTCTCTGCTTTCAATTTAACCTCTGCCATCTCCCTTGGTGATTGTACACTAGTGCCTGTGAAGTGTCTGTGACTGCGAAAGCAGATTGCGAGCACCACTTGTAGCTTGAAGCTGGGAAAATGTACGAACGGCAACCTTTCCGGGCCTTTCCGTGGAATGACAATGCTTCTGCCCTCTCCACAAGGTCAACAACAATTAGAATAATTATCGTGGATTTCCCAGACATTCTCATGGAAATCAACACACACACGGCTTCAGCAACAGTAAAGCAGGAAGAGGGTTAGTGTGCATAGTCGTTTTACACGCTGTGTATAAGAGGCTCTCAGATGCTTTGTAACTTGACCCCCGATTTTTCTCTTTGAAACAAAGATCAAACCATTTTCAGCTACTAAATCTTCTAGCCACATGAGTGTAATAGATTATCTTTTACTGCCGAGCATCAAATTCCCCTTTTAACTAATGTTCTGGAAAGACGTTCCTGGCTCCCAAACAGTTAGCAACAATCATTGAATATTTGGAAATGATGTGGTTGCTTTGATTATCATTAAACACACACACGCTTGGTCCCAGGGTCGACATGAAATCATTAATACATCTCCATAGGAAATAACCACTGAATTTTTTTTGTAGAATGCTAAGCTTGTTAATTCCTCTCCATTTTCTGCTTCCATTACTAGTAAGAACTTTTGGTGGAATGAAAAATATAGCACGGAAATAGGCCCTTCGGCCCACCAAAAAAAATGGAGTAACTCGGCGGGACAGGCAACAACACTGGAGAGACGGAATGGGTGGCGTTACGGGTCGAGACCTTCCGCCCACCGGGTCCGCGCTGACCAGCCAACCCCGCACATTAATACTATCCTACACACACTAGCAACAATTTAACCGAGCCAATTAACCTACAGACCTGTACATCTGTGGAGGGAATGGACAAATGATGTTTTGGATCGGGGTCCTTATACGACTGATGGTAGTGATGGGGAAAGCTGGAAAAGAGGGGGTAATGTGGAGGGTAAAGCTTTGCAAATGATGGATGGATAAGATGAGGGGGGGAGGGGGGGGGGGGTTGACAGATGAGTGGAGTAAGTGACAAAAGCTAGAGTTGAAAAGGAGACAGAGGGATGCCAGGTAACGAGAATAGGATGGAAATATACAGCTAGGGGGAGGAATATGGGATGGATTGGGGAAGGGAAAGGAACAGGGTGACTTTTATATTGCACAACAGTATAACGATTTGTGTAAGAAGGAACTGCAGATGCTTGTTTAAACCGAAGATAGACACAAAAAAGTAACTCAGCGGGACAAGGGCAGCATCCCTGGAGAAAACGAAAGGGTGACGTTTCGGGTCGAGACCCTTCTTCAGACCAAAACATTTTATCGTATTGTAAGTAAATTGACTACCTGGAAGCCTAATGATTTTAAAAAACAAAAAATTAAAATGATATCTGGATGACACAGCTTGTAAATATTTGGCTTCAGCCATAATTGCTATTGTTCTCCAAAGGATTGATTCTGCTCAGCTCTGCGCTGGATCGTGCAGGAGTTGGGAGTTGCCGGGCAATACTTGGCTGAAGTGTCACCCTGACCCCATCATTCCGGTCACTGCAGCCTGGCACCAGTTGCAGGTTGGGAGGGTGTTGCACTGAGTGTTCTGTTACATTGCAGCTGGAAACAGGCTGGAGCCCTGCATCAAACAGTGAGGACAAAACCTGACGCAGAATACAGCCACAATTAAACTAATTAAGTTAACCACAGGCATAAAGGAAGAATTTGCATTTCTATAGAACTTTCCTTGACTCTGGAACTTTTAAGGCCTTTATTGTGTCAATGGTGTTTTGTGGTCTAGTCTACTGACCCTTGATCAGAAACTGGACTGAGATTGTTGACCTGCAATTGTAAACCTTTGCTGACCATTAATTCACATCTGACCCATTTTAGTTTAGTTTGGATGAGAGTCACGGCATTAGAAGCCAACCCAAGTCGATTGAGTGTGATTTATGTTCACAGGGAACAACTCAGCGGGTTAGGCAGCATCTCTGGAGAAAAGAATAGGTGATGTTTCGGGTCGAGAACTTGACCAGTCTAATGCCGAGTTACTCTTGCATTTTGTGTCTATCTTCGGTGTAAACTGGCATCTGCAGTTCTTCCTACACACTAGTTCTATGTTTATTTTGTGGGAGGAAACCGGAGCACCCGGAGAAAACCCACACGGTCACAGGGATGCTTTTGCAAAGTTTTATATCACCATTAAGCAGAGGGCTCACAACACTGTGGGTATAAAGCTCCATTTTATTTTCCTCTTGTTTTACATTTGTCTCTTCTAGTTTTTCTTCATAGAAGGTGTTGACATAGAAACATAGAAATTAGGTGCAGGAGTAGGCCATTCAGCCCTTCGAGCCTGCACCGCCATTCAATATGATCATGGCTGATCATCCAACTCAGTATCCCGTACCTGCCTTCTCTCCATACCCTCTGATCCCCTTAGCCACAAGGGCCACATCCAACTCACTCTTAAATATAGCCAATGAACTGGCCTCAACTACCCTCTGTGGCAGAGGGTTCCAGAGACTCACCACTCTCTGTGTGAAAAAAGTCTTTCTCATCTCGGTCTTAAAGGATTTCCCTCTTATCCTTAAGCTGTGACCCCTTGTCTGGACTTCCCCAACATCGGGAACAATCTTCCTGCATCTAGCCTGTCCAACCCCTTAAGAATTTTGTACGTTTCTATAAGATCCCCTCTTAATCTCCTAAATTCCAGAGAGTATAAACCGAGTCTATCCAGTCTTTCTTCATAAGACAGTCCTGACATCCCAGGAATCAGTCTGGTGAACCTTCTCTGCACTCCCTCTATGGCAATAATGTCCTTCCTCAGATTTGGAGACCAAAACTGCACGCAATACTCCAGGTGTGGTCTCACCAAGACCCTGTACAACTGAAGTAGAACCTCCCTGCTCCTGTACTCAAATCCTTTTGCTATGAAAGCTAACATACCATTCGCCTTTTTCACTGCCTGCTGCACCTGCATGCCTACTTTCAATGACTGGTGTACCATGACACCCAGGTCTCGCTGCATCTCCCCTTTTCCTAATCGGCCACCATTTAAATAATAGTCTGCTTTCCTGTTTTTGCCACCAAAGTGGATAACCTCACATTTATCCACATTATACTGCATCTGCCAAACATTTGCCCACTCACCCAGCCTATCCAAGTCACCTTGCAGTCTCCTAGCATCCTCCTCACAGCGAACACTGCCCCCCAGCTTAGTGTCATCCGCAAACTTGGAGATATTGCCTTCAATTCCCTCATCCAGATCATTAATATATATTGTAAATAGCTGGGGTCCCAGCACTGAGCCCTGCGGTACCCACTAGTTACTGCCTGCCATTGTGAAAAGGACCCGTTTACTCCTACTCTTTGCTTCCTGTTTGCCAGCCAGTTCTCTATCCACATCAATACTGAACCCCTAATACCGTATGCTTTAAGTTTGTATACTAATCTCTTATGTGGGACCTTGTCGAAAGCCTTCTGGAAGTCCAGATATACCACATCCACTGGTTCTCCCTTATCCACGATACTAGTTACATCCTCGAAAAATTCCACAAGATTCGTCAGACATGATTTACCTTTTGTAAATCCATGCTGACTTTGTCCAATGATTTCACCACTTTCCAAATGTGCTGCTATCCCATCTTTAACAACTGACTCTAGCAGTTTCCCCACTACCGATGTTAGACTAACTGGTCTGTAATTCCCCGTTTTTTCTTTGAAGGTGTTGCAGTCGACTACCGCTTGCAACCCAACCACCTCACTCAGGCTAGTTTACTGGAATATCATCCTCGGCGGTCACTCAAAATGAGAATGACTGTCCTCTTTCGGGAGGACGCCTGTGTGTGGCTTTGTTGAACGTGGAGACTGGTGCACGGACAGCCACCCCACGGTCCTTGACAGATCTGGGTCAGGATTCAGTGGCATGGAGTCCAAGACGACCAGGGATCCTTTTCTGCTGCAGCCTTCATCCGCCTTCCCAGCCGCTGTGACGCTCCACTAAGGTCAGCCATCGTCCTCCGCCTGTTCCACCGTTGAGGTCTTGGTTGGATTGCTCTTTGGCAGGGACCTCCCCGCCATGGGTGGCCCTACCAGGAGCATCGCTCCAGACGGCATCGCTCTCAGGACCACACAAGCTTCCCCACCACGGCAAGGTGACAATCCAGAGATACATCAGAGCAGAAGGGCATCTCATCAGCAGAGAGTGCTGGGCAGGCAGATACGCTGGACAATTCCTGTCCAAAATTGGCCTGGAGGCGCATAACCCAATGATATGATCACTCAATCCTCCCATTTTTAGTAACCCCCAGCCCATCTCTCTAGTCTCCCTCCCCCCCTTCCCTGGCGCACACCAATTTCTCCCACCATCCTTCCCAGTCAACCTGCTTCTTTTCCATTCTCTGTGCACTGACCTCCCATCCCTCATATGCCCTTTATTCCCACTCCATCCATATACCTCCCGCCGGCTTGACCTTTCACTCCTCCTTCTCTCTCCTTATCTGCCACGCTTTTGTCTCTTTTTCACCTCTGGCCTGCGTCACTTGCTTCCACCCATCTTCCCATCACTCCCCACCCCACCTCTCACCTGTGTCCACCCCATCACTTGCCAGGCTTTGTCCCGTCCCCAGCAGCATTATCAAGGACCCACTCCACCCAAGCCACGATCTCATGTCACTTATGCCATTGGGAAGAAGGTTTTGGAGCCCATAAATTAACGTCCAGGTTCAGGAGCAGCTTCTTCCAAACCACCCTCAAGCTATTAAACACTCCGAACTCCAACTAAACTCCAAACTACCTCGATTACATTGGGACTTTGGGCATTGTTTTTGTTTTTGCACTCTATATATTTTTAATTTATTGAATTTTTGTTTATTAGGGTATCAACCGAGTATAGTCATCCCTTCCCACCCAAACGACCCCCTCCCCTGGTACCTGCCCCTGCAACCGCAAAAGATGCAACACCTGTCGCTATACCTTCTTCCATCGACTCTGGGGACCCCGGCATTCCTTCCAGGTTAGTCAGAGGTTTACTTGCACCTCCTGCAACCTCATCTATTCTGTAACCGCTGTTCAAGATGTGGACTCTTATACATCAGCGAGACCAAACGCAGATTGGGCAATCGTTGGCGGAACACCTTCGCTCAGCCCAACCTTATCTCCCGGTTGCTGGACACTTACATTTCACTGTCCATCTTGTATGTGTATGTGACAAATGAAGTTAAGTCAACTTTAATTCTCCTTCCCATTCCTACACAGACCTTTCTGTCCTCGGTCTCCTTCATTGCCAGAGGCTAAACGCAAATTGGAAGAACAGCATCTCATATTTTGCAGCTGAGTGGCATGAATATTGATTTCTCTCACTTCAGGTAGCCCCGGCATTCCCTCTCTCTCTCTCTCTCCATCCTTCCCCCACCCAAGTCACACTAGCTTCTCATTTTCACCCCACAAACAGCTGACAATGGCCTGTTTCCTGTTACTTTTTTACATATCTTTCATTCACTGTTCTTTACATCTCCACATCACCGTCTATATCTCTCGTTTCCCTTATTCCTAACCAGTCCGAAGAAGGGTCCCATTCCTCTCCAGATATGCTGCCTATCCCGCTGAGTTACTCCAGCTTTTGGTGCCCATCTTCCGTTTTTTTTGTTTATGTTATTTATTAGAAGTACAGTAAATTACATCAATACACGTCCCGTATATATTATTACGTTTATTGCACCCCTTCGTTTTTAAAGCTATTAAAAAAGGATAGAAATTGAGAAAATAGAGAAAATGAGAAAGAATTGTGAAAGTGAAGCGTGACAAAATGAAAGACGACAGATTCCTTGGTCGAGGAATTAGAAAAAGGAAATTAAGAGATAGACCCTAGAAGAGAAGAAAGAAAAAGAAGAAAAAAGGAAAAGACAGTTGCTCTATTATAAACATCTCCCAAAAGGAATATACCAACGTGACAATTTTTCATCCCCCTATCTTCAATTTAAACCAGCATCTGCAGTTCCTTTTAACAGATAATATTTACATACCTGTTCTGCTGCTGCAAGTAATAATTTCATTGTTCCATTTCGGGACAAAAATATTCTTCACTCTTTACCTCTTTTTCAGTTTATTCCCCCTACTCACAGTCTGAAGAAGGAACCCGACCCAAAATGTCATCTGTCCATTTCCCTCCACAGCTGCTGCCTAACCTGCTGAATTCCTCCAGCCATTTGTGTTTCGCTCGTTTCCCTCCCCACCCCATGCCTTCAACTCTCCTCTCCTCTACAAACCCCCAATGTGAAACCAAATAGCCCAACACTAAACAGCATCTAAAGGGGCTGTCCCACTTTGGCGACCTAATTGGTGAGTTTAGAAGAGTTTGAAAAAATGACACGTTGAAGACCTCCTTCGACTAGGTTGAAGACCTCCTTCGACTAGCTACGACTAACTTCGGGAAAATTGGACACCGAATAGTGGAGAGTGAAGACGAACTCCTTCGACCTCCCTTCAACCTCTCTTCGACTATGATGAAGACTATGACTACCTTCGACTAACCGACCTACTACGACTAAAAAAAGTATAGATTTTTTCCATGGCGACCTTTTTTACTCGTGGGCATTTTTTAAAATATTGAAAAAACGGCACGACCTAGCTGAGGCCTCGAGTACGAGGAGACCATTCTCGAATTTGAAGGAGAGTTACACAGACCTCCTACAACCTCGTGTCGACCATGCTGCGAGTATGAGTCGATGGCAAACTTGCCAGGACTCACGGATTAGGTCGCCCAAGTGGGACAGGCCCTTAAATGTTTCACCTTATTCAATCCACTTAATTATTCAGGTGTTTAAGATCTCCTGGGCAATGGAAGGTGAGCAGGCGAGGTGGGGAAGCGATGGAAGGCAGAAGAAATGATGGCAGAGAAACACCAGGAGAAAGAGCAGGCACCTTTGAGGTGACCTCCGATGTTAAAAATTCCAGCAAAATTTATTTTGAATGCAAAGGATTAATGCAGCTGCCCAAAGGGTTTCTACAGCTATATTAATAGCAAAAGGATAACGAGGGATAAATTTGGACCATTAGAGAACCAGAATGGACAGCTATCTGCAGAGCCAAAAGAGATGGGGAAGATTTTGAACAATTTCTTTTCTTCGGTATTCACCAAGGAGAAGGATATTGAACGTACACAAAAAGCTGGAGAAACTCAGCGGGTGCAGCAGCATCTAAGGAGCGAAGGAGATAGGCGACGTTTCGGGTCGAGACCCTTCTTCAGAACTCTGAGTTAAGGGGAAAAAGTAGAGTAGCTATGGAAACTATGAGATTCAAAGGGGAGGAAGTACTGACACTTTTGAAAAATATAAAAGTGGATAAGTCTCCAGGTCCTGACAGGATATTCCCTAGGACATTGAGGGACGTTAGTGTAGAAATAGCAGGAGCTATGACAGAAATATTTCAAATGTCATTAGAAACGGGAATAGTGCCGGAGGATTGGCATACTGCGCATGTTGTTCCATTGTTTAAAAAGGGTTCAAAGAATAAACCTAGCAATTATAGACCTATTAGTTTGACGTCAGTGGTGGGCAAATTAATGGAAAGGATACTTAGAGATAATATATATAAGCATCTGGATAAACAGGGTCTGATCAGGAACAGTCAACATGGATTTGTGCCTGGAAGGTCAAGTTTGACAAACCTTCTTGAATTTTTTGAAGCGGTAACTAGGGAAATTGATGAGGGTAAAGCAGTGGATGTTGTCTATGTGGATTTCAGTAAGGCCTTTGACAAGGTTCCCCATGGAAGGTTAGTTAAGAAGGTTCAATCTTTGGGTGTTAATGGCGGAGTAGTAGCAAGATGGATTCAACAGTGGCTGAATGGCAGATGTCAGAAAGTAATGGTGGATGGCTGTTTGTCAGGTTGGAAGCCGGTGACCAGTGGGTGCCTCAGGGATCTGTGTTGGGTCCACTGTTGTTTGTCATGTACATCAATGATCTGGATGATGGGGTGGAAAATTGGATAAGTAAGTATGCAGATGATACTAAGATAGGTGGTGTTGTGAATAATGAAGTAGATTTTCAAAGTCTACAGAGAGATTTGGGCCATTTGGAAAAGTGGGCTGAAAGATGGCAGATGGAGTTTAATGTTGTTAAGTGTGAAGTGCTACATCTTGGCAGGACAAATCAAAATAGGACCTACATGGTAAATGGTAGGGAATTGAGGAATGCTGTGGAACAGAGGGATCTAGAAATAACTGTGCATAGTTCCCTGAAGGTGGAATCGCATGTAGATAGGGTGGTAAAGAAAGCCTTTGGTGTGCTGGCCTTTATAAATCAGAGCATTGAATATAGGAGTAGGGACGTAATGTTAAAATTGTACAAAGCATTGGTAAGACCAATTCTGGAGTATGGTGTACAATTTTGGTCGCCTAGTTATAGGAAGGATGTCAACAAAATTGAGAGAGTACAGAGGAGATTTACTAGAATGTTGCCAGGGTTCCAGCAACTCTGTTACAGAGAAAGGTTGAACAAGTTAGGTCTTTATTCTTTGGAGCGCAGAAGGTTAAGGGGGGGACTTGATTGAGGTCTTTAAAATGATGAAAGGGATAGACAGAGTTGACGTGGATACGTTTTTCCCATTGAGGGTAGGGAAGATTCAAACAAGAGGGCATGACATGAGAATTAAGGGACAGAAGAGTCGGGGTAACGTGAGGGGGAACTTCTTTACTCAGAGGGTGGTGGCTGTGTGGAATGAGCTTCCAGCAGAAGTGGTGGAGGCAGGATCGATTTTAACATTTAAAAGTAAAGTGGATAGGTATATGGACGTGAAGGGAATGGAGGGGTATGGTCTGAGTGCAGGTAGATGGGACTAGGGGAAAACAAATGGTCGGCACGGACTGGAAGGGCCGAGAGGGCCTGTTTCCGTGCTGTAATTGTTATATGGTTATATGGTTAAAAATCATTAGCTTCCCTGAAGCTCAAACTGCTTTGAGAAATACAAAACACTGTAATCATTCACACTGGTGACCATGACTTATAAATAAAAAGGAATTTAACCGCCATCACATTTACTGTTCTTATTTAGGACCTTAGCGTAACCATGTCTGCAAATACCAGGCACATCAGAGATAAACACTCTGAGCTCCCGAGGGACCAAAGTAGTCATGTGTTTAAAGTATTAAAATGTATTTACGAAACACTTTCCACAAACTCAACGGTTCAATGTACTTTACAGCAAGTGAAAGGTACTTCAGAAGTAGGGACATTTGCTACAATATTTCCTACATGGCAAATTATTTGTCTGCGACAAACCCACATTATAGGGGAGGAAACAATTGGGGATAATTTTGGGGACAAGGGTCAAATTTTACTTGAAAAATGTTGAATAGACGAGGGCTTTGTCAATCATCTCCACATCCCACAAAACATGTTTGAAGAAGGGTCCCAACCAGAAATGTCACCTGTTCATTCCCTCCACAGTTGCTGCCTGACCTGCTGAGCTCCTCCTGCACTGAAGATGCAGGAATCTTGACCAAAACACAGTTGCTTGTTTCTCCAAAACAAAAATCTTCAAGTCAGACACAGAGGTGGGGAAACTAAGCAGGTCGGACACCAATTGTGAGGGTGACATTTCGTATCTGCAGAAGGATCCCGTGCCAATATGTCACTTCCTCATTCCCTCCACAGATGCTGCCCGACCCACTGAGCTCCTTTCGCACATTTGTGTTTTAATCAGAAGGTGGATGTTTTAAGCATCTGACCGCACTCAAACCAGAGGGGAAAGAAATAGCACACGTTCAGTTTCAACACTCTTTATATTCATTAATTCAGTTCACATATCGTATCCTTGCTACAAGGCTGCATTATTTCAAGAGACATTTTAAAACGGTTCATCAGAACTCTCACTACAAATACAGCAAACTGGGAAATAAAACTATACAATGTAAAATACCTTGATAGTACACAGTAAAACTAAAACAAAATTCAGGTTATAGATTAGAGTTGATGCTTAAATCTTGGAAGATCAGGCTTTTGAAACAATTCATAGTTATTTCTGATTATAAGTTCCTTGATTGCTATAGTATTAGTCATTTTTGTATGGTTTAATCTCAACTAGTTCTACAGCCTCAGATATAGCTATTGTGTGTACACTTGTGAGGATTAACCCCAGCAGCTCAGACTGTAAGATGTGCTTTAAATTTACTTTATATACACAAAAAAAAAGGAGAACCACTTTTGTGCCATCGACATACATGGTCACAATCCAACCCGAACTTCCAGTGGTAAAAATGGCTGAGCCATTTTGAATATGGAAGGGATGTTGGGGAATGGTGATGGGAGGAGTAGAGGGGCAGAGGGAAGGGAAAAGAAACAGAATACCCAGGAAGCAGATTATGCATAGGTTCCTCCGGGGATGAGGGGCTCGTAGGCAGGGTCCCCGGTCCTCCTGCACAGCACCACGAAGGCACACAACATGCCCAGCAACTGGAAAACAGCAAATATTAAACAGCATAAATTGAAAGGGAAAATTCTCACCTTTAAGTGAACAAACTCATCAAGATCAATAACCAGCACATTATTTTGCCCGCTGCTTCAATAAGCGCAGGCAATTTAAAATGAAACAAATCATTTCAGTGAGAGCAAAGAAAAAAATCAATTTCACAAGTTCATTCCCTACCTGGGCAAACAAGATCACAAACTGATACAGGTGAAGACAGACATTTTTGTTCAAGCAGACCAACCGCAAGTCCCTTCTAAATATTTTTTTCCAGCGGGTAAAGCATTTGCATCTCCTCGAGGATGCCCATTCCATTGGCAAGATTGTAGTTACTCGACTAGTAATCTCAAAATACAAACAAGTGTCCTATTTATTAAAGAACTTAAAGGACGCCAGGGTGACACAGAGGTAGAGTTGCTGCCTCACAGCGCAAGAGACCAGAATTTGATCCTGGCTGCGGGCGCTTGTCTCTACGTTGTCCCCGTGACCTGCGTGGGTTCGCCGGTTTCCCCCCACACTACAGGTTTGTAGGCTAATTGGCTCAGTATAATTGTAAATTATCCCTAGTGCGTGTAGGATAGTTATAATGTGCAGGGTAGGCACAGACTCGGCAGGCCGAAGGGTCTGTTTCTGTGCTTAAATCACAAACAACATGCATGTTAACCACCAAAATAGGACAGGGCATGGCTGCATGCCAAACAGTAACTGTAATATATAGCACGGCCATTCTTTGGTTGAGCATTTGTTGAGAGAGGCTCTTGTATAATGGAATAATATGCGAATTACGTAATTGAGGCAAAACTGCTCCACCCAACCTCCTGCTACACGTAAGGCGCAGAATTGATCACCACTCAACCCGACTACAGAACGTGGTTTCAAAAACCTGTAGTGCAGCAAATGTTTAATTTATGAAGTGGTTGCTATGTTATAAAGCATAGCCTCGAGATTCTTCCCAGAGATTAAAAAAACACCAACACCAAGCACTCTAAAGAAATCAGGTGACTGTGGATTAGTCAGAGATTTAGGTCTTAACAAACAATTTTTTTTTAATAAAAGGGAGAAGCAGAGGAGGATTTAGTAAAGCTGTGGAACGGAATGGATAGATTTACAGATAGCAAGTGCGGAATGGTTTCCACGCCAGTGAGCCACATGAGTGGCAAGGGTGGGGGATACATTCAATACTGAATGTCGGATGGAGTTTGGTAAGGATCATGTATTGTATATATTTATTTCTCAAATAAAGTATATTTTGAAATTTAAAAAGTGAGGAATGAAGGATTGCTGAACAAGATTTCACATATTTCAGATTTCACTTCTGTCAAGAGTCAAAACCTAGTCAATGGATTTAATCCCATGACTGCGTGGGTTTTGCCAGGGTGCTCCGGGTTCCCCCACATGCCCAAGATGTACAGGTTCATTGGCTTTGGTAAAGATTGTAAATTGCCCCTAGTGTGTAAGATAGTGCGAGTATACTGCGATTGTCGGTCGGCACAGACTCGGTGTGCTGAAGGGCCCGTTTCCGTGCTGTTTCACTAAACTAAAGTTACAAACACCACACCGGCGGCCCCCCTGGTCAGGATTGAACCCGGGTCTCTGGTGCTCTCCTGCTGTATTGCAGGATATATTAGTGTTCCAGGATTTTAAATTGTCCAAGCTGTAACTGACTCCAAAGAATCTCCTGCATGTCCCCTGTCTATAAGCAACATCGAGGGTTAGCCAAATGAAAACCTCAGATGTTTAAGGAATCTCAATTTCCTGGCAATGCTCAGTTAATCCCATTATAGGAGCAAGCATCAAGTACAGAGCCACGTTGACAGTTGGTATCCTTACTGACAGCAGCTGCTGGCATGGTGAACACAAAACCCATACAAAATTGAAAATGCATCAACTGCCAGGAGTGGATCAAGACTGCAATCAAATAGATAAGTTCAGACAGCAGTCAACTCAATTTGGCTTCACGCTGGCAATTGCAATGTAATGCAACACCCTTAGATTACCACCTTATAATAATTTCTGGCCATGCAGAATTCTAGATTACAGTTATGTCTAACTGTAAGCACATTGGCTATGGTGATCAAGACTAGTCCCTTCACAATGGAAAAACAATGGAGGTTTTGCAATCAGGGTTTTAACTGCAAAGTTTAAGATTAGACTTAAAATTATTCAAAGCTGTAGCAAAAATAACACACTATAACTACTCTGAAGAAGGGTCTTGACCCGAAACGTCGCCTATCTCCTTCGCTCCTTAGATGCTGCTGCACCCGCTGAGTTTCTCCAGCCTTTTGTGTACACACTATAACTACAAACGATTTCAGATAAGCTCAGGTTTTCTTTTCGATATTGGGCGGCACGGTGACGCAGCGGTAGAGTTGCTGCCTTACAGCGTCAGAGACCCGGGTTCGATCCTGACTATAGGTGCTGTCTTTACGGAGTTTGTATGTTCCCCCCGTGATCTGCGTGGGTTTTCTCCGATATCTTTGGTTTCCTCCCACACTCCAAAGATGTACAAGTTTGTAGGTTAATTGGCTTGGTATGAATGTAAACTGTCCCCATTGTGCATAGGATAGTGTAATGGGCCTGTCCCACGTACGCAGTTTTTTCGGCGATTTGCCGGCACCAGTCAAAGTCACAGCAGGTTGCCTAAAATTTTCAACATGTTGAAAATCCAGCGGCGGTCAGAAAAAGGTATGACTCTTTGGGCGACTACTCACGACCATACAGGCGACATGTCCTTTGTGCACCTGGGAGGTGAGGGGTGGGGGGCATGAGTTCGTTGGAGGATCCCCACAGTCTGCTCCAAGATTGCCATTCACAGGTCCAGGCAATAGTATTTTTTATTTTTTTGCACTAGCTTGTCACGTGTACTTGAGGTAGTGAAAAGCTGTTTTGTTGCATGCTATCTAGTCAACGGAAAGGCTATACATGATAACAATGAAGCCGTCCATAGTGTACGTTAAAAAGATAAAGGGAATAACGTTTAGTGCAAGATAAAGTCCAATTAAAGATAGTGCAGGGTGTCCAATGTGGTAGATGGTTTGTCAGGATCGCTCTCTAGTTAGTGATAGCATGATTCAGTTTCCTGATAACCGCCGACAGATAGTCGGTCCCACTTCTGAGGATAATACAATCCCTGAATGTCCCTGTAGAGAGAGCACAGGGCGAAGAATTGTTCTATGAACACCTTCTGGAACTCTGTGCTGCGGGGGCTGGAGTACTTCCTGGACAAGGGTGGCAATGTTTTAATTTGATGTTTTAATTTAATGAGTATTTGTAAATCCAGAGTTGAGAACTATGTTAATGTTGTGAATATTTTAAGATGAGGATGTAAAGCATTGTTAAATGCATTTCTTTTCCTCAAATGTTTGATGCGTGCAAAGTGAATGCACAAAAGGCTGTTCATGCTCAGCAAGGGAGAGAATAAAGCTTGGATACTGGGAGGTGGGGTGGGACAGAGCCACCCAGCACAATGCTCGATTGTTAGGCCGAGTAATTCACCAACCACAAATAAAGTCGGTCAACAATGTGAAGCAGATCACAATAGGTAAAGGGATGTGTTCTACGCTGCTTCGTGCAAACTTTTCCCACACTCTAAATCTAATTCCAAAGCAGAAGTCACTGGAGGCCAGCTGCCCATTAGCAAAGCAGTCACGCAAACAAAAAAAAAAGCTGCCCTTTGAAGCGCAATAGAAAGTGGACAAGATTACCGCGATGGTCTTTTGATGTAGACTGCAGCACCTCAGACTCTGCAGTCGGTTTGTGATAAACCTCCACAAGGCAATTTTTTTATTTTACAGCTCCATAAGAAATAACACAATGGCCAAGGGATATTTGTCGTTGTCACACAACATTTTTTTTCTACCAGTAAATGTGTTTTAGGTTGGTAATCAAGTATTTTTGAAATGTTATAGGTAAACGTGACATGTCACATTGGCATAAATTTCAAGAACTGATAACTGCAGATTATTGCACTTAAGTCTGCACTTTGAACAGGGATTCAGTTTTAAACACAAATTAATAAGTGACTTAAATGGTTTCCAATAAAATGTAGCAACCATTTTATTTGGAAAATACGACAAAATAATGCCAGCTTAATTTGTTCGCCTGTCCAAGACAAGTGTGGCAGAGCTAAAGTCCTTAATGCGTTTTAATTGCCAATGAAATTAAGTTTATTTTCCTTGCTTGGCAATTCTACTTCTGTGGAATACAGTCCAACAGCACCGCACCAGTCACCTTTACTCATGTTATCTCAGACAGTGTACGCCTTCATATATCAGAGTCAGGTGTCATTCATACCTGGTTCAAAGCCAACAGGTGCATATTTGACGGCCTGCAAACGCAAAAATCCGACAAGGCTCATAAGATCAATAGAACAGTCTAAGAGTGGTGGAGGTCTCGACAAAACACTTTTGGAAGGATGAACCCAGGTGCATGATCGATGTTCTTAAATTTCTCCCTTTGTCCACTATGATTCATTGTAATCTTATTTATTGTTGGCTGGTATCGGGTTGGGAGCTGTGGTCTTCAGGAGGCAAAATTAGTTATTCATATTTACACTCCCCGACCAGCTGACTAACCAGCTGCTCCCTGCAAATACCACTGATAAAAGATAAAAGAAGTTGGATTAGTTCCAACTTCGATCTGAGAACTCCAATCCACTCACAATTAGAGAGTAACTCGATGGGATATGCAGCATCTATGAATAGAAGGAATGGGTGACATTCCGGCTCGAGACCCTTCTTCAGACTGGAGAAGGGTCTTGACCTGGAACGTTACCCATTCCTTCTATCCAGAGATGCTGTCTGTCCCCCTTTATTGCAATTTGTTGTCCCAGTGCTTGAACTATTTCTTAAAGAAAACAGCTTTTCCAATTACCCTTTTTAACCCTGTTATGATTTTATACATGTCCATCAAACCTTCTCTCAATCTTTTTTTGCCCCAAGAACCATCCCAGCTTCTCTAATCTAATTCCGTTTAAATCTATCGTCCCCGGAAACATCATGTTAAGTCCAAATACGACTGAACTCCTGTAAATTGTTATTGCTGAGGAATGACTTAATTATTGGATCTGAATCCTGCATAGCTCCAGGTTGAAAACAGAAACCAATGCAAGCTATTCCATTTTAGCCACCTGGATTGCTAGAAGATTGTAATGTGATAATACTAGACAGTGTATATTGACCCCAGTATTTAAAGGAAAACCAACCCCATCTGGCAATATTGGTATTCCAGTGATGTACAAAGTCAAATTGAGCAATCAATGTTTAGGATTGTGTATGAATTTAAAAAAAAACCCATCAACTATGAGAGGGCATTGGCATATTATAAAGGCTGAAAGAAAAGATTGTTGGAGTTTTCCATGCCTCCGAATGTACTTAATTTCCACCAAGATAAGCTTTCCCCACAATGCGTGAAAGATAATTCATCCAGTCTGCAATCACGTACATTTAATGTGGAAATGCAACAGCATTCAAAGCAACACACATGTTTAGGAAATATTGGATGATATGGGGTAAAGCTTAATTAGCACAAAGTTTTGTCTTGTTTTTTTTTAAAAAAAAGCATATTTATCACGAAAGAATAAAAAGTGTTCCATAAAAACTTGCACGAAACTATTTCTTTTAAAAAAGGAAAATGGCTTTCTATTGATAAACTTGGAGAGACAACTGTTGCCCCCTCTGCTGCTGCAGACAGAGGATTAGTGTTTTAACATAACAAATGGTATACAGAAGTAGCCAGCAATGCATGTAAATCTGCAGAAACAAAGCTGCCGTCATAAAGCTGCTTTTCACTATGAGAAATGCAGGTCAGTTTTTAACGACCACCAGTTTTTCTGCGAAGGAAAATTCAGGGAGAGGCTGATAAACGCTGCTCTGTACTTTCTCTTTTGGCAGATCTGTGGTACATTGCCAGCATTTTCAAATTTTAATATTTATGAATATTGCAAAGTAATTGATGCGGCGTTTAGTTCCAAAATGAGAGGAAGCCCCTCGGCAGAGAGATGAACCAACTCTTCTGCAAAGAATTTGGGCATGGGAGTATTTTTGTGATTGCCAAGGCTCACAACTTTAACCTCAAAAACTAATAGGAGGAATGCCTGCAGGCTGTGAAAGCCCAATGAGAGAAACAATACCAGGTTATTTAAACCATCCCAAATGGAACTGCGCCAAAAGCATAAAAGTACCCACAATTAGGCATTAATTGCCTATGCCGTGCATGAGGAGAGGCAGGAGGAAAACTTTCAGACTGTTGAGCTTGTTCTGACATTTAAAGCCACATGTGCGATCTTCCATCTCAAACATCATTTCCTTTCCCGATCCTCACATCACTCAATTCCTTTAATACCAATAACCTAACAATCCCGGTGGGCAGCGGTAGAATTGCTGCCTTACAGTGCTTGCAGCGCCGGACACCCGGGTTCAATCCCGACTACGGGTGCTGTCAGTACGGAGTTTGTACGATCTCCCTGTGACCTGCATAGGATTTTCTCCGAGATCTTCAGTTTCCTCCCACAATCCAAAGAAGTACAGGTTTGTAGGTTAATTGGGCTTGAACATTGAATTTTCTCAATTCTGTTAACCCTTGCTGTCTCCTCCCCTTCCCACCTCTCCCTCAGCCCTCGGGCCCTGGCATTCCCTCTATCTCTATCTCCCTCCCCCACCCCAGTCGCACCAGCTTCTCATTTTCACACCACAAACAGCTTACAATGGCTTGTTCCCTTTATCATCGATACTTTTTTGCATATCTTTCATTCATTGTTCCTTATCTCTCCACATCACCGTCTATATCTCTCGTTTCCCTGATCCCTGACCAGTCTGAAGAAGGGTCTCGACCCGAAACGTCGCCTATCTCCTTCGCTCCTTAGATGCTGCTGCACCCGCTGAGTTTCTCCAGCTTTTTGTGTACCCTTGTAGGTTAATTGGTTTGGTATAAGTGTAAATTGTCCCTAATGTGTGCAGGATAGTTTTAATGTGTGGGGATCACTGGTCAGAGGAAACTTGGTGGGCCGAAGGGCCTGTTTCCATGCTTATCTCCAAACTAAACTAAAAAATAAATGCAATAAAAGTCTCCACAGCACTCTTCGATAGAGAATTCCAAACATTTACTGCTCTGAAAAAAAAATCTTCATTTCAGTTATAAATAGCCTACGCTCACCAGAAGGGACCATCCATGCCCTATCGCTCTTGCAAGCCATCCAAGAATTTTGTATTTTCAAGGAGATCAACTTTCATTCTTCTAAGCAAGTACAGACTCAAGTGTGTATTTAATGGACCCGACTGCTTAAATTGTGCACAACATTTCAGGAATGGTCTCACCTAGAGCGTGTACAAGTGAGCAGTCTGAAGGGTCCCAACCAAAAACGTCGCTTATCTATTCCCTCCATGGATGCTGCCTGACCCGCTGATTTATTCCAGCACTTTGTGTTTTGAGTGATATTGCATATTATCCTAACGGCTGCTTTTCCCCCCCAACTCTAGCACAGTGGCTGCAGCATGTACCATCTGCAAAATACAGTGCAGATATTCCTCTACTTTACTCCAAACACCACCTCTCAGTCCTGGGATCTTTATAGTAAAACAACGCAATGGCAGCAGGGACAAAGGACCACTACACCCCACAGATAACCTTCAAGTCGCAAGATGCTTTGCAATCCTTTACAGTAGTGGCCTACATCTCGGAACTTGAGGGTGGTGGGTATATGGAACAAGCTGCCAGAGGAGGTAGTGGAGGCAGGTACGATAACAACATAAAAGATATTTGGATAGGTATATGGATAGGAAAGGTTGAGAGGGACATGGGCCAAACGATGGCAGGTAGGTCTAGTGTTGATGAGGTATCTTGGACGGCGTGGCAAATTGGGCTCAACAGCCCGTTTCCATGCTGTATCACTAGACCTTCAAGCATTGGAAGGAACTGCAGATGCTGGTTTACACCGAAGATAGACACAAATTGCAGGAGTAACTCAAAGGGACAGGCAGCATCTCTGGAGAGAAGGAATAGGTGACGTTTAGACTGAGAGTCAGGGGAGGGGGAGAATAGAGATGTGGAAGGGCAGGGTGTGAAAGCAGATGATGCTAAGGAAATGTAGAATGGTTCAGAGCTAGCTGAGAGGAATGTTACAATGTGGCATACAATCAGTAATATTTCATCTTTAATATTTAATCTGGACAGGAGAATTGGTCAGAGATCTAGTAGGAGGGAGGGATGGGCGGACAGGGAAAGCAAGGGTTACTTGAAATTAGAGAAATCAATATTCGTACCACTGGGCTGTAAGCTAACCAAGCAAAATATGAAGAAGGGTCTCGACATGAAACGTCACCCATTTCCCTCGCTCCATAGATGCTGTCTCACCCGCTGAGTCTCTCCAGCATTTTTGTCTACAAGCAAAATACGAGGTGCTGTTCCTCCAATTTGCGTTGGGCCTCTTTTTGACAGTGGAGGCGGCCCTGGATTGAAAGGTCAGCATGAGAGTGGGAGGGGGAGTTAAAGTGTTTAGCAATCCGGAGATCACATAAGTCTAGGAGGACCGAGCGAAGGTATTAATCGAAACGATTGCCGAGCCTGCGATTGGTCTCACCAATATATAGTCCAAACCTGGAACAGCGGATACAGTGGATGAGGTTTGTGGAGGTGCAAGTGAACCACTGCCTCACCTGAAAGGACTGTCGGGGTCCTTGAACAAAGTCGAGGGAGGAGGTATAGGGACAGGTATTGCATCTCCTGCGGTTGAAGGGGAATGCACCTGAGGTGAGGGTGGTTTGTGTGGGAAGGGATGAGTTAACCAGGGAGTGCGGAGGGAATGGTCTCTGTGGAAAGGTATGGAGATGGGAAGATGTGGCTAGTGGTGGGCTCCCGTAGGTGGCAAATTTGTTGGGAGGATTATGTGCTGATTGTCGTGAAAGGTGAGGACTGGGGGGGATTCTGTCCCTGTTGTGACTGGGCGGAGTGAGAGCAAGAGCGGAGCTGCTGGGTACCGAGGAGACACGTGCGGGTGCCTCATCTGTGATGGAAGAAGGGAATCCCCATTCCCTTTTTGCCTAGCAGTTGATAGCAAGTTTCCTTTGGGAACATTGTAAATTGAGTACTGGACACCAGTAGTTGTAGCACCGTACTGTGCATAAAGGCTGCTTGGGACTGATAAATGGAAGTGTAGACTTTCACCACAATTCAAAAACAAAATCAATAATTTATGGCTATGAACACAACTCAAAGGAACAAACTACACAACCAATATTTACAACTGAATGTTTGATGCCATGAGATAACCACAAGTTATTGTGCTATTTTGCAAATAGAATATGAACTTTAGTGAGGGGGTGACATGTTAGCAGACGACCTTTTATTGATTTAAAAAAATCCATGGCTATAATTATTGGCTATGACATGACATTGCATTATGTTCATGTCAACAAACACTTTCTGTCCCATGTACATCAGTCAGACTCAGAAGGTCAAACGCCATCATTCTTTATAGTGCAAGTTGCCAATGTGAACCTGGATGCAAAATGCTACCACAATACAAGGTTTTTTTATTTTTTAAAACAGGCAACGTTATAGTGAAATTCAACATGGACAGCTTCTTCGGTCCACTGAACCTGTACTGAGAACCTATTTACACAAATCCCCGCATTGATCCCTTTTTAAAAAAAAAATTCTCCCCACATTCTCTTCAATTCACTACTTACCTTTGCTATTTACACCGGCCAATTAACCTATCTACATCTTTGCGATGTGGGAGGATGTTGGAGCAGCCAAGAGAAATCCATATTCTTAGTCAATTTCTGGATGTGGGCACATTTTAGGAGGAATTGCTGGATAGCAATCAAGGGAGTACATTTTCTTTCTTCACTGCTGTTTCAATCGTGGTTAATATTACAATGCCGCTGTTGTCTTCCATGTTTAAAAATGTAACTTTCAACCACTTAACAGCTCCACAAAGCTGCATTACCAAAACAATCAGGGTCTCCTCACCTTTGGGGTAATTGTTATTTTTCCCTCGCCTTTTCAACTTGGGTAACGGCAAGGTCAGAATTCATATTCATTTATCTCTACTTAACTTTGGAGCAGAGTTTAGTCTTGCTCCTGTAAAGTTACCATAGACAAATTCTGTTGACTGCGTCAACTGCATCAGCAGTGTGAAGTTCCTAGGACTCCACCTGTCAGATGACCTGACGTCCACGACCAACACCACAGCACTGGTCAAGAGAGCCCAGCAGCAACTACACCCTCTCCGAAGACTACGGAAAGCAGGTCTCCCCACTGCACACCTACGAACTTTTTGTAGCGGGACAATCAAGAGCACATTAACCTACGGCATCACCTCCTGGTTCGGGAGCTGCAAGGCATACAACTGGACAGGATTGTGAAGACCGCCAGCAGGATTATTGGTGCTCCACTCCCTTTATTGCTGGACATATACAGGAAGAGATGTATCACATATTCTCCATCCTGCCATCTGGGAAGAGGTACAGGAGCATCAGCTGCAAAACCAGCAGGATGCTCCTCAGCTTCTTCCCGCAGGCAATTAGACTGATAAACGGACTTTGCCCCCTGCCAAAGTATCGCGCACCAAACACCAACCTGGACACACTGAAGCAGAGCCATTGTCGTGCTTCTGCCGATCGGAACTCGTGATATATGTACTTTTATTCTTTATTTCTATTTATTTTTTACCACACACTGAATGGACACTGGCTGAGAAACGCTTTTTCGTTTTTCTCTGGGTATGTAAGTACTCAGAAAAATAATAATAAAGACATACAATACAATACAACTACTGTACACCAAAGGGGCCACTGATGCAAAATCAGGTAGCATTGATGATAAATTATCATCAATAATTTCCATAACACAACCATCTGATGTAGGCATCAGAATTAAATTTTCTGATAATTTCTAGTGTAAATAAAAGATTACAATGAGATACCAGTCACTTAAATGGATTTGAATGGCCACAAAACAACACAACAATCTACCTTAGAAGTCCGTGGCAGATCAATGAATAATGAACTTTTGTGGCTGGAAATATTTGTCCATTGAACAACAGAATCAGTTGGGGCTCCACTCAAACCTGGTGTTTCGCACAGGGCTTCTCTCGATAGCAACACAAATCAAGAATCCGGACTATGACAAAGGCCTTTTGCAGGCAGGTACACAAACAATTTTCATGTAACCTTACAACCCAACGGTCTGAGCATTAAATTCTCCAATTTCAAGTAATGCCTTCTATTCCCCTCTCATTACCCCTGCCCCACCACCCCGGTCACATATACATTTCTCCCACCATCTACCACACTCCCTGGCACTGTAAACATTTCCACTCATACACTCATCTCAGTCTCACATTTCCCTTTTAGCTCCCCTCTTTGCCCTCCCCTTCCACCCATATCCCTCCCTCCAGCTTTAAATTTCACTCCTCCTCTTCCCTCCTAACCTGACACCTATTGTCTACATTTTACCTCTCGCCTTTGTCACTTACTCCAGCCATTTGCCAAACAACCCCACGTATCCATCTATCACTTGCTATCCTTTGTCGGGACTGAACCTCTCTTTTCCCCTCCACTCCAATCAGTGCCTAAAATATCACCTGTCCATTTCCTCCATAGATGCTGCAGGACCTGCTGATTTTCTCCAGCTATGTGTTTGATCCACGTAGCCCCTACATGGGTGAAATATTCAAGTCCTAGATACAGATCAAAGATAATGCACTTCGCATGCTCCAGAGGAAAGAACAAAAAGGATTGTTTATAGCAATTTAAACTCTCAAGTTTTGAAAGACAGCAAAACGTGTGAAGGAGAATCTCATGCACGCAGAAGAGGAGATAAAACGCTGAATTTGATGCATAATTTAAAGGTAAACCATGACAGGTTTATACACACACACACACATATATACAGTGGCTTGCAAAAGTATTCATACCCCTTGAACTTTTCCACATTTTGTCACCTTACAACCACAAACATAAATGTATTTTATTGGGATTTTATGTGATAGACCAACACAAAGTGGTGCATAATTGTGAAGTGGAAGGAAAATGATACAAGGTTTCCAAATTTTATTACAAATAAAAAACTGAAATGTGTGGCGTGCAAAAGTATTCAGCCCCCCTGAGCCAATACTTTGTAGAACCACCTTTCGCTGCAATTACAGCTGCAAGTCTTTTCGGGTATGTCTCTACCAGCTTTGCACATCTAGAGATTGAAATTTTTGCCCATTCTTCTTTGCAAAATAGCTCAAGATCAGTCAGATTGGATGGAGAGCGTCTGTGAACAGCAATTTTCAAGTCTTGCCAGAGATTCTCAATTGGATTTAGGTCTGGACTTTGACAGGGCCATTCTAACACATGAATATGCTTTGATCTAAACCATTCCATTGTAGCTCTGGCTGTATGTTTAGGGTCGTTGTCCTGCTGGAAGGTGAACCTCCGCCCCAGTCTCAACTCTTTTGCAGACTCTAACAGGTTTTCTTCCAAGATGCCCTGTATTTGGCTCCATCCATCTTCCCATCAACTCTGACCAGCTTCCCTGTCCCTGCTGAAGAAAAGCATCCCCACAGCATGATGCTGCCACCACCATGTTTCACAGTGGGGATGGTGTGTTCTGGGTGATGTGCAGTGTTAGTTTTCCGCCACACATAGCATTTTGCATTTAGGCTAAAAACTTCAATTTTGGTCTCATCAGACCAGAGCACCTTCCTCCACATGTTTGCTGTGTCCCCCACATGGCTTGTGGCAAATTGCAAACGGGACTTCTTATGGATTTGTTTCAACAATGACTTTCTTCTTTCCACTCTTCCATAAAGGCCCGATTTGTGGAGTGCATGACTAATAGTTGTCCTGTGGACAGATTCTCCCACCTGAGTTGTGGATCTCTGCAGCTCCTCCAGAGTTACCATGGCTGCTTCTCTGATCAATGCTCTCCTTGCCCGGCCTGTCAGCTTAGGTGGACGGCCATGTCTTGGTAGGTTTGCAGTTGTGCCATACTCTTTCCATTTGCAGATGATGGATTGAACAGTGCTCCGTGAGATGTTCAAAGCTTGGGATATTTTTTTATAACCTAACCCTGCTTTAAACTTCTCCATAACTTTATCCCTGACCTGTCTGGTGTGTTCCTTGGGCTTCATGATACTGTTTGTTCACTAATGTTCTCTAACAAACCTCTGAGGCCTTCACAGAACAGTTGTATTTATACTGAGATTAGATTACACACAAGTGGACTCTATTTACTAATTAGGTGACTTCTGAAGGCAATTGTTTGCACTGGATTTTATTTAGGGGTGTCAGAGTAAAGGGGGCTGAATACTTTTGCATGCCACACTTTTCAGTTTTTTATTTGTAAAAAGATTTGAAAACCATGTATCATTTTCCTTCCACTTCACTATTATGCGCCACTTTGTGTTGGTCTATCACATAAAATCCCAATAAAATACATTTATGTTTTGTGGTTGTAACGTGACAAAATGTGGAAAGGTTCAAGGGGTATGAATACTTTTGAAAGCCACTGTATATACACACACACATATAGAAAAACACACACACACACATATATCTATATCGCTCTATATCTATCTATAATCTTTATATATCTATCTATTTTATATATATATCTATATCTACAAATATGGAAAGAAAATTAACTTCCTGCAACAGATTAAAACAAAGAAAAACCCCACACAAATCATAAACTCTTCAAACTCCACCAAGCCTTAACTGCACAAGAACCCAAATTTCTTGTAACTGGATCCTCAAATGCTAGATGGACACAAAATGCTGGAGTAACTCAGCGGGACAGTCAGCATCTCTGGAAAGAAGGAATGTGTGACGTTTCGGGTCAAAACCCTTCGTCAGACTGATCAGCCTGAAGAAGGATCGGAACCCGAAACGTCACCTATTCCATCTCTCCAGTGATGCTGCCGGGCCCGCTGAGTTACTCCAACATTTTGTGTCCCTCTTCGATATAAACCAGCATCTGCAGTTCCTTCCTACACATTTTGTATCCTCCTCCTCAAATGCCATGTTGTTGCATTACATGAAAAAAAAAATTAACCTGCAGCTGAGAAACACAAGAGAAGATTGAAAGAAATCTCCAAGTTCCACTCGTGGCTTCACCATTTTGGGTTAACTTATAAAACAAGTTTGCATCCTCTGCATCAGTCTATTTGCCAGATGGTATACAAGACGCAGGTGTGGTTTACAAGCAGGCAAATACAAGTAGGGAAATCAACAATTATGACGCAGGTCAAATGCAAGCTTTGAAGATTCAAATAGTCTTGTGTAACAATCCATTACAGCTGGTCTCAGGTACTTATTTCCGGGGTAGGTCATCAAAATCAATACTCAAAGGTGAACAAGAGCATTTGGTAATCCTTTTGGAGAACATGGAGAGAGAAGATGGGCCAATGGCCTCTTTCAGTGCCATTAGTTTCTTTATCAATTCATTCCATCCTTACCTGAATCGCGGAAAATCCGAGAGCAGCTGTAATAACGTACATCATAATTTCTTGTAGCTTCTTCACCACCAGAACTTTGCATCCCTGTGGTTAAATATTAAAGGAAATAAAAATTATGCCTTTCTCTTTTTCACATTCCCTTATGTTTTGCCTCATTTTTAACCATCAATACTCCTACATATTGTAAAAACCCACACCACCCTCGTTGCACCCTACCATTGGGAAGAAGGTATAAGAGTCTGAAAACATGACCACCAGGTTCAGGAATAGCTTCTTCCCATTAAAAAAGTTAAGTAGATGTTTATGATGTGCCATGATCTGCAGAATCATTCTCTCAGTCCGATTACTTCATTTATTTCCGATAGATTTTTTGGGCTGTTTAATTCAGAAACGGTGCAAATGAAACTTTTTGTTGCACTTTGGCTGATTTCTCTCAGTGATACCCACCATTCTTCACAAATTCTTACCTCAGCATACAGGTCTGAAGGACGGCTCATGCTGCCTGTGCAGTTGCTGATCCCCGTTTTGCAGCAGCTGATTGGCACGCTATTATTCTTGGTTTGTTTGAACCACTGTGTATCCTCCCAGTCAGAGTAATTGTGGATGCCACAACAGCGCAACTTTCAGAAGGAAATGCAGAAGATAGTTAAAGACGTGAAACTCATTTACTGCACAGTTGACAAACTTGCAACATTGAACTGTTAAATGTAATGAAAATAACCAGATATGCTAGTTTTTTTGGCTTGACTTGCACATTTTCTATCACCAAACGTAATAACATTTCCTGCAACTAGTTGCTTTTGGTAGATTGCCAAACCCGTCAGTTATGAAGACAGCAAAAATGAAAATCAGAAAAATGCAGTTGGTGAAAATCTAAAATAAAAATACATAATGCTGGAAATACTCAGCAGGTCAGGCTGCATCTGTGGGGAGAGAAACAGTTAACATATCAGGCCAAAGAATGTTATAACTGCATACAACACTAGTTAAGCCATAGACTGACTTGTGTACAATTCTTGGCACTATTTCACTGGAAAGATGCATTTCCACTTGACTGGATGCAAAGCACATTTACATGGGCCTTTGCCCATGAAGCAAAATTGGTTGAGGTAAGGTTATTTTCACTGAAGAGGATAAGAGGAGACTTAATTAACGTAAAAAATTATGAAGGCCAAGACAGAATTATTAAGTAGGCCACATTTTTCTCAGTGGTGATAAAAAAAGAGGCAACATTTAAAACAAATGGTGGTAGGCTTGGGGGGGGGGGGGGGGGGGGGGGGAATGAGGGTGGTAGGAATCTAGAACATCTTGCTTGAAAGAGCTGTAAAGGCAGCATCCCCAAGCACAGTAAAACAGTTACTTTGATGTTTATGATGTGCCATGACCTGCAGTATCCCTCTCTTAGTCCAATGATTTCATCAATACCTCATCATCATACAGCCCCGGGCTCACCCTGTAACCCCCTTGTCCTAACTGTCTCTCCCTCTCCGCACTTGATGGTTGAAATGGACCTGGGAGGCCAAAACTCCTGTTTCTATGCTTGCCGTGTTACCATACCAATAGTCAAGCATGCAAGCTTTCAGTATTTCTACTCCAGCCCATTTTATTCTCTACATTACCGTTAACTATCCCCATCACCCAAATTCATTCTATTGTGCACTTGCTTATTAGGGGCAATTTACTGCGGTCAAGTAACTGACCAATTTGCTCATTGCTGGGACATGAGAGGAAACCCAAGCACCTGAAGCAAACGCATGGGGTACAGTCGAACATGCAAATTCCACACACAAAGTATTGGAAGTCAGGATTAAACAGTCACCAGAGATGCGAGGCTTTGCTGTGCCACTCTCACAGTGTGTAGCAGAGAAGCTGACCTTCTGATCCACTATGCCCATACTGACCATTAGATACCCATCCATACAAATCCTATTTACCAACACCTGGTCCATAACCTTCTCTGCAATGGTGGTTGAAGTACTTCACTCGCTAGTTCCTACTTGCATTCACAACACGCAGGTAGTGTGCTCCAGATTCCAAACATCTCTTGGTGAAAAAGGTCTTCCTCAGAACCTCTCTAAATCTCTCACCCCTTACGTTAAACCTACGTCAAGAGTCAAGAGTGCTTTGTTGTCAAATGTCCCAGATTGAACAATTAGGTACTTAATTTTAAGCAGAATGTTTACCAGGCACTTGGCATTATTGAAAGGCAGCTTCTGAGGTATACATACTATGTGCAAATAGCCAAAAATAAACCAAATGATGTGAAAATTGCTAAATTAATCTCACCTGCCTCTGTACATAATCAATTGCTCGGCTGGCAGCATCTGGGTATGTTCCATTGTATTCACTGTACACTTTCTGAATACTGTTGTCAACCTCATCCTCCACCTGTGTGGATTTAAACAAGATTTAGGAATGGTCAGCTAATTTCACAGTAGTTTGAAAAAATATTTTAGTTAAATGTTAGTTTTAAACTCATCTTTACCCACTGTAGTTAGGATACAAGTTGAAAGTACAACCTCTAAACATTTGGCAAACACTCGGACCCACAGCTTCTTTTAAAGCAGCTGAAAATGCAGGAAGTTAACTAGTTATACCCCAGAGTTTACCAGGTGTGGGCAATGCAAGAGAACTTGAATACTTTATATGACAGTACCATTACAGTCGACAAGGCTGGTGCAATACAGTCATTTAACAACGTCACCAAGAGCAACCTTAGTTTACAGAAGGATTACACTAGCCCCAAGTACAAGTGTACAATCCCAATTGAAAGCATGTTAATTTGGCATGAAATTAATAATTCTGTTGTATCTGAAGCTTTATAGACCAAACTTAATCCTGGCCTGTTGTAGAATAAATTGCAAAGACTAACATTTGCCTGTAAACTTCCTTGCATTGCAAATAACTCGTATGATTTTTACACTTCTGTATAAGCAAATTCAGATGATATGGATCAAGGGACATAGTCTAAAGTTCTACCATAGAATGTAAAATCTCAAAGAAGTAATACAAGAAGCTGTGCATTCAGTCTAATGCTCTTGTAACTGATCACTCGGATCATATAGGTTGAGGGGTATTAACTAGTGAAAACACAACGAAAATACAGAAACTAGTGTTACTTTAGTGATACTTTACTTTAGAGATACAGTGTGGAAACAGGCCTTTCTGCCAATCGAGCCCACACCGACCAATGATCATCCCGTACACTAGCACCATCCCTCACACTAGGCACAATTTTCAGTTAACAAGGCCAATTAACCTACAAATTCACACATCTATGAAGTGTGGGAGGAAACCGCAGTAGCCGGAGAAAACCTACGTGGTCACAGTGAGAAGTACCAAACTCCGTACAGACAGCACCTGGGGACAGGATCAAACCCAGGTCTCTAGCGCTTTAAGGCAGCAACTCTACCACTGCATCACCGTGCCCCCGAACATTCGAGAATACAAGCATTCCAGTAAATCCACAGCCCGAATTGTCATACCCTGAATTTTCATACCCAGTCACGTTTCATGTTTTTCTATAATGACATCTCAATAGCACTTTGTAATGAGGATCATCATATTTCTTTCATCTCTAAAGACTGCAGTTTGGTTAAACGCAAGGAAGACTCAGGAACAGGTCCGAGTCTCTACAATGATCTTATCTTTTATATTTTAAAAAAAACTACTGTATTTCTCAGTTTTGCCACCACTACCCCATTCAATGGATCACCCCTGTTCATTAGTTAACTGTATATCCAACTCAACTTTGCCTTTTTGCTGACACACCTTTATTCAGTTTTATCTTTCTTGCAAAGTTGCTTTCTACAAAACATTTTGAAGATAGATCCTAGTTTCTCTAACCTTACTTTTATAAATTAAGTTTACAACATGAACAAATGATCTTGAAACTCCTTTCGGTTCACTCTTTGCAATCACAAAGATGTGGTGGGAGATTGCAGCCTTCACGTGGTCCGCCCTGTTTCGACGAATGCAATCAACCCGGAGTGCACAATCAAATAGAACAAGTTGTCTTGCAACTTTAAGCTGTGCACACCACACGCAAGAAGAAGAAGATCACAAAGATCAGTTACCTTGGTGGATACAAAATCCACAGCCTTGTATCTTAAGATTAAATTTAGCCACTTTGAATGGTGACAATATATTGCAGTTTTACACTTACTGTGTCAATTCTCACATAACATTCAAAGAAAGTCTGGATCGGAAAGCTAAATATCTTAGTCATAAGATGTGCAGGACTAGTGTCACAAACTGACATCTAATTATACAAATTAGAGACATTTTATCTACTGCTATTGGTTTATAATTGGCACCTAAAAATTACATTCAAGTATGATTGCAACAACAGTATTCCTTTACGCTACAGCTTTTCAGTAGTGAATGAGGTAGTCTCTGAGGTAATGTCGTAGGCCCCCCTCGGTCATGACTAACCATGGGTGCTGAGGTAATAGGATTATGTTTACCTTTGCTCTGTAGATATAGCCGAGTGCCACGACAACTCCTTCCGTGATGAAAACTATCAGTAGAATCAGCACAAACTTGCGTAAAAAAGAGAAAAAGTATTTCAGTTTCTGCAGTTTAAATTATGCAACTAACGTGTTACAATAAGCCTTTGAACTAATTTTAAACCGGTTTCCTTCCTTTGTCGTGCAGTTACGTTCATTATCTAAGAATACATGTTTCTAAACAGGAATATAAAACTTCCAAGAAAAAAACAACATATTTTGGCCATTCAGCAGTCAACTAACCCGGCAACCATCAGGTGCAAGCCTGCCACCAACCCCCAACACAATTAAAGGGTACCACTGCATTGGTTTTCCATTATATCATATGGGCAATACCAATTGGCCAACAAGGCCACCACACAACAGGATGGATGCGATTTCCCTGGAGAAGCTGCCTGGAATGGACCATTTCAGTTACAATGAGAGATCGGACAGGCTGTTTTCCTTGGAGCCAAGGAGGAAGCCTGACAAATATAAAATTATGAGAGGCATCAATAAGGTTGACTGTAGGATACATTTCCTCATTACACATGTATATAAAACTAGAGGGCACAGGCATGGGGCTAAGAGATTTAGAGGAGATCTGAGGAAGAAATATTTCACTCAGAGGTTGGTTGGAATCTGGGTAGTGGAAACATTTAAATATATAGATTAACAAGGTATAGTCGACTATGGAACAAGTGTGGGTACGAGCGATTAGAATGGGTAGTAAATTGATGGCTTGGAATGGTGGGATGAAAGGCTCTTTTCCATGTTGATGAATCCATCTACAAATCTGTCAAATGGATGCTAAAATTCAAGTATAGAGAATGCTCTTTCTAATGTTACTCATCCAATCCTAGTTTAGCAATGGACACGTTTTCCCACTTTGTTTTGGCACAGTAAGATTTGCACCATGTCTGAAGAAGGGTTTCGGCCTGAAACGTTGCCCTTCGCTCCTTAGATGCTGCTACACCCGCTAAGTTTCTCCAGCCTTTTGTGTACCCAAGATTTGCACTATGTACACTTTCAGCTGCACAGGTGTATTTTAAGTAAAAATCATAATAGGCACCTTTCAACATATATTTTATATAATCAGTCTCCTGTTGATAAAGTTATCTTTTCTTTACATTGTTCGGGAAGGTGACAAATGTAGAGGGATTTATTTGCAGGGGCACAGTGTTATTGACATAGGAATGATTCACTTAAACATGTATTGCATCATTAGGCACAGTAAATTTAACACAGACCCATTAATGGTACCACGAGCATACACTGTGTATTCACAAAGTCAGCATAGAAACCCCATTTCCCCAATATTTTTTACTTACTGAAGATTATACAATTAAAACATACAAACCTAAAAATCCCAAATTTGATTCCCAACCTGACTGAGCCAATTCAACTCAGGGTAGAATAAACTCAGATGAAGAGAACCCTGGGACAAAATTGCTTGTTTCCTTTCAATCATTGACTGCTTTTAATGAACTGATGGAAGAAAGGTTATGTTGATGAAATCACATCTCAGTACGAGTTATTAAGAATATAAATGTAAGGGAGAAAAAAAAAATTGGAACTTTATAAAAAGGCACAATCAATCATGAAAGGACACAGTGCTGGAGTAACTCACAGGTCAGGCAGTATCTCTGGATAGGTGACATTTCGGGTTGAGGCCTTCAAACAATTGGAGAGCCTTGTTTAGTCTGAAGAAGAGCCTCGACCTGAAACGTCACCTCCAGAGATGCTGCCTGAGGTACTCCAGCACTTTGTGTCCTTTTGTGTATTAACCAGCATCTGCATTTCTTTGTTTCTACGTGGTATGAACAATGGCTTAAATGTCACTCAACAAACATGCCTGCAAGGGACACAATTTAAAATACAGTTCTTCTTGGCTCATTTGTCACCATTTCTCCCACACAACACTGCTTTCCTCAGGGGGTACACAAAATGCTGGAGAAACTCAGCGGGTGCAGCAGCATCTATGGAGTGAAGGAGATAGGCAACGTTTCGGGCCGAAATCCGATAGATGCTGCTGCACCCGCTGAGTTTCTCCAGCATTTTGTGTCCACGCGATTTTCCAGCATCTGCAGATCCTTCTTTAACACTGCTTTCCTCAGATTGATCTTATCTGCTAAGAGAGTTTGGAAAGCAATATTTAAGCCAAGTATGATCCAACAAGGATCCTAATTTCAAAACAGTGATTTTAAAATTAGAATGTTTCAAAAATATTTTCAACATTTCAATTATGAAAGCTACATTGTGTGCCTTGGGACAAAACATTTTACTGCAAATTATTAGTTATAACATTTAGACCAACTCACAATTGCCAGGCCACAGTGGCTTTCACGGATGGTGGCACAGCAGCCAATTAAACCAATAATGAACAGGAGCGCCCCGACCCCCATGATGACAACAGCAGGAATAAGCGTGTATACGTCTTCAAAGAAGTGATCGTAATCATCATACGTAATGAAGACATAGGCACCAACGTAACAAAGGATCCCTGCTGCCGCCTGTGTGGGTAAACAAAAAGGAACACATTAATTATTCTGCAGTTATTTTTCACTGGAATAGCCAAATCTGAGCACAACAGTCCTTATTAACTATTTGATCGCCGATCACTGGGTCCGCCGTAGTTTTGCTGGAACGTGGATATTGGCAACCCTTCATTTATCATCCAGCTGCCCCCAAATATATCACAACACTGGATCAGATAACGATTATGACCTCCATAAAACTCTGTTCAAGCTTGAGAAATGTCACATAAACAAAACAGCATCCAATAAGGCAGCTGAGAATCATAGAAAGATACAGTGCAGAAACAGGCACTTTGAATCCACCTTCTCCATGCCACCAATAATGCCCATCTCTAACTGCACTTGCCTGCATTAGGTCTTATCACTCTACCATTTCCTAACCAAGCACCTGTCCAAATGCCCTTTAGAGTGTTTTTTTTTCCCCCATTGTTTCTGTCTCCACTTTCACCTCTTGCAGCTTATTCCAGATAATTAATCACTGTGAGAAAAGCTTCCCTTCCCTGATTCCTTTGAATTGTTCCCCTCTCACCTTAAACCTAGGAAAGGATTCTGACCATATATCCTTGTATCTTATAAAGTAAATTCTTAGCCGCCTACATTCCCGTTAGAATAAGCCCAGTCTACCCAATCTCTCCTTATAACAGCCCTTCATTCCCGGCAACATCCTGGTAACTGGAAACAAAAGAAACAGCAGATAGAGCAATCTTAACAAAAACAAAACAAAGTGTTCAGCAGGTCAGGCAGTATTGTGGGCAGTCGACATTTTGGGTTGGATCCTTTTTCACGAGTCTGAAGCAGGGGTCCGGAAACGTCGTCTATCCATTCCTTCCACAAATGCTGCCTGTCACGCCAAGTTTCCCAGCAGTTTGTCTTTACTCAACATCCTGGCTATCTCTTTTCTACTTTCTCTATTGTTACCACATCCTTCCTGTATTGTAGCAATCAAAACCGTATAAATGTGGTCTAACGAGTTGTTTTTTACAACTTCAACATAATGTCACAAATTTTATACTCACTGCTTTGGTCATTGAAGACAAGCATATCATATTTTACTACCCTAAGCACTCGTGTCACTTCTTTCAAGAAGACCCAAGGTCTCTGTACATCAAAGCTCCTAAGATCCCCGTCATTTACTATATATGTCCTAACAGAATTTTACCTCCCAAAGTGCATTACTTCACACTTGTCTGGATTAAATTCTATCTGCCGTTGCTCCACCCAACTTCCCATTTGATCCACATCAAAATAGGTCTTACAGGCATTTATATTGGAGAAAACTAGAGGAAAGTATTTTTGAACCTTCACGATTTTTTAACTACAGTGATTGAACTTAGACCGAGTCTCTGGGGACAGTTTAGACTGAGCTGGACAGATGAAAGCATGAAAAAGTTGGTGTGTATAGGTAGGTAGGTGGTGCACCAGCACCTACACCAATGTTATCTCCATTTAGCTACCCCCAAAATAAATAGCAGTAACATTGCTACAAGAAAATCAATGTTGAATATCTCAAGAACTGCACAAGGATCCAGTCCAAGATATCCATCTGCAATGTTGTCAATGCCCCAAAGCTTGAAGAACAGTATCTCATCTTCCATCTGGGTACTTTGCAGCTTTCAGTTCTTAATATCGAAATCAACAAGTTTCAATAGCAAATTTGCTATTTCCGATTGTATCAAAACTGGTTAGTTTTGCTGAAAGGTAATCCAAATGTAACGTCATTATTTCCTCTGTTCATGGTCACTATGTGATATGCTGCCCTTTTTCAGCATTTTTCTTTTGGTTTCAGCACAGTTCTAACCTGCGTTTCACATGTCCATTGTCCCATTAATCCACTGACCAGATGGAGGCGTAAACTACGGAATTATCTTGGCAACTCTGGTCTCATCCTATCAAGACGTATTGCCCTTGTCCTACCCAGTCCTTCCTTATCCCCCTGTAATTTAAACCTAATTGATTTTCCCTTTCCCAATTTTTACTAATATGTTATTAGCTGCTTCTCTTCCCATCAGATGCTGACTGAACCTACACATCTGGGCCAACCCTACTTTTATCTCACATTTCCAACATCTGTATTCTTGACTTTTAAAGAATTTTGTATATTTCAACAAAGCTGAAATGTTCAAAACACATTTATACAGGGATAGTAATAGTAAATTTGCAGTGACAACCTAGATGATGTAGAAGCAGAGTTTGATAGTTGACATAATCAAGATAGACACAAAAAGCTGGAGTAACTCAGCGGAACAGGCAGCAACTCTGGAGAGAAGGAATGGGCGACATTTTGGGTCGAGACTTCTTCAGACTGAAGAAGGATCTCAACCCAAAACATCAAATATTTTGATTATGTGTAGGAAGGAACTGTCCCGCAGTTACTCCAGCCTTGTGTGTCTAACTTCGGTGTAAACCAGCATCTGCAGTTCCTTCCTACACATAATCAAAATACATTGGTAAAACAGGAAAAATGATTCAAATGAACAAACTGGCAGGAATGAGAAAAGATTTGCATCGCCACAAAATTATGATCAACTATAGAAACATTACATGGTTTGTTGTCAGTTTTGAGTTATGGAATCTCGTTAATTATTTGATTCTTATTGAAATTACCAATATGTTAGAATGGATTTAATAGACAAACTGTAAAATTCTTGACGGTAGAACGCCAAGTTTGATTAGCAAGTACACAATTTGAAAATAATTATGAATATTTTGAAGAGATTAAACAATATGTGAAACCTGGTAGATTGATTCGCTCAGGAAAAAAAATCAAATCAAATCTTATTTTTCTTAAATGTATAACAAAATTCTGAATGTACAAAGACAGGCAGTGCCTGGGGAACCAATACAGACATTTAATTTGGTTAAAAACCATTGGGTTCAAAGACAAGGTTCTAAAACGTAATTAATTGCACTATTACTAATTAGCAAGGAATGCTCTCCATCAGCCAATGGGAAGTATCTGTCACTGGAGATGTATATTTATAAATGTACTGATGTAATAGGAACTATTGGCATGCTTGTGAATCGGATATTGAATTCATTGATTAATATTGCTGGGAACTACATGTATTGAGCCAGTTGTCTCTTACGAATTCTAGACACATTAAGGTGCACAACTCCGAAGATTGGCGTTTTCAGAGGCTTTTAGGTAGGCACATGGATATGCAGAAAATTGAGGGAAATAGGTCATTATGTTCAGCAAATACAGTATGGGCCGAAGGACCTGGTGCTGTGCTGTACTGTTCAATGTTCTATTTTTTTTATTCCATTAAGTGAAATACAGAATTGTGGAACAGGTCCTCCAAAAGGCCAAGAAAATTTTCAGAATGTAATTTGTAGGTGATGTAAACCAGTAGGTTTGATATTGCTTGGGTAATTGGTTAAAATTGGTGCAGCACTCGGTGGACCAAAGGGCCTGTTTCAGCGCCATGTCTCTATGCGTGGCATGTTGGCGCAGTGGTAGAGTTGCTGCCTTACAGCGCCAGAGACCTGGGTTTGATCCCGACTACAGGTGCTTGTCTGTACGAAGTTTGAACGTTCTCCCCATGACTAGCGTGGGTTTTCTGCGGGATCTCCGGTTTCCTCCCATACTCCAAAGACGGACAGGTTTGTAGGCTAATTGGCTTGGTATAATTGTAAATTCTCCCTAGTGTGCGTTGGATAGTGTTAAAGGGCTGTCCCACTTTATGAGCTAATTCAAGAGCTTTCCCGAGTTTAAAAAAAAAACTCGTGGTAAGCACGTAGAATGTACGGAGCAGGTACGTCAGAGCTCGGGACGTCTCTTAGCGGCTCGTAACGCTAACGGCAGGTACACAGGAAACGCGGTAAGCTTGGGAAGACTCGCGAAGATTTTTCAACATGTTTTTCACAGTAACATGTTCAAAAATGTCCACGAGAGCCCCAAGTACCTACGAGTGGCTATTACCGTAATTCTCCGAGTTCGAATCAGGGGAAACTCGGGAGAACTCTTGAAGTAGCTCGTACAGTCGGACAGCCCCATAAGTGTGCAGGGATCGCTGGTCGGCACGGATCTGTTTCCTATTAAACTATGCTAAACACAGTCAACGTGGGCTGAGGAGCCAGTTCCTGTGCTGCACTGCTCTATGTTTTATGAGTGTGAGACGTGCAGCAAATATAGTCAATGATTCACCATCTGCCATCTTTCTGGCTAATATAATTCTTTCAAATATAAATAATGGGAAATATTCTGATTGCTCAGGCGTTTTTATTATCATACTACATCTAAACTACATCATAAACCGGTTCATATTTTAATAAAGAACTATAACTGCCCTTCCAAATGACTTGGCATTGCTGATTTTATCATGATGGTTAAGCAAAGAGTAGATTGTTCTAAAGATTTATTTTCTCACTCTATATACAATATTTTAGACCAAGATCATTCAAATCACCATCTATGGTTCAACTGTGTCCCTACTTCTTGTAATCTGGCAACTTGGTTGAGCTTTGTTAACATTTCTTATTGTGTTGCTATTATTTAACGTTCAAACCTAATACCCCCCCCTTCCTCCATAAACCTTATAAAAGATTTCCTTTGGCTATGTGGCCTCACTGTTTTTTTGTTAAAATATATATTCATTCATGGAAAGTGACCACTGATGGCAAGGATTCCTAATTCCTAATTGCGAAGATGCAGTTGACGTGACATTTTGATTGCTGCATTCCTTGTAGTGAAGATGTTCCCAAACGTTGGTGGCTAAAATGTTCCAGGAATTTGATGAAGGGAAATAGTGATAAACTTTGAAATTGGTACAGCGTGCAAACATGCAGGGAACTTGCCAGTGCTTACGTTCCCTAGTAGCGATCACATGGTACTGAATTTAGACAAGCTTTCAAAGAGGCTATTGCAACGATCTTTTACAAATGAGTTCCTGCGGATACCTGTCAAAACTACTCGGCATTCTAGAATTATTTGGGAATGCGAGGATTACTGCAAAGAGTCTACCTAAACCCCATCTTCCCCAGTACCTTCCAAGGGACAAGGAGAAGTGTGCAGACAAGATTGAGTGCCTTGGTCTGAGTAAGTCCCGTTTACTTTAGACGTGCGTGTCCATGTATGCCTGTGCCAAATCTGTGAAGCAGAGCCTGGTCTCTATTAATCGTAACTTGGTTGCCTTTGGAACAAGACCTTGATCTGTTAATGCCACATGGTGATTTGGCTGTATCGGCCACCACATTCAAAAAAATTAACACACAGGCATTTTCACTCATCAGAACTAAAGTGAAAGTTAGTTATCTTTGATCCTAGGGTACTGACTAATAAGACTAGTCGAGCTGCTGATATTGAAGCTTCATCCAACACAAATCTTTAATGCATTCACCAGAAATGATGCTTTGAAGGTCAAATGAAGTATAAACATAATGCAACATTAACAACTGGGTATTGAGTTACCACGATCCTTTTGACAATCTATTGGCCCAAGGTCAAGTGTACTGAGAGATGCCAGAGAGGATTCTTTTAAAACAATTGGACAAATAGTTACATTCTTTGTCATGTGATAAAAACTGCTCCTGCTGGAGGAAAATTAATAAAGGATTCCCAATCTAGTGTCCATGCTAGAAAATGAGTGGGTAAACAACTGGCATGAAGTGAAATGGTGTACATGGTCAAAGTAGTAGTATTTCCAACAGATTCTAAATTATGAACATTTTGTTTTCAGTAAAAGTATTTTAAAATAGCCTTGTAAAACAATTTTATGAAGAAAACAGGACAGCTCAATTTTACTTTATCTTATTCCCATTCTTCTTCTGATAAGACTTTAAGCTTTAGAGATACAGCGAGGAAACAGGTCTTTCAGCCCACCTGCGATCACCCTGTACATTGACACCATACCACACAATTTACAATCTTACGAAGGCAAACATGTACGTCTTTGAAGTGTGGGAGGAAACCAGTGCACCCAGAGAAAACCCACACGGTCACAGGGTGAACATACAAACTCCATACAAACAGCACCCGTATTCAGGATCCTAATCCGGGTCTCCGGCGCTGTAATGCAGCAACTCTACCCCTGCGCCACCCTCAATAGTAGCAAGTACAGCAGCAACTCTTGCAGATGACAGGTCTATTGTAACAGCAGTGTGTCTGGAATCTGTCAAATGATGCTTGGGTACAGGCGTCCATTGGCCATTTAGTGGTTGTGCGTATTTAAGCTTTACTGGAGAACAATCAGAAGCAGAATGCCAGCGCACTCCAAATGAAGACTCGCTCACTCAGACTTGAATTAAAAACTAGAACAATCAATCTGCTTCATCGTACATTGCCTACACTTAAGCCTTATTACAATGAAATTTGTTTAGTTCAAATAAGAAATAATTTCACAGTCTAAAACATACTATAGAAAGGGAGGCTTGGGTAGTTTGCGTGCTCATCATATTTGGTGCAAACATATAACAAACCTGTTCACAGTCCTTCAATACCTTATGAAAATGTTGAGATTAAAAAATCAATGGTGCAAAGATGTTCAAAGCTCAATTAAAAAAATGGAATATTACACTTGAAACAAGCCAGGCTTTAATGGGAGTCAGAAATATCCTTGTACTTTAGGCATCAGCGTCAAACACTCCCAGGTTTAATACACCACTGCTGCAGCATTTAACAGAACTTGCTATCAGTATACATTTTGGAATATAGCCATTTTACTGACAAGGTATCAGAGAACAGCCAGCAACACTGAAACTATATACAAGCAGCAGTGTGTTCGAAAAGGAAAATAAATATCTGAAACACAAACTGGAGAGCAGCCAAGATGCTGCTTTTAAATGAACACTGAAGTACGACACTGAGTTAGTATAACCAAGAAAATCCCAAATGTAGTCTCTCATCTGTGCTATTACATCTTCTCATAAAGAGCAATGATTATTTCAACTTAACAGAAACACATGGTGCCCAGTCACCAACCACTAGCACATTCACTGGGTACACCAATTATGGCATGGCACCAATGATCATTTCTTGCTGCCTTTTTGACAGAGGACCCTTTTTGAACTGTTCCAGGACTTTTGGGATCGGAATTCAGACCCTGATAAAAATCTTGCATACACGATAAACTAATTCCCCTGTCCCACTTAGGAAACCTGAACGGAAATCTCTGGAGACTTTGCGCCCCACCCAAGGTTTCCGTGCGGTTCCCGGAGGTTTTTGTCCTCCGGCAACTACCTTCAACTAGCTTTGCAACCGGCTTAGACTAAAAAATTAACGATTTTTAAAACGGAAACCACTTTCAACCATTAGGGAGACTGACAAAAACCTCCGGGAACTGCACGGAAACCTTGGGTGGGGCGCAAGGTCTCCAGAGGTTTCCATTCAGGTTTCCTAAGTGGGACAGGGGCATAACTCTGGACAGAACCAGCAGCAAAAGTTCAATGGTACAAAAAAAAAGACTTCTGCAAATCAAGTTGTCAAACGGAGCACTGTCGAACACCTTTGCGATTGTATGCAGCCAACTGTACAGGCAATTATCAATGGAACCATTCAGAAGCATTAGCTGCCTCTAGGAAAAAGCTCAAGCGGCATCTCCAGCTAAATAGATCTTCCAGTTTGTACAATTCTTAAGTTGTAATACATGTCTGGTCAGGCACAAGTGTACAAAGAGCAGCAATTTAGAAGCTAATTAATTCAGTGACATAAACAGTCCAAAATACACATTAGTATTTCTTAATATTGAAATCCAGGGTTTAAATACTCTCAATTGCAATTTAATCTCAACAAAGTCAGCCATACTTTATTAGCAAAGTTTGTTTTGCAACATACGAGGAATTTGATTTGCCATACAGTCATACTACCAGTGTACCAAGAACAAAATCCTGGTTTCATAGCACCATTAACAATGTTTCCAGCATTTGGATGCTTTCCCTTCCAGTTCTGCAAGATCTTTGCAGCTAGAGACATGTTCAGACAAGATTGCAGTTCCAAGGCTTCAACTTTCAAAGTAATTAGCAATTTTTTATCCTATTCCTGCGTGGTAAAGTGTTGAGAAATTTACTGTATTGTTCAACATATTGTTTATATGTTGATTTATAAAGACATTACTTGGACAGTACTCTTCTACTCTTCATAATATTAATTTCTCATTTCTTTCAGATTAAAGATGATATCAGTTTTAACCAACACCAAGCAAGATCAGACCTACAGGTTTACACATGGGTTACCTACAGAAATATCCCTTGGTTTTGGGAGATCATATTCCACAATTCAGATTAAAAAATACAGAACAATACAGCACAGGAACAGGCCCTATGGTCTACAATGTGTGTTGCCAAACACAATGCCAAGTTACATTATTCTCCTCTGCCTGTATGTGATCCATATCCTGTATATTCAAGGCCTCTTTAACAGCCTCTTAAATGCTACTATTATATATGCCTCCACCAGGACCCTTGGCAGTGCATTCCATGCATCCACCACTCTGCGTAAAGGAACGTACCCTGCACATCTCCTTTAAACCTTCCCCCTCTGACCTTAAACGTCTGTAACATTTCCACCTGTTGGAAAAAGGTTTTGACCATCTCAATTTTACACACTTCAATCAGGTTGCCCTACACATCCTTATAGCTAATTCCCTCTAGGCAGCCTCTCCTGCACCCACTCCAAACCCCCCACATCTTTCCTGTAGTGGAACGGCCAGAACTGCACTCAAAACATCAAATGCAGCCCAAGCAAAGTTTTATAAATGTGCAATATTACTTCTTGACTCTTTTGCAACCGCAAGAAATTTGGTCCTAGGGATCACCTGGAAAACGAGAAATATAGACTCCCGTGGCTCAATTCAACTCCCCTCCCATTCCACATCCGTGGAGAGATTAAGAACAATGAATGAAAGATATGCAAAAACGTATCGATGATAATAGGGTCTAACAAGTCTGAAGAAGGGTTCGTAAGCTGTTTGTAGTGTAAAAATGAGAAACTAGTGCGACGATGGGGTGGGGGAGAGATAGAGAGAGAGGGAATGCCAGGGCCCGAGGGCTGAGGGAGAGGTCGGAAGGGGAGGAGACAGCAAGGGTTAACAGAATTGAGAAAATTCAATGTTCAAGCCCAGAGGATGCAGACTCCCCAAGTGGAATATGAGGTGCTGTTCCTCCAACTTGCAGTGTTGTTCACTCTGGCCGTGGAGGAGGCCCAGGACCGAGAGGTCGGATACGGAATGGGAGGGGGAGTTGAAGTGCTGAGCCACCGGGAGGTCGGGTTGGTTATTGCGGACCGAGCGGAGGTGCAAACCTGTACGTCTTCAGAAAATGGGAGAAAACCAGAACACCCAGAAACCCTTTGCAGACACAGGGAGACTATACAAACTCCTTAAAGACAGTACCCCTAGTCAGGATCAAACCCAGGTCTCTGGCAATGTACAGCAGCAACTCTACCACTGTGCCACCCATGGCTAGAGTGTCTCTTCAAGACACCCAACACCATCTCCTTGACCTTAAATTGCCCTACTACAGTAGTATATACCACACTAATCTCACTAAACCTCACGTTCTTCTCCTTGGTAAATATTAAAGTACACGTTTAGTACATCGCTTACATCCGCAGATTCAAAGCATAGATTCCCTCCTGTATCCTTGAGCAGTCCTTCTTCCTTCCCTTTGATACCCTCATAGTTTTAACATATGTGGAAAAAGTATTTTTATGTCACCTTGTCAAAAATAATTTTAAAAATTAGTATCCACTGTTAATAAGGTCAACAGGACACAAGGTCTTGACACTTTATTGCATGGAATTCTGGTCCATTCCTCCTCAGTCACCAACTTCACCCCACAATCACAGAAATATAATATTCTTACATCTACCTCATTGGAGACCTTCAAGCTATCTTTAATACAAGTCGTGGTCTGATCAACCATGGCGGGGTCGCCTGGGTGAGGGTGTCTGATGTTGAAAGACCCAAAACAGCCACTGACCCCATGTTACATCACTGAGGATGTGTTCAGGAGCAGCAATAGAAGTATTTTATCAATAATCAGACTTTATCATGCACTAAATGTTGTACCCTTTATCCTGTATCCGTACACTGTAGATGGCTTGATTGGAACCATGTGGTCTTTTTGCTGACTGGAAAGCAGGCAACAAAAAAACTTTCACTGTGCCTCGGTACACGTGGCAATAATAAACTAAGCTGCTATAGTTACTAACAAAACCATTTGTATAAATCCTTTTTAACCTACTCAGAAATATTATTTTGTAGGTTTCAAACCAATAGACACGTAGATTCCATTTAGCAGGAGGTGAACAGAACAAGAAAGTCCAAAATTTGAAAAATGATTTTGCTGCGGCAATTCATCTCAATCACGATTTGCCTCCTAAGACAGCTTAAAAGTAAGTTATTAAAAAGATCAGCTAAGTCAACTGACCAGGATTTAAGTGCAGTACCTTAATTAGACGACATGCCCTGGGGAAGTAGTTGCAAATCAATTTTTGTTCCAATGATCAAGTTACCACCACTCAGCTGCCACATCTGTTCCATCAAAATATGTACAAAAATCTGATCATGTAAATGATAGGGTACACAAAAGGCTGGAGAAACTCAGCGGGTGCAGCAGCATCTAAGGAGCGAAGGAGATAGGCGACGTTTCGGGTCGAGACCCTTCTCGTGTAAATGATATATGGGAAGGGGGAGTGGAATAAGGTCACTTCACAAAAACAATGTGGCCCTTCAGAGAAAAATATTAAATCCTCAAATACTACATTGGGAGAGAAGAGAAACATTCTGTGTTTGGAATAATGGTTGATACATCCACAAAATTAATAAGCCCTATGCAGCGCTTTGATCACGTAATTGAATGCTACCGATTATAACTTACATTGAAGTTAACAACACTCGGTAGCTTTTGATATTGCGGAATAGAAGTCTCAAGATTCTGCCACTTTCTTTCCCCCCGTCGTCAACTAAATATTAAAAAATTACTGGAGGATATTATTACAGGTCCCTTAATATTATTTCATGTTTCTGCCTTTCTTCAGTGTAATCTGGCATATTTAATAATAATTCTTAACCTTTACTTTTGTCTGAAGTTAAGTTATGTAATTAAAAAAAAGAATTGTAGAGGAAGGTTGTCAAAGAACGCAGGTAGGATATACATCAGTTGGAAATTAGGGTGAAGGAGCATCAGGGAGTGTTTAATTTGGACAAGCGAGAGGTGGTGTATTTTGAAGGATCAAATGCAAGAGCAAAATATACAGTAGATGGCTGGAGCCTCAGGAGCATTGAAAGGGATCTTGTGATCCATGTTCATTAGTCCATGAAAATGACAACGGTGATAAAGAAGGCATATGGCATGCCTGCCTTCATCAGTTAGGACATGGACTATAAATGTAGCAAGTTGCTTTGGCGGCCACACTCGTACTTCGACCAAAAGTTGGATACATGGTTCAACCTGCCCTTGAATGTCGTACGGGTGTACAATATTAGTAGGGATATGACAAGAGGAACAAATAAGTTCAGACGTAAAATACACACTGAAGCTTTTATTTCTCTAATCATACCACTGCCTGTACATGGTAGGTAGCTTTCAAATCCAGTTGAAGATTTAGCTGGGGTGGAAGATTGCAACCTTCACGTGGTCCGCCCTGTTTCGACTAATGCAATCAACTCGACGTGCACAAACGGAAGATCAAATAGAACAAGTTGTCCAACAACTTTAGGCTGTGCACACCACACGAAAGAAGAAGATGATTTAGCTCAAAATACTGCTGTTGTACATCTCAACAAAACAGGATAAAATGGGGAAGTGGTGAATGGAAGGTAAAAAAAATACATGAAAGAAACAAAAAGAAGAAAAATATCATGTATTTAATGAAACCAGATATATAATTTATGGGAAGCGGTTAAAAAAAAATGGAATGGGGTGTCCCATGTTAATGGGGTAGGAACTTCAGACAAGCTAGCAGGAATAGAATTCACTGCCACTTATGTGAGAGCCATAATTGGAAATTCAGCTTTTTCTAATAGCCGTCTACATCTTATTTTATCATGAAATTTCCGTGCCTTCCTTTTCCAAGAATCAATCCTCATTGTGTAAATGTTATCCTTGTATTTCAACACACTAAGCACAAATGTGCAAGCTTTGTATCTTTGTGACTTCTTAACAAAGAACGGCTTTTCGTTAGCAATGACCAATTTCCAGACATTTCTAACAAGGCAGTTCTTGATAATGTGCCCAAATGGTGCCCATAGAGATCTGCCTTGTCAAGCCAGGAAAGTCTAAATCAGGAGAAACCAATAATACCACCACCTGTGCTTACATACTTTTTATGATTCACACCTGTCTGAAAGTACACCTGAATCATATAAAGGAACATAAAGGAAAATGATCAAAAGTTTGTACAAAGTAGTGGATTCTATCTTGTTTGGGAGAGAAAGGTAAAAATCCCTTCAAGGCTCAAAGCCAATGTCAACAAGCTGTGCAACAATTCATTGGCTTTATATACCCTTAAGCATAGGTTAGGTTAGGAGTCTCATGAATCTGATCAATACGAGCAAAACCATCTAACAATACGCATCATCACCATCCATGCAGAGTGCTTGGAATGTGTTTCTGTAAAGGCACAAGGGCAGATTAGTCCTGATCACTATTGACTTCCAAAAATGGCAAAAAAAAAGGAATGATTAAAACTCGGCTTGATCATCTGGATAGCAACAGAGGCAAAATCTCATCTTCATTAGAACCTGCAGAAATGCTGACCCAACATCTTGCTCTCTCCTACCTTGAGGCATCGAAAAACCAACAGTTTTGACCAACATTGTTGTCAATATCTCCTGTTGCACTGCATTAATTAAAATGTTCAATTCCATAAAGAGTTATATGTAAACAAGATGCTGGTGATGTCAAATGCTGCAATGTAGGGGTGAGTGGAATGTATGGATTTGGCAAGAGGACTCTGCATATTTTAGATCAACTTCAAAACTATCAAGGATAAGGAATCAATTATGGCACAGAGTGCTGGAGTAATTCAGTGGGTCAGGCAGGTGGAGAACATGGACAGGTGACATTTCACATTTGCTGATCGGTAACCCAACACCACATGGTGATTACTCACCAAAAATTTGTACTATATTTGGTTGACAAAAAAAATATTAAAACAACAACTTTGCTATAGCTACTTGGAGAAAATTTCCCGAAATTTTCACAAATCTTAGTAGCTATTCACCTGGTTCTAGATTTAAGGCTACATTTCTCAGCGCTATAATATTACTATCCATTCCATCCGTTACCCTTCATTACAGTTGAGCAAATTATCCGTTAGCCTTCCAAATTGTGGAAACATGACACAAGAAGGATACTGAAGCTTGATTAAACCACTTAAGTATGCCAAATCTGCTATATGCAAATGGAGCAGTATTTAGACAAATTAAAAACAAAGCTTGACTTCATTAGTTCACTAGTTTCTCTCTCCCCAAAGTACTACTTGTTCTGAATGTTTATAAAATCTTGTTTATTTTTCCAGATTTATAGCATCTGTGGCATTTTGATTTTAAACTAACAATTTAATTTGGTCTACAAGGTACAGTCAAAAGACACCCAAGGGTGAATGACACTAAATACAAATTGGCACTCTCAATTCCACACTATTTTTCGAACTGCAATGAGTGATGTTTTGTTTATAAATTGTAATATTTTATTAACTGGTGTCAAATTGAATATGCATCTCGATAATGTTTTAGATTAGAAATTTAATCTGAATAAAGACTCTTTCTACATTATTTAAGCCTTGAGGCAATGAATACAATGGGAGACTGTATTGAATTACCCAGTAACTATATCTAACTTGGCATATGAATCATTTAAAAGGGAGCTGGCCAGAGCTATTTCCATCTAAGATTTAACATCTTCCCTTCCCATTTAAAACATGGGGGATTTTTTTCCTCGAAGAAAAAACAGATAATCGTTTTCCCTTCTCTTTCCAAATCTGGAAAAATAAACTAAATGCTGTTAACATTCAGAAAGGAGAGGTAGACAAAAGTACTAGAGAAACCGAGTGGGTGCAGCAGCATCTATGGAGCGAAGGAAAATAGGCAACGTTTCAGGGCCGAAACCCTTTGGAGAGAAACTGGTGAACTACTGGAGTCAAGCTTCGTTTTTAATGTGTCTTTGAAATGTGAAAGCTGGCTAGTTGCATATAATTCATAAAACCATTCAGCAATGAAGCGAGGGACAAATGCTGGATTTTTTAAAAAATGTGAGAATTACTTGGATCTAAAGGGAAAAGGCTACATTTAAACCCATGTTCTCAAGAATGCTAAAATGTAAATCTATGAAAGGGTTTTAAGATAAAATTGGGAGAATAAAGGCTGATTTATAGTGACTGTATGTATATTTGCTCCACCGTGTGGCAGCCTGACAACCAGCCACAGCTGCATCACCACAGGTCTTCCGTGCACCCTAACTTCACGCCGTGGATAATCCCGCCCTCGTTGCTTAGCAACGGCGGGCCTAGCCAATCAGGCCGCCTGGCGCCGCGTCAATCACGCCCCCTTTCCAGCTTCCGGTCATCAGGTTAGGTTGCACGGGCAGACGGCCATGGCGACGGCGCAGACGGTAAGTCCTTCCCGCTCCGCCCCCTACCGACAGACTTACCCAGAATATCAGGTTTAGAAACACCAGCACGGTTTTGGACGACGTTATCCCGCACTGACCCATCTTTGACATTGACTCGGTAACCTCCCTGTGAGGGTTTGGGGGTCGTTGCTCACCGCCGCGGCCTGCAGCCCACAACCCCCCGCCTCAGCCGCCAACCGACAAGTGCAGGACGACGGCAGCCGGGCGCGCGCGGGGGGGGGGGCGGGGGGGCACGTGACACGCCGCGTCACCGAGGCATTGCGTCATCGCTGCCTGCACGCCTGCCTGCTGGTGTCAATGTCATCAGCGCTCAGACTGAGAAACGTCATCCATCCCTTCCCTTCCCTTCCCTCCAGAGGTGCTCCACGTTCTTGGTTCTTCAAAATATTCCAAATTGGAATTTAAACTGGAGGGAGGACTTAAGCCAGAAAGGGTTTTTTTGGGAAGAAAGAGCTGCCTTAAATTTAGTTGCATCTGGTTGGGGTGGCTATAGATTATTCCATGCATTAATTGTGCCGGGGGGGCGACGGCCGACGAATTGCTGTACACATCTGTCTTGGTTGCTGGAATCACAAATTGGACCAACTGGAATCACAGATTGGACCAACTGGAATCACAAATTGGACCAACTGGAATCACAAATTGGACCAATTGGAATCACAAATTGGACCAACTGGAATCACAAATTGGACCAACTGGAATCTCAAATTGGACCAACTGGAATCGCAAATTGGACCAACTGGTATCACAAATTGACAGAAGTCATCAAGGACCCACACCATCCTGGCCACACACTCATCTCCCTGCTACCTTCGGGTAGAAGGTACAGGAGCCTGAGGACTGCAACGACCAGGTTCAGGGATAGCTACTTCCCCACAGCCATCAGGCTATTAAACTTGGCTCGGACAAAACTCTGAACATTAATACCCCTTTATCTGTTATTTGCACTTTATCAATTTATTCATTCATGTATGTATTTACGTATATAATGGTATATGGACACACTGATCTGTTTTGTAGTAAATGCCTACTATGTTCTGTTGTGCTAAGCAAATAAATAATTTCATTGTCTTGTCAGGGACACATGACAATAACCTCTTTTGAGTTTGACTTTGACTTGAAGTTGAACAATGATGAAAGTTGATCCTCAGAAAATTTAGGACACCTGTAGCTTTCACCGTTGCATGATGAGTCTGACCATTCCAACGCAGATCATTCTGCAATTTGATGCCAAGATACTTGGTTTGTTTGGATTCTTCAAGGGTGGCACCAAGTATATTGTAAGATGTTTCGCCTGGATTCCTCTTTCTGGTGACACGCATGGTTTCACATTTTTGATGGGTTGAACTGCGCATGGAGAATGTACAAACACCGTACAGACAGCAGCAGAGGTCAGGATCGAACCCCTTTCTCTGGTGCTGTGAGGCAACAGCTACGCCACTCTACTGCCCTTAAATGTTAAGTTTTGTTGGCAAAAAAATGTTAAATTTGATGGCAGGACTTTCATATGAAGAAAGACTGGATCGACTCGGCTTGTACTCGCTAGAATTTAGAAGATTAAGGGGGGATCTTATAGAAACTTACAAAATTCTTAAGGGGTTGGACAGACTAGATGCAGGAAGATTGTTCCCGATGTTGGGGAAGTCCAGAACAAAGGGTCACAGTTTAAGGATAAGTCTTTTAGGACCGAGATGAGAAAATCATTTTTCACACAGAGAGTGGTGAATCTGTGGAATTCTCTGCCACAGAAGGTAGTTGAGGCCAGTTCATTGGCTATATTTTAGAGGGAGTTAGATGTGGCCCTTGTGGCTAAAGGGATCAGGGGGTATGGAGAGAAGGCAGATACAGGATACTGAGTTGGATGATCAGCCATGATCATATTGAATGGCGGTGCAGGCTCGAAGGGCCAAATGGCCTACTCCTGCACCTATTTTCTATGTTTCTATGTTTAATACATACAACTTAAAAAAATTAAAATTAACATATCTAAAAGTAGGCCTAAAATTTGAACAAAAAACAGACATTCAGACCGAACAGTAGCATGCTTTGACAGGTACCCAGCTGTCAAAGTATGGGCGAGGTTAGATGATTTGGCGTATGATGTATGGGGAGGGGACACAGTCCTTTAACCAGTCTTATTGCCTGTGGAAAGAAGCTGTGTAGCATCCTGCTGGTTTTGCAGCTGATGCTCCTGTACCTCTTCCCAGATGGCAGAATGGAGAAGATGTTATGTAATGGGTGATGTGGGTCCATAATAATGGAGATGGCTTTGCAGATGCTACGCTTCTGATAGATCTCCAACAGGAAAGGGAGTGGAGCACCGATGGTCCTACTGGCGATGATCTCTCCAGAGCCGCTCCACCAGGAAAATGTACAAACACTTTATCAATCAAACTTTGTCATTTAGAAATACATCGATATATGCAATTCCAAACGAAATTCCGTTGCTTTTGGCTCCCCATGCAACACAATAATAAACAGAAGGTTAAAATGGATAAAATGGATAAAAAGATAAAATAGACAATGGCATTCAAGTCTGATGGCTCATGGGATGAAGCTGTTGCAAAACCTTGACGTTCTGCTCCTTATGCTACGATATCTTTTGTCCGAGGGCAGCAGAGTGGACAGTCCATGATGGAGATGTGTGGGGTCCTTTATAATACTGCTGGCCTTAGACAAGCAACGTTTGCTCGCAACACCGTACTCTCAGCGGCAGCAGAGGTCAGGATCGAACCCCATTCTCTGGTGCTGTGAGGCAACAGCTGCGCCACTACCGCCCTTAAATGTTAATGCTTTTTTATCTTTCCACAGATGCTACTTTGCCCGCAGGGTAATTCCAGCATTTTCTGATTTGATTTCAAATATTCAACATACGCAGGTATTTTTAATGTTCAGGTAGGAAGCTCTCTAGCCCAAGGGAACAAGGAGTTTGCTATCATTTGTATCTCAACCAACATTCATTAATAGTGTTTCTGGCATCTTGCTATATGTACATTGGTTGGGTGGTTTGTTTATTGAACGACAAATGAGGCAGTGCCTGCCTGCATGCAGTTAGTGCTAGAAAATTATCAACCCCCCCCTCCCCCCTCACCTGTGTTCACCTATTGCCTGACATGCTTTGTTATGCCCCTCATATCATGGCTATACAATTTACATATTCAGAGACCACAAGCGATACAACATAAATGCAAATTTATTCTGTTAAACTAAATTTAAAAAACAATTTTAATGCACTGTTTCATTGTCCTTTACTCATTAACAGTTTTATCTATGGCACACAATTCCTGTAAGTGTCAAACCTACTTCCTATATATTTTTCCATTGCACACTGTTGACAACACATTTATAGAACAGCATTGTCACTGAAACATCGTATTTCACAAGGACCCAGTGACTCCAGAAATAATTTTCTGACAGGATATGTTTCCCAGGCACACATCAGCAGCATTTTTTTGAGCGTTGACATATTTTGCACATTTTTGGATTTTAATTACTCTGCTTAGCGTACAGGGTGCACAAGAACCTGGAGTAACTTAGCGGGACAGGCAGCATCTCTGGAGAGAAGCAAAGGGTGACGTTTCGGGTCTCGGCCCTTCAGACAGTCTGAAGAAGGGTGGGTCTCGACCCAAAATATCACCCATTATTTTTCTCCAGAGATGCTACCTGTCCCGCTGAGTTACTCCAGCATTTTGTGTCTATCTTCGGTTTAAACCGGCATCCGCAGTTCCTTCCTACACCTGCACTAGAACCTGACGGAACCAATGATAAAGTATAGAGAGACAATTTATTACACCTACTGTGCTGGGAACCTGGCACAAACCCCTCCCCATCCGTCTGCCAGGAACCTGATGCAAATTCAGCAGCAAATCATCTCACAGCCCAGGGTGAAGAAGCTGCCTGTGGAGGCTGGTGTCGGACGGGATGAACTGAACAAAGCAGCAGCTCAATGCTGGGATGTGGGACTCAGGATTACACCCTGCCAGAGGGTTGCGTGCATCCCAGGGCATTGACTAGCAGTGGTCAAGAGGCCACAATGTCCTACCATTTTCATCTTCACCACTGATTGAAAGTGATGGAAGCTGCTGGCTTTTTGGCTACACTCCTTTCCACAGCGATCATCGTTAAGTTTATCACTGAAGCAATCTTCAAAATGGGGTGAGCTAACTCCTTAAACTGTTGGAGATAAAAGGAAATGCAGGAGCTGGTTTAGACAATAGACAATAGGTGCAGGAGTAGGCCATTTGGCCCTTTGAGCCAGCACCACCATTCAATGTGATCATGGCTGATCATCCCCTATCAGTACCCCGTTCCTGCCTTCTCCCCATATCCCCTGACTCCGCTATCTTTAAGAGCCCTACCTAGCTCTCTCTTGAAAGCATCCAAAGAACCGGCCTCCACCGCCCTCTGAGGCAGAGAATTCCACAGACTTGTTTTACCAAAAAAAATACACATAGTGCTGGAGTAACTCAGCAGGTCAGACAGCACCTCTGGAGAACATCTGTCTTAAAAAAGGTTCTGATGGGAAATGATACAAATCCTTTTTGCTTGAATTTGCCTCTAAACCTTAATCCATATATGTATCCAAATGTTTTTTATAATTCATAACTGTATCCATTTATATAGCTCTACTTATTCCAGATACGGGCTGTCCTCTGAGTGAGAAAGGTATCCATGAGGCCCCTCTTAAATATCTCCTCTCTCACAAGCCTGTGTCCTCTATTTTTTAAATCCTCTACCTTGGTAAAAAAGTGTTCACTTTATCCATGCACTTCATAATGTTGTGCACTTCAATAAAGTCACCCCTCAACCTCCAATGCTCCAAAGAAAAAAATCTTAGCATATATAATCTCTCTCTATCTCAAGCCCGTAAGACCAGGCAGTATCCTGGTGATCTTAGTATTAAAGATATACAATTTGTATGGTAAGTGATTGAATGAAGACGCTCTAATTAAGATGACTGCTGATGACACAAAAAACACGGATGTTAAGGAGGATGTAATGACACACTTCAGTCAACCCCTGTATGGATATTAAAAAAACACAAAGTGCTCAAGTAACTCAGCAGGTCAGGCAGCATCTGTGGAGAACATGGATATTTGACATTTCGGAGCGGGACCCTTCAGATTGAAGAAGAGTCCCGAATTGAAACGTCAAATATCCATGTTCCCCTGCCTGACCTGCTGAATTACTTCAACACTTTCTATCATTTTTAGCAAACTAGCATCTGCAGTTCTTTGTTTCTACATTTGCCCTTTGTGGATTTGTAACAACTTCTTGTCAAAACAAGTTGAAACATTCCAACACTGCGACTCTGGCACTGACTGCAATCCTACTTACTTTCCTGATTCCGGTGTTCCTGACCCCAGCTCCAGTTCTGACCACATGCCTGGCCCATATTCCAGAACACTGCTCCAGCCTTCTTGCACTCCCAGCCCTTGCCTCTGGATGTCCTCATCTCACATATGGCCACATATTGATTCTGCATTCTGGCACAGGACACCAAATGCAATCCAGCACATGGCATGGAGGGGAGATCTCATTGAAACTCTCTGGATATCAAAAGACCGAGATAGAGTGGACATGGAAAGGATGTTTCAAGTAATGGGAGAGTCACAAAAACATTGAACACAGCCTCAGAATAAAAGGACATGCCTTCAGAATACTGATGAGGATGAATTTTATTTTCCAGAGGGTGGTGAATCTGTGGAATTCATTGCCACAGACGGCGGTGGAGGCCAAGTCGTTGGGTACTTCTAAATCAGAGATTGGTAGATTTACGATTAGTAAGGGTGTTAGTAAGGTTACAGGGGAAGGCAGGAGGGGTTGAGAGGGAAAAATAGATCAGCCATGATTGAATGGCGAAGAAGACTTGATGGGCTGTATGGCCCCATTCTCCTACGTTCATTCACCACAGAAGAGGGCTCTGGAGGAAATTGTAATGAGTACCAACCCTCCCAGTAAAATATAGAATCATACAGCATGGAAACAGGCCCTTCGGCCCAACATTTCCATGTCATGCAAGATGCCCCATCGAAGCTAGTCCCATTTACCTGCATTTTGTGTTCATCCTCTAAACGTTTCCTACCCATGTATCTGTCCCAATGTTTAGTGAACAACATGACTCGTCTCACAGATGCCTGAATCCTCAGACGGTACGTCAGTAGAGTGGGCTAAGTGTAATTAATGGTGGGGAGACAGCAGTTGCCTGCAGGAAGATATAAAATGAAGTAGCAGATGGGCAGTGAGCAAATGGAATTACACTCGGAGAAGTGTGAAATAATACACTGAGGAGTGGCTGGGACTGAATGAACAAAAGGCATAGAAAACACAATAAATTATAGGATACTAAAATAATGTGTAAATAATAAGGGGATCTTGGAGAGTGTCTTCACAAATACAAGGATAATAGGTCAGGAAGACAAAATGGTTAAGAAGGCATAAGGTATACATTTTTAGCTGATTTCTAGAATATAAGGGAAGTAGGGCTGAAACTGTATAAAGCACTAACCACATCAGATTTCTATCAACTTTCTGTACAAGATCCAACTACCCTAGAGTGTGAAAGAAGAGATTCACAGGTATGTTGCTTGAACCAAAATAACTTTAGTCATGGGAAAATATGAGGAAAGTTTGAGATAATACCCTTTGGAATACCTTAGGCTGAGAAGATATTTGAGGTATATAGAATTATGTGTGGCCAAGATGAAGGGTGTAGGCAGGGCCGGATTTAGATGAAGAGAGGCTCTAAGCTATTCCACTTGTGCGGCCCCTCCCAATCCCCCACCCCCACGACGAAAGGAAGATGGGAGAGTACACCAGATTGACACCAATGTGCAGCTGAGCATGGCCAATGAGATAAGGGCTGGAAAGCTGCGCTTTTTATTTATTGCCAGTGCTAGTGTTGAGTTATCGGCTTAAAACACTATTATTCTGAAATGGAGGGCAAGGAAAATTACTGAAGTGCTGTTTAGAGACGACAGTGTGTTGTGACAGCATATGTAAGAAAGGCCTATGACAGTGTTAAAAATATTATACACCAGGCCCGTACGAAGCTTTTCAAAAGGGGCGTGGCATGGCAGGATTACAAAAAGTTTATGTGAAATAAGTGCACGCAGCACATATCACGAGCGTGAAGCTCAAAGACCCTTGTGGCTGTGGTCCACTTAAGGGCCCTGGAAGCTCTGCGGTTTTAGATGCTCTCTGATGCATTCTGAGCCTTATTTTGAAGCCTTTTTGCACCAAATTTATGACCAATATTTCAGAAATAAGTTTGGTTGAGTCAAGAGTGGTTGGAATGGGATGATTGGGGTCATTGTTGTATACATTTTGTATACATTTTTTAAAATCAAGAATTGAAACTGTCCTTGTTTTAATAATCAAGTTGTACTGTAAAATGTTATGTCAAATGTTATAAAGGAGCATGCAAACACTGCAAATAAAATACTGTAAGTTTTTACAGTAAATAAAACCTTTTTTAGAAAAAGTTTTGTGTGTTGATTTGATTGCCTGTTACTGTTAGACTGTTAGTATGTGCACATTAAAAATGATGTAAAATGAAGTCACAAACTATGGAATTCATATTTTTCAGTATTGTTATCAAGAAAACAGTTCCAATTGTTTGATATTATTCATATGGAGGAGAAAATATGATTACTCTAAAACCTACCTTAATTTTGCAATCTCACTAAAGATAATCCCCCTTTCCCTCTCCCCCCCTCCTCCTTCCCCCTCCCTCTCCCTCCACCTCTCTCTCCCTCCCCATCTCTCTTTCCCCCTCCCCCCTTCCCCTCTCTCTCTCTCCCACTCCCCTCCCTCTCTCTCCCCCTCTGCCTCAATCCCCCCTTTCCCCCTCTCACATCCCCCCCTCTCCCTCCCACGCAGCGAGGCTCCGACTTCATGCCGCAGACACCGCAGCCCCCCCCCCCCCCCCCCGACCCAGAGAAACTCCCGCAAAGCAATATTCCAATACTTACCTGGAGTAGACACCTAGGATCTTTGGTAGACACGAGGCATCGAGGTGATTGTGTGGAGTGCAAATGGAGATCTGGACCCGCCCGGGCCCACTGCGCACACGCGGAGAGACAGCATCATTTTGCGTCACCGGCTTCCCCCAACTGTGCAGGCGCGGATGGTCACAATTCTTTTCCCCAAAACTTCCAGCAGCTGGAACCAGAATTTTGGGTAATTTCTGTCAAAGTGGAAACGCTGATAGTGCTCCAATTTTTTTTTTCTCTGGATTTTTTTAACTCTGGGGAAAAAACACCTTGGCCGGAGGCCACCTAGATTTTAAGGCCCTAGGCTTCAACCTATGAGGCCTGTAGGTAAATACAGTCCTGCCAAGGCCCCCCCTAGATCTCGAGGCCCTAAGCTTAAGCTTGTGAAGCTTATACATAAATCCGGTCCTGGGTGTAGGAAGGAACTACTTCCATCAGCAAATGGTTCCACACCTAGGAGGAAGTGAGATTAATGTAATTGCATTATTTTAACCAAAGGCGAAGATGGTCTGAAACTCATTGGATAAATGGGCATCAGAGGCAGAAACATACAGTACATATAAAATAAACTCTGATATGCACTTGAAGCCACAGGTTGAGAGCTGGAATGTGTATAGGTTCTTTATCAGCTGTCTTGGTACCATATAAACAAAAGGCATCCTTTTGTGCCATAAATGTCTATTATTCTGTGAAGCATATTCTCATGAAAAGCATTTCTTTCCAACAAGTATTCAACTTTAATTCTTTAGTTTAGTTCAGAGATACAGCGTGAAAACAGGCCCTTTGGCCTTCCGAGTTCGTGCCGACCAGCGATCCCAATATGCTAACACCATCCCACACACTAGGGACAATTTACAATTTACCAAGCCAATTAATGTACAAACCTGTACGTCCTTTGAATGTGGGAGGAAAGGAGTTCCCAGAGAAATCCCACGCAGGTCACGGGGAGAAGGTACAAACACCACCTAGACAGCACCCGTAGTCAAGATGGAACCCGGGCCTCTGGCGCTGAAAGGCAGCAACTCTACCTCTGCGCCACCGTCCTAAAGTCAATCTCTCTCAAAAGTATATTTCTGCTGAAGTTTGAGTTTGGTTTCATGAAGTGGTGGGTCAAACACAACCCCACATTGTCAATGGACAACGACACTGTGTCTAGAAGTTAATAGCTGGTCATTAGTACAAGACTTACTATAAAGAAGCATTGCACCCTACATCCAAACTCATTCCATTGACTACATGTTGCTTGAATTCTTGTAAACAATCACCAATCTTCTAATGTTTTTAGATTAGGCAGTCTGTTCTGATTATTTCATTTTTATTGCATTCTTGTGGCCACATTTTTGTACTGCACATTACTAAATAGTATAAATGATTCCAGCATCCCAGCATCTGCGATCTCATGTCTCCAGAATAAAATCTAGCTGTAAAAGCATAATTTTTGCCAGGGCATGAATATAACATTCTTTTATGTAATATGCTAGTGGAGGTTTTAAACCATGTGTTAAACATGGTTCTGCAGTGTTGCAGCTCCATCATGTTCAGTTTCCGTGATCTAATACAGCATTCTGTTCTGTCTGTACGCGTGAAATGTATCAATTATTTATTAATTTCATTCTACACCAGGGAGAATTCCCACTGTTTCAAACCTTTGTCTCAAAATTAAAATAGGAGTTAAAAAAAAGATCTTCTTGAAACGGTTCTCTGAGCTTTCAAGTTGTAGTGGAACAGTGTGAGAGGAATGTGTGAAGCATCTGCTGCCAACACAGGAAAGAGAAGTGGTTGAGGAAGATGAGCCAAGGCAATTGCTTTGATCTTTGGCAGTGTGTCACAATGAAGCATCCTCTTACTGAATGACGGTCCATGAGCTTTGGAGACGAGGCCTTTTTCTTTGTGTTGGAAGGAACTGCAGATGCTGGTTTACACTGAACAAAGACACAAAATGCTGGAATAACTCAATGGGACAGGCGGCATCTCTGGAGAGAAGGAATGGGTGGTGTTTCAGGTCAGACTGACAAAGGGTCTCGAGCCAAAACGTCACCCATTCCTTCTCTCCAGAGATAAGGCCTTTTTCTTTATTTGGTGGTCCAAAGAAGTTGTAATCATCAGAAACAATTCAAGTTGTGACAAAGAACTGCAGTCATTCGTATTTTCTAACAATTAATGAAGTTGGGAATAGATTGCAGAGTGAAAGAATTAAATTGAGGCAAGCGAGAGTAAGTACAGTTGTTTTTGTGTGAAGATAGATGCCACCTGATCCACTGAGTTACCCCAGCACTTTGTGTTCTGCTTCCTCGGGTCGGTACAAGATTTTTTTTGGTTTGTTTCAAGTTTGACAAATGCATTATTTCCCTGCTAATCTCATCCTAAATCTTTCACATTTAATGGGCTATATCAGTGTCTCTTTGTTCGGCTTCACAGACTTCAACCGTAGAAATTGGTACCTAGTATTTGAGGGAAAGCTTCAATAATTGATGGGGCTCTTTTCTCTTGGTGAATTTCAATAATTAATCAGGAGGGCTGGGGTTACTCACTTGGGATGGTATCAGAAATGTTCTGACTTGAACGCCTCATAAAATGCAGAGAGAAAATCAGTCAAATACATTGCATCTGATCCAGTTCTCAGTTCTCCTATTCCCTGTTCTCATATGTAGATCAGCCTGTCTTATTAGTCTGTCAAATAGATAAAATGAGCACTCACAGTCATTTTACCAGGGTAAGATTTCTAAAGCTAGAGGGCAGATATAAAATGCTGGAGTAACTCAGTGGGATAGGCAGCATCTCTGGAGAGAAGGAATGGGTAAAGCTAGAGGGCATGGACTTAATGTGAGAGGCGAGGAACTTCAGGGGAAAACCTTTCACTATTAGTCTGTACCTGGAATGAGCTGCCAGGGGAAGCTCTAGCAGTGGATGCTATTACAACTTTCAATAGACATTTGGGACGATCAGCCATGATCACAATGAATGGCGGTGCTGGCTCGAAGGGCCGAATGGCCTCCTCCTGCACCTATTTTCTATGACAGATATATGAATAGGAAGGTTTTAAAGAAGGAACTGGAGATGCTGGAGAATCGTGGGCACACGCATGGGCCCCAGCTACGCTTGCCTCTTTGTTGGGTACGCCGAACAATCCTTGTTCTCGGCGTACCAGGGTCCCATCCCCGACCTCTACCTCCGTTACATCGACGACTTTTGGTGTCACCTCCTGCACCCACACACAACTGACTGACTTCATTCATTTCACCACCAACTTCCATCCGGCACTCAAATACACTTGGACCATTTCCGACACTTCCCTACCATTCCTTGACCTCACCATCTCTATTGCAGGTGATACACTCCTGGACCGACATCCACTACAAACCTACTGACTCCCACAGTACCTGGACTACTCTTCCTCCCACCCTGCTTCCTGTAAGGACTCCATCCCCTATTCCCAATTCCTCCGTCTACGCCGCATCTGCTCCCAGGATGAGGTGTTCCACACCAGGTCATCACAAATGGCCTCATTCTTCAGAGAACGGGGATTCCCCTCCCCCACTATTGATGAGGCTCGCAACAGGGTCTCCTCCATACCCCGCAACACTGCCCTCGCTCCCCATTCCCCCACTCGCAAACAGGGCAGAGTCCCCTGGTCCTCACCTTTCACCCCACCAGCCGGCAAATACAACATATAGTCCTCCGTCAGTTTCGCCACCTCCAACGTGACCCCTCCACCCGCCACATCTTCCCATCTCCCCCCCGTCTGCCTTCCGCAAAGACCGCTTCCTCCACAACTCCCTTGTCAATTCTTCCCACTCCACCCCTTCCCCGGGCACTTTCCCTTGCAACCGCAAGAAATGCAACACTTGTCCTTCACCTCCCCCTTCCTTTCAGGGACCCAAGCAGTCCTTCCAGGTCCGACAGAGGTTCACCTGCACCTCCTCCAACCTCATCTACTGCATCCGCTGCTCCAGATGATCTATATCGGTGAGACCAAGCGGAGGCTTGGCGATCGCTTCGCCGAACACCTCCGCTCGGTCCGCAAATAACCAACCCGACCTCCCGGTGGCTCAGCACTTCCAATTCCACATGACCTCTCGGTCCTGGGCCTCACGGCCAGAGTGAGCAACACTGCAAGCTGGAGGAACAGCACCTCATATTCCGCTTGGGGAGTCTGCATCCTTTGGGCTTGAATATTGAATTTTCTCAATTCTGTTAACCCTTGCTGTCTCCTCCCCTTCCCACCTCTCCCTCAGCCCTTGGGCCCTGGCATTCCCTCTATCTCTATCTCCCTCCCCACACCCCAGTCGCACCAGCTTTCATTTTCACACCACAAACAGCTTACAATGGCTTGTTCCCTTTATCATCGATACTTTTTTGCATATCTTTCATTCATTGTTCCTTATCTCTCCACATCACCGTCTATATCTCTTGTTTCCCTGATCCCTGACCAGTCTGAAGAAGGGTCTCGACCCGAAACGTCGCCTATCTCCTTCGCTCCTTAGATGCTGCTGCACCCGCTGAGTTTCTCCAGCTTTTTGTGTACCCTATGAATAGGAAGGGTTTAGAGGGATATGGGCCAAATGCAGGTATTTATGACTAGCCCCGAATGCCAACTTGGTAGCATGGACAAAGTGGGTTGAAGGGCCTGTTTTTGTGCAGTACAGCCGCATGACTCCAAATGGAAACTCACTATTCAATGTTAATCATCGGTCATGTTCATATTGACCATATTCTGGAGGGTGCCTTGGGCAAAAACCAGTGAATATTTTGGAGGAATAAATACCAACGCGGATTTAAATTTTAAAAAACAGAATGACTGGCTGAGGCTGTTCCAACATTTTCTGTTCCTGGATAGTTTGGGGAGTTAAGGATGGTATTCATGTGTCCGAAATAAATGTCGAGAAAGCTAATTACGATACCACGCAATAACCAACCTGATCTCCCGGTGGCTCAGCACTTCAACTCCCCCTCCCATTCCGAATCCGACCTTTTTGTGCTGGGCCTCCTTCATGTCCAGAGTGAGTCCCACTGTAAATTGGAGGAGCAGCACCTCATATTTCACTTGGGCAGTTTACACCCCAGCGGTATGAACATTGTTTTCTCTAATTTCAGGTAGTCCCTGCTTTCTCCTCCCCTTCCCAGCTCTCCCTCAGCCCACTGTCTCTGCCTCTTTTCTTCTTCCCGCCCCACCCCCCACCCTCACATCAGTCTGAAGATGGGTCTCGACCCGAAACGTTGCCTATTTCTTTCGCTCCATAGATGCTGCCTCACTCGCTGAATTTCTCCTGCATTTTTGTCTACCTTCGATTTTCCAGCATCTGCAGTTCCTTCTTAAACATAACCACTAAATTAATTAATGGGTCTGTCTGTTTTCATGTTGCCTCAGTTGTTCATTTTCTCATTTTTTAACAGCAATGTTTGGATGCTCAGCCATAAAAATCATCTTGGCCAAGTTAATCATATCTTCATCTAATGCCAGCACATACTGTATGCTTTAAGCAAGAACAGAAGATAATGAACAGAAGCAGCTGTTACAGCAATTACTTCAGCATCAGACAAGAGCATTTAACCCATTACAATACAGTGACTGATTGACGAACTTATGTTGAAGTACAGATGTATACTCATGAGATCATAGGAGCCGAATTAGGCCATTTGGCCCATCGAGTCTGCTCTACCATTCCATCGTGGCTGATCTATTTTTCCCTCTCAACCATTCTCCTGCCTTCTCCCTGTAACCTTTGACGCCCTGACTAATTGGGGACCCATCAATCTCTGCTCTAAAAATATCCATTGACTTGGCCTCCACAGCCATCAGTAGCAATGAATACCACAGATTCACCATCCTCTGGCTAAAGAAATTTTCCTCATCTCCATTCTAAAGGTACATTCTTTTATTCTGAGGCTGTGCCCACTGGCCCTAGACTCTCCCACCACTGGCAATATCTATTATATTGGCATATGTGTGATCGCTCACCTGCAAGAGACTGAAGCTGCCCCTGTTACAGTGGTGGATGGAATAAGCCTGATTGGCGAAGTTCTCACAGAATCTTAGAATGATAGAGAAAAAAAGACAAGAGACAGCAAATGCTGAAATCTTGAGCGAAACAACAAACTGCTGGAGGAAGTTAGTCATCTTTGGAGTTAGCAGCATCTATGCACAGATGACGTTTCGGTTTGGGACCCTTCTGCAAACTGCAGGGAAAAAAAGTAATTCATTTGCTATATACCTGTACCAGCTCTTGAGTAGGTTTTTCCATTTAATCCCAATCCTATGCTTCACAGGACCCTGGGGTTTATCTGATATACTCATTTATTGTGCTGGTAACATATTGCTACTTAAATTCTACAAAGTAAAACCGCTGTCTCACGGTGCGAGTTGGCCCACGAGTGACCCAGAGTTTTCACTCGTGGTGATCACGTACCAGGAACGCAGCGGCAACGTCGCAACTCGCGCGATCAACTTGTCCACTCGTGGCGCTAACGGCAGGTACCCGTGAAACTTGATAACTCGTGAAAAAAATCAAACATGTTTGATTTTTTCCACGAGTCAAATTCACTATTCAAGATAAAAATTGAAACATTTTAACTCACTGTAATAACATAGGGCCCTTGACCTTAGTGTCTCGTGAGTCTAACGTGTTAACCCGTGAGCACTCTTAAATCGGCAGCTGGACAGAGTAAAAAAAAGGTGAGTAAAAAAAAGGTGATTTCAAAAAAAGAACATGACGATTTTTCAACACGTCATCTTGCCAGAACGGGCCACATTGGGATTTCTCCGGGCGTGGAGCTACTGCATTGTGGCCGGGGAGGGAAGCGGCTCGCGTGGATATGCGCGGCCTCCATCACCGGACAGCAGAACCGACTGCCATCTCAGCGGCTTCTGCCGGCCCGCCCACCTCTGGCAGTGCTCTCCGTCTGAACAGTGAGGGGACCAGCTCAAGAGCAACGATCATAGAGCGGAGTGGGTCAGCGGGTGATGGATAACATCACAGCGGGCGGTGGAGCTTACTCCTGTGTCAGCGCGATCAAGGGATCAATTGAGGTTACTTGCACTGACATATGGAGTAAGCTCCACCGCCCGCTGTCCTGTTATCCATCGCCCGCTGACCCGTTCTTGTGCTGGATGACCCTCTCCCAGAGCCCCTGCCCGTCCCGCTGAGCCACCACAGACAGGGAGTTGAACGTAGACACAGGGGGGTCCACCTTCAACTTCAGAGCCAAACAAAAAACACAGAGTGCTGGAGGAACTCAGCGGGCAAGGCAGTACCCGAGGGGGGAACATATCACTTATCAGGAGCCGCCACGGGCAAGGACTCTTCCCCCCAACATAAAGGAAGCGCAGATGCAGCCATCACTGTAGCATCTCTGTCCCTATCTTCCAATTCCCACTTTGAAATAAAATAAAACTTTCGACAAAAATTTCGCAATTGTGATGTACTGTATCTGTAAAAAAAATCTACATCAACCAGGTGTGAAAATTACACCGAATCGATGATTGAAAATGCGTGGGAATCGACGAATCGCGATCCTGCTGCGAAATGTTTAAGCCGAAAACTGTATTTTATTTCAAAATGGGAATTTGAAGATAGGAACAGAGATGTTACACTGAGATTTTAAGCTCTTGGGTGAAGTCGCACAGTGGGTCAGGGCTTTAGGCAGCATCTATGGAGCAAAGGAAATAGCTGGGTCTGAAGAAGGGTTTCGACCCGAAACGTTGCATATTTCCTTTGCTCCATAGATGCTGCCTAAAAAGCCCTGCCCCACTGTGCAACTTCACCCAAGAGCTTAAAATATCTGTAAATGTAAATGTAACAAAAAATGTAAATTGACCCTCGTGTGTAGGATGGTGCTAGTGTCGCTGGTCGGCGCGGACTTGGTGGGCCGAAGGGCCCGTTAGAAACACTGTGTCACTTTTCAGGAGAAGTTGTCAGCTCAAGAGTACGTCAGGAGACATTGTCAGCTCGGGAGATGAACTTGGTTAACTCTGGAGACAAACTTGGAACATCGCAGTAAACGGCAAAATACCATACCCGTGGGAACTCGGTCCAAACACTTGAACATCAACTTGGGATCTCGTGCACAACCACGAGTCTGTCACTCGGGGTCACTCGTGGGTCAACTCGCACCGTGAGACGGGCATAAGAAAGAAAAGCTTTGAATTTTTCCCCGTTTCGTAATCTTACAGCATCCCAACGTGCAAATGAGGGCTACCTCTGTGCTGTATCGCTCTGTGACTACATATGTCTTGACGAGTAGTCACACTTTTGATGTGGGAAATGCAGCAATTAACTTGTTTATTGCAAGTTTCCGTAAGCAACAATCTGATAATGACTAAATAATCAGCTGGAGTGATATTAAAGAGTTACCTTTGGCCTGGGTGGCAAAGAAATAAAACTATCTGGAATTCAAACTCTTTGCTAATGAGGCATGTGTGGACAGAATTGAGTTAAGCACCATGATGAAATACTCTGCTAACACACATTGCTAAAGAGTTTGCTCCAGAATACTGGAAACACCACATCAGAGCCCCTGCATTCTTTTTCTATCGTCCCAAACCAGATTCCACCCCGGGCATTGAACCAATAATTACAGTACAAGTGAGGAAAAGAAAAGGAAATAATGAAATGAGGGGTGCAAAGCAGTGGAGTTGCTGCCTTACAGCGCCAGAGACCCGTGTTCAATACTGACTACGTGTGCCGTCTGGATGGAGTTTCAACGTTCTGCCCGTGACCACATGGTTTTCTCCAGGTCCTCTGGTTTCCTCCCACACTCCAAACGCATGCAGGTTTGTAGGTTAATTGGCTTTGGTAAGAATTGTAAATTGTCCCCTAATAGTGTAGGATAGAACCATGGTGTGCCGGTGATTACCAGACTCGGTGGACCGAAGGGCCTGTTTCCATGTTGTATCTCTGAACCAAACTAAACAAAATAACAATTTCAAACAAAGGAGACTGCTAGTTCAGTGAGAGTTGTCAACTCTAAATGTCATTGCGGTGTTTTCTAATAATCTCTAACAAGAACATAGAACAGTAAAGCACAGGAACAGGCCCTTCAGCCCACAATGTCCATGCTGAACATGATGCCAGAATAAACTGGTCTAAAATGCCTGCACATGATCTGTATCCCTCGATTGTTAGTTTTAGTTCGGAAATATAGCCCTTTGGCCCACCGAGTCTGGTAATCACCCGTACACCATAGTTCTATCCTACACACTAGGGTCAATTTACAGAGGCTAATAAACCTACAAACCCATGTGATTTTGGGATATGGGATGAAAGCCCATGCGGTCACAGGGAGAACGTGAAAACCTCACACAGACAGCACCCAAAGTCAGCATCGACCCGGGTCTCTAATGCTCTGAGGCAACAACTCTAACTATGCCACTGTACAGCTCTCTGCATATTCTCTGCATGTAAAATCTTGCTAAATCCACTATTTTATGTGCCCCCACCACGATCTCCGGCAGCACATCCACTACCCTCTGTGTAAAAAAACTTGCTCTGCACATCTTTAAACTTTGCCCCTCTCACCTTATAGCTATGTCCTATAGCTTTGATATTTCCACCCTGAGAAAAAAAACCTCTGATGGTCTGATTTCATAATTACTGTCCCTTCACTGGTGGCCTCTGTATGTTCCCTTCCCATCCCAATCTGAAGAACAACTGTATCTGAAGAGTAGGTTTGCCAGTAAAGTTATCTTTGCCTCCACCAACCTCCTCTCATTTCCAAACCTTTGGAAACATAATTATTCAGATACAATTTTAAATATTATTGTTTTTCTTTGTCGGTCCACATTTCTTTTGTCCGGATTGTTAGTCGATGAATCTTTAATTTGTGGAAACTGGAGCAAATTGCCCCTGATGGATGAGAAGGTGAATGAGAAAGTGGGATAACACAGAACTAGTGCGAACAGGTGCTCGATGGTTGACGTGGCCTCAGTGGGCCAAAGCTGTATCAGTTTCCATGCTGTATCTCCAAACTAAACTAAACTCTGCGGTGGTGCTGGCAAGCTTGAGTTCCAAAACCATCTGTGAGCTCAGGGCAAAATGCTGCATTTACACAAGTTCCCACAAGGAGTCCTCATAAGACCTTGGAGTGATCAAAAATTCGTGGCAGTGATGAAAACTGTACAGATTAGATAACTGGGCAGGATGGAATGAATGAGACGAAATAAATAGAGTAAAACTCTCATAAAATAGCATGCTTTAGACTTTCAAGATGCTGGACTGGCAGATTTCTAGGCCATTGGATATTATTATATACTTATACCCCAATACTTTTAATTCACTTTCTTAAAAATGTTACACAGTGTTATAATCTTCCAGTGAATCGGGTGAGTTTCAAGTGAGTTTGGGAACTGCAGAGCCCAGGTAGTTTGAAGGGAGTGCACCCAGCATTACCGGTGAGCCAAATGCCAAACTATCAAGTTGCTTAATAAACAAATTGGAGTTATACTGTAATAATGTCACTTTTTAGTTGATCATAATCTATATCCTTAAAGTGCTATTAACTAATTTCTACATTTATGGACCTATGTGAAGAGATTATGTTATGATATATATGGCATGAGGAGATGCAGGGAATGGAGGGATATGGATCACTCACAGGCACAGTAGATTACTGTAAGCTGATATCGTGTTTGGCACGGACTTTGTGGGCTAAGTAAGTAAGTAAATTTTATTTATATAGCACGTTTAAATCAACTTGCGTTGAAACCAAAGTGTTGTACATAAAATAAATAATAAAATAAATAATAAAGATTCCATACGTCCATAGAAAAATTAAAAATAAGAAAAATAACACAACACATTATAGAATTCAACATGAACATCCCCCCACAACAGTCAAAAATTTCCACTGTGGGGAAAGGCTTCAAAAAGTTAAGTCCTCTTCCTCTGTGATCACCCGAGGACGGGGCCTATTTATGGCCTCCGCAGCCAGTCAGATGTTTTTAGCCGGAAAGCTGGAACTCCGGCGTCAGGTGAACAATCCTCAGTGGCTTGGAAACTAAAGGGCCAGTTCCTGTGTTGTATGTTAATACAACATGTGATCCACCAGGATTAATTCTTCGGCAGCATACCTGGTTGGGTTTTCTGCAGGAGAGTTTAATAGATTGGGAAATCCAAAGAGTTTAGGACTTTACCAAAAGATTTGGAGAAAAACAGAAACTTGCTTTTATGTTACCAAGTTTTACTTTCAAAAGCATGCAGACTGGAGGAGGAAGTATGTATGGGACTGGACGGGAGATAGCTAGTATACAGAAGTTAGACTTCACTTTGTTTCGTTTAGTTTAGTTTAGAGATACAACATAGAAACAGACCCTTTAGCCCACCTTGTCCGCACTGACCATTGATCACCCGTGTTGTCCCACTTTTTCACCAACTCCCTCCACAGTAGGGGCAATTTACAGAGGACAATGAACCTACAAATCCGCATGTCTTTGGGATGTGGGAGGAAACTGGAGGATCTGTAGGAAATCCATGGGGTCACAGGGAAAACGTGCAAACTCCACACAGATAGCACAAGGCCAGGCACTGTGAAGCAACTGCTGTACCCGCTGCATCACTATGCTGCCCACCTTTAGCATCGCTGGAAATTTCAACTCCTGATTGCGAGTTGCAACTCAACTTGCAAAGTATGAACATAAAAAATACAGCGGAATGGAAGGCTGAGATTCCTAAAAAGAATGCTTGAAGTACTCAGGAGGTCAGGCAGCATCTGTGGAAGGAGAAACAGTTAACGTTTCAGATTGAAAAAATTGAATCATAGCCCTGAAATAGAGACTAAAGGGCCTGTCCCAGCAGCATGCAACTCCATGCGATGAGCGCGACCTAACGTGGTCGCTTGAGCCGTCCGGCGTCGTGGGGCCGGTCCCACTTCGATCGCCGGAGCCGTGCGGAATTGTGCGGAGTTCGTCCCGACATCGCGCGGGGCTCCGAAAAACTGACCATGTTCAAAAATTCCGCGCGGCAACAGCTTGTCGGCTCGCAGTCGCCTCGACACATTACACACCGCCTCGACGTCGTGCCTCCGTGACCCTCTCTGTAGGTGCCTCCGTGACCCTCTCTGTAGGTGCCTCCATGCCCCTCTCTGTGTGTCCCTCTCTCTGTCCTGGCGAACTTACCTTTAAGACTTCGCTCCAAGTTCGCCTCACTTTGCGCCGCGTTGCTCCACTCACCCCACCTCCGCGCGGCCCCCGCTGCCGGTTTGATCGCGCTCTTCGCACGCAGGCGCATGCTGTTGGGAATGGCCCTGTACAGGGATCACCCGACCTCCGCGCGGCCCCCGCTGCCGGTTTGATCGCGCTCACCGCATGGAGTCGGATGCTGGTAGGACAGGCCCTTTAGCCTGTCTGACGTCTCAATGTTTTTAACATTTTCTGTTTTTGTTACACAGTTTGAACTCTCCAAGGATAGGAATGGATAGGTGTGGCAGTTGAGGCCTTTATTCCTTGGAGTGCAGGAGGATGAGTTTTGATCTTATAGAGAAGTGTATGAAATCATGAGGGGAATAGAAAGGTTGGGTGCCCATCTAGGGTAGATGCACCAAAGATAGACGCAAAATACTGGAGTAACCCAGCAGGGCAAGCAGCATCTCTGGAGCGAAGGAATGGGTGACGTTTCGGGTCGAGACCCTTCTGTAGATGCACAGTCTTTTGCCCAGAGTAGGGGAATCAAGAACCAGCGGACTTTGAGGTGATGGGGTAAAGATGGAACCTGAGGGGCAACTTTTTCACACAGAGTGTGATCCAAGGATAGGATCAAACAATAACTCAAATTAATAAAACAGACCTGCATCTCCACCACATTCATGAACTCAGGCTCATGAACTCAAAAATCTCCCAACAGATCCATAAAAGTGAGCTAGTTGTTAGTACAAAAGGCACACAGTAGCCAATGTCTCGTGAACATCAAGCTGATAACAACCAGAACATCTGCTTAGTGATGTTGAATTATTGCTTAAAAGGCAAATATTGGCCCAAAATGCCAGGCTAAATCCTCCACTCTCAGATCGGCTGTGGGGTATATGGCGAGTGAGTTGAGTTGATTTATTTTTCTGAAGGACAAGACTTTCAGGAATGCACTACTCCCTCAAGTGTGATAATCTGGAGTTCAGTGTTCACATGTTTGGAGTGGAATGTGAACATAATCTTGCTGCACAAAATGCTACCAACTGAGTCACAGAGACAAGGTGGAGACACAAAGAACAGAATGCCTGAACGTGGCTGCACTTCATTAGACTGGGAGAGTCTGTGATCACAAAGGGTGCCAGATTGGGACGTTATGTTACAGTTGTACAAGATGTTGGTGAGGCCCCATTTGGAGGATTGTGCTCAATTTTGGTCACCCTGCTATAGGAAAGATGTTAAGCTGGAAAGAGTACAGAGAAGATTTTATTCGAGGTTGTTGCCTGGACTAGAGGCCCTGAACTATAGGGAGAGTTTGGGAAGGCTAGGAGTACCAGGAGGATGAGGGGTGATCTTTTAGAGGTGTATAAGATCATGAGGGGAATAGATTGGGTGGATATACAATTAAGTTGATACACAATATTTTACCCAGAGTAGGGAGATCAAGACCCAGAGGACATGGGTTTAAGGTGAGGGGGGAATGATTTAATAGGAACCTGAGTGGTAACTTATGATGAGCTACCAGATGAGGTACTTGAGGCAGGTACCATAACAACATTTAAAAGCCATTTGGACGGGTATGGATGGGTAAGGTTTAGAGGGATATAGGCCAAATACAGGCAGGTGGAACTAGTATAGATGGGGCATCTTGCTTGGCCTGGACAAGATGGGCCGAAGGGCCTGTTTCCATGCTGTATGCCTACATGACTTTATAGTCGTATATACAAAGTGACACAATGGTTATAATGACAGATTTTCACATTGTTCAAGGAATATTTCCTTTCAGGGCCTGTCCCACTTACATGCGATTGCGTGCGTTTGGCGGGACCAAACGGAAGCGGAGTTCACCCGAAGTTCGCGCGTGACGTAATTTGCGTCATACTTACCAATCAGCTGGGCAGGAGGCGGGCCGGCTGAATTTGGGCGTCGCACGGCGTCGGGCGGTGACGTCATCGCGCAACGCCACACGCTAGGTGTACGCCGTCAAGACACTTGCGTACGACGTCAAGACGCTGCGTACGACCACAATGCGCCTGCGTGCCGACAGGCTGTTGGCGAGCGAAGATTTCGGACACTGCCAGAATTTTAGAGCCCCGCGCGATGTTGGGACCAGCCCCGCACAACTCCGTGCTTCTAAGTGGGACCGGCCCCGCGTGGCCATACGGTGCCCATATGCCTCAAGCGACCACGAGGTTGTGTAATTTGCGAGCCAAGGTCGTGTAAGTGGGACAGGCCCTTTAGTCACTATGATTGAAGACAAGGGTTCAGGAGATAATCGAAACACACTCACGAGCTCTCCACGAGACATTCAATGCCGTTGAAAGATAAATCTTCCAAACACAATCTCCTAATTAATAGTTTATTTATCTTACATTTGCACTTTGATCTTACTCATGGTCAAACTTATGCATGATCGAAAGCTGTGACTTCTCCCCACATGCTTCTTCAAACTAAACTAAAACTACCAGCGAGTCTGCACGAGAATCCTAGCCGCAAACACGGCACAAACTACTTATAAATCCCACCCACATAATTACATGCAGATAAAATTTAAAGGTAACTGGTTATAGTTATAACATACTGAGTTAAGCTCAATGGCTACTACAGTGGTTTAGCGAGTAGAACTGCTGGCTCACAGCTCCAGTGACCTTGGTTTGATCCTGGGTAGATAAAAGTCCTGGAGAAACTCAGCGGGTGAGGCAGCATCTATGGAGAGAAGGACGAGACCTTTCAGGTCGAGACCCTTCTTCACTAATCATTGCTGCTGTCAGTGTCGTTTTTGTATCTCCCTATATTGGTATAAATATTGGTATATTGAAATGCCTTATTCGATGAGTTATTATTTAATCTCATGTGTCATATGCAAGCCCACTTCATATCATATTCATTAGATTTTACAGCATGGAATAGGTCCTTCAGCCCACCAAGTTAATTGCTGTCCATCATGCATCCATTTCCACCAATCTCTATACCAATCACAATCTATTCTCAACACATTCTTACCAATTCTCCCCAGATTCTACCACTCACCCACACAAGGGGCAATTTACTGGCCAATTAACCTCCCAGCCTGAGCATCTTTGTGACAAGAAAGCACCCAGAGGAAAACCCACACGTTCACTGGGAAGATATACTTTGTAACTTTGTAATCGCCCTTTATATGGTGACTGTTTGCATACCTTGGGTATCCAAGCAAAGTAATTCACTGTGACTTGTTACATGTGACAATAAAGTATTTATTCATTCACATGCAAACTGTGCACAGCACCAAAGGACATAATTCAGTGCAGGTTGTCTGAATTGTGAAGCGGCAGCTTCACTAGCTTTGCCACTGTGTTGCCCCAATTGAAAACAAAATCCTTAAGAAGCGGCCTATGAGTGGCAGACAGAAGTATATGCAAAATTACAGGCAAAAGTTGATGTGGAAACATAACATGATGATTGAGAAGATGTTCAAGAAGGAACTGCAGATGCTGGAAAATTGAAGGTAGACAAAAGTGCTGGAGAAACTCAGCGGGTGCGGCAGCATCTATGGAGCGAAGGAAATAGGCAACGTTTTGGGCCAAAACCCTTCTTCAGACTGGATTGAGAAGAGGCAGGAATGATGATCATCAACATGACAGTGCATTGTGAAAACAGTATTCAATTAGTTGAAAAGGCCCATCAGATGAAATATTAATCTTTGAGAAGATGTACTTGAAATCCTGACTCATGACATTGAGGTAAACCATATCAATTTTGGAGACAAATGACATATCAACAACAATTTGTCAGTGAGATGTTTAAACGTTGCATCCACTTATATGGTAATATTGCATGAACACAGGACATTATTATCGAGTATAGACACAAAAAGCTGGAGTAGCTCAGCAGGACAGGCAGCATCTCTGGAAAGAAGGAATGGTCTGAAGAAAGGTCTGATCTTTACCCGAAACGTCATCCATTCCTCTCTCCAGAGATGCTGCCTGTCCCGCTGAGTTACTCCAGCATTTTGTGTCTACTTCAGAATGGAGATGAGCTTACGGTGGAGGGGATGATAAACTGTGCTGAACTCAGACGCAGGAAATTTGATCTCACACCTCATCAGCATGATGTTCGTATGGAAAAACAGCTACAGTGGCTGAGCTCCATCAGTAATGCCCCATTGTGCTTGGTCTCGCACTCAATGGGCACCAACCCTTCAGTTCCCAGCCTTCACATCCATTGCCACAGCCCTGGAATGGCATCAGAGTGTGCTCCCTTCTTAGGCTCTGACTGCTAGTACTCTCAGTTGGTCGAGCGTTTAACTATTGGAGACAGACAGCCATTCACCCCGTCGTATCCAAAGGCCGACATTCACTTTCAAACCATTTGCAACCGAGTCTAATCCTGAGTGACACCACATTCAGATTCAAATAGTTCCACCTTCAGCCTTATTGTGTGCCTATTTGTGAGAACCCTGGTCTGTTTTATTTACTTGAAAAGAAGCGTAAAGTTCTTTTCAAACCCATTCTCCTGTTTGAGAACCATTTCTATTCTGGCTGAAACCTGCAGGGTTAACAATATAATTTATTGGGCTGCATTCCAATATAACCAACAAAATAAAACCCTGCCCAGAGAAAAACATAATATAAAAGAATTAATTGAATTATGGCAGTCTGCGCTAAAGAAACCAACAGCTCCATTCCCAACTTCAACCTTTGACCTCTTCCCATAAAAATTTAGAGCAAATTAAACAAATCGGCTCTCAGTTCCCCCACTGCCCTGCCAAATTCCCAAAGGGCACTCAGCGAACAATTCAGCCGGCTCCATGGAATTCCACCGTAGACCTGTCACCAGCAGGCCCCACGGTAAGAATGCGTTACCAGGGGCAACCGTAGAAAAGATGCCTGGCAGAGTTAAAACCGATGGGAAGCTTCCAACAACGAGGCACCTCTACCACTGAACTTCAGCTGATCTTTGAACCCGAGGCTTTGAGCATTTTCGAGTGTTTGGAATTCTTTTGCTAAACAAAAACCAGAGGGCTGCTTGATTGTTCTCCGCAACTGGAGAGATACCACCCAATAACAGCAAACCTTTCATGCATTTGGTCACATGCCAGGATCGGCAGATTAACACTGGTACATGCTGGATTCGCCTGCAGTTTAATGCCGGTGAGTAACGCACGTGCATTGTGTGGAGACACAAAAAAGATGGAGTAACTCAGCGGGACAGGCAGCATCTCTGGAGAGAAGGACTGGGTAACGTTTCTGGTCGAAACCTTTCTTCAAACCCATTCCTTGTCCCCAGAGATGCCGCCTGTCCCTGCTGGCTTATTCCAGCTATAAGTGTCTATTTTCGGTATAAACCAGCATCTGCATTTCCTTCCCATGCTTTGTATACACTCTGGCCAGGAGGAGATTAAGCTATATTTTGCACAATGACACAGCTATGTGGTTTTAGATTATATCATTCTATGGCAAATTCATCACTTTGGTTAAAGTGTTGCAGCACTCCTCTTCCACACAGGATCCTATATCCCACAGTGCAGTAAAACAATAATCCAGCATCCAATTGTTCATTGTAGTACTGATAGCCCGATTGTCCAGAGGTTTTTGTCCTCCAGCAACCACCTTCAACTAGCATCGCAACTGACTTCGACTAAAAAATTACTGATTTTTAAAATGGAAACCACTTTCGACCATTAGGGAGACTGACAAAAACCTCCGGGAACCGCACGGAAACCTTGCGTGGGGCGCAAAGTCTCCAGAGATTTCCGTTCAGGTTTCCTAAGTGGGACAGGGGCATAACTGGAGATCCAGAGAGTATTCAGACTGGGGGTGCAGAATGTGGCCAGACCCAGGGGCCAGACCCCAGGGGCCAGCGGGTGGTCAGACCCAGAGGCCAGAGAGCGGTCAGACTCTCAAGGGCCGTCTTGGGTCAGACCCAGGGGGTAGAGTGCCGACATACCCCAGGGGCCAGAGTGTCACGGGACAGGGACTGGAGAGTGGGCAGATGCAGGGGCCAGACCAGGGGCTAGAGTGTGGCCAGACCCCAGGGTCCGGAGAGCGGTCATACCCCAGGGGCGGGAGTGTGAGCTGGCTGTGTGGATGGATCTTGGTTTGAAGTCCGGAAGAAATGAGCAGATTGCAGCAGTTGCCAGGGTCTGCACCGCTTCCATGTCCACCGTCCCCCTTTAAACACCTCGGTTTCCACCGGAAGAAATTTATATTACAACTGTGCAACAGATAAAAAAGTGAAATAAAGTGTCTTTGTGTATTAACAGCCAGAAATATTCCAAGTCCAGCACCATCAAAAAGTCCCAAGCCTGCCAGGTTTTCTGAGCTTGAACGAGATAAGGGGATGTTATTTCACATTTAAACAAAGTATTTAAAGATAGCAATGCACCCGCTATGAACAGTAATCAGGATGGTGCAGTCAGTGATGTATTTAAATCCTTTGAGTGCTGCTTTTTTTGAAGTCAGCCTCCTTGATGTTTAAAAATGTAGTATAGAAAATAAATAATAGGATTGCGTTATAGTAAATGGACTCTTAAATTTTCCATTTTAGTCAGCAAAATTTGACCTGTTAAGTCAGATGTTCCATGAAATGAAAACTGAATTCTGATATTTAAAGGTAGAATCATTGATTAAGATCGCTAATGCAACTATTAATGCATCACGATGAGATATAATAAAGCTTGCCCACACCGAATGACTCATAGCAGATTCATACTCAACCCAAAAAATAATCCAAAGCCTCTGTTTTCATTTCATAAAATCATAATCATCAGTTGTACAGGGTCTTGGTGAGACCACACCTGGAGTATTGCGTACAGTTTTGGTCTCCAAATCTGAGGAAAGACATTCTTGCCATAGAGGGGGTACAGAGAAGGTTCACCAGACTGATTCCTGGGATGACAGGACTTTCATATGAGGAAAGACTGGATAGACTTGGATTGTACTCGCTAGAATTTAGAAGACTGAGGGGGGATCTTATAGAAACATACAAAATTCTTAAGGGGTTGGATAGGCTAGATGCAGGAAGATTGTTCCCGATGTTGGGGAGGTCCAGAACAAGGGGTCACAGTCTAAGGATAAGGGGGAATTCCTTTAGGACCGAGATAAGGAAAACATTTTTCACACAGAGAGTGGTGAGTCTCTGGAATTATCTGCCACAGAAGGTAGTTGAGGCCAGTTCATTGGCTATATTTAAGAGGGAGTTAGATGTGGCCCTTGTGGCTAAAGGGATCAGGGGGTATGTAGAGAAGGCAGGTACAGGATACTGAGTTGGATGATCAGCCATGATCATATTGAATGGCAGTGCAGGCTCGAAGGGCCGAATGGCCTACTCCTGCACCTATTTTCTATGTTTCTATGTTTCTATAAGAGATAGGAGCAGAAATAGACCATTCGGCCCATCAAGTCTACTCCGCCATTCAATCGTGGCTGATGTATCTCTCCCTCCTAACCCCATTCTCCTGCCTTCTCCCCATACTCCCTGATACCCATATTAATCAATAATCTTTCTATCTCTCCCTTAAAAATATCCATTGATGGCCTCCACAACCTTCTGTGGCAAATAATTCCACAGATTCACCACCCTCTGGCTAAAGAAATTCCTCCTCATCTAATTCCTAAAAGAACGTGCTTTAATTCTGAGGCTTATGACCTCTAGTCCTAGACTCCCCCACTAGTGGAAACATCCTCTCCACAGCCACTCTATCCAAACCTTTCACTATTCTGCATGTTTCAATTGTCATTCTTCTAAACTCCAGCGAGTACAGGCTCAGTGCCGTCATACGCTCATCATAGGTTAAACTATTCATTCCTGGGATCATTCTTGTAAACCTCTGCTGGACCCTCTCCAGAGGCAGCACATCCTTCCTCAGATATGGGGCCAAACATTGCTCACAATATTCCAAATGCGTCCTGACCAACGCCTTGTAGAGCCTCAGCATTACATCCCTGTCATTTGTCAGACTTCACTTCAAACCCTCACATCCAGGAGGTCGTGAGTTCAAGCCCCACTCCCACATCCGAACGCACTGTATAAAGAGACAATGTGGCGGAGTTCCACCTGTCAGATGTCCTGCCCTTCATTTGTCCAGGGCGACCAACTGATTGTACACCCACCGCATTGTTTCTCGCTGAGATCTTTCTGGGCACGACATACAAACAGTACGGCACAGGAACAGGCCCTTCAGCCCACAATGATCACACCGAAGATAATATTAAACGAATCTCCTCTGCTTACACAAGCAGCACAGCGGTCGAGTTGCTGCCTTCCAGCACTTGCAGCACCAGAGACCTGGGTTCGATCCCGACCACGGGCGCTGTCTGTACGGAGTTTGTACGTTCTCCCCGTGACCGAGTAGGTTTACTCCGAGATCTCCGGTTTCCCTCCTGACTCCAAAGACATACAAGTATGTAGGTTAATTGGCTTGGCCTATGTGTAAAAAGTGTCCCTAGTAGGTGTGGGATAGTGTTAATGTGAGGGCTCGCTGGTCGGTGTGGACCTGGTGGGCCGAAGGGCCTGTTTCCATGCTGTATCTCTAAACTAAATTAAATTAAACGTGGTTCTTCTTCTTCTTCTTCTTAGGCCCCCTTCGGTCGAGGCTGACCGTAGGTGTCTCCAGGGTGTTATTCCCTATATGGAGGACGCCTGTGCGTGACTTTGTTTAACGTGGGGCGACTGGTGCACAGACAGCCACCCCACGGTCCTTGACAGATCTGGATCAGGATCCAGTGGCACGGAGCTCCGTCGCCTGGTTGCGCCGGGCTCCGAGCTCGGCCGTGGGCGCCACTGACACCGCTACTCCGCAGTCCGCCGGGAGGCGTATGCCACAGCGGCCCCCCGTGCCGTAACATCAACTGCCCTTTATTCACCTTGGGCAACCAACTGCCTGGCCTGCTGAGTTGCTCCGGCACTTTGTGTATTTTCGTCCATTAACCAGCCTCTGCAGTTCTTTGTTTCAACAGCTTCTTTCCTTCTGTTATCAGGCTTCTGAATGGACCTGTTGTAAACTAGGGTACTGTTCGATTCACCTCTACGCTATTACCAACATTGTACTTTGGCTAAGTAACTTGGGTTGGCAACTTTCTCACTCCCAAATAAGGGACAAACGGTCAAAATATGGGACAAATTCCCGACGGCAATTCATCGACCGACTCGGCCTTGGCTGGGTGAATGATGACCTGGCCCGGGTGCTGGACTGCACACAAAGCTCAGCCAGCGGAGGAGCTTTGCCCCGCGCCCCATCCAACTCATGAACCCATGATCGGCCGTGAGAAGGAGGGGTGGTGGTGGTGTGGGCGGTAAGCGAAGGTCCGAAGGTTGGACAGCTGGCTGCCGACCGACGGAGCCACGGGCGAGGCGCTGCTGCTGCTGCTGCTGCACTCCATGGGCTGCACTACGTCGGGACGGGTGATGCGGGGCTGGACGTGGCGCTCTGACCCGACAGTCCCCTCGACCCGAATAGCAGCAGTCAAATATGGGACAAGGGCGGTCCCGTAGGGGACAAACCAATTTAGCCCAATATACGGGATGTCCCAGCTAATACGGGACAGTTGGCAACCCTATTAGTAACTGATGCACTACAATGCTGAGAACTATATTCTGCACTCTGTATTTTCCTCTTTGCTCTACCTATTCTATTTGAATTTGATTTGATTGTATTTATGGATGATATATCTGATCTGTTTGGATCAGAACAAAGCTTTCCACTGTATCTCGGTACACGTGGACAATAATAAATCTACACTCAGGGAGATCAGGCACGTGGCCTGGGTGTAGTTCTTCATTTGCGTCACACAGCAACATGGAAACGGCCTAACATCCTCTGCAGTTATAAACAGCCTTGGCTTCAGAAAAGCGTTGCTTGGTAACATGAAGGTTTGGGGAAAAAAAAGTAGAAGCACGTAGGAAAAACCAAGTAGGCAAGATGTTTTATGTACATTTGAATACATTCCCACAGCCATAAAGAAAACTGAAAACAAACATTCATCAAACCACTGACAAAATTCATTTAAGAATTACCACTCAGATAGTTGTAGAATGATACAGTGTACAAATAGGCCCTGTGGCCCATCCAATCCACACCAACAGTCAAACACCCATTTATACTAATCCAAAATCCAGTTTATTCTCCCCACATTCGCCTAAACACCCCCAGATTCTACCACACACCTGGTAGAGCTACTGCCTCACAGTGCCAGGGACCCGGCCTCACTCCTGACTACGGGTGCTGTCTGTACGGAGTTTGTATGTTCTCTCCATGACCTGCGTGGGTTTTTTTTTACGAGATCTTTGGTTTCCTCCCACACTCCAAAGACATACAGGTCTGTAGGTCGATTGGCTTGGTATAAATGTAAAAACTGTCCCTAGTGTGTGCGGGGTATTGTTAATGTGCGGGGATCGCTGGTCAGTGCGAACTCGGTGGGCTGAAGGGCCTGTTTCCACGCTGTATCTCTAAACTAAACTAAACTAAACTAAACCTGCATACTCAGAACAAATCAGAACAAATCACAACAGCAACTCAAGATACCAACCCGCATAAATTTGGGATGCAGAGGAAACTAAAGCAGCTGAAGGGAATGCACAAAGTTATAGGGATTACGTGTAAACTCCGCACAGATAGTTCCCAAGACCAAGATTGAGCCAGGCTCACTGGAGCGACAGGACAGCAGGCTACTAGATGTGCCATTGTACAGTGCATGCTGGTTTATCCTTCATCAGCAAGATAATTATCAACTGCGCCAAATCCCAGTGGAAGAATTACAATTGCACTTAGCGATCTAATATCTTTCTTGTGGGCCTCTTTCTTCGCTACAAACACGTCCCAGAAACATTATCATGGGAAGACTGGTCGAAGTTATAACATTACACGCCATGCTGCAGACATTATTATTAACAAGAATGTTGAGGACAAGATGTCAAGGACAAGACCCTTTCCAAAAAAATGAATGCATGTATCTAGCAGATGAATCATTCACAAAGTAGCAACAATTGTTCTAGTTTGTGTGAAAGCAAATGAACGGTCAAAAAAAGCAGTTAGACTACAGCCTAATAACTGCGAAAAAACTCACACTCAAATTTAGGAAAAAGACGACAGTTCCCACAGTGAAGATGTGGATTACTGATATGTCCAAGACATTACATTTAGAAAATATTAGGTTTGTTCTGGCTGAAAAAGCAGCTCAATTTCTCAAAACATGGTCTCCTTTCACTGAATTTCTGCAACGACAGAATGGTTGAACACAAATTTAAACCGATGCTAGGGATGGATGTGTGTGTGGGTGGGGTGGGTTGGTATATCTCCATCTTCCTTTTTTTTATTTCTCTTCTTTCCTCCTACACTTCTTTGGTAGTTTAGGGGTCTTTTCCTTCCTTTCTTTTATTTTTTTCTTATTTTTCTTCATTCTTTCCTTTTTTCTCATTTTTAAACATTCAGGTTTCAATGTTAAAAATGAAGCTGTACAAAAATGGTATAACTGGCATGTCAATTGCCTTATTCCTGTACAATTGCTTCTAAAAAAAAAAAGACCAGGGGGAAGGAGGTAGTTTTATGTCAGATTTCCAGCATCTGTAATTGGGACTAATTCCAGTCCTGGTCATGGAATATTGGTTACCAAATATAGGGGCGGAACGGTGAAGCTGCTGCCTTACAGCGCCAGAGACCTCAGATTCAGATTCAGATTCAGATTCAGATTCCTTTATTGTCATTCAGACCTTTCGGTCTGAACGAAATTTTGAACCTGGGTTCAAAAAGAGTTTTCAAAAATAGATTATTGTCATTGTCATGTGTCCCTGACAGGACAATGAAATTCTTTCTTTGCATAGCACAACAGAACATAGTAGGCATTGACTACAATTATATACGTAAATGCACACATTAATTAATAAATTAATAAAGTGCAAATAACAGATGGAGGGGTATTAATGTTCAGAGTTTTGTCCGAGCCAGGTTTAATAGCCTGATGGCTGTGGGGAAGTAGCTATTCCTGAACCGGGTCGTTGCAGTTCTCAGGCTCCTGTACCTTCTACCTGAAGGTAGCAGGGAGATGAGCGTATGGCCAGGGTGGTGTGGGTCCTTGATGATGCTGCCAGCCTTTTTGAGGCAGCGACTGTGGTAGATCCCCTCGATGGAAGGAAGGTCAGAGCCGATGATGGACTGGGCAGTGTTTACTACTTTTTGTAGTCTTTTCCTCTCCAGGGCACTCAAGTTGCCGAACCAAGCCACAATGCAACCGGTCAGCATGCCCAAGGGAATTCACGAGTTCTCCCGAGTTTTCCCCTGATTCTAGCCCGGAGAATGTCCGTAGCAGGTCCTGTGCACCTGTAGAAGTTAGAGAGAGTCCTCCTTGACAGACTGACTCTCCGTAATCTTCTCAGGAAGTAGAGGTGCTGATGAGCTTTTTTAATAATTGCATCTGTGTTCTCGGACCAGGAAAGATCTTCACAGATGTGCATGCCCAGGAATTTGAAGCTCTTGACCCTTTCAACCATCGACCCGTTGATATAAACAGGACTGTGGGTCCCCATCCTACTCCTTCCAAAGTCCATAATCAGTTCCTTGGTTTTGCTGGTGTTGAGGGCCAGGTTATTGTGCTGGCACCATATGGACAGTCGCTCGATCTCTCTTCTGCACTCCGACTCATCCCCATCAGTGATACGTCCCACAACAGTGGTGTCGTCAGCGAACAGGGTTCGATCCTGACTACGGGTGCTGTCTGTACAGAGTTTGTACGTTCTCCCCGTGACCTACCTGGGTTTTCTCCGAGATCTCTGGTTTTCTCCCACACTTCAAAGACCTGCAGGTTTGTAGATTAATTGGCTTTGGCAAAATCGTAAATTGTCCCTAGTGTGTAGGATAGTTTTTAGGGTGCGGTGATCGCCAGTCGGTGGGAACTCGGTGGGTTGAAGAGCCTGTTTCCACGCTGTACCTGTAAACTAAACTAAATATATACCTCTCCAAAAACATAGGATTGTAGTGGTTCAAGAAAATGGCTTGTCACGAGGGAACAAGAGATGAGTAACAAATGGTAACCTTGATAGCAACAGGAACAGTATATTTGATATTCTATGAACAATCTTTAACGGCACAACAGACTTCGAATTTTGCCCTATTATGATTATTCAGTATTACTGTTACAATTTATTTCTTATTGTTAAGATTGTTAAGGGTTTGGACACACTAGAGGCAGGAAACATGTTCCCGATGTTGGGGGAGTCCAGAACCAGGGGCCACAGTGTGAGAATAAGGAGTAGGCCATTTAGAACGGAGACGAGGAAACACTTTTTCTCACAGAGAGTGGTGAGTCTGTGGAATTCTCTGCCTCAGAGGGCGGTGGAGGCCGGTTCTCTGGATGCTTTCAAGGGAGAGCTAGATAGGGCGCTTAAAGATAGCAGAGTCAGGGGATATGGGGAGAAGGCAGGAACGGGGAACTGATTGGGAATGATCAGCCACGATCACATTGAATGGCGGTGCTGGCTCGAAGGGCCAAATGGCCTACTCCTGCACCTATTGTCTATTGTCTATTGTCTTATTGATTTTATATGTTTATGTGTTATTGCATTAATGGGCCTGTTAAACTACAGCAAGTGAGAATTTCATTGTTCTGTTATAATGACAATTAAACACAAGGCTTGGAAAATTGTGGGACTGACATTCATAGCTTCTTGCACCTTGAATTGGCCCAAAGCACCTTGAAAGCACAGGACAGATTTTCTAACCCATACCTTCTCCAAGTCTGCTCCCTTATTTTAACTTAACCATTGGCCATATTTTGTTTAAATCCCAAAATAATTTACTATAATTTTGTTTTTTTTTTTTAACAATACTCAGTAATATTCTCAGGTAGTGTGTGTTATCGAATTAGCATCCAAAAATCATTAAAAAAAATATAACTTACAATAAAGTACTTCTGAGGCTCTGTAAGTCGCTGGCCAGGCCGCATTTGGAGTACTGTGAGCAAATGTGGGCCGCATATCTGAGGAAGGATGTGCTGGAGGAACTCAGCAGGTCAGGCAGCATCTCTAGAGGACATGGATAGGTGACATTTTGGGTCGGGACCTTTATACATATACAGTATTATCTTTAATTTAGTAAAAAGCAACACAAGACAAGAGACAAGAGAGACATTGAGGTTGTGGAGTCTGAAGTAGGGTCTCGACCCGAAACGTCGCCTATCTCCTTCGCTCCTTAGATGCTGCTGCACCCGCTGAGTTTCTCCAGCCTTTTGTGTAAACCACAAGAGAGACATTTATTTGTCACATGTACCAATTGGTACAGTGAAATGTGTGGTCACCATACAGCCATACGAATAAAAAAAGAGCACAGATCACGATAGTCTTTAACATAGACATCCCCACACAGCGGGGTCAAAGTTTCCCACGGTGAGGGAAGGCACCAAAGTTCAGTCATCCTCCTCTGTTGTTCACCCATGGTCGGGGGGCTCCTGAACCCCTCGCTGTCGCCGCTATGGGCCCTCTCGCCGGAATGATGGAACTCCGACGTCGGAACGGGAGAACAACCTCAGCGGCTTGGACATCCAAATCGGCCACTTCCTACCGGAATCTGCGGCTCCCGAAGTCCGCAGGCCGCGCTGGGCGGAGATTCACGCTGGCGGCCCTCGGCAAAGGGATCCCAGGACTCCGCGATATTGAAGTCAGCTCCGCCTGCGCTGGAAGCTCTACAAACCAAAGCTCCGTGATGTTGAAGCAGCAGGCCCAACACTCCGGAGCTTCAAACGGCGATCCAGGTGAGGCATCGCCCGCTCTGCGGTGAATCCAGTGCTGTGCCGCTGCTGAAGCTTCAGCCGGTCCTCGGCAGGAAAGGCCGCGCCAATCCGGTTGGTAGGCCGCGAGCAGGGGGGCGAGGACGCGACTCGGAGAATAGTCGCATCCTCGCCAGGAAGTGACTGGGAAACGGTTTCCCCCTTACCCTACCCCCCTCCCCCACATAGAAAAACAAAAGAAACCTCCAAAACATACTTTAAAAACAGACTAAAAATTAAATAAAAGATAGAAAAACAGACAGACTGTAGGCAGAGGCTGCCATCAATGTGGCGCCCCTAGTGGAGACTTTGCAACAAAAATAGGCGAGATTGAACCAAAAGTATGAAGTTGTACAAGAATGAAAATATGTATTTATGTATTAGGTACTTAAGTACCAGACTACTGTACTTACTTCTAACAAAAATAAACAAAAAAAAAATAAAACAAAACAAAAATAGGCGAGATAGGTAGCAAAAATCTTATGGCGAAGAGGAACATTTTAAAGAGCTTCGAAAAGGGAGGTCGAGAGTCAGAAGTGTTTTGGAGAGAGGAATTGCAGAGGTTCAACAGTTGAAGGAGAGGCCATGATTGGTAACTTACATTATGACGCAAGTTAATGTTTCAATGACTGAACTTGGCAGAACTTTGAGAGCTCGATAAAAAGAATGCTATCTATCAGTACAAATTCCTCATCCTAATTTGTAGCTTTCAGATATATTTACTGTCTCTTTTTGAAAGAAAATGATTTTCCCTTCTTGCATAAGTCATGAAATATATTTATCATAATAGCAGTGCTGAACAACACTGGGGCGGCACGCTGGCGCAGCGATAGAGTTGCTGCCTTACAGCACCAGAGACCCAGGTTCGATCCTGACGATGGGTGCTGTTTGAACAGCTTGTACGTTCTCCCTGTGACCTGCGTGGCTTTTCTCCGGGAGCTCTGGGCTTTTCCTGGGTGTTCTGGTCTCCTCCCGCACTCCAAAGACGTACAGGTTTGTAGGTTAATTGGCTTCGGTAAAGATTGTAAAGGGCCTTTCCCAGTTGGCTGTCATTCGCGCGCCGTTTACCCGACCTGCCAGCGTGTGGGTAGTGCGTGGGTAGCTCGTGGGTAGCTCGCGTGGGACGGGCGCATGGAGTGGCGTGGAGGAGTGTGGACTTTGTCCTGAACTAGATCTTTGCACGCCAATGGCCTGTCGCCAAACTGACGGCCAAGGTGGGACAGGCGCAAGACCCTGGCGCGGCGCAACGTCTCACCTCCAACAGCAGCAGAAGCAGGCAAGCGATCGCCGAGCCCCCACTCCTACTCCCAGAGCGGGGCCAAGACGACTGGAGATAGACACAAAATGCAGGAGTAACTCAGCGTGACCGGCAGCATCTCTGGAGAGAAGCAATGGGTGATGTTTCGGGTCGAGAACCTTCTTCAGACTGAAGAAGAGTCTCGACCCGAAACTTCATCCATTCCTTCTCTCCAGAGATGCTGCCGGTCCCACCGAGTTACTCCTACATTTTGTGTCCATCTTCAAATGACGTCACGCGCCCCAGACGGCTGTGCGGACGCATGATGACGCGCGCGACAGTCACCTCCGGCCTGTCGCGTAAATGACGGCCCAAGTGGGACAGGTCCTTAAATTGTCCCAGGTGTGTACAATACCTGTAGTCAGGATTGAACTCGAGTCTCTGGCAATGTGAGACAGCAACTCTACCGCTGCGCCACCATTGTACCACAGACGGAGTGAATACTCCCCCACCCCCTCCCCTTCCTGTGTGTGTCGGCAGTCGGATGACCTTGTAACCCTTCCCCATGGTGGAATAGCTCAAACAACCCATGACCCAGCCAATGGGAGGAATGCAGAAAGCATCCAGCCCTGGGGGGGTTGGGGGGGGGGGGGGAGAAAGTAAAATTTAGAGCTAGCTACTATAAAAGATATTAGCTTTTGGTGTGACTGACAGAAGCAATAACAAGACAGATGGATTTCAGATTTGGGGCAAACGCCGTTGTCAGGCCCTCAGTGTTAATGGACACAAAGTGAAAATAAAATGAAATTGGACAAAAAAGATCGGTGATGAATGGAGGGCAGTTTAAGACTCTTGGGTTTTCTCTGAACTCATGTGTGGTCAAATACTTACAACAGCTTGTTATCAGACTTTGTTTCTGTAAGATCTAAGTTGAAATCAGAGCCCATACTTGTTACTGTGTGTCTGGCAACTTGGTCTGGCTGGGACGTTGCAACAAATCATTTGTTTTTTTTCCTCTTAGTTCTACCTCTCTATATACCGCTCTGTGAAATTCAACCTCATCCGGGTTTCCTTTGTCTGTGTAGAATCATGTTTTTCTTGAATTAAGTGCAGCACGGGAACCGGCCCTTTAGCCCTCAATGTCCATGCTGAACATGATGCCAAGATAAAATCATAGAAACATAGAAAATAGGTGCAGGAGGAGGCCATTCAGCCCTTCGGCCTTTCGAGCCAGCACCGCCATTCATTGTGATCATGGTTGATCGTCCCCTATCAATAACCCGTGCCTGCCTTCTCCCCATATCCCTTGACTCCACTAGCCCCTAGAGCTCTATCCAAATTTCTCTTAAATCCATCCAGTGACTTGGCCTCCAGTGCCCTCTGTGGCAGGGAATTCCATAAATTCACAACTCTCTGGGTGAAAATGTTTTTTCTCACCTCAGTCTTAAATGACCTCCCCTTTATTCTAAGACAGGGCCCCTGGTTCTGGACTCGCCCAACATTGGGAACATTTTTCCTGCATCTAGCTTGTCCAGTCCTTTTATAATTGTATATGTTTCTATAAGATTCCCCATCATCCTTCTGAACTCCAGTGAATACATTTATAAAATCATGAGAGGAATAGATCGGGTTGATGCACAGAGTCTCTTGCCCAGAGTAGGGGAGTCGAGGACCAGAGGACATTGGTTCAAGGTGAAGGGGAAAAGATTTAATAGGAATCTGAGGGGTAACATTTTCACACAAAGGGTGGTGGATGTATGGAGCGAGCTGCCAGAGGAGGTACACAAAAGGCTGGAGAAACTCAGCGGGTGCAGCAGCATCTAAGGAGCAAAGGAGATAGGCAACGTTTCGGGTCGAGACCCTTCTGCCAGAGGAGGTAGTTGAGGCTGGGACTATCCCAACATTTAAGAAACAGTTAGACAGATGCATGGATAGGACAAGTTTGGAGGGATTTGGACCAAGAGCAGACAGGTGGGACTAGTGTAGCTGGGACATGTCGGCCGGTGTGGGCAAGTTGGGCCGAGGGGCCTGTTTCCACACGATATCTCCCTCTATGACTCTATAAACAAATCTCCTCTGCCTGCATGTGACCCATATCCCTCCATTCCCTACATATCCAAATGCAGGGACTGGAGGGATATGGATGATGTATAGGCTGAGGAGATTAGTTTAACTAATTTAAAAGCCTCTTAAATGCCATTCTCGTATCTGCCCCTAATTACTACCCCCGGCAACGTGTCCCAGGCACCCACCACCCTCTGTGTAAAAAAAACTTGGCCTGCTCATCTCCTTTATACTTTGCCACTCTGACCTTAAGGTTATGCCATCTATAGGATGGTACAGTGGTGCATCTGGTAGAGCTGCAGACTCACTGTGTCAGAGATCCGTGTTCAATCCTGACCTCAGGAACTATCAGTACGGAGTTTGCAGCTTCTCCCTACGACCACATGGGTTTCCTCTCGGTGCTCCAGTTTCCTCCCACATCCCCAATACGTATGGGTTTGTAGGTTAATTGGCCCTCTGTAAATTGCCCCTACTGTGTAGGGAGTGGATGTGCAAGTGGGATAATACAGGACTGGTGTGAAAGGGGTATCTATGGTCGGCAGGGAGTCATTGGGCCGAAGGGCCTGTTTCCATACTGTATTACCTCACTAAACACTGCCCAGTCCATCATCGGCTCTGACCTCCCTTCCATCGAGGGGATCTATCGCAGTCGCTGCCTCAAAAAGGCTGGCAATATCATCAAGGACCCACACCACCCTGGCCACACACTCATCTCCCTGCTACCTTCGGATAGAAGGTACAGGAGCCTGAAGACTGCAACAACCAGGTTCAGGAAAGCTACTTCCCCACAGCCATCAGGCTATTAAACTTGGCTCGGACAAAACTCTGAACGTTAATGACCCATTATCTGTTATTTGCACTTAATCAGTTTATTTATTCATGTGTGTATTTACGTATACAATGATATATGGACACACTGACCTGTTTTGTAGTCAATGCCTACTATGTTCTGTTGTGCTGAAGGAAAGCAAGAATTTCATTGTCCTGTCAGGGACACACGACAATAAACTCTCTTGACTCTCTTGACTCTTGACTTGGCTAAAAACGCTATGTTCAGTTATGATCACTATAGAATAGATATTATTAAGCTGGAAAGTGTGCAGAGAAGATTTACGAGGATGGTGCTGGCACTTCAGGGCCCATGCTATAGAGAGAGGTTGGGCAGGCTAGGACTTTATTCCTTGGAGCACAGGAAGGTAAGGGGACTTATGGAGGTGTATAAAACCAGAAAGGGTATAGATAGGGTAAATGCACAGTCGTATACCCAAGGTAGGGGAATTAGCTTTTGGTGTGACTGGAGAAATTAAGAAACTGGAGGCATAGGTTTAAGGTGAGAAAAAATTAACAGGATTTTAAGAAACAACCTTTTCACACAGAGAGTGGTGGGTATATGGAATGAGCTGCCAGAGGAAGGAGTTGAGGCAAGTACAATAACAACAGTTAAAAGACAAACGGACAGGTACATGGATAGGAAAGGTTTAAAGGGACATGGGCCAAACGCAGGTACATGGGACTAGCTTAGATGGGGCATTGTGGCCAGGAAATACAAGTTGGGCTGAAGGGCCTGTTACCATGTCGCATGACTATAAAGCTATGAATACAACATAGAGCAGTACAGATAGACACAAACTGCTGGAGTAACTCGGCAGGACAGGCAGCATCTCTGGAGAGAAGGAATGGGTGACGTTTCGGGTCGAGACCCTTCAGCACTCTGAAGAAGTGTCTCGCCCCTAACCGTCACCCATTCCTTCTCTCCAGAGATGCTGCCTGTCCCGCTGAGTTACTCCAACATTTTTGCGTCTATCCTCGATTTAAACCAGTGTCTGCAGTTCTTTCCTACACATAGAACAGTAGAGTGCTGAAACAGGTCCTTCAGCCCATTGTGTCTGTGCCGAAGCTGATGCCAAGACTAACTCTTATCCAATGGAATAATCTAAGCGATGCCTTCCGTGACTCCTGAGGGATGAATGCATTTATGGTGAGTCATCTAATGCAGTTACCAGGCATGCTTTTCACAGACTGGGGATAAAAATGGGGTTTCCTTTATTGCCATCATTAGGCACTCCAGCAGTACTGCTGATGCTTCATGCCCTCTCTACCCCCTCACAAATTATTACCAAATTGTAGAAATGTGGAAAATGGGACCTCTCTTGTGAGGTTTAAAATATAACCCCAGCACCCCTAGTTATAAAAAATCATGCTGAACAAGGCTTTTAACTTTCAGACATTTACTGAGGCAGAAATTCAATCCCAGGCTTACTCTGAATTAGCCAAGTACAAAATATTAAGTTGCCATGAAATCTGGTCTGTAAAAGCTGCAGAAATTCCCTGTTGAGTAGAGGGCTTTTCAATAAAAGGCCAATCATTAAACCATCTGTGCATGACTTTATTTGGTGAGCTGATATCATTCTCAATGGTTTGGAATTAACCTTGAAGTTTTATGGCTTTGAGAATCTGAATTAAAGAAAATCATAGCTCCTTGCTTCCTTTGCAGTAAAATCTTGCATATAATAAATCTATTTAAGAAGGAACTGCAGATGCTGGAAAATCGAAGGTAGACTATAAATGCTGGAGAAACTCAGCGGGTGAGGCAGCATCTATGGAGCGAAGGAAATAGGCAACGTTTCGGGTCGAAACCCTTCTTCAGTCTGAAGAAGGGTTTCGACCCGAAACGTTGCCCATTTCCTTCGCTCCATATAATAAATCTACTCTGAATTCACCACCATCCCTAAAACAGCCTGATACAGTCACGATGCATGGCAGATGCTGGAGTCTGGAACAATGAAGTTTGATTAGTAAGGGTGTCAGGGATTATGGGGAGAAGGCAGGAGAACAGGGTTGAGATGGAAATATAGATCAGCTATTATTGAATGATAAACATGATGGTCCGAATGGTCTATTTCTGCTCCTACAACTTATGATAAAACAAAATGCTGGAGGAACTCAGTGGGTTCGTCAGCATCTGTGGAGGGAAATGGACAGATGACATTTTGGGTCAGGGGTCATCAACTGGACCCAAAACATCATCTGTCCATTCATAGAAACATAGAAACATAGAAATTAGGTGCAGGAGTAGGCCATTCAGCCCTTCGAGCCTGCACCGCCATTCAATATGATCATGGCTGATCATCCAACTCAGTATCCCGTACCTGCCTTCTCTCCATACCCTCTGATCCCCTTAGCCACAAGGGCCACATCCAACTCACTCTTAAATATAGCCAATGAACTGGCCTCAACTACCCTCTGTGGCAGAGAGTTCCAGAGACTCACCACTCTCTGTGTGAAAAAAGTCTTTCTCATCTCGGTCTTACTCCACAGATGCTGCCTGACCTGCTGAGTTCCTCCAGCAACCTGTTTTTCTGCCATAAACAAGCAAGTCTGAAGAAGGGTCTCGACCCGAAAAGTCATCTATTCCTTTTCTCCAGAGATGCTGCCTGACCTGGTGGGTTACTCCAGCTTTTTGTGTCTAACCTTGGTTTAAACCAGCATCTGCAGTTCCTTCCGACACATCCACAAACTGGTTTGTATACAACATGATCGCCCAATTTAAAGATGTGGTTATTGGGTTTTTTTGTTGTTGTTGTTGTTTAAGGAATAAATATTGATTGAGCCACTGGGAGAAACCAATTTGCCTGGTTTTAAACATTTATTCATGTCTTGAGATTTATTTTAAAGCTTGAACAGGCAACAGGAAGACTTCATCCTGCTAGTTCCAATGTTGGTATCCCTTCATTATCACTTCTTCCACAGCCAACAATGGGCTCCACCTTACCTCGGTCGTCAGTGCCGGCTTTAATTTGTTCTGAACCTCTTGTTTCCCTCTCCCCTGACTCTAAATCTGAGGACGGGTCTGGATCTGAAACGTCGCCTATTCCTTTTCTCCTGAGACGCTGCCTGACCTGTTGAGTTACTCCAGTATTTTGTGTTTATCTACAAGACAAGATAAGACTTTGTTTTGGGGCTTTCTCTGCACTTTTTAAAGTTTATTTACTGAATGCCAGCAATTATTGTTTATCCCTAATTACCTGAGAATTGAGGAGGCTGTCACAAGTTAACCACATTGTTCTAAACTCTTAAGGTTTTGTATATTTAATACTACTTCAGATGAGACAGACCTCCCTGCAGTCTGGGGAGTATTGTCAATCAAAGATACTAGAGCTACGATCTTTGTTGTCAATGGCCAAGTTATCACATTACATTAACGAGAATTCATCTAGGAAAATGAACAGAAAACCTCTATGTTGATTATTTTAACCCAGGATCCACCCGGGTTCGATCCCGACTATGTGTGTTTATCTGTATGGAGTCTGTCCGTTCTCCCGTGACCGCGTGGGTTTTTTTGGCGAGATCATCAGTTTTCCTCCCACACTCCAACTTGTAGGTTAATTGGCCTGGTATAAATGTAAAATTGTCCCTGATGTGTGTTAATGTGCGGGTATCGCTGATCCATGTGGGCTTGGTGGGCCAAAGGGCCTGTTTCCGACCTGTATCTCGATGGGGGAAAGGGTCAAGAGCTTCAAATTCCTGGGCATGCACATCTCTGAAGATCTCACCTGGTCCGAGAACACTGATGCAATCATAAAGGAAGCACATCAGCGCCTCTACTTCCTGAGAAGATTACGGAGAGTCGGTATGACAAGGAGGACTCTCTCTAACTTCTACAGGTGCACAGTAGAGAGCTTGCTGACCCGTTGCATCGTGGCTTGGTTCGGCAACTTGAGCGCCCAGGAGCGGAAAAGACTACAAAAAGTAGTCAACACTGCCCAGTCCATCATCGGCTCTGTCCTCCCTACCATCGAGGGGATCTATCGCAGTCGCTGCCTCAAAAAGGCTGGCAGCATCATCAAGGACCCACACCATCCTGGCCACACACTCATCTCCCTGCTACCTTCAGGTAGAAGGTAAAGGAGCATGAAATCTGCAACATTCGGGTTCAGGAACAGCTACTTCCCCACAGCCATCAGGCTATTAAACTCAACTCAAACAAAACTCTGAACATTAATAGCCCATTATCTGTTTATTTGCACTTTATCTGTTTTATTTATTCATGTGTGTATATATTTATATAATGGTATATGGACACACTGATCTGTTCTGTATTCATGCCTGCTATATTCTGTTGAGCTGAAGCAAAGCAAGAATCTCATTGTGGGACACATGACAATAAACTCTCTTGAATCTTGAATCTCTAAAACTTAAACTAAAAACTATAAATCGTGTGATGGACTCTCCCTCCAGGATAGTCACCCCAGTTAGGCCACTGTGTTATCCCAACCACTTCCTTTATCAATGGACCTCAGCAGTTCAGAATGATGACTCACCACCTCGTAATGTATAACTAGGGGCACGCACAGCTAGCATCACCAGCTACAGCCTTACCCTGTGAGACATGCAATAAAAGGTTTGATCTGATCTTGCCAAATGACTATATTTACGTGACAACATCCACCTCCTTGATTGAGAAAGTATAACTGTTCACAACCCATAAGATAACGTGTTCTTTTGTCAACAATTTGTGCAGATGACTATATGCAGTAAAACACCTGTGACCTGACACCCTCAGACTTTGGAGGTGCTCAACTATTTTGCAGATATTTTTTAGAGATACTGCATGGAAACAGGCCCTTCAGCCCACTGAGTCCATGTCGACCGTTCACACTAGTTAATGTTAACCCACCTGCTCACCCGCCCCCGACACATTTACAGAGGCCAATTAACCTACAAATCTGCCTGCCTCTGTGATATGGGACACAGCTGGATTTTCTGGACTATTGGAAGCTTCTTCTTCAGATACACCAAACATTTCACTTATTTTCACTCTGGTCTTTCCCTCGGAGCCATCAGGCCGAAGGTACAAAAGCTTGAACGCATGTTCCACCAGACTCAGGAACAGCTTCTTCCCCACTGTTGAATGGTCCTCCCATAAGATAAGGTGTAGTTCTAGTCTTCCCACCTACCTCATTACGAACATTGCACTTTTTCTTATCTGCACTTTTCTGTGAATGTACTGCGACAGTAAAATCTGTGCTCTGGTATTTTTCTCATTTCACCAGTTGTACTTGATTGTACTCAGGTACTGTAGAGTATGATTCGACTCGACAGTATGCAAATAAAGCTTTTCACTGTATCTCGGTGCATATTACAATAATAAAACTAGCCGGGTGTAATCCAGATAGGTGGAGCATGCTCCGAAACCACAGTCGATGCTCCTGGGGCCAGAAATCAGCCTGTAGGAAGGGTATCAATGTTCTTGTTTGTGGCTCCTCAGTTGATGGCCTTTGGATAAGGAATTAACTGCTGACCTTTGCCGGGCCACACAGCCCGTAAAGATTACAGTTGTTTGTTTAGATATCGACCTAACCATTCGAAAAATGCAATGTAAAACCAAACCTTCATGGGAATTCCCTTCTGCACCAATCTAGACAAAACATCCATTTTAAGACCAAACTTAAAATGTATAACTCAAATACAGAAATATCCAATTGTGTCCACACCCAAATAACTTTGTTCACTGGGACAGATGGTGTGTCAGGTCAGGACCCTCTTCTGAAGAAGGGTCTCGATCCAAAACACCACCTTCCACAGATTGACTCCCATCTACCTTTGAAAAGCAGCCAACATAATCAAAGCCATGTCCCACCCCAGTCATTCTTTCTTCTCCCTGCTCACATCGAGCATAACATACAGAAGCTTGAAAGAGTGCACAATCAGACTACAGGAACAGCTTCTTCCCCTCTAGTAATGAGCTTCGAAATGATCCTTCCATAATCTAGGGAGAAATCCAATATCTATCTCCACCTCATTGTGGACATTGGACTCTGTCTGTGGAATTGATGCTCTACAATGTTGAGAACTATATTCTGCACTCTGTATCTTCCCCTTTGCTCTATCCATAATACTTGAGTTTGACTTAATACTAAAAGTTATGTTTTCCATGCTATCCGATAAGATCAGAAAATATCAGACAGCATGCTTTTCACCGTACCTCGGTGCATGTGGCAATGACAAACATAAAACAAACTTAGATGCGGCCTGACCCATTGAGTTCCTCCAGCTGCCTATTGTTTGCAGTAAACAGTCAAATCTACTTGTGTAAGAAGGAACTGCAGATGCAAAGTCAAGTCAAAAGAGTTTATTGTTATGTGTCCCTGACAGGACAATCAAATTCTTTCTTTGCATAGCACAACAGAACATAGTAGGCATTGACTACAATTATATACGTAAATAAACACATTAATTAGTAAATTAATAAAGTGCAATAACAGATGGAGGGGTATTAATGTTCAGAGTTTTGTCCGAGCCAGGTTTAATAGCATGATGGCTCTGGGGAAGTAGCTATTCTTGAACCTGGTCGTTGCAGTCTTCCGGCTCCTGTACCTTCTACCCGAAGGTAGCAGGGAGATGAGTGTGTGGCCAGGATGGTGTGGGTCCTTGATGATGCTGCCAGCCTTTTTGAGGCAGCGACTGTGGTAGATCCCCTCGATGGAAGGAAGGTCAGAGCCGATGATGGACTGGGCAGTGTTTACTACTTTTTGTAGTCTTTTCCTCTCCAGGGCACTCATGTTGCTGAACCAAGCCATGATGCAACCAGTCAGCAAGCTCTCTACTGTGCACCTGTAGAAGTTAGAGAGAGTCCTCCTTGACAGACCGACTCTCCGTAATCTTCTCAGGAAGTAAAGGCGCTGATGAGCTTTCTTAATAATTGTATCTGTGTTCTCGGACCAGGAAAGATCTTCACAGATGTGCACGCCCAGGAATTTGAAGCTCTTGACCCTTTCAACCATCGACCCATTGATATAAACAGGACTGTGGGTCCCCATCCTACTCCTTCCAAAGTCCACAATCAGTTCCTTGGTTTTGCTGGTGTTGAGGGCCAGGTTATTGTGCTGGCACCATATGGTCAGTCGCTCGATCTCTCTTCTGTACTCCGACTCATCCCCATCAGTGATACGTCCCACAACAGTGGTGTCGTCAGCGAACTTGATGATGGAGTTCGAACTATGACCGGCTAACAGTCATGAATATAGAGTGAGTACAGCAGGGGGCTGAGCACGCAGCCTTGAGATGCTCCCGCGCTGATTGTTATCGAGTCTGACACATTTCCACCAATACGAACAGACTGTGGTCCGTGAATGAGGAAGTCGAGGATCCAATTGCAGAGGGATGCGCAGAGACCCAGTTCTGCGAGTTTTGTAACCAGCTTGGAGGGGATGATTGTGTTAAATGCCGAGCTGTGGTCAATGAACAACAGCCTGACATATGAGTTTTTGTTGTCCAAGTGGTCCAGAGCGGAGTGGAGGGCCAGCGAGATCGCATCCACCGTTGATCTGTGGCGGTAAGCGAACTGCAGAGGGTCCAGGTTTTTGTCGAGGTAGGAGTTGATTTGCGCCATGATCAACCTCTCGAAGCACTTCATCACCACAGGCGTTAGTGCCACAGGTCGATAGTCATTGAGGCACGTCACCTTGCTCTTCTTGGGCACCGGTATTATTGATGCCCTTTTGAGGCAGGTGGGAGCCTCAGACCTCAGAAGTGACAGGTTGAAAATGTCCGTAAAAACTCCAGCCAGTTGGTCCGCACAGGTTTTCAGAACACGACCAGGTATGCCATCAGGTCCAGACGCTTTTCAAGGGTTCACCCCTCTGAAGGATTTTCTGACGTCGGACTCTGTGACTGAGACTGAAATACCATCACATCGAATGGGGGCTCGGGAAGTCACATCGGTGTTCTCCCTATCAAAGCGTGCGTAAAGCGCATTGAGCCCCTCAGGGAGTGCTGTATCGCCAACATCCGAGCTGCCTCCTGGTTTCGCCTTGTAGGAGGTGATTGCATTCAGTCCCCGCCACAGCTGCCGAACATCTGTCTCATCCTCCAGTTTGGAGCAGAACTCCCTTTGGCCTTTTTGATGGCCTTACCAAGGTCGTATTAAACCACTGCTATTGAGGGAGTGCAGCGTAGGTTTACAAGGTTAATTCCCGGGATGGCAGGACTGTCATATGCTGAGAGAATGGAGCGGCTGGGCTTGTACACTGGAGTTTAGGAGGATGAGAGGGGATCTTATTGAAACATATAAGATTAGTAAGGGTTTGGACACGCTAGAGGCAGGAAACATGTTCCCGATGTTGGGGGAGTCCAGAACCAGGGGCCACAGTTTAACAATAAGGCGTAAGCCATTTAGAACGGAGACGAGGAAACACTTTTTCTCACAGAGAGTTGTGAGTCTGTGGAATTCTCTGCCTCAGAGGGTGGTGGAGGCCGGTTCTCTGGATACGTTTGAGAGAGAGGTAGATAGGGCTCTTAAAGATAGCGGAGTCAAGGGATTATGGGGAGAAGGCAGGAACGGGGTACTGATTGGGGATGATCAGCCATGATCACATTGAATGGCGGTGCTGGCTCGAAGGGCCGAATGCCGACTCCTGCACCTATTGTCTATTGTCTATAAACCGAAGACAGACATAAAATGCTGGAGTCACACAGCGGGACAGGCAGCATCTCTGGAGGGAAGGAATGGGTGACGTTTCGGGTCGAGACCCTTCTTCAAATCCACTCGCTGCAAATTGTCGGGAATGGTTCTAATGGACTTAGTTCTTGCAACATCCATGGTCAACAACTCACTCCATTTATTTCTGCTCAATCTTCGAATATTTAAAAACACACGGCAAAAACAAATAAAATGACGTTGTCCAAAGACGCAAACAGTTGTAGACAGAGCGATTATGTGCACATTTCCAGGTGCCTCGGTCCCTGGTGCTTAACATATCCCCTCAACTTTCAGAAGGATTTTCATTTGCTGATATAATGCTATCCAAAATGATGTGCCTCAGGAATCAGTGCTGGGTCCACTGTTACATTATTTATAATATATGATCTGGATCTGAATGTCCATGGCATAGAGTCATGGGATCATACATTACGAAACTGGCCCAACTTGTCTCTGCCGACCATATTCTTCTCAACCTTTCCTCTCCAGGTACCTGTCCAAATATTAGCATGTTTGGGGGGGGTCAAGGAAAGAGCGTTCACGTCAATCATGGCCCTGTTTCCACCAATCTTTCCACCACCACACACAAGAAGCGCAAGACAGACACCATTGTATGCAGATGCTGAGAAGCTCTGGCTGAACAACTTCTGATCTTGTGTGTGGACTCGATGAGAAGAAGAAGCATGTTGACTCTAAAATCCATAGTATGGAGCACAGTGAAGAAGATAATTTATGATTACAAGGCTTTGATCAATTAGGCCAGTGGGCTGAGGAACGGCAGATGGAGTTTAATTCAGATAACCGTGAGGTGCTGCATGTGGGTCAGATGTTACTGGGACCATTTCCCTGGAGGTTGACGGGTGGCCTTATAGAGGTATATAAAATCATGAGGGGGGGGGTTAGATGAGGTGAACATCCACAGTCGTTCCACCAGTGTAGGTGAGTCTAAAAATTAGAGAGCATAGGTTTAAGCTGAGAGGGGAAAGATTCAGAAGGGAGCTGAGAGGGAACTTTTTCACACAGAGAATGATGGGTATATGGAATGAGCTGCCATTTAAAAGACACTTTGACTGATACATGTAATAGGAAAGGTTTGGAGCAATATGGGTCGGAAGCATGCGAGTGGGACCAGTTGGTATGGACGAGTTATAGAGTCAGACAGCGTGGAAACAGGCCCTTTGGCCCAACTTGCCCATGCCTACCAAAATGCCCCATCTACACTAGCCAACCTGCCCGCGTTTTGCCCTTATTCCCCTAAACCTTTCCTATCCATGTACCTGTCCAAATGTATTTTAAATGTGGTTATACTACCTGCCTCAACTACCTTCTCTGGCAGCTCGTTCCCTATACCCAGCACCCTCTGAGTGAAACAGTTGCCCCTCAGGTTCCTATTCAATCTTTCTCCTCTCACCTTAAACCTGTGCCCTCTGGTTCCTGATTCTCATACCCTGCGTTAAGAAGACTCTGTGTATTCACCCTATCTATTCCCCTCACGGGTCGATGAACCTACAGTATTTCCGTGCTGGATAAGTCTATGAATCTGTGACTAAAAAATGATGCCAACCATAACTCAATATGCAAAATGCATCTGGAGTGCGATTTTACAGTCCACTGGTCAAACATGGCCCCCTGCCTTGGTTTTGACATTAAAGCAGCATTATGGATCAATTTAATGCTGTTCACGAAAACTACATCAGAAGCCTGAACTTCAGACATGACTTCAAACCTCTGGTTGCTTGCTGTATGGCCACACTGAAAGTGACATTACCGGATTCAGCACAGCGTTCGTTCCCTTTAGATGTTTTGTAATCTTTCACTGCTGTCGTAGTGTATCGCGCCAAGTTTTGATGGAAGGCCTGATAAGTTATGCGTCTGAAGGAATTGCAAATGCTGGTTTAAACTAAAGATAGACGCAAAATGCTGGAGTAACTCAGCGGGACAGGCAGCATCTCTGGAGAGATGGATTGATTGGGTGACGTTTCGGGTCGAGACCCTTCTTCAGACAGACTTTTGTCCCAAAACGTCATCCATCGCTTCTCTGCAGAGATGCTGCCTGTCCCGCTGAGTTACTCCAGAATTTTGTGTCCATTTTTGTCCCGATAAGTTAATTCCCTTCAAACGGTCTGGGTATTGCCAGCATTTTTGATTTATATTTTAGAACATCAAACCTCTCGTTTCCAACAAAGGGCCTGTCCCACTGTACAAGGTACTTCAAGAGTTCTCACGAGTTTTCCCCTGATTCGAGCTGGTGTAATGTACGTAGCGGGTACGTAGGAGCTCGTGGATGTCACGTAGCGGCTCGTACGAGTAACGGTAGGTACTCGGGAAATCCGGTAAACTCGTGACGTTTTTTCAACACTGAAAAATGTCCACGAGGGAATAAATACTCATGATGAAAAAAATGGTTACTTTTTACTCGTACGAGCCGCTATGTACCCGCTACGTACATTACACAAGCTCGAATCAGGGGAGAACTCGCGAGAACTCTTGAATTACCTCATACAGTGGGACAGGCCCTTAAACCACATATTGTGATTGCACTGTCCTCAATTCTCTCAGGGGAGCTGTATAGCCACTGGGAGGCTTAATGCCCCTGTCCCACTTAGGAAACTGAACGGAAACCTCTGGAGACTTTGCGCCCAACCCAAAGTTTCCGTGCGGTTCTAGTTGAAGGTGGTTGCCGGAGGACAAACACCTCCGGGAACCGCACGGAAACCTTGGGTGGGGGGCAAAGTCTCCAGAGGTTTCCGTTCAGGTTTCCTAAGTGGGACAGGGGCATTAAGGGAATGGAATTTTTTTGCCTGAGCTCCCCCTGTGACCCCACGGTGTGGATTGAGCAATAACGTCCAGAAGACCAATCGGCATTTGTGTTCTGCGATGTTCAGCTCGGATTAATTGCATTCCGCACATTTCAGCAGCATTCCGCATATTCCCACGCCCTGTGCAAAGTCAATGTCATTTCCTGCAATCTTGATCTCCGGTCATGCTTCCTATCAGCACTCACTGGATCATCTCACAGTGCCAACGTCAAGACAGGCTAGTGTGTGCGGCCCAGGTTCACATTCCACCAGCAAATGTTGCCTGCTTTAATTCAATAACACGGAAAATATTGACTGAGAGAATTCTCTGAATTGTTTTAAGACTCAAATGCTGCAATCACGCATTTCAGGGAAAGTTGCTCTTGTAACTTCTACAGCAAGTCACATTTCTGTCCTTTGTCAGATTTTGAGGCCCGGCGTAAATTGGGGGGACAGCACCTCTTATTTCTCTTGGATTGCTTAACACCCCAGCGGTATGAAACATTGACTTAACACTTCAACTCCCCCTCCCATTCCCACACTGCCCTTTCTGTTCTGGGCCTCCTCCACTGTCGGAGTGAGGCCCAGCGCAAATTGGAGGAACAGCACCTCATATTTCGCTTGGGCAGCTTACACCCCAGCCGTGTGAACATTGACTTCCCTAACTTCAAGTAATCCTTGTTTTCCCTCCCTCTCCATCCCTCCCCTTCCTAGTTCTCCATCCCGTCTGACTGTCCACCTGATTTAATGAAGGGTTTTGGCCCGAAACATTGCCTATTTCCTTCGCTCCATAGATGCTGCTGCACCCCTTGAGTTTCTCCAGCAGAGATGTGTACCTTCGATTTTCCAGCATCTGCAGTTCCTTCTTAAAAACTACATGTTATCTCTGTATGCTTCGCTGTCACCTTCCCCTCGCTAACAATGATCTATTCTACATTTTCCTTGATCTACATCCCCTTTGATGTCTCGTTTTCACACCCTACCCTTCCTTATCTCTGTATCTCCCTCTCCCCTGACTCTCAATCTGAAGAAGGGTCTCGACCCGAAACGTCACGCATTCCAGAGATGCTGCCTGTCCCGCTGAGTTATACCAGAATTTTTGTGACTATCTTCGGTGTAAACCAGCATTTGCAGTTCCTTCTGATACACTACCCAATAACTACTGTGATGGCCATTGCCCACAGTTGGTACAGCAAGCTTAACCTCATCTGACTTTCAGCTCCAGAAGGGTCAATCAATTATCTTCTCCCTCACCCCAGGGTGGTAAGATCAGACATTAAAGCCTTCAAACCAGCCTCTAATCACTGACAGATAAACTCACTGGGTCTTTCTGAAAACCCTTTTAAGTCTTGATCTTAGGATAAAGAATGTCTGGCTCTACAGCGAAGCCATGCCTCATTTTATCAATCAAAAATAAAATGTTATTTTTTGTGTTATTTCCAGCATGCCTTGAACAGAACAGTCCATTTTTTCTGATGAAAAAATTTGCCTGATTTGCCTTCAGCATCTGGAGAAAATCAAAGGGTGCTGTGCTGTTATGGAAGGAGAGGATGTGGATTTTCAAAGGGGTGGGAATGAAAGGAATTACTGTCAGAACTTGGCCAGTCCAGCGCACAGACTCATTTGGGTCATCGTGATTTTCTGACACCAGTTTTCTCCCCTCATCCCCGCACGGTCGCCAAAGGCAAAACGACACTCAGCAGTCAGCTCTCAGCCCACTTAGACTGCGGAGCCCGTAAAATCGCACAGTAATTGCACCTCAGGTAAGTCAAGCTTGAAGCTGGGACGAAGGATTCTAATTGCACCTATCCCAGTCTTAAGGTCACAAGGAGTGTCGATGAATTTCAGAAAATTCAACTCAACTCCTGACTAATGGAATGCCCAGAAAAGAAATGAGGCCAATTAGGCTTGTTAGTGAAACTTTGCAGATTCTACTCACAGTAACAATTCAGCCAGTGAGGAAAAACCTTCCATTTCCTTTTGACTGTCACGAAGGAATGACTCGGCTGAGCAACCCTTTCATCTGCCCCTAAGGTCCAGACTCAGTGGGAAATAGAGACCAAAGTTATTGTGCCTTTGTTCTCTTACATTAGACAGTAATGGGCTCCATTCCTTTGCTTATGACGTTCAAAATCAAAACTGCAGATGCTGGAAATCTAAAGCAAAAAAGAGAACTTAGAAAATGCTGGAAATACTCAACAGATCAGGCGGCACCTGTGGGAAAAGAAACTAGTGTTAATATTCAAGGTCATTAAACCTTAAACATTTAAGATTAACGTTCGTAAAAGGACATAAAGCATTGGAGTGACTCAATAGGTTAGGCAACATCTCCCACATGCCAAAGACATCAAAGTTTGTAGGCTAATTGGCTTGGTAAAATTGCAAATTGTCCCTAGTGTGTGTAGGACAGTGCTAGTGTGCAGGGATCGCTGGTCGGTGCGGACTTGGTGGCCCGAGGACCTGTTTCCATGATGAATCTATAAAGTGTATAAGAAAGAACTGCAGATGCTGGAAAAATCGAAGGTAGACAAAAATGCTGGAGAAACTCAGCGGGTGAGGCAGCGTCTATGGAGCGAAGGAAAAGGTGTTGAGACCCTTCCTCAGACTCACGTTTCGGGTCCAGTCCCTTCTTCAGACTGAAGAAGGGTTTCGACCCAAAACGTCACCTATTCCTTCGCTCCATAGATGCTGCCTCACCCGCTGAGTTTCTCCAACATTTTTGTCTACCTGTAAGCTAAAGTGATAAGTTTAAAGGGAGCATGGGCACTGTGGCCCTGATGTGTTAAAGGTAGAATGGGGAACCAGTGTGACAGCCAACATGAGGACTAGGGCCCCGAGTGTGATGAAGAGAATGTGGGAACTGAGGTCCACGTATGTGGAAGTGTAAGGATAGTGTGGAAACAAGGGGGACTGAGATGTGGGAACTGGAGTCCTTGTGTATTAAAGGAAGTTCCGAAGCTCAGTAGCTCTGGTGTGTTAATGAGGGTGCCAGAACCAGAAGCACAGAGGGGTGAAGGCAGCATGGGAATAAGGGCCTGAGTGCTTCAAAGTAAAGATCTGCTATAGGATCTTTGCTTCAAAGTGAGTGTAGCAGCATGGGGCTGCCAGATGACAAATGTAGGGTTCCTAAATAAGCGGTTGGTATTGGGTGGGATGGCACTTTGATCTTGGCAACAAGTGTGAAGTAGGAACATAATCAGACGACCTTAATGGTAACTTGACCCCCTAATGGAAATGCATGTGGCGGCCAAATGACAAGAGTCTCCATAGATGCTTCTGCGCCCGCTGAGTTTCTCCAGCATTTTTGTCTACCTTCGATTTTCCAGCATCTGCAGTTCCTTCTTAAACATTCTGTACAACACCATCCCTTGAGATAGTAATAACATTTAAAATACGTCATGACGACATCAACACATCACAGGAAAGATTCAGAACACAATGGGCCGAATGCAAATAGATAGATAGATTGATTGATTAGCTTAGTTTAGTTAGTGAGATATAGCGTGGCCGGAAACATGCCCTTCGGCCCACCAAGTCCGCACTGACCAGCGATGCTAGCACACTAACACTACCCTACACACACACTAGGGACAATTTACATCTATACCAAGCCAATTAGCCTACAGTTAACGTGAAGAAGGGTCTCGACCTGAAACGTCACCCATTCCTTCTATCCAGAGATGTTGCCAGTCACGCTGAGTTACTCCGGCATTTTGTGTCTATCTTCTATGATTAAAGTGAAACTCTTGCCACAAATACCTTTTGAGAAGATCCTGCACAACAATTAAAATCTTCTCATGACTTCAGTAAGTAATCGGATAATGAAAGGACGAGTTCAGTTCAGTTTGGTTTATTGTCACGCGTACCGTGGGACAGGGCTTTAACCAGTCAGCGGAAAGACATGTGGACGTGGATAGGATGTTTCCACTGGTGGGAGAGTCTAGAACCATTGGGCACAGCCTCAGAATAAAAGGACATACCTTTAGAATGGGGATAAGGAGGAATTTCTATAGCCAGAGGGTGTTGAATCTGTGGAATTCATTGCCATAGAAGGCCGTGAAGGCCAAGGCTTTGTGTATTTATAAAACGGAGATTGCTAGGTTCTTGATTAGGAAGGGCATCAAAGGATACAGAGAGAAGGTAGGAGAATGGGGTTGAGAGGGAAAAATAGATCAGCCGTGATCAAATGGCGGTGCAAACTCGAGGGGCCAAATGGTCCTATGGCTTATGATCTTCTGGTATTATAATCCATCCGCTTTGCGAAGATGTTTCTTGCACTGAGTAAGAAGACAGCTGCTTCCCTTTCCAGTTGGAATCACCGGAGCATGTCCAGTACAAGTCCTATGTTGTGGTCATTGGATGACAGCTGTGATAACGTGAGTGCTGCAGGTGATGAGAGGAGCGTGTGTTGGTGCAGGATTTTTGAAATGACTCACAGATCACAAGTTCTCTTCTGGAACGAGGGGAGCAGAGTTACGTGAGCGGCACTTCAAAGGAATATTTCAGACCAGTGAAGCCTTGTCGCAAACATTGGAAAAGCAGTTGGGTAGAGTCAATAAACCAATCTCCAATTTCCTGTCAGATTGCACACAAGGATTTGACCTACAAAAACACCGTTCACATTAGCAAAGTGTTTAATAAAGACACAAGGAATTACAGATGCTGGGTTTCCACAAAAGACGCAAAGTGCTGGAGTAACTCAATGGGTCAGGCAGCATCTCTGGAGGCTTTCAGTCAGAAGAAGGGTCCCGACCCAAAACGTCACCGATACCTTTTTCTCCAGAGATGCCTCCAAATACGTACAAGTTTGTATGTTAAGTGTCCCTAGGGTGTGTATAGGATAGTGTTAAGAGTATGAAGATCGCTGGTCAGTGTGGACTCGGTGGGCCGAAGGATCTCTACATGAATCTAATTTCTAAACTAAGTTTAAACTAAAGTACAGCTGCTCCTCGACCTACGATGGTCCTTCCGATAAACTCATCGTAAACCGAAAATATCGCAAGTCGAAAAGGCATTTAATACATTGCGATCACGTGACTGGAAGTGACGTGCCGTTGACGAGTGTTTATCAATCGTAGAGTCGAAATATCGCAAGTCGAAGCATTGTAAATCGGGGAGCACCTGTATCTCTAAACAAAACCTAATGCTGAGTAAGTAAGTAAGTAAGTAAGTAAGTAAAATTTATTTATACAGCACGTTTAAATCAACTCGCGTTGAAACCAAACTGCTTTACATAAAATAAATAATAAAGTTTCCGTACATCCATAGAAAAATTAAAAAAAAAGAAAAAATGACACAACACATTATAGAATGCAACACAAACGTCCCCCCCACAACAGAATCATAATTTTCCACTGCGGGGAAAGGCACCTGAAAGTTTCGTCCTCTTCCTCTGTGATCACCTGAGGTCGGGGCCTAGTTGTGGCCTCCACAGCCACTCCGATGTTTTCAGGCCCTCTTTGCCGGGAAGATGGAACTCCGGCGTCAGGTGAACACCGGCTATGTGAGAGCTATATGCTGCACTCTGTATCTTCCACTTTGCTCTCTTGAGTTTGACTTGATTGTATTTATATATAGTATATCAGATCTGTTTGGCTAGGAGGCAAAACATTGCTTTTCACTGTGCCTCAGTTTCGATGACAACAATAATCTCTGAACATTTGCAGTGCCTGAGATGAGTTTCTATGAACCGGTATCACCCAACACAACATTCAGCTAGTTTAAGAAAGAACTGCAGATGCTGGTTTACACCCCAGCGGGATGAACATTGACTTCTCTAACTTCAGACAGCCCTCGCTTTCCCTCTCCATCCCCTTCCCCTTCCCAGTTCTCCCACTAGTTTTACTGTCTCCGCCTTCATTCTATCTTTGTCCCGCCTGACATCAGCCTGAAGAAGGGTCTCGGCCCGAAACATCGCCCATTCCTTCTCTCCAGAGATGCTGCCTCACCCACTGAGTTACTCCAGCATTTTGTGTCTACAGCATTCAGCTAACTGTACAGTGGCATAACCTTCACTTCTTTTCAAAGAAAATTTCAAAGCAATTTAATGTAGATCGGACACTGATTCTGCCTACATCAGAGACGCTGAGAAAAATAATAGTCCTGTAATTTGTATTTCCTGAGGCTTTCAAGAGACTGGACTTTGGGACATGCAATTGGATTGGAGCCAGTAGGAGGCCAAATACTTATTAAAAGTTAAAAGACTTCTCGTTCCCTTTGCATGTAATCCTTTTATAACCCACTGGCAATAAAGACAGTCTGGTTTTTAATTTACATTATCGGATTATTAGGTCAAGAACCGGAGAGGTTAACTTTGAGTCAGAAAATCCTGGCTCCGCATACAAAAGATGGTGGGTACAAAATGCACATATCCAATCGCACATTTCAATGCATGGTTGGATGTATGCATTGCATTTGGGGCCATAGCTCAGAAACAGGTCCGTCGTATATATCTCTCGTCTCCGTTATCCCTAACCAGTCTGAAGAAGGGTCCCGACCCGAAATGTCACCCATTCCTTCTCTCCAGAGATGCTGCCCGTCCCGCTGAGTTACTCCAGCTTTTTGTGTCTCTCAATGGTGGGTACCAATGCTTGCTTAGGTGAAGATAGACACAAAATGCTGGAGTAACTCAGCGGGACAGGCAGCATCTCTGGAGAGAAGGAACGGGTGACGTTTCGGGTTGAGGCCCTCCTTCAGATCTTGCTTAGAAGATACGAGTTTTGTCAGCGCTGGAATTGCCTGAGCAACACGGACCATTGCTCGTTATCGGAACGGGAAGACACATGCCATCTCGTCGCCGTTTGAACGGAGTAATTACCATAACAGTGTAAGCACTACTGCCTCAAATACCAAAGCCTCCAGCTTATCTGGATATAGAATTTTAAAATGAATGCTTTAGGCTTATTATTTATTTTCTCCGTCATCATCTCTGGAGAAAATGGTGAGTTACTCCAGCTTTTTGTGTCTATCTTTGGTTTAAACCAGCATCTGCAGTTCCTTACCACTACACTTAAGGCTAAGTTTATGGTTTATACAACATAGAAACAGGTCCTTTGGATCCAAACTGACCATCAGTCACCCGTTCACATTAGCTCTGTATTGTCCCACTTTCACATCAACACCACACACAATAGACAATAGACAATAGACAATAGGTGCAGGAGTAGGCCATTTGGCCCTTCGAGCCAGCACCGCCATTCAATGTGATCATGGCTGATCATCCCCAATCAGTACCCGGTTCCTGCCTTCTCCCCGTATCCCCTGACTCCACTATTTTTCAGAGCTCTATCTAGCTCTGTCTGAAAGCATCCAGAGAACCTGCCTCCACCGCCCTCTGAGGCAGAGAATTCCACAGGCTCACCACTCTCTGTGAGAAAAAGTGTTTCATCGTCTCCGTTCTAAATGGCTTACCCCTTATTCTTAAACTGTGGCCCCTGGTTCTGGACTCCCCCAACATCGGGGACATGTTTCCTGCCCCTTGCGTGTCCAAACCCTTAATAATCTTATGTGTTTCAATAAGATCCCCTCTCATCCTTCTAAACTCCAGAGTGTACAAGCCCAGCTGCTCCATTCTCTCAGCATACGACAGTCCCGCCATCCCGGGACTTAACCTGGTGAACCTACGCTGCACTCCCTCAACAGCAAGAATGTCCTTCCTCAAATTAGGGGACCACTAGGGGACAAATTACAGAGTGTCGTGAACCTTCAAAATTGTATATCTTTGGGACGTGGGAGGAAACCGACGCACCCGGAGGAAAGCCACGCGGTCACAGGGAGAACGTGCAAACTCCACACAGACAGCACCCGAGGTCAGGAAAAAACCCCGACCTCGGGCGATTGTGTGTACGGAGTTTGTGCCTTCTCCCCGTGAACTGCGTGGGTTTCTCTGGGATCTCCAGTTCCATCCCACATTCCAAAGACTTGTAGATTTGTAGGTTAATTGGCTTGGTGTAAATGTAAATTGTCCCTAGAATAGTGACAATGTAGGATAGTGTTAGTGTGCGGGGATCGCTGATCGGTGGGGACTCGATGGGCTGAAGGGCCTGTTTCCACTCTGTATCTCTAAACGCAACAAAAAATGTCACGTGCACTGAGGTTCAGAGCAAAGCTTAGTTTTGCATGCAGAACTCTCAAACACAATCAAGTCAGTCAGGTACAGTAGATAGAGCAGGGGGAAAGATAGAGTGCAAAATATAGTTCGCAGCATTGAATCCAGGAAAGTTTGTCTGCTGAAATTCAAGTTGAAACAGAGATAAATATTCACCATATGATCACTTTGCCTCTGGCAAAGTGCCTGAGGTGTATCCTTGAACTGTGAGCACTGTTCTAAACGCTCTGATATGCCATCAATCCCTATTACAGCGATTCACTATCCCACATCCAGTAATCACCCTTTACATTTCTAGATGTTTTATCCATTGGTAAAACGTTCGTGAAAAGCAGCGCGAAATTCAAAAACGTGTAACTTATTCATTTAAACATTCGAACAGGTGTAAATTAGAGTGCATTACTTCAAAACCACAGCGCGAGAATTAGGTATTGGTATTAATCACCAGCAAGCGTATTATTTAAAAAATGCATAAATGCATATGATCAGCCATGATCACATTGAATGGCGGTGCAGGCTCGAAGGGCCGAATGGCCTACTCCTGCACCTATTTTCTATGTTTCTATGTTTCTATAGAGGGCCTGTCCCACTTAGGTGATTTTTTCGATTTTTTTTCGGCCTCATGGTCGCGGCGTGTCGCCTGTATTGTCGTGAGCGGTCTCAGAAATAAGTGTCGTTACTTATTTCTCGTCGCCGCTTGACTTTGAAATGTTCGAAACCTCTCGGCGGCAGTGGGCTTGACGTTGCCTGACGTTGCCTGTCTTCTCCTGTCGTAGGTTGTCGCTAGGATGACGCCAGGTGACGTTGGCCTGTCGCTGGGTCATGACCTCGGTGAACTCCATTGGCGACAACCTACGTCATCCTACGTCAACCGGCGGCAGTTCCGGTGTCAATAGAAGTCTTCATTTGTCTTCGTTTGTCGGCGACAGGGTCTTAGCTTGTCGCTGGTGGAGGTAGGTTGACTCCAGGTGTCGTAGGTTGTCGCCTGTGTGGTTGAAGGTTGTCGTGGGCTGTTGTAGGTGTGGTCTCTGTACACGTGTACACACGTGCTGGGCTCGTACACTCTGGAGTTTAGAAGGATGAGAGGGGATCTCATTGAAACATATAAGATTATTAAGGGTTTGGACCTGCTAGAGGCAGGAAACATGTTCCCGATGTTGGGGGAGTCCAGAACCAGGGGCCACAGTTTAAGAATAAGGAGTAAGCCATTTAGAACGGAGATGAAGAAACACTTTTTCTCGCAGAGAGTGATGAGTCTGTGGAATTCTCTGCCTCAGAGGGCGGTGGAGGCCGGTTCTCTGGATGCTTTCAAGAGAGAGCTGGATAGGGCTCTTAAAAATAGCGGAGTCAGGGGATATGGGGAGAAGGCAGGAACGGGGTACTGATTGGGGATGATCAGCCGTGATCACATTGAATGGCGGTGCTGGCTCGAAGGGCCGAATGGCCGACTCCTCCACCGATTGTCTATTGTCTATTGTCGTAGGCGGACGTCCAGAGTCACGAGGCATTGTGCCGCCGGTTGACGTAGCTTGCCGCGGACATTGTCGTGGGGTGGATGCATTTCCGGTGTGACGCCGTGACAGTGACCATCACCGCAGCTGCCTAAACAGTCGCCTCAGTGGGACAGGCCCTTAAATTAAACGTGCGTTAAACGCAAGGTGCCTGTACGTACTGCCACCAAAGATCAGAAGCAATTGTTGAAACAGTCTTTTCATTCTCAACGGTACGTCACAATCCTTACAGAGTGTGAACATGGAAACTTAAAAGATAGAACCAGCAATAGGCCGAACAGCCCCTCACACCTCAATAACATCAGAGGTGATCTACCTCAAATATGACTTACCCGCCTCCCTTGAGTCCTTAATGCTCGAAATTTATTGACCTCTGCTGTGAGCACAATCGATCGATCAGATTTATTCATCACATACACAATAAAGGGCAGTGAAATAAACTTGCCAGCAGCGATACAATAAAAAAAAAACACACAATACACGATAAAAGTTTAACACAAACATCCACCACAGCATTCTTCACTGTGGTGGAAGGCACAAAGTACAGTCAGTCCTCCTCCATTGTTCCCCCGTGGTCTGGGCCATAAACCTCCGCAGTCGACGCTGCGGGCAGCCGGATGGACAGGCCCTCTCATCTGGTAGGTAAGTCCCGAATCGGTGCTTCCCTACCGGAGACCGCGGCTTCAGGATGACGTAGGCCGCAGGCCGGCGGTCGGAGCTCTTCTCCTCCGGGGATCCCCAACGAGGGATCCCAGGCTCCGGACGCCACACTCGTGGCTTCAAGATGTTGTAGGCCGCAGGTCGGCGGGCCAGCGAGTCTCCTCTTCAGGGGCTGAGAATTGCAAAGGTCCACCACCCTCTGTCTGAAGAACGTTCTCCTCAGTTGAGTCCTACATAACTGTGACCTCTAGTACTGGACTTTCGTCTCATCTACTCTGTTGAACCCTCTGAGGATATTGTTATATGACGTAAAACGTATCACCTCCAACAGTGCTACATTGGACTGTTAAGCTGGGTTATAAAAACGCTGATGTTCAAAGCTCGTACACAAATCACGGACTCATTTTTATCCCCTTTTCACGTCTCGGCTTTTCACTACCTCCCCCCATCTGCTAATCACCCTTCCTCTACTGTATCCACCTATCACTTCACTGGCTTCATTCCCCACGACCATCTTTTCCAGCTTTCACCCCCTCCCTTATTCCATTGGTTTGAAGAAGGGTCCCAACCCGAAACACCCTTTGTATGTTCCCTCCACAGATACCGCCTGACCAGTTGAGTTGAGTTTAGTTTAGTTTAGAGATACAGCGTGGAAACACGCCCTTCGGCCCTCCGAGTCTGCGCCAACCAGCGATCACTTCCCAGACTTCCCCGCACACTACCACTGTCCGACACAGACTGGGGACAATTTACATTTCTACCAAATAACGTACATATTTATACCAAGCCAATTAACCTGCAAACCTGCACGCCTTTGGAGTGTGGGAGGAAACCGAAGATCTCGGAGAAAACCCACGCAGGTCACGGGGAGATGGTACAAACTCCATACAGGCAGCACCCGTAGTCGGGATTGAACCTGGGTCTGTGGCGCAGTAAGTGCTTCCTATTTACGTGTTGCACAGAGAAACTATCATTGCCCAACATTTGATTGCGGTAATCCCGAGGATATGGAGTCGCTGGGTCACACAGCGCGAAAACAAGGTCCTTCGACTCAAGTCATCCATGCCAACCAAGATGCCCCATCTAAGCTAGTCCCATTTAGGAAGATAGATGCAAAAAGCTGGAGTAACTCAACGGGGCAGTCAGCAACTCTGGAGAGAAGGAATGGGTGACATTGCCGGTTCAGCCAATTGCCTGTGCTTGGCCCATATCCCTCCAATCCCCTTCTACCTAGCCACCTGTCCAAGTGCATTTTATATTATAGAACATTGTCTTTGATTGCTGTGACTCCTGAGCAAGCCCATGTGTAGATGATTCTGCCCCTCCTCTGGCAGTGTAAGGGTTAACTCCGATTACCTACACCTCCGCACCATTTTGCAATGTTTCAGACAATTCTGTCTCCCTGGTGATCTTGAAAGGCAACCAATATAACACATCAAAAAGAAAAATCTGTACTTGAAAATATTAAATATTCATGAAGTTACCAACCTACATAATATGCAAATAATTGACACTGCATAGATCCAATAAATACGAGTCCTTGAGAATTTTATAATTTCACAACGAGAGATGGGCTCAAGTAAAATAACTCATTTAGCTCGTAGATAAGTGGCAAGTATGGTTACTTTGGCATTGGTTCAGGTCAGATGATCGGTTAACTGGTATGGATGGGTTGGGGAGAATTGAGGAGAGTTGACGAGTATATGGGAGGGGATAGGTTGCAGAGAATAATAAGTGGGGTAATGGGATTAGTGGGAATGCTATGAAAGATGGTATGGACTCGATGGGCAGAATGGCCTTCTTCCATGTCATGAGGAAATTAGAATAATTATTAAACAGACCAACTGAACTACTATCTACGTCATTGGGGACCCTTGGACTATTTTCAATCGGAATTCATTGCGCTTTACCCTGCGGTAAACATTATTCCCTTATCATGTATTTGTACACTGTGAATGGCCTGATTATTATCATTTGGTTGTCTTTCTGTTGGCTGGTTAGCACGCAACAAAAGCTTTTCACTGCACCTCCTCTGGAAACTGGAAATGAAAGAAATGAAAGAAAATGTAAACACTACTGCAGATGATGGAGAGCTGAAATAAAAATAACAGAAAAAATGCTGGAAACACTCAGCAGGTCAGGCAGTATCTGCGGAGGGTAACAGACGGAAGACATATTGGGGTCTTGATAGTTTTTTTTATTTTTTACAAAAAATGTATTCAATTATTAAAAAAATAATATGACTCTACAATAAAACAAACCGGAAAGCACCACCACAATACAATACAAACATATATCCTTAATAAACTACTATACAGCTATCTTATGCCCCTGTCCCACTTAGGAAACCTGAACAGAGACCTCTGGAGACTTTGCGCCCCACTTTCCATGCGGTTCCCAGAGGTTTTTGTCAGTCTCCCTAATGGTCAAAAGTGGTTTCCGTTTTACAAATCGGTAATTTTTTAGTCGAAGCCGGTTGCGATGCTAGTTTAAGGTGGTTGCCGGAGGACACAAACCTCCGGGAACCGCACAGAAACCTTGGGTGGGGCGCAAAGGCTCCAGAGGTTTCCGTTCAGGTTTCCTAAGTGGGGCAGGGGCATAACATTCCTTGTCAAGGATGCATTCAAAACCCTGCGGAGCCCAGCGGTCCCGGAACTCCCCCAGGGTGCCCGTGATCAGGGCGTATTCCCTTTCTAACCCCACCTGGGCACGGACCTAACCCCGGAAAAGGGGCTGGCAGCCGGCATTGATAGTTCATATTGGGTCTTGGGTCAATGGATAATATGGACTATCCATTTCCCTCAACAGATGCTGCCTGATCGGCTGAGTCTTTCTGGGAGATTCAATGTCACACCATGATCACACCATGTCTAAAACCGTACCAGTGTTTAGCGGTAATGCCTCCCATTTGCTTTCAAGGATTGATTTGCAAAAATGAGCAGCATTGCAATTTTTTAATTGAGCTGTGGCCTGTGGGAACATCTGATAATTATTCTCTCCTTGAAACAATGCGCAGAATTTTTGTTTAAATGAACTCAATAGCATGCAGTCAGAGGCTTATGTACAGAGCGATGCGGCTGGGAATTAGACTGTGATCATTGTTTACTTTGCAGTGGAATGTTATTTTCCCGTTTCCTGATCGGATAATCTCCCTTCTGGGTCCAATAGAATACACATACTTTTCTGTGTTATTTCACAAGGCTCAGCAAATTGTTCTCCAAGGGAACATTCTTACAAAAATGTGATTATCAGCCCTCTGCAATCATTAAACACAGAAAACAAGCAGAGGTTCACGTTAGACAGAAGATGGGCCCTGCCTTGAATGATCAAAGGTTGAAGGGCTGCAGAATCCCAAGCAGATAGTTGTTCCCTTTCTCAATATTGTCACGTGCACCGAGGTACAGTGAAAAGCTTTTGTTGCGTGCTATCCAGTCAGCGGAAAGGCCACACGTGATCACGATCGAGCCGCTTGCAGTGTATAGATACATGATCATATTGAATGGGCGTATGCAGGCTCGAAGGGCCGAATGGCCTACTCCTGCCCCTATTTTCTATGTTTCTATGATAGCGGAATAACATTTAGATTAGATTAGATTCCTTCATTGTCATTCAGACCTTTCGCTAAATAAAAAATAAAAAAACAAAACACACAATAAACACATATTTAACATCCACCACAATGAGTTCACCAGCCACCTCCTCACTGTGGTGGAAGGCAAAAGTCTTAAGTCATTGTCTTCATCCCTCCTAGTTTTCCCTCTGCGCTGAGGCGATCCAGGCCGCCGCCGCCGCCGCTGGAGCACCGCTGCTCTAAGCTGGGCCGCCGCCGCCGCTGGAGCGCCGCAGCTCTAAGCTGGGCCGCCGCCGCCGCTGGAGCGCCGCTGCTCTAAGCTGGGCCGCCGCCGCTGGAGCACCACTGCTCTAAACTGGGCCGCCGCCGCCGTTGGAACACCACTGCTCTAAACTGGGCCGCCGCCGCAGCCACTGGAACAGCGCAGCTCTAAGCTGGGCCGCCGCCGCTGGAGCGCCGCTGCTCTAAGCTGGGCCGCCGCCGCCGCTGGAACACCGCAGCTGCAAGGTAAAGCCAGCAAAGCCTGATCAAAGATAGTCCGAGGGTTACCAAAGACCCTCTAGACAGTAATTCACCAAGCAAACGCAATGGTGCAGCCAGCCAGGCAGGCCCTTGCCGCACAGCTCCAGCGACCCAGGTTCAATCCTGACCTCTGCCACTGGGTCTGCACTAGGATGACGGGGTCAAGGAAAGAGCGTTCACGTCAATCGCGGCCCTGTTTCCACCAATCTTTCCACCACCACGCACAAGAAGCGACACGACAGACACCATTATTTGCAGATGCCGAGACGTGTGCTCAGCTCTGGCTGAACAACTTCTAATCTTGTGTGTGGACTCGATAAGAAGAAGAAGCACATAAGACAATAGGCAATAAGACATAGGAGCAGAATTAGGCCATTCAGCCCAGCGAGTCTACACCGCCATTCAGTCATGGCTGATCTACTTTTCTATCTCATATGGCTCATAGATTCATAAGGTATAGGAGCAGAATTAGGCCATTTGGCCCATGAAGTCTACTCCGCCATTCAATCACGGCTGATCTATCTCTCCCCATCTATCCAATTCTCCTGCCTTCTACCCATAACCCCTGACACCCATACTAATCAAGAATGATTAATCCATCGAATCTAATACAAAGAATTAATCTACCTCTGCCTTAAACAGATTAATGGACGGCCACAGCCTTCCATGGCAAAGAATTCCACAGAATCACCAGCCTCTGTCTGAAGAAATTCCTCCTCATCTCCTTCCTAAAAGGACGTCCTCTTATTCTGAGGCTGTGACCTCTGGTCCTAGACTCTCCCACTAGTGGAACCATCCTCACCACATCCACTCTATCCAAACCTCTCAACCCCATTCTCTTGCCTTCTTCCCATAACCTTTGACGCCCTTCTTAATCAGAATTAAATTTACTTCAAGTAACCCTTGCTTTCTCTCTCTCTCTTTCCCTACCCGACTCTCGTTCTCCGACTAGTTTCACCGTCCTTCTGATTCTTTTTACTGTTTGTATGTATGCTTGCCACCTTCCCCTCAGCCAACAATGAACCATTCTACATTTCCTTTTATCATCGTCTGCTTTGATGTGTCATTTTCACACCTTACCCTTCCATATCTCTAGACTCCACCTCCCCTGACTCTCAGTTTGAAGCAAAGATCCTATAGCGAGCAAGGTAGTCTACTCGACGAAAAAGACGTAGGGCGGTCATGGGCAGATTCATGGGTAATTTCCGGCACCTTCTCCGTAACCGGCTTCCGTCTCCGCACCAAAGATCCCGTCATAGCGGAGCAAAGATACTAGCGCGGAGACGGAAGCCGGTTACGGAAACATCCTCGTAAAATAAAAGTTATTTGGGAAATATCTTCTCATTTTCAGAATTATAATTTATTAACACAAAGTGTTCCCCCGCAACGTTGATTACACAGCGAGTCTGGTCGGGTCGGGTCGGGTCGGGTCGGGTTACTGAAATGGATGGAAAAAGACCCACGTTCCGCTCCGTTGCGTACTGCACGTCAGCCCGTTGCGTTTAGAAGCAGTGGTTTATCTTGCTTGCTATAGGACCTTTGGTTTGAAGAAGCGTCTCGACCTGAAACGTCACCTATTGCTTCTCTCCAGAGATGCTGCCCGTCCCGGCTGAGATACTCCAGCATTTTGTGTCTATCTTGGATGGTTGACTTTTCAGGTCTGAGTCTTACAGATCATTAAAGATGCTGTCCTTTATTGAGGGATTTAACACTGGCCCTTTACGTATTCTGTTGGATGGTCAAGATTCTATTTGAAGGGATTTCTACCACAATATCTGGGGAATAACTAATTAATCACTCCTTATGGCATTTAGTTTCGTTTAGTTCAGATACGGCATTTGGAAACATTTATGCCCGCTATTAATTTCAAAGTAGACAAAAGTGCTGGAGAAACTCAGCGGGTGCAGCAGCATCTATGGAGCGAAGGAAATAGGCAACGTTTCGGGCCGAAACCCTTCTTCAGACTGATAGAGGGTGGGGGATGGGGGGGGGGGGGGGGGAGAAGAAAGGATAAAGGAGGAGGTGGAGCCCGAGGGCTGATGGACAGCTAGGAAGGGGAGGAGACAGCAAGGGCTAACGGAATTGGGAGAATTCAATGTTTATGCCACTAGGGCGCAGACTGCTCAAGCGGAATATGAGGTAGACAAAAGTGCTGGAGAAACTCAGCGGGTGCAGCAGCATCTATGGAGCGAAGGAAATAGGCAACGTTTCGGCCCGAAACCCGAAGGGTTTCGACCCGAAACGTTGCCTATTTCCTTTGGGTTTCGGCCCGAAATGTTGCCTATTTCCTTCGCTCCATGGAAGCTGCTGCACCCGCTGTGTTTCTCCAGCACTTTTGTCTACCATCGATTTTCCAGCATCTACAGTTCCTTCTTATGCACCTTGAAAGTGGCTTTTTAGCCAATATTGTGAAGTATATTCTAACAGTTTTGGAATGGAATTCCAATGGAATGCCATCAAACAATATTTGAGTTGTCTTTCAGGGAGTAATTTAACAGGAATGTTAGGAACGTTGTTGGAAGAACCCCAGATTCTTGGGAGTAAGGAGTTGAAGATATAGTCTCCATAAGTAGCGCAATTTAAATCAAGATTCACAGGAGACTGGAATTGAAAAGAAAGTGCAAAAAATGGAAGACTGTGCAGGTGGGATGCTGACAGAGAGAGTGGGTGATGGTTTTGAATGCAAGGTCGAGAATTTTCAATTTGAGATTGTTGGACTGGAATGGAATGGAATACTTTCTTGTCCCATGTGACGAGCACAGTGACATTCTTTGCTGTGTACCCAATGTATACACATATAAAGGATATAAAGTGGTCTGAAGAAGGGTCTCGACCCGAAACGTTGCCTATTTCCTTCGCTCCATAGATGCTGCCTCAAACCGACACAACCCTGATTGGACTGTTCCAGGATGGGGAGGAACCTGCCTACAGACAGGAAGTGTCACAGCTGGCGTCTTGGTGCCATCGCAACGACCTGGAGCTCAATGCTCTTAAGGCAATGGAATTGATTGTAGACTTTAGGAGAGCTCCCCCTCCCCTCACCCCACTCACCATCAACAACACCACAGTCACATCTGTGATGTCTTTTAAGTTCCTGGGAACCATCATCTCCAAGGACCTTAAGTGTGGGGCTACCATCGACTCCACAGTCAAAAAGGCACAACAGAGGATGTACTTCCTGCGGCAGCTGTGGAAACACAATCTGCCGCAGGCAATGATGGTCCAATTCTACACGGCCATTGTAGAGTCTGTTCTCATCTTCTCCATCGTGGTCTGGTTTGGCTCAGCCACCAAGTACGACACCTGGAGGCTGCAGCGAATCGTCCGATCAGCAGAGAAGGTTGTTGGCCGCAACCTTCCCTCCATTGATGAACTGTACACTGCAAGGGCCAGGAAGCGAGCGGGCAAGATCATCTCTGACCCCTCTCACCCTGGCCACAGACTCTTTGAATCACTTCCCTCTGGAAGGCGACTCCGGACTGTCAAAGCTGCCACAGCCGGACATAAAAACAGTTTTTATCCACGAGTAGTTGCTCTACTCAACAGCCAAAAATCTGTAGCCTCCCTTTGATCTGGTATTTTGTTGGTTCACATGCTTGATCAATGGTGTTTTATCATTAATGTTTTATTATTATTAATGTTTAGTGTTTTCTGAGTCATCCGTAACTGTCACTGGATGTCATGCTGTTACTTGTGGGCGGAGCACCAAGGCAAATTCCTTGTATGTGAATACTTGGCCAATAAACCTATGTACTTACTTACTTACTCCATAGATGCTGCCTCACCCGCTGAGTTTCTCCAGCATCTTTGTCTGCCCTGTATACAAATAGTGGCCACCTACAGCACTGACAAAGTTACAAAGCACGCCGGCTCCTCCTTTTGTTCTCCCCCTCAGAGGTCCCCCCACGCCGGGTCCTCCATTGTCCTTCCCCTCCCCCCTCATGGTGGTCCTCCACGCTCTCATGGCTGCGAGGCCTCACGGCTGCCGACGCCCTACCTCACGCCTCCATGTTGACGACCCGGACCCCAGCTGCGGGCTCCGTCTGCTCCGAGAGCAAGGACTCAGGAGCAGGCCACTCGGCCCCTCAAGCCAGTCCTGCCATTCATACAATCCCAGCAAATCTGCCTAGGTCTTGTAACATACTGGAGATCCCATGACCCTCAAGTCCCTGATCTCTCCAAAATGTATCTACCTCTTCTTTACAAGACTCCAATGATCCAACTTCCACAAGCCTCGGGTAAGGAATTCCAGAGAATCACCACCATCTCCTGTGCCTAATTTTAAATTACTGCCCCTGATTTGTAAATATGTTCACTTGTTCAGGATTCTCCCACTAGGGGAAACATTTTGACATCTACCCTGTGTTGTCCCCTCATGATCTGACATTTTCATTAAGATGATCTCACTCTCTACTCAACTCCAAAAAGCTTAGATCTTTTTTTTTTAAATCGTGATAAGACATCCTTCTCATTCCTGGAATTACTTGTAATCAAAGTGAATCTTTCCTGGACTGCTTCCCAAATTAGTACCTGCTTTTTAACCAAAACAGTTTATCCAAAACTGTGCATAGCTCTCCAAGAAATATCCCCATAGAAAGGAACCCTTATATAGCCCAAAGACTACAGGGAATAGCTTTAAGGTAAAAAGGGCAATGTTTAAAGGGGATGTGCATTGCAGGTTTTTAACAATTATTAGTATTATTATTATTACTATTATTATTATTATGCAGAGGGAGGTGGGTGCCTGGAACCTCATAGTTAATGAAAATAATTTGATGAATTCCCTTGCTGACATTTGTACTGCTGTTTTTGGTTGTACTAGGTTCCTGAACAAAATCTTCAGATATTGTTGCAATTAAAGTTAATGAGATTAATAAAGCTCTCTCGAGCATTCCAGACTATTGATGTTCTGCAGAGTCTTTCAGACGGGATCACTCGTTGCCTCAAAGCCCAAATGGGAGGCCTTGAGAAAAGGGCTTTTCTTCTGGGAATATCTTGTACTGTTTGTCGATTGGACGCAACATACCAACCCTTGGCCGAGACCCAGGAACGCTGCAATCTCACAAACCTCATTTCATCCAGTGCCCAAGCTCATTATTGAGAAGTATTCCTGAGAAAGTCCCAGAAAATAGACGTGAAAAAAAGTCAAGCAGAGGTCAATACATTAATGGGCTGGAGAAAAGAGTGGGCATATTAGACGGAATAAAAGAATGGAGTATAAAGTTGATTAATTAGATTGGAAATGGATGCACAAACAGCCCACAGATCCCCCCCCCCCCCCCTCCCACAGGCTTGTTGTGCCTTTCAGTGTCATCATGGCTAAACGGAAGATGAAATAAGAGATTGCAGATGGAGGAATCTTAACTGAAAGAAAGCAAACAGCTGGAAGAACTCAGCAGGTCAGGCAGCATCAGTGGAGGGGATGGACAGTAGGCGTTTTGGGCTGGGAACATTCTTCTGGTTGATCAGATCTTTGGAATGAATTACGGTTTACCACCCAGCCCACACCATCCACAATTCACCTCAACCTCGAATGTAGACAATGAATATAGACCAGCTATGAATTCAAAACAAGAAATGAGTTACATTTATATAGCACTCTTCATGGTCAATATGCATCTTACAACTAATTACGTTAATTTTAGGTTTAAGAAGGAACTGCAGATGCTGGAAAATCGAAGGTTGACAAAAGTGCTGGAGAAACTCAGCGGGTGAGGCAGCATCTATGGAGCGAAGGAAATAGGCGACGTTTCGGGTCGTGAGGTGCTGCCTCACCCGCTGAGTTTCTCCAGCATTTTTGTCAACCTTCGATTTTTCAGCATCTGCAGTTCCTTCTTAAACAACACAACCTCGAATATGATTCATCTTCTATACTTTGGGAGTTGGTAGAATTTGAAGATGTCTCTTTTGCACTCTGGTTCGGTGGTGTCTTGGGCGAGCTGAGACCGCGGTGGGACCACCATAAGTGGGACTACCATTTGTGCATCAGTGGGGCAGGTCTTGGCGGGGTGGGTCAGGGCACAGTTCAGCAGGTGCTGCGTTCTTTCAGCTATTCATGCAGGGTTTCTGTGTGTTTAGTCTTAGTTTTAAAGATGCAGCATGGAAACAGGCTCTTTGTCCCACTGAGTCCACGCTGACCATCGATCACCCGTTCACACCAGTTCTACGTTATCCGACTATCATCCACGATCTTAACAAGAGAAGTTAAATATAGGAGCAAAGTGGTCCTTCTGCAGTTGTATAGGGCCCTAGTGAGACTACACCTGTGCAGTTTTGGTCCGCTAAGTATGAGGAAGGACATTCTTGCTATTGAGGGAGTGCAGCGTAGGTTTACAAGGTTAATTCCCGGGATGGCGGGACTGTCATATGCTGAGAGAATGAAGCGGCTGGGCTTGTACACTCTGGAGTTTAGAAGGGTGAGAGGGATCTTATTGAAACATATAAGATTATTAAGGGTTTGGACACGCTAGAGGCAGGAAACATGTTCCCGATGTTGGGGGAGTCCAGAACCAGGGGCCACAGTTTAAGAATAAGGAGCAAGCCATTTAGAACGGAGTCGAGGAAACACTTTTTCACACAGAGAGTTGTGAGTGTGGAATTCTCTGCCTCAGAGGGCGGTGGAGGCAGGTTCTCCGGATACTTTCAAGAGAGAGCTAGATAGGGCTCTTAAAGATAGCGGAGTCAGGGGATATGGGGAGAAGGCAGGAACGGGGTACTGATTGGGGATGATCAGCCGTGTTCACATTAAATGGCGGTGCTGGTACGAAGGGCCGAATGGCCTCCACCTGCACCTATTGCCTATTGCCTACCCATTAGGGGCAATTTACAGAGGCCAATTAGTCTGTATACCCACGTGTTTGGGATGCGAGGAAACTGGAGCACCTGGAGGAAGCTGTCGTGGTCACAGGGAGAACGTGTAAACTCCACCCAGATAGCACCCGAGGTCAGGATCGAACCCACGTCTGTAGTGCTCTGAATGACTTCCCTCAATAATAAGCTCATACAATCAATGCTATTGCATCAAGGATATAGGATTACTGCTGCAATGGCAGCCAGTGAGCCAGCAATCTGTATGCTGTTAAGTTAATCCCCCATGTCTATATTAATGGTCTTAATTATAATTTTAATCATGTTAGTTTTAATTATGTTGGGAAGAAGAATCTTTTCACTGTTTGCTGTAGAGGTCACCAGAGATTTTTCTTGTGCACTCGTGTGTTTCGGGGCTTCTGTGTGCTCAGGAGTTAAAACTACTAACCTAGGATGTCTAAGTCTGATTCATTGCGGACAACTAACGCCACCTGAAGAGGTAGCGTTTGTCTTTGGTCTGTGGGCTGAGAGGGTTTGAGAATAACGGGGATGGATTCTCAGGCTCCTGGAGAAGAGACCAGGGCACGTGGCTCACCTGCTCACAGCATCAGGACCAGGGTTCGATCCTGACTACGGGTACTGTCTGTACGGCGTTTGCATGTTCTCCCCGTGACCGCGTGGGTTTTCTCCAGGTGCCCCGTCTTCTCTCGCGCTCCAAAGGATGTGCAAGTAAGCAGGTGGTTTGGCTTCCGTAAAATTGTCCCGAGGGTGTAGGATAGTACACGGGTGATTGCCGGTCAGCACGGTCTTGGTGGGCTGAAGGGCCTGTTTCCACGCTGCATTCCCAAAGTAAAGGGATTCCTGATGTTCTGTGGCTTTGCCAAGGTGAGGGTGAGGATCAGGATTGGGGTTGAAGTGTGGTTCTGTCAGGGATAGTTGTCAGGTCAATACCCTGGTCTCCTAATTTGAGGAAGGACATTCTTGCTATTGAGGGAGTGCAGCGTAGGTTCACCAGGTTAATTCCCGGGAAGGCGGGACTGTCATATGCTGAGAGAATGGGTCAAATGGGCTTGTATTCACTGGAATTTAGAAAGATGAGAGGAGATCTCATAGAAACATATACATTTCTTAAAGGATTGGACAGACTAGATGCAGGAAAAATGTTCCCGATGTTGGGGGAGTCCAGAACCAGGGGTCACAGTTTTAGAATAAGGGGTAGGCCATTTGGGACTGAGATGAGGAAAAACTTTTTCACCCAGAGAGTTGTGAATCTGTGGAATTCTCTGCCACAGAAGGCAGTGGAGGCCAATTCACTGGATGTTTTCAAGAGAGAGTTCGATAGAGCTCTGAGGTCTAACATCACACGGCTATGTTAGGGAAGAGGGAGGTAAGCAGTGGTGTTTTTTTAATTGGTAACAGAGGAATATGAATCATATCATTGTGTGGAATGTTTCTTTTGCAGGCCGCCTGTCCTATCGACAGGCAAAGGCGGAGGGAGTTAGACTGGGGCTGTTTCCTGAGGCATACAATGGTGTTACATCGGCTCTGTGGGTGGAGTGGACGAGGGGAACACTGGACCGACCTGGCAGGAGTAGGAAAGAAATGTTAACCATCTCCACACTGTAGTGCGCTGCCATTAAAGAGAACATGTGCAGGAAGGAGTTAACATTGCATAGCGTTGTGGAATCCCCCCACTATCACCGTCTACGCGTCATCACTAACCAGAAAATGAACCAGGTAGGTTACCAACGTAATGTGTGTGAAGGAACTGCAGATGTTGGTTTACATGGAAGGTAGACACAAAATGCTGGAGTAACTCAGCAGGACAGGCAGCATCTCTGGAGAGAAAGAATGGGTGATGTTTTGGGTCGAAACCCTTCTTCAGACCTTCTAGAATGATCGCTCCTTCCCTTTAGTTATTCTTTTACATGGCGTTTCAAAATATCTGATTTATCTCTTCATGTGTGTTTGATTTGTTTTGGGAAGTAATTCTATGTTCTTTTTTATCACAGGGTTATTTAACACTTGGAACTGCAGAAAGTCTTCTTGTGTATGACAAGCACAGCCTAAAGTTGCAGGACAACTTGTTCTATTTGATCTTATTTGATTGTGCACACCGGGTTGATTGCATTCGTCGAAACAGGGCGGACCACGTGAAGGTTGCAGTCTCCCGCCCCAGCATCAAGTGAGTGCAGGCAAACTGACACAGAGTGTGCTGGTCAAAGTGGGAAAGGTCCCCCAGCCTTAGCCCAATGTATCTCCCCTCGTTCTTTTAGCTATATTCACCAGGTCACCCCTCAGCCTCCTCTGCTTCGAAGAGAGTCTCCTCTTCTCATGCGTAGGAAGGAACTGCAGATGCTGGTTTAAACCGGAGATAGACACAAAAAGCTGGAGTAACTCAGCGGGACAGGCAGCATCTCCGGAGAGAAGGAATGGGTGACGTTTCAGGTCGAGACCCTTCCTCAGACTGAAGAAGGGTCCCGACCCAAAATGTCACCCGTTCCGTCTCTCCGCTGAGTTACTCCAGCTTTGTGTCCAACCTCTCCGTATGACTGAAATGCTCCAATCTAGTCAACATCCTGGTGAATGGCCTGCTCCAGTAACTCAGCAGGTCAGGCAGCATCCCTGGAGAACATGGATAGGTGACGTTTCAGATCGAGCTCCTTCTTCAGACAACATCCTGGTGCCTCTCCACCCGGTTTCAAGAAAAAACAGAGGCTCATGAATTCTCGGAGCAGAATTAGGCCAGTCGACCCATCAAGTCTACTCCACCATTCAATCATGGCTGATCTCTCTTTTCCTCTCAAACCCATTCTCCTGACATCGCCCTATAACCCCTGACGCCCGGACTAATCAAGAATCTATCTCCACCTTAAATATATCCATTGACTTGGCCTCCACAGCCATCTGTGGCAATGAGTTCCACAGATTCTCCACCCTCTGACTAAAGAAATTCCTTCTCATCTCCTTTCTAAAGGTACGTCCTTTTATTCTGTGGCTGTGCCCTCTGGTCCTGGACTCTCCCACTGGTGGAAACATCCTCTCCACATCCACTCTATCCAGGCCTTTCACTCTTTGAGGTTTTTCTCTTCGAATACCTCACCCACTGCTGAGTTTGGCTTGGTCCGAGTCGCGGAGTGACTCAATGAATCACAATAATAAAAATACAATTCTTGCTGAATGGACAGGGTTATTTTTGCTGACGGATACGGCCGCTCGTGAAAGGATAGATTTCGTCCACACTGAATCACTTGTACATCCTCACTGCCAGAGGAAGCTGGTGACCTGTGACACGTGTGTCCTGAGAGGTTTCCTGTAGTTTGCGTCTGGTTTCCCTTCCCCCATTTAAACATTCTTCCAGCTTCCTGGCAACGGAAAATGCGACGTTAAAAATTTCAATGCAACGTGACTGTCAGGAAACATCAGAGCAGGAAGTGGGTGTTGTCAGGCACTTGCATTCATCCCTGGAAGCTCGGGATGACTTGCCATCTCATCCACAACTCCTCTTCACACCTATGCCCCCTTCCCATTCCCTAGTTTTTTGTTTCACCGATAATTTATGGATTATTGAAAATGACACACCCTTCCAACTAAGCTTCCAGCCAGGACTGCCCTGCTGCAGTCAATAGACAATAGATAATAGGTGCAGGAGTAGGCCATTCGGCCCTTCGAGCCAGCACCGCCATTCAATGTGATCATGGCTTCTTCTTCCTTCGTGTGGCGAACATCGAGTCGATTGCATTAGTCGAAACAGGCGGACCACGTGAAGGTTGCAATCTTCCACCCCATCGTGGCTGATCATCCCCAATCAGTACCCCTTTCCTGCCTTCTCCCCGTATCCCCTGACTCCGCTATCTTTAAGAGCCCTATCTAGCCCTCCCTTGAAAGTATCCAGAGAACCGGCCTCCACTGAGGCAGAGAATTCCACAGACTCACAACTCTCTGTGAGGAAAAGTGTTTCCTCGTCTCCGTTCTAAATGGCTTACCCCTTATTCTTAAACGGTGGACCCTGGACTCCCGCAACATCGTGAGCATTTTTCCTGCCTCTAGCATGTCCAAACCCTTAATGTCTCAATAAGATATCCTCTCATCCTTCTAGCCTCCAGATTATACAAGCCCAGCCGCTCCATTCTCTCAGCATATGACAGTCACGCCATCTCCAGGGATTAATTACAAAAATAACATCGGACATTATAGCAGAGGAACAGGCCCTTTGGCCCACGATGTCTCTGCCAAGACCGTCTCTGAGTTGCCTGCACATAATTTATACTCCTCCACAGTGGAGGCACGGTGGCGCAGTGGTAGAGTTGCTGCCTCGCAGCGCCAGAGACCCGGGTTCAATCCTGACCACAGGTGCTGTCTGTACGGAGTTTGTACTTCCCCCCCCCCCCGTGACCGCGTGGGTTTTCTCCGGATGTTCCGGTTTCCTCCCACATTCCAAAGATATACAAGCTTGTAACAGTGCCCCTAGTGTATTGGATGGAATATTAGGATAACATAGAACTAGTGTACATGTGATCGTTGGTCAGTATGAACTCAGTGGGCTGAAGGGCCTGTTTCCACGCTGTTTTTCTAAACTCTATATCCATGTGCCTATCCAAAAGTCTCTTAAATGCCACTATTGTGAATCTCTGGGCAGCAAGGGGTTCAAGCCTTATGGTGAAAGATTTGAAAAAAAAGCCTTCACTTTCTTTGAATACTTTTGTTTCATTAAAATGGAGGAGGAAAGAGAATTCTCCATGGGGTGTGGTAAAGACTTTTATGAGGATGTTGGCAGGACTCGAGGCCTGAGCTATACGGAGAGGCTGGAGAGGCTAGAACTTTATTCCTTGGAGTACAGTAGACTGAGGGGTGATCTTATAAATTAATGAGGGGAATGCGGTGAATGCAGTCTGTTTCCCAGGGTCGGGGAATCAAGGGGAGAGGACAGAGGTTTAAGGTGAGAGGGGCAAGGTTTAATTAGAGCCTAAGGGACAACCTCTTCCACACAGAGTGGAGGGTATATGAAATGAGTTGCAAGAGGAAGCAGGTGAGGCAGATGTAATGAAAGTTAAAAGACACTTGGGCAGGAGGGATATGAGCTATATGTGGACAATGGGACTAGCTTACTGTAGATGGGACATGCTGGTTGGCATGGACAATAGACAATAGGTGCAGGAGTAGGCCATTCGGTCCTTCGAGCCAGCACCGCCATTCAATGTGATCATGGCTGATCATCCCCAATCAGTACCCCGTTCCTGCCTTTCCCCCCATATCCCCTGTCTCCGCTATCTTCAAGAGCTCTATCTAGCTCTCTCTTGAACGTAGACAGGGAACCGGCCTCCACTGCCATTTGAGGCAGCGAATTCCACAGACTCTGTGGGGTCAAGTGGTCTGTTTTACTACACAGTATAACTGTGTAGTAAAACCTCCAAGCTCTAAAAAGGCAGCGCACTTCAACACAAGGGATGAAACAGATGCAACAAATGACTTAAAAAACATGGGAGGTGATAGTCAGATCACGTTAAAATAAATGTGTGCTATTTCTGTATTTTCGAAAATAAAATCACTTCTTCCTGTCAGCTGAACAATTATTTCCTGCCCTTCTTGCTAGGACTTACAATGCTTGTTAAAATTCAGCCGAAGGTCAAACCAGGTTCCATCCTGCCAGGGTTAATGTACTAAAAGGTTGTTTTCTTCAACCAAATTTTTTTTTTTGGTAACTTCTCCATCCTTGTGCAGCGATGGAATCAACGTGAAAAAGATCTCGCTTAAAAGATACCAAAAAAACATATTAAAATTCTGGAAAAGTGCACCAACGCTTGAAATGTGGATTTCAAACATGTCTGAATTGTTACATCTAGAAGATATGAGATTCGTCCTAGCGGGCAAATCAGACCATGTCTCCCTTTATCGATTTATTACAAGCATGTGGTGCAACATAATCCTGAAAATAAACTGTTTCAGAAGCGGGTGAGGGATGCGCAAAGATACGAAGTAGGTATATCCCTCCAATTTTATTTTCCTTTCATTATCCTTTTTTTTTTAATACCTCTCCTCCTTTCTCTCTTTTTCTTATACTTATCACGAACTATCCCTTTCACCACCTTACCTAACTTTCTTTTTCTCTCTTTATGCTTATATAACTTTTTTATTATTAAATTCAAAACCAGAAGTTGTATATGAAATGTATTATATTATTCTTATTGCACCCTATTGTATATGACTTCTAATAAAAATATTATTAAAAAATAAATAAATTTTAAAAAGATACCAAAAACTGAAATAATTAATGTAGGTGATGGAGATACAGCTCCTGCGACACTCAAAAACATGTCGACATTTAATTGAAAGATAAGCATGATACAGACCCTTCGGCCCACCATGTCCATGCCAACCATCGATTACCCATTCACAATAGTTCCAATAGGTCTGAAGAAGGGTTTTGACCCGAAACGTTGCCTACTTCCTTCGCTCCATAGATGCTGCCTCACCCGCTGAGTTGCTCCAGCATTTTTGTCTACCTTCAATTGAACACAATAGTTCTATGTTATCCTACTTTCTCATCCGCTCCTCATAGTTGGGGCAATTTTTACTGGGGGCCAATTAATCTACAGACCCACATGTATTTGCAACATCAAGATATTTGGTTTAAAAATAAGGAACTGCAGATGCTACATAGTACGGTCATAGTGGGCCGAAAGGCCTGTTCCTGTTCTGTACTGTTAAACTACTGTGTGTTTAAATGGGTGCTTGGATTCAGTGAGCAGAAGGGTCTGTTTCTATGCTGATCTCTGTGATTTTCCAACCCAAATCAATTGACCCCCTCACCCACCAGGAATACAGTCTGGAGCCCAAAGACAAGGGAGAAAATAGGAGACCAGCCCTTCCCTGGGGAATTTATCGGAAAGCTTATTCATAACATTATTTATGCAGTAATAACATCGCATTGCTAAGTGTGCCTTTGTCTTCTCCTTCCATTCACTCACCTGATAAATTCCCTTGAAATGTAATTTGCCAGATGACAAAACCCCTTTAATTACTTTGTCAAGCTGCGTCAACTCATCTCCTACGGACTCATTAACATCTCGTAATTATAGATTTCCTCGAAGCTAAGAATAGGGCAAGAGGCGGTGATGAGCTTAAGATACAAGGACAAGATTGCTGGGAACAAAGAGGAATTTAGCAGCCATCCAATGCTTGACCAAGAGGAGGTGGCCCAATGTAGATGACACCTTGCCCCATTGTCCCCCAAGCATGCTCTTTGGCTTTGCTGGGGATATTGTTACACAGAGCCAGGGTGTCAAATGGCATGGAAACAGGCCTTCAGCCCACCTCATTGATGAAGAATTAACCAATCTAAGCTCACCCCATATCCTTCTAAACCTTCCCTATCCATGCACCTGTCCAGGAGTTCGAAGAAGGGTCTCGACCTGAAACATCGTCCATTCCTTCTCTCCAGTCCCGGAGAATGACTCCAGCATTTTGTGTCTACCTTCAGTGTAAACCAGTATCTGCAGTTCCTTCCTACACACATGTCCTACCCACAGGGCTATATGTATGTAGTGATGTTTGCATTTAATCTATGAACCACTGTTGTATAACGTTGGTATCTCCACCAATGTAAAGCACTCTGGCCAACGAGAGTTGTTTTTAAAATGCGTTATATAAATAAAAGTGACTTGACTTGACATGTGTTTATATATTGTTATAGTTCCTGCCTCAACTACCTCCTCTAGCAGCTCGTTCTATGCACCCACCACCCTCAGAGTGAAAAAGGTTCTGATCAAATCTTTCCCCTCTTGTCTTAAACCTATGTCCTCTGGTTCTTGATTCCCCTCTGCTGGATTAAAGACTGTGCATTCACCCAATCTCATGATTTTGTACACTTCTATAAGATCATCCATCAGCCTCCTGCGCTCCAAGTCCTAAAAGCTCCAATTGCCTGTATCTCATCAACTGTGAGGGATTACTTCAGACGGAAGGTATGTGAGGGAACTGCAGAAGGGTCTCGACCCAAAAAATGACCCATTCCTTCTCTCCAGAGATGTTGCTTGCCCGCTGAGCTACTCCAGTATTTTGTGTCTAACTTCAGATGGAAAATAGCCAACATAATCTAGGAACTTCATTCCCTCTCCCATCGGGCAAAAGATTGAAAACACGCACCACCAGATTCAGGAACAGTTTCTTCGTCGCCGTTATCAGATGACGGAATAATCCTCCCGTTCGAGTGTAGTCCAGATCTTCCAACCTACCTCATTACGAACGCTGGACTTTTCTCGCTGCACTTCCTCTGTGATTCCTCCTGTTCTCTGGCTCTACGGAGTCTCAAGAAGGGTCTCGACCTGAAACATCACCTATTCCTTCTCTCCAGAGACGCTGCCTGACTCACTGAGTTACTCCAGCATTTTGTGTCTATCTTCGGTGTAAACCAGCATCTGCAGTTCCTTCCCAGGCATCCGAACCATCAGGTTAGACTTGCATAATAGTGTCCTTCACAACCAACAGAAATCCTAAAGGGAGTTCAGTAATTAAATAAAATGTTGTTCTTCTAAATTGAATTTGATGAATTAGATTGGATTTTTAAAGTCAGCGGTGACTCACGGATAAAAAAAAACATACACCCATGTTTAGTTTAGTTTAGTTTAGAGATACAGCATGGAAACAGGCCCTTTTGGCCCACCGGGCCAGCGATCCCCACACATTAACACTATCCTATACCCACTAGGGACATTCTTTTTACATTTACCAAGCCAAATAACCTATATACCTGCACGTCTTTGGGGTGTGGGAGGAAACCGAAGATCTCGGAGAAAACCCACGCCGGTCACGGTGAGAACGTGCAAACTCCGTACAGACAGCACCCGTAGTCAGGATCGAACCGGGGTCTCCGGCGCTGCATTCACTGTAAGGCAGCAACTCTACCGCTGCACCACCCATTTTCCCCATTACAGAACAGACATTTAAAATGCAAAGGATTATAATGGGAAGATGGACACAAAAAAAGCTGGAGTAACTCAGCTGGACAGGCAGCATCTCTGGAGAGAAGGAATGGGTGATATTTCGGGTCGAGATCCTTCTTCAGATATGTGAATCAATCTAACACTATTTGACTTTCCTAAGTGAGGAACAAAGCATTTATAAGTTCTGATACTAACCACTGCCAGCGTTAAAGACACACAGAAGCATTCTCATGGTCTTACAACCACCGAGCTATCTTTAAACTCTTGTGGTGTCTGCAGCCACATTAATGGATCAATGGCCCTTTATTGTCACATGTCCCGAAGCAAGCGCAGTGAAATTCTCTTCTGCTTCCACTTCAGTGACTATCCAACTATACATTAGGTACAATCAGACTAAAGGGCCTGTCCCACTGTACGAGCTAATTCAAGAGTTCTCCCGAGTTTCCCCTGATTCGAACTCGGAGATTTACGGTAATGGCCGCTCGTCGGTACTCGGGGCTCTCGTGGACATTTTTCAACGAGTTGAAAAATCTTCACGAGTCTTCACGAACTTACCGCGTTTCCCGAGCACCTGCCATTAGCGTTACGAGCTGCTAAGAGACGTCCCCGAGCTCCGACGTACCCGCTACGTACATTCAACATGCTTACCACGAGTTTGATTTTTTTTTAAACTCGGGAGAGCTCTTGAATTAGCTCGTACAGTGGGACAGGCCCTTTAGTACCAGAGTGTAAGACAGTAGACCACAGAGTCAGTTCATAAGAGTCGCCAACATTTCAGGAACCATCTCGCACCTTTCAAGTCTAAAGTTTTGAAAAGATGTTGGTTTTAACTTGGGCATAAAGGCCCGTTGTCCCTGGTGGTGGCACTGGGTCAGAGTTGCCGGGGTCAGAGTTGCCGGGGTCAGAGTTGCCGGGGTCAGAGTTGCCGGGGTCAGAGTTGCCGGGGTCAGAGTTGCCGGGGTCAGAGTTGCCGGGGTCAGAGTTGCCGGGGTCAGAGTTGCTGGGGTCAGAGTTGCTGAGGTCAGAGTTGCTGTGGTCATTCTGGACAGGTGATGTGTCTGTGGTTAAATGGATGCTGCCATCTGAAGAAGGGTCCTCGCCTGCAAAGTCATCTTGCCTATATATTTCCCTCCCCAGATGCCACCTGACAGCTAAGTTGGCCCACAGAATCCACGGCGACCAGCGATCACCTGCAAACCAGTTCTAACCAACACACTAGGGACACTTTACAGAAGCTGGTTCACCAACCTGTACGCCTTTGGGATTTGGGAAGAAACCAAAAGACAACTGCCGCTGGGAGTGAGGAGAACTGGGAAATGATTAATGTTCGCTCACCCGTTCAGTGCAAAAAGAAACCAGAGCACCTGGAGCAAACCCAGGCAGTCACGGGGAGAACGCACAAACTCCGCACATGCAGTACCCACAGTCAGGATCAAAGCCGGGTCCCTGGAGGTGATGCAGCAACTCTACCGCTGGGCCGCTTCCTACAGCACTCAGTCCTTTTGCTCAAGATTCCAAGATTCAATGGAGTCTCGAGAAGTTTTCAAAGTTATTAAAGCACTCGAGGTGTGTTGTCGTTTTGTGCGTCAGTAATTGATCACATCACCAGCAGTCACACTCCTGCACCCTTACTCCTCAAAGCACAAAATAACCAAATGTTTAGCGTTGCAGCTCAAATATAGAATACTAAACTCTTCATTGTCGTCGCCAGGGAAGCAACTGATAGCATCTTGTGTTCAATGCATGAGTACAAGCAAGGTAAAAGCCATTTTAAGATCATGAATGCAAAAGGGAAACAGATGGGAAAGTATAATAGCTTGCACTGCACGGATGAGCGAACATTAATCATTTCCCAGTTCTCCTCACTCCCAGCGGCAGTTGTCTTTTCTCAGCCGTTCAAAGCACAATGATGCATCGTAGGAAAATGCACCGTTATTTTCTCAATGTCAGTTTTCCAGCTGTTCGATGCACCTGGAAACCTGCTCACTCTCCTGTTCAGCATCACGGGATGTTATACTGCAGTAGCACAAAAGATCCTAAGATGTTGTTGGCCATTTGCTTCTAAATTTTGTTCCCAGCATCTCATGGATGATGCAGATACAGGTGACAGCGTAGCAATGCATGCAAGTCAAGCGTTTTGGCAGAAGGAACAAAGGCACAGACTATTTTCACAATGGGGGGAGGATTCAGAAATTAGAGGTGCAAAGGAACTGGGAAGTGCTGGTACAGGATTCCCTAAAGATTAGACAATAGACAATGGGTGCAGGAGTAGGCCATTCGGCCCTTCGAGCCAGCACCACCATCCAATGTGATCATGGCTGCTCATCCCCAATCAGTACCCCGTTCCTGCCTTCTACCCATATCCCCTGACCGTTATTTTTAAGAGCCCTAACTAGCTCTCTCTTGAAAGCATCCAGAGAACCGGCCTCCACTGCCCTGTGAGGCAGAGAATTCCACAGACAAGGTTCCACAGGGTAATTCGCAGTTTGAGTTGGTGGTAAGGAAGGCAGCCTGCCCCACTGAGTTACTCCAGCATTTTGTGTCTATCTTCAGTGTAAACTAGCATCTGCAGTTCCTTCCTACACAATGTAGAAGCAAGGATGTAATGTGGAGCCTTTATAGAGATCACATTTGGAAAAGAGTGAACCGTTTTGGGCCCCCTATCTGAGGCAGGATGTGCTGGCATTCAAGAGGGTCCAAAGGAGGTTTATGAGAATGATCCCAGGGAAAATTGGGTTAATGTATGCGGAGCGTTGGATGGCTCTGGGCCTGTACTCGCTGGAGTTTAGGATGAGGGTGGGATCTCATTTAAACTTACCGAGTAGTGAAAGGCCTGCATTGAGTGGATATAGAGGGGATGTTTCTATACTCGTGAGAGTCTGGGACTAGAGGGCACAGTCTCAAAATAAAAGGATGCACCTTTACAAAGAAGATGAAGAGGAATTTCTTTAGTTGTGGAGATCAAGTCATTGGGTATTTTTAAAGTGTAGATGAGTAGGTTCTTGATTAGTAAGGGTGTAAAAGATTATGGGGAGAAGAGCGGAGAAGGGGATGGAGAGGGACAGATAGATTGAATGCCATGATTGAATGCAGCCTCAAATGGTCTATTTCTGTATCTGTGTCTTATAGAAACATAGAAAATAGGTGCAGGAGGAGGCCATTCGGCCCTTCGAGCCTGCACCGCCATTCAATATGATCATGGCTGATCATCCAACTCAGTATCCTGTACCTGCCTTCTCATCATACCCCCTTGATCCCTTTAGCCACAAGGGCCACATCTAACTCCCTCTTAAATATAGCCAATGAACTGGCCTCAACTACCTTCTGTGGCAGAGAATTCCAGAGACTATAGGTATTATGATCAATACCTATATTAAGTTTAGATATACGGCATGGAAACCAGCCCTTCAGCCCACAGAGTCCCTGCAGAGCATTGCTAACCAATTCACACTGGTTCAGACACTAAACACCACCCATTCCTTTTCTTCAGAGATGCTGCCTGTCCTGCTGAGTTACTCCAGCATTCTGTGTCTATCTTCAGTGTAAACCAGCATCTGCCGCTCCTGCCTACACAGAACCACTAAGTTGACATTTAAATTGCAGAAGATAAAATTAATGCCATTGTCAAAAGGGTAGCCTTTTACGGGAGTTTTAAACCCAAATGTGAAGCAGTTTAAGGATTTGGATGTATGGATTTAAGAGAGAGTTGGATAGAACTCTAGGGGCTAGTGGAGTCAAGAGATATGGGGAGAAGGCAGGCACTGGTAATTGATAGGGGACGATCAGCCATGATCACAATGAATGGCATTACTGGCTCGAAGGGCCGAATGGCCTCCTCCTGCACCGATTTTCTATGTTTCTATGTCTAAGCACAGTGCACTGAAGTAGAGGTGTCTCTTCAGAAAGTGATGAATACAAGCTGGGCAGAGTGGAGGAGTGGGTTCAATGAGTCAGAGTTAGATCAGCAATCTTATTGGAACTTCGGAGTCCAGTAACAGCCACACCATTTCAAAGCAGAAAGCGAGAGCTTTGCTATTTATTAATCCCTGTGGCAATGTATCAACAGGGAGAGTAAAAAAGAACTGCAGATGTTGGTTTACAAAAAAAAGACACTGTTCTGGAGCAACTCAGCCGGTCAGCATCAACAGCGACATGGACCGATGAATCGTATTGGACTTGGAAAACTTTATTGTCATTCAGACCTTGCGGTCCGAACGAAATTTCGTTGCCTTCAGTCATACATATAGTAAATAACAAAACACACAATAAACACATATTTAACATCCACCACAGTGAGTTCACCAGACACCTCCTCACTGTGATGGAAGGCAAAAATCTTGTCTTTGTCTCTTCCCTTCTTCCTCTTCCTCTGCGCTGAGGCGACCCGGGCCTCCGATGTTGTGACCGCACCGGTTGATGTAAATAAGTCCCGCGGCTGAACCGCGCTCCGCGAGCGGGCCGGTTCAACTCCGCGGCCGGGGCGGTCGAAGCTGCCGCCCTCCAGTCCAGCGGACGGACGCAGCTGTTGCCGCGGGAGCTCCGGAAAAACAGGTCACCAACCCGTGACCTGCGAGCTCCCGACGATGTCGTCCACTGGGCCCGCGGCCGGGCCTCCGAAGTCGCTGCCACCGCCATCGCCACCGCCACCGGAAAGCCGCCACAGCTCCGAGTCGGGCCGCCGGAACGCCTGAACCCGCCACAGCCCCGAAGTCGGCCAGCCCCGCGCTGGTAAGTCCTGGCTGGCTCTGCCTCCGGAGCCTCGGGTCAGTCACAGTTAAAGTTGGAGGCCGCCAGCTCCGCGATAGGCCTCAGCGCAGACGGAGACGGAGAAGGGGGATACGACAAGAAAGGTTGCGTCCCCCCAAAAGGAAGAGACTAAGAACGTTTCTCCCACCCCTCCCACACACATACATTACATAATAACTCAAACTAACGCTAAAAACAAGACAAGAAAACAACAAATAAAAAGAAAAACAGACGGACTGCAGGCGAGCCGCTGCTGCCAGGGCAGCGCCGCCTCTCCCAGGAACTGGAACCCTTCTTCAGAACCCTTCTGCGGTAAGAAGAGACCCGACCTGAAATGTCATCTGTCCATGTTCTCCACAGATGCTGCCAGACAAGCTGTGTTATTCCAGCACAGTCTTCTTTTTTTTTTTTTTTAAAGAGTGGAAAAAAATCTAGTTCAAGCAAAAATAGATAAACAGGATATCATCTCAAGGAACGTGCAATGATTCAAAATAGTTACTTGACTGCAAATTGCCACCAAAGCTAGGGAGGGTTTGTGAATGAGACAGGGGCTGCTTTCACATGGTACTCACAGGGTGCTGCTGACTACACTGAATGACTAACGCTGCACAGACGCTCGCTCGCTCGCTCGCTGGGCCCTGGTGTGAATGCATTGCTTGTGCAAACTAATTGTTGTTCTTTATGAACAGTGGATGCATTGGTTGTCCGGGAAAAGCCATAAAACGCAAAAAATGCTTTACAAACCTATTAGTGAGGCTTTGTCTAAAACAAGTGACACGCATGGTTGGACCTTAAGCCGGCATCCAAATAAGTATTTCCAGTTTATCCTTTTATAAACATTTGGAGACTCAACACACATAGTCTGGAATCTTGTAGACTGGAAGAACTAAAACGCTGGCTCGAATAATTAATTTTCCTTTTTAAGAGTAGGATGGCTCCAATTACATTTGCAATGTCCCTTAATACTGCAGTTGAACATAACAGGCATGCATCATGAATACAACTGTCTGGTTCACCTTCACCCCATTGAGGATATTGGATTTTGTCTATGGAACGGATGCAGTACCATGCTGAGAAATATATTCTGCATTCTGTATCTTCCCCAATGGTCCCCAATGGTCTAAGTTTACATATTCTGTTGTGCTGCTGCAAGTAAGAATTTCATTGCTGTCTGAGACATTTGACAGTAAAACACTCATGACCTGATTGGATTTATGTATAGTATTATGTGGGCCTGTTTGGATAGCATGCAAAACAAAACTTCACCTTGTCTCGGTACACGTGACTCTTATAATAAATAAACCTAAAAATGAAATAGAATACTTGATTTAAATGCAATACTGATTTAACTTTCTCCTTTGCTCCTAACAAGAGATGGATACATTCCTGCAGTGCACTTTCATGGGCACTGCCTGGTATTTGAGATAAAAGCCCATTGCGTCGGAAGGAACTGCAGATGCTGATTTAAACCGAAAAGACACAAACAGCTGGAGTAACTCAGCGGGACAGGCAGCATCTCTGGAGAGAAGAAATGGGTGATGTTTCGGGTCGAGTCCCTTCTTCAGAAAGTGTCTGCGGTGGGAAGATTGCAACCTTCACGTGGTCCGCCCTGTTTCGACTAATGCAATCAACTCGACGTGCACAAACAGAAGATCAAATAGAACAAGTTGTCCAACAACTTTAGGCTGTGCACGCCATACGAAAAAGAAGAAGGTGTCTGAAGAAGGGTCTCGAACTGAACCGTCAACCATTCCTTCTCTCCAGAGAAGCTGCCTGTCCCATTGAGCTATAAAAACCCATTATTTGTGGGAGCCTAGGCAACAAATGCTGGCACACTATTCAGCTGCGAGTGTCATGCCTTTTGGCAATGATCCCACAAGTTTCTGGCCACAATGCAAACATTCCAAGATTCAATCACTCAATGACTAATCACCCGTTCACTCTATGCCCAGACAGACTAAAGGTCAAACCGAACAGATTGGGACCGAACCCTGGGATAATTCTGGGGAAAAACCCTCAGTATCTCAACACAGGCATGTCCTTTACTGATCAATCCAATGTGTCATGGAGTTATTCAATTCCAAACATCAATCCTTCAAGGAAAATTCATTTTAATTTTCAACTGCAGTTGCATCCTTCAAACAAAAACTCAAACACAAGTAGGTTATGCTCGGTGGAATTTGGCAAAAATAGCAGGGAAAAATTCTTGAAGCTGTTTTTGTATAATTCAATTTTTATAATTTTTCCATACAGACAAAGATGGGTTATGAGTAACTTTCCCATGATGTGAAGAGTTATAATTAGCAGTCATTGTCAGAAGCCCGGGGGTACACAAAAAGCTGGAGAAACTCAGCGGGTGCAGCAGCATCTAAGGAGCGAAGGAGATAGGCGACGTTTCGGGTCGAGACCCTTCTGTCAGAAGCCCTTTGCCTCACCAAGTCAATGCTGTCCATCAATCACCCGTTCATGCTATAGTTCTAGGTTATCTTATGTTTGCATACAATCCCCTACATACTAAGGTCAATTTACAGAGGCCAATTCATCTACAAACCTGCACATCGTCGTGGGAACTGACAGTGCCGTGGGAGGAAGCCCACGAGAGGAAGAAGACCAGGTACAAAGAGCTGGTCATAGACTGCCGTAAGCAGGGCTGGAAGGCAAGGTGTAGGCCCATCGAGGTTGGCTGCAGAGGTTTTGCAGGGCAGTCGCTCTACAAAGCCTTGAGTGCGCTGGGCATCAACGGAGTGGCGAGGAGAAGAGCCATCAAGAACACCACAGAGGCAGCGGAGAAAGCCTCGAGATGGCTCGGGATCAGGAGAGGAGGTCGATGGGGAGGAGCGAATGCCACCTGAACACGAGTCGTGGTCTGATCAACCACGGCTGGGTCGCCTGGGTGAGGGCGTCTGATGTTGAACGACCCGAAACACCCAATGACCCAGGTTACATCATTGATGATGTGTTCAGGAGCATCAAGAGATGTCTTTTTATCAATCTAGGATGTGGGAGGGTACCTGATCACCAGGATTGGACGCCCGCATGGTCCCAGGGAGAACGTGGAAACTCTACACACAGACCCTTCAGGAGGTCAGGAATGCAGCTGGGTCTTTGGCGCTGTGAGGCAGCAGGTTTACCAGCTTCCATAAAAGTCAACAGAATTGTTTTTTGATGCGACCCTTTCGACTGGACTTTGGAACACAAATTCTTATTTAAGAAAGACACATGAAGAAGTTAACTTTCATAAATATTTAATACAGCTTTCATTTAAAACTGCAGTTGCACTCCGATTCCAAAATGCAATCTGTATACATCAATTGTTCGATCAGTTAACACTTTGAAATAACATCTGTACTGCTTCTTCAGAACATTTTGGACTTTTCTCTTTATTGCCATCATGTCTACTGGCAATGATTTGGTTCAGACAACGTTTTCCAACAATGTTCAGGAAACAGTTTATCAAAATATTACGAGATTGGTATTACTGCAAATGGAATTATTGTAGCTTAAAACCCTCTTGTTTTAACATTTCTCGATTGCAAGACCATAAAATTAATCCGTATTCAAACAAAATGTAAAAACTGGTCTTCAGGGGATTAAATAACACCTAAACAAGATTAGGTTGTGGAAAGAGAACAGAAATTGTTAACAAAATTGTGAGCGTGTTTCTTCTCATCTCTGTACAGTGCTTCACTCACAAATCTATCTATGTTGGATAAAGGAACAGGATTTGGAAAGGGAAAGCCAAGTTTCCATACATATTTGCACTTCAGAGTGAAATATTACTTGGAGAAGATGGACAGGCATGTGGTACATTTGGCACCGAATTTTCAGTTATAGTTTGTTTCTTTGCTTTTACAATGATCCACGTACATAAGTGGCACTAGCATCGGTATTAGTCTTAAGCAGCATTCATGACAAACATCTGTGGACTATTAGATGGGTAAGGCAATCAATATACATCAAGCTGGAGCTGCCAGTTTGTGAAGAAATGAGAGCCAGTTTTTCTTGAAGAGTAATTGTAATACCTCAGGTCTGCCAGAATTCATTCTGTCTCTTTCCACTGCCCCCTCTTCTGTCCCCCAATGGGAGTATCTTTATACAGTGCCCTCCATAACGTTTGGGACAAAGACCCATCATTTATTTATTTTCCTCTGTACTCCACAATTTTGAGATTTGTAATAGAAAAAAAATCACTTGTGGTTAAAGTGCACATTGTCAGATTTTAATAAAGACCATTTTTATACATTTTGGTTTCACCATGTAGAAATTACAACAGTGTTTATACACAGTGCCCCCATTTCAGGGCACCATAATGTTTGGGACACGTGGCATGCCTTTTATATGCTGAAGAGAAACCTGAAGAGGACTAGCCCCCAGAACAAGCATAAGCTAAAGATGGCTGCAACACAGGCCTGGCAGAGCATCACCAGAGAAGACACCCAGCAACTGGTGATGTTCATGAATCGCAGACTTCAAACAGTCAATGCATGCAAAGGATATGCAACAAAATACTAGACATGACTACTTTCATTTACATGGCATTGCTGTGTCCCAAACATTATGGTGTCCTGAAATGGCGGGACTATGTATAAACATTGCTGTAATTTCTACATGGTGAAACCAAAATGCATAAAAATGGCCTTTATTACAATCTAACAATGTGCACTTTAACCACATGTGATTTTTGTTCTATTACAAATCTCAAATTGTGGAGTACAGAGGCAAATAAATAACTGATGGGTCTTTGTCCCAAACATTATGGAGGGCACTGTATTGAATTGAGCCTGAAGCTCATTTGCAATGCTTCGTTCAGTCTGCCATCTACCACCCAAGAATAGTGAGTTGCAAAATAGCAAAGGTAGTCAGTATCCGAGAGAGTAAAATATACTTTTAAATACAATTGTAAATGACTATCCAATTAACCTCTGTGTAGGAAAGAACTACAGATGCTGGTTTAAATCAAAGGTAGATACAAAATGCTGGAGTAGCTCAGCGGGACAGGCAGCATTTCTGGAGAGAAGGAATGGGTGACGTTTCGGGTTGAGACCCTTCTTCACCCATCATTGGAGATAGTGGTGTCATTTCATCTTGAAATTGGTTCAATATCCCTTTGTGGAAAGTTTTTAAATATTACAGAATGTTAGTTCCACTCCTTCACTTGACTATCGAAGTCTCCATGTTCACATCAAACCCTCTGCTCACCTGATATCCACTGGCAACTTTTAATGGGAATCACTGGATGTGACGTGGACACGCACTTTTGTTCAGGAATGAGGACAGTCCCACTTTGGGTTGTGTTTTCCAACTATGTATCAGAAAGTTTGTTGGCACGGGTGAGTGACTCTATGTCATTATACCTTGTGAAGGTTGTACAACTCTGAACATAGCCCTAAACCTCAGCTGCTATATAATCTATCCATATATCATTACTTGGGATTTTTCCCACATTTTTCTGGGAATCAGCATCTGCTCGCAAAATTAAGCTTTCTACTCGAGGACTCCTGAAATGTCAATCAGCTTCAAGAAATGTGCCTTCCACCTTTATCTCATCCCTCCCGCTCACTTCTATATACCGGCCATCTCCCCTCGACACTCTTAGGGTCTCGACCCGAAACACCACCCATCTCGCTCACTCGTCAGATACTGCTTGACCTGCTGAGTTGTTCCAGTTGTTCATTTTCTGCTCCAGATTCCAGCATCTGAAGTGCTCTTGTATCCCTTCTTTCCACTCCCTCTGGCTTAGAGTCCAACACTCAAAAATAACTCCTGGAGGTCCTTCATCCTTTCCACATGTTTCACGGAACAAGCTCGAGCAGACACAGCATTACTCACTGCCTCTGTTTGCAGAGCTCAGGTATATTATAAAAACAGTTGCAGTTACAATGACATTTATGAAAAAGTATTCCCACTAGATAAGTTCCAGTGGCAATGCCAAACACAAAAGGTTTTCTTTGGGTCATTTAACTGTAATTAAAATAATACTTGACAATACTCATTGCACAAGGTCAAACTTATTTTGGAGTGCAGGCTTTAGCATTGTACAAAGCATATCAGTTCTTTCCCGACTTCGGTCGAGGTGCTGCTCGGAAAGGGCAGGCCCTTAGTTTAGTTTAGATTTACAGCACAGAAACAGGCTCTTCGGTCCACCAGGTCTGCGTCGACCAGTGATCCCCACACATTAATGCCCCTGTCCCACTTAGGAAACCGGAACGGAAACCACTGGAGACTTTGCGTCCCCCCCAAGGTTTCCGTGCGGTTCCCGGAGGATTTTGTCCTCCGGCAACCACCTTCAACTAGCATCGCAACCGGCTTCGACTAAAAAATTACCGATTTTTTAAACGGAAACCACTTTCGACCATTAGGGAGACTGACAAAAACCTCCGGGAACCGCACGGAAACCTTGGGTGGGGCGCAAAGTCTCCAGAGGTTTCCATTCAGGTTTCCTAAGTGGGACAGGGGCATAAAGCTTTCCTACACACACTGGGGACAATTTACACCTACACCAAGCCAATTTACCTACATACCTGTACGTCTTTGGAGTGTAGGAGGAAACCGAAGATATTAAAAAAAACACCCACGCGGTCACGGGGAGAACTGACAAACTCCGTACAGACAGCACCTGTAGTCAGGATCGAATCAGGGTCTCTGGCGCTGCAAGGGCTGTGAAGGCAACAACTCTACCACTGCGCCAATGTAGGTTGGTCAAGTTCTCGTTTTGCATGGAAACCTGCAGAGTTTGGGTAATTATCACACAGTAGGGTCGGGGAGACAAGATAGGGGCAGCATGGATAATCAGGATGCACTTGGATTCTGCAATCAGCACTAATTCCTTCTCCAGCAACAGTGACCATCTCGCTGCGAGATGCATCTATGCTGATTTACAGAAGCAAAGCACTGTAAATGGTGGAAATCTAAAATACAAGCAAGAAATGCTAGAAACATTTTGAAAAATGCCCTACAAGATTAGAAAGCAGCTGCAGAGAAACAAATTGAACATTTCAGGGCAATCATCTTTCATTGGATGGATTTAGTTCCTTATTAAAGATGGTTCTTTTCTCTTACTTGAGGGAGAGATAGATTCTTGATTAGTATGGGTGTCAACGGTTATGGGGAGAAGGCAGGAGAAAGGGGTTAGGTGGGAGCGACAGATCAGCCATGATTGAATGGCGGGGTAGACTTGATGGGCCGAATAGCCTAATTCTGCTCCTATCATGTGACCTTATGAAAATATATTTTGAAGGAGATACTCCAACTGGGATGGAGAAGTTGGATTATTCACTCCTCCCAACTTTCAGGATATGGGGGGCAATTATAGCACAATATTGTCGGAAGATTTACAAGACTCGGTAGCCTTGGTTACCGTGAGAGGCTGGTTGGAAATCGGCTTTCTTGAAAAACGGGTGCAGCACTTACACAAGGTCGTAAACTTTTGGGAAGACTTGACAAGAGGAACTGGGAAAGACATTTCCCTTGTGGAGAACACTTTTAATAAGGTGCACACATGTAAAGTAAATGACAGAAATATAGCGGATAAGAAGGCTATTTTTGTTCTCATCAGCAACTGACTGGGTGGGAGATGGCTACCTTCAGGTGGTCCGCCCTGTTTCGACGAATGCAATCAACCCGGCGTGCACAATCAAATAGAACAAGTTGTCCTACAACTTTAGGCTGTGCACGGCATACACAAGAAGCAACTGACTGAGGGCTGGGAAGTGAGGTTAGCTTAAGTAGTTCTTTTATACCAGACATGACTATAATGGGCAGAATGGCCTGTGCTTCACATTTTTACAATTCTATGACACTGCTACATTAGTTAGCATTGGAGATAAAAGATAATACCGAACATTGTTTGATTTAAGGCCCTTCCTGTCCTATTCTGATGGTATTAAGACCAATTCCATCAACAGGTTACCCTGTTCAAATCATAAGTAGTCTGATATTTGGTGTACCAGCCAGTTTTTCTGAAAATGACCCGATGAGTTCCCAACTTCAGCTTATTTGCTGCCCCGTAAATGAAGAGAAAAACCATCCTTTTAAAAAAAACATAATTAAATAAGTGATTTTGTTTGAGCACAGAAGGGCTCAATTGCTACATAACATAACATACAATGAACACAGGGAAATTTGGCAAGAGAACAATCAAGGATGAGTTAAAAAGACATCAACGCTGCCAACTAACAAGAGACAACCCAGCAATCGCCTGTAGCACACCGATGTTTGGTCTCTTGAAATGAAAGGAACAATCCTTCTCCAGGTCAGGCTAAATTTCAAGGCCAGAAACAGTAGCTGCCATTTTATTTCCATTGAAAATCCAGTGGCTCCTTCCATTTCCCACTGCCCAGCTGTGTGTACAGATGTTGATGCCTCGACGGTCAACCACAATTTCAACTAGGTGAAGGGAGCAAAGAGAAAGAATCCATGTTAACTTTAAAAAAAACATTATGTTCCATTAAGACTTACGACATGACAAAGATTTAATCATCTAGCCAGAACTGGAAGGCTGATGTTAAAACTACTCAGTTTAATCATCCAACACTTTTTTTCCTTAACATCTGGTTTCTGCCACTATCAGGCAATATTGTTGAAAACAGATGTTAAAACCCAAAATAGTTTTATGTTGATGGGCTTTGAGTCAAATAAACATTCCTTTCCTCCTCCAATATTCTTCCGCTTTTTCCCCACGGTGGGATCAATTCCTTGCTGGGAATGCACACTGCGGCTAGCCCACCCCCGTTAAACTTCATACTTCAAACTCCATTGCGGAGGAACTCATTTTTGAAGCTTTAATGGTTTTAATCAATAGATTTTTTTTAATTTTTTTTTAAGGCACGTCGAATCTGTCATGTTGCAGCTTCAAAGGGAAACTTAAATCTCCATTTTGTTGCTCTTCTGTCAAGGTTATGGCACTAAACATATGCTGGGGCAATAATTTTGCACAATGATTCAACTGGAAACCACCTGGAACAATAATAGGTAGACAAAAATGCAGGAGAAACTCAGTGGGTGAGGCAGCATCTATGGAGCGAAGGAAATAGGCGACGTTTGCCTATTTCCTTCGCTCCATAGATGCTGCTGAGTTCCTCCAGCATTTTTGTCTACCTTCGATTGTCCAGCATCTGCAGTTCCTTCTCTGGCACATTAATAGTGTGCCCCGTTTCTCTTACTTCGATTTTATTTTTGGTGTGCTCAACGGCTCAGATTCGTAGGAATGTACCTCCAGTTGTTGCATTAAATATTAGTTTTCCACGATCAGAAAAATAAACCTAGTTTTCAGAATGAGGGATGAAAATAAATGCACAGTAAAACTCACTGCAACTCTCTTTCCAACAACAACCAGGCTTTTGAACACTACACCACAATAATCTATAAACTACGGGCTGTCTTTGGTTGCACTAAGGCCGCTTTTTGCACTGGTATTGGCGTTTGTGTTGTATTGAATTTTGGTTCATTATATATTATCTATGTGTATTGTGTTACAGGCCAGTTGCTTTCTGCTGCAAGTATTTTAATTTTCCATTGCCAGTACATATGGCAATTAAATATAGTCGAAACTGTTAATTCCTGCATCACTTTCTATCGCAAGGATGGAAAGGCACGAGTTCCAAAACTCAACCGTAAAGTGTTCAGAGGGATAGGGTAACTGCACAGTGGAGTTCCTGAGTTATGTCTGCAGGGGCAGTCCTGACCGTCCTGTTGCCTGATACTTTATTTGCCCAGACACTATGATTCTGACCCGTCAGTCTATGCCTCTTCTACAGTTACAACAAGGCCCAATAAAGAAGGGTGTGGCAAGGAACTGCAGATGCTGGTTATACCCCAAATGCTGGAGTAACTCAGCAGGACAGACTACGGGTCTCAACCCGAGACGTCACCCATTCCTTCTCTCCAGAGATGCTGCCTAGCATATTGTGTCTATCCCAGTCTGAAGAAGGGTTCCGAGCCAAATCCTTTTTCCCCAGAGATGCTGCCTGACCCACCATGTTACTCCAACACGTTGTGCCTATCTAGGACCAAAGGCAAGCTTGAGAAACAACATTTCATCGTCTGTCTGAGCACATTACAGCCATCTGTACTCAATACTCAATTCTAAAGCTTTCAGCTAACTTATCTGTATCCATTGTCCAGTAAGGACTTTATTCCTCGGAGCACAGGAGGCTGAGGAGTGATCTTATAGAGATATACAAGATCATGAGGGGAATAAGCAGGGTGAATGTACACAATCTCCTTCCTAGGGTTGAGGAATCAGTTTAAGGTGAGGGGAAAAGATATAATAGGAAGCTGAGAGGCAACCTTTTAAACACAGACAGGGGTGGGTATATGGAACAAGCTGCCAGAAGAAATTGTTGAGGTAGGTTTAATATACTTGGACTGTATAGTTGACAGTATTTAGTTTAGAGATACAGCACGGAAACAGGCCCTTCGGCCCATCTTTCACGCCGACCATTAATCACCCATTCACATTAATTCTATGCTGACCCACTTTTTCATCCACTCCCTACACACCAAGGCCAATTAACCCATAAACCCACACAGGTGGGAGGAAACTGGAGCTGAAACTCATGCAGTCACAAGGAGAACGTGCAAACTCCATACAGACAGGATTGAACCCGGGTCACCGGTGCTGTGGGGCAGCAGCTCTACCAGATGCGTCAGAGTGCCGCCCCACATTTCTTTATATAATTGTCAATTCAGTCTGTACCATATAGCTCCACAGTCCCCAATCATTGTTGAAACAGTACCTGCAAAGTGATTATCCAATTAAGAAAAAACAGATTAAGTAGCATCACACAGAATCCACAATAAACATAGAAAATAGGTTCAGGAGGAGGCCCTTCGAGCCAGCACCGCCATTCATTGCGACCATGGCTGCGGTAAGATAACCTCAAAGTGCTTTTTGATGCAACGCATCTGCCTGATCTGCTCACCTGTCAAGTCGGCTAACTAAGTCACGCACTGTAGTAATGAGATTCTCACTACTCTGTGGGTTGGACAGAATAATGCTGTGTAATTTCCTCATGTAGGAATCAATGGTATCCAAGGTGGGCGTCTCTCCAGAACCTGCAACGTTAAAAAAAAAAAAGATTCTAAATACAGAATCAAAAGCTCGGTTCAAAACATGCCATTCTTTGTGCTTCACAATGGTCTTGGCATTCCTGCAGAGAGCATCAGTTCCAGTCGGAATATCATTGGTGCCTCCTTAACCTTAACCATGCCTGGCCCCCGAGTTCAACAGATTTCGTACACATGGCTTCCTCACGGGAACCGGGGATGGTCAACTGTGAGGCACTTTAAGGTTCATATTAAGTGGACACTACAGTATACGAGTTCCCCCAAGAATCTGCATCAACACCTGTGCAAGGAAAACTTGGAAAAGTAACTCACCTCACCAAACCCTGTTAGATTGGGAATGGCATATAGCTTTTCAGGAAGAAAATCATCAGTTGCCTTTCAAAGATTCGCAAAGTAGATTTTTCTATTCTATTAATGAGGAAAATAACCTACTCAGATACAAAAACTGTCAATTTTCTACACCGAAGTGGCCTGAAATATCTTTGCTTTGGAATCATATCCCTTCCATCCCTTTTACCATTACTTCAAATTCCTAGGAGTAAATATCACCAGCAAGTTGTTCTGGACCACCCATTTCATAGCAATGGCCAGGAATGCACACCAACGCATCTCCATTCATAGGCAGCTTAGGAAGTTTGGCATGCCCCCATAACTGGGCGGGCGCGACTCACGTTGCAGCGGCCCCTACAGCCTGTCTGTCTTTTTTTTAAATTTTTTTGTCTAGTTAAATGTAGTTGTTCGTGTTTTTTTTGTATTGTTTCTAACTGTGTTTGTGTGGGGGGGGGGGGGAGGGAGAGGGGAAAACTTTTCAAATCACGGGAGACCCGACTTTTTCCCTGTCGGGTCTCCGTTGGCGTTGGGGCCTAGTGCCGTGGAGCGGCCTCCGACTGGGACGACCTGGGGGCTCCAGTCTCAGAGCCTGCGAAGCTGCGGACTCACTGTCGTGGGGCTGGCCAGCCTTGGAGCGTGGGGAGCGGTGGTGGCTCGCCGCTGCGGCCCGACTCCGGGGCTCGAGCTCCAGCTGCGGCCCGACTCCAGAGCTCCAGCTTACTACTGGTGGACTGTCGGGATATCGGGAGCTCGCGGGTCCGGGTGGGAGACCGCAGCACAACTTCTCCAGCCCGTGTCGCGGGGTTGGAACGACCCGGAGCGGGGCCGTACATCGCCCGGCGCGGCTTTAATGGCCGCGGGACATTCCAGCGCCCGCCGGGGGCTCCAACTTTGTGACTTTTGGGCCTAAAGCGGGGCCGTACATCGCCCTGCGCGGCCTCAATGGCCGTGGGACTTAACACCGCCCGTCTGGGGATTCGACATCGGGAGAGAAATGGTGCGGGGGAGAGAGAAGAACTTTGCCTTCCATCACAGTGAGGAGGAGATTCACTGTGATGGATGTTTGTGTGAATTGAACCGTTTGTGTGTTTTTCTATGAATTGTTCTGTTTGTATGGCTTGTGGAAACGGAGTTTCGTTCGAGCCTCTCTGAGGTTCGAATGACAAGTAATAAAATCAAATCAACTCTCCCCACTTCTACTGATGCGCGGCAGAAAGCATTTTTCGGGGTGCATCACAGCAAGGGTTTGGAACAGCTCCATCCAAGACCGCAAAAAATTGGAGACGCAGCACAGACCATCACGTAAACCAACCTCCCTTCCATTGACACCATCAACGCTTCACGCTGCCTTGCGTCGCTGCCAGCAGCATAAACAAGGACCAGTCACACCCCAGACACTCCCTCTACTCCCCTCTCCCATCAGGCAAGAGGTACAGAAGTGTGAAAATGCATACCTCCAGATTCAGGGACTGTTTCTTCCCAGCTGCTGTCAGGTAACTGAACCATCCTGTCACCAACCAGAGCGCGGTCCTGACCTTCTATCTGCCTCATTGGAAGACCCTCGGACTATCTTTAATCGGACTTTACCTTGCACTAAACATTATTCCCTTTACCCTGAATACCCTGGACAGTTTGATTGCAATCATGTACAATCTTGATGGCATGCAACAGCATACAAAGCTTTTCACTATACCTCGGTACGCGTGCAAAAATATAAACCAAACTGGCCTTGTTTACAAACCTGCTGTTAAATTACGAACATGATCCGAGCTGATGTGTCACTATAGAAGTGCACAGGCAGACAAAAATGCAGCACACCATTTATTTGAACTATGGGATAGAAATTAGTCCTCCGCTGTATGAGCTAATTGCACAATAGTGACTGCACACTGAACTCTGCTTCTGATTTTCCATTCCATTATCTTGAGTGAAACAACATTTTTGCAAACAGACAACAGTGTGCTTTGCACATAATGGTCTTCCCTGCCAGTCTTTTGTTGCCACCCTTATTTATGAACAATACAATCTATAGGATGGTAATTAGAGCCCATTGTTGAACGCTCAGAGCTGGTGAAAAGGCATTGTAGAATCTTGGCAACATTCCCATCTTCGTACATATATCCAAACAGGGGGCCCCTTCCCCATTCGAAATATCAAATCTACTTATTCCTGACCAAAATCAGAACTTCATTGTCAATGTAATATAGTCAAACCTCTATAGAATTTTTGAAGTTCACTGAAAGGAATCAATGGCTGTCAATGAGTAGACACCTACCTTACTTTATTGATTCTCATTTAGCAAAGGGACATAAAAGCCACAAAACGACACAAAGTACTGGAGTAACCCAGCAGGTCAGGCAGCCTCTCTGGAGAGCATGGATAGGTCATGCTTATTTATGTGTATATATATGGTCTATGCTATATAGACACACTCAACTGTTCTGTATTTATGCTTACAATACTCTGTTGTGCTGCAGCAAGCAAGAATTTCATTGTCCTATCTGGGACACATGACAGTAAACTCTCTTGTTTAAGAAGGAACTGCAGATGCAGGATAGAATCATAGAATCATAGAAAATAGGTGCAGTAGGCCATTCGGCCCTTTGAGCCTGCACCGCCATTCAATATGATCATGGCAGATCATCCAACTCAGTATCCTGTACCTGCCTTCTCTCCATACCCCCTGATCCCTTTAGCCACAAGGACCACATCTAACTCCATCGAAGGTACACAAAAATGCTGGAGAAACTCAGCTTCTGAGTTTCTCCAGCATTTTTGTGTACCTTCGATTTCAGGACGAAACGTTGCCTATTTCCTTCGATTTCGGGACAAAACGTTGCCTATTTCCTTTGCTCCATAGATGCTGCTGCACCCGCTGAGTTTCTCCAGCATTTTTGTGTACCAGTAAACTCTCTTGACTTGACTTGAGGTCGACACCCTTCTTCAGACAGATTGTAGACTATACCGAGTTTCTTCAGCGTTTTGAGTAAACCAGCATCTGCATTTCCTTGTTGCTACACGAAAGCCTCTATTTCTGACCTAGAGTCAAAAATAGAGATTGAAACTGGAGACTACCTGCATTGGTCGGACCGCAGCTAACCTGCAGATTTGATTTCATATATATCACTAAAAATATGATGGCCATCTTCAGACCAACATGCAAATGCTGGTTTATACCAAAGATAGTCGCAAAATTGCTGGAGTATCTCAGCGGGTCAGGCATCATCCCTGGAGAAAAAGGATAGGTGATGTATCAGGTCAGGACCCTTCTTCAGACTTAAATTGGGGGTGGGGAGATCTTAAGGCGAGAAATTACCTGTCAGATTAGTTTATTCTTTTTCTTTTCCGAATAGTCTTTTTCCACCTCCAGTTCCCCCCTCACGCCTCCACCCCTATTGAAGAAGGGTACCAGCACAAAAAACGTCACCTATTCTTTTTCTCCAGAGATGCTGCTTGACCCGCTGAATTACTCCAGCGCTTTGCGTCTATCTTTGTCCCAGCTCCGAGTCTGAGTATATAAACCGTGCTTCCACCAGACCATGTTTATTTTGCATCAAAAGTGCACTACACTTTACCAATAGTAATCAGGATGCCCTTTGTGCCTGGCTATTGTTTGTATGTTGGATAATCTAACTTGGACATGCTTTCACCTTTCCACCTCATATGTCTGATGTCTGTCCACATCATATGTCATATGACTTTCCACCTCATATACATGCCCTGAATTGACAAAGGTTTAATTACCTGGCAACGGTACAGTGGCAAAGCTGGACGTCAGTGCCTGCCGCAAGGTGTCCAAGTGCTGCTGAAGGAGCACATTCCTGTTCCGTTCTTGCATCACATCGATCTCCAGCTTCTCCACCGCCGTCTTCATGCTCTCCACGTGTTTCTGCAAAGCAGCGTTTCGCTCTTCATATTCTATATTGGATTTCCGTAGCTGACGGAGCTCCCGCTCCCGAGCTGCACATGAAAAAAATAAAATGATTACATTTTAGATTTGGTTAGTGGTGAGGAGATGAAGTATTAAAAAAAAAACTCAAAGTCCAGAAACTTGAAATAGAAAAAGTAATTGTACAGTGTTGAATAAGCCCTATTGGCAAAGGAGAGCAGTGGAATATCCATTCAAGATTACACAAATAAACTAACAGTATTCTAGGGTTATATCTCAATGTTAATAATGTATAATAGCAACGTTTTAAAAGCAGACCTCTACTATTAGAATTGCAGAGTGCTGTGGGCAGTCAGTCAGAAAGATGGAGGCTTCAGGGGGAATAAAGCAGAAGGGTGTAGGAAACTGCAGATGCTGGTTAAACCGAAGATAGACACAGTAATTCAGTGGGACAGGCAGCATCTCTGGAGAGAAGGAATGGGTGATGTTTCAATCCGAGACCCTTCCTCATATAAAGCAGAAGAATGCCAAATGACCCATGACGACATTTAATAACACCTTGCCCGATTCATCCTTGGACCATTTTCCTGCCGGATCCTTGTAAATCTCACACAGTTGATCTCAGACCCAAATATACTTAACAACTCAACATTCATGTAATTTTGCTCATCCCAACTGGGGAAAACAAAAATGCCTTCGAGGGATTCTTGGATTATTATTTATTGTTAGTATTATTATAATTATTAAAGCACATCATTTTTAATGAGGAAATATAAATAAGAGCAAACCTGAAATATGTTTATTCTGTTTAGTATTCAGATTATGGGATGAGTTTGTACACAGTCTGTGAACTATTTCTATACACTTTGTACTTAATCTAGATTTGCGCTATGCATTGTGATAATATACTGAACTGTATGCAAAAACAAAAGTTCACTGCACTTGGGTACATGTGATAATAAAGAACCACTGAGATTATAAAAAAATGTTTACAATTATGGGAGATTGAACAGGGTATACTGAAGTAAATTGTTTCCAGTTATTACTACAGGAACAAAAGGCTTGGTACAAATTTGAATCTGAACCATTTAGAACTGAAAGGCTTGAGAAAATTCCTCACATTAAGAATAATGAAGCTGTGGAATCCCGGGTCAGCTGTTGGTATTTGAACAGAATGGTCAAATGTGACAAGAACTTAGCTGAAATGGTCTGTTTGGGCCAAAAGACTTGTTTTCTATGTGTATCTTTGCTTTTATTCCACCCCCCCTCCTCTTCCCCCCAAAGATGAAAGGATTAGAATGTCGATAAGTACAGCTCAGGAAAAGGCTCTTTGGCCCAAAATGTCCATGCCAAATATGATGTCGCGTTAAACTAATCTCCTCTTCCTGCACATTATTGATATCCCCCCACCATCACTATTGTCTGCATGTCCACATGCCTATTAAAAGCTTCTTAAATGCCACTATCAAATCTGTCTACACAGCCACCCTGGGTAGGATTCCAGGCATGAGCCATTCCGTGTAAAAGATAATTGCTTCACTCATCTCCTTTCAACTTTGCCCCTCACACCTTAAAGCTATGCCCACTAGTCTCCAACGTAAGGTTCTACCCGTCTACTTTATCTATGCCTCTCATGATTCCATCAGGTGTCCTATCAAACTCTGGCATTCCAGAGAAAACAAATCAAGTTTGTCCATGTCCAACCTCCCTCATAGCCCCCCTAATCTTGGCGGCATTCTGGCCTGTCTAGAATATTTATATTGGTTCTTCCTACCTTTACTGTGGTCCAAAAATTCTTCAGAGAAAATAGGAATATCCAACACTGATTGATCCTTCAGGCCAACACCTTGCTTCTGTAAAATAAAATGTGCCCAATATAATTATATAGATATAAAAATATATCTATATATATATTAGTTTGTGGTGCAATATTGCGTTGGGGAACAAGTTGGTTTGGGGAACTAAGCCTCTCGTGTGACAGGGACCCAACCAGGGGTTGGGGGGGAGGGGGGGGGGTGGGGTGTGTGTGTGTGTGTGTGTGTGTGTGTGTGTGTGTGTGTGTGTGTGTGTGTGTGTGTGTGTGTGTGTGTGTGTGTGTGTGTGTGTGTGTGTGTGTGTGTGTGCGCGCACACACACACACATATATTATATATATATACAGATACACACACACACAAACTACTAAAACTCTTATATTGTTTGTACATATAGTTCCCGAAACTCCGCAAAAACAGTACACGATAGCATGACAATTTTAGGCCCACCTTACTCACCATTGCCTGGTGGTGTGCATTAGCCAAATTTCGTTCAGATTGATGTTATATTTTACAAGTTATTGACATTTAAAACTTACCCGATGAGCCGTTGGGTTCCCGTTGTGAAGCCAGGTAAGTACACATGAAAAAAAAACTTAAATTTACTTTATACACTTGCTGGCTGCGCCTGCACGGTTGGGGGAGGCCTGTCAGCCGGGTCACAATTGAAAACGGCCCGCGTGTGCGCAGTTGGGGCCTTTACGGATTTTCAGAGCGCCTTTTTTTTTCGTGTACTTGCCTGGCCTCACAACTGGGAACCAACGGATCCACGGGTAAGTTTTGTTCTATTTTACAAACGGGTCTATTCACTTTATTAACTTAAACTTAATTTCTGCCGTCAACTGCATAACTTTGAAAGCTACAGTCGTGCCTGCGTAGTGCGGGCCCGTCAGCCGCGCACGCGCAGTTTGGTGGTATATTATGTTGGGGGAACTGGGCCCAAAGGGTCCGCGCTTGGTCCAGTATCCAATAAATATGACTGTTCTTGCTGAGCTTTAAATCTATTCATGTTGTCAAGAGTCCCAATAGCTTGAAGAACCGTTCTGCAGAAACCAAATCAAATAGTCATCAGGCAAAGTATTCCACAGGCACTTGGAAAGATATTGCTATATATACCAGTCCAACTGGAGAGCTTCTCCTGTGCACTGCTTATGTTGCTCAGCAGCAGGCTACCAGAAAATATGCAAGAAGTTTGAAAGGTTCCATGCTTTTATGGAAGCATGAAAGGTTCCATGAGTTTATGACATCCCACTTGTCATTCCCCAACAATGCAACAATGGCACAGCTAACAGAGCCGCACCTCACAGCGCCGGAGATCTGGGTTCAATTCGATAGTTTCGTTTTGGTTTTGTTTAGAGATACAGTGCAGAAACAGGCCCTTCGGCCCACCGGGTCCGTGCCGACCAGTGATCCCCGCATATTAACACTATCCTACACACACTAGGGACAATTTACAATTTACAGAGGCCATTTAACTCACAAACCTGTACTTCTTTGGAGTATGGAAGGAAACCAGAGCACCCAGTAAAAACCGCACAGGTCACGGGGAGAACGTACAAAATCCGTACATGCAGCACCCATAGTCGGGATCGAACCCGGGTCTCCAGTGCTGCAAGCGTTGCAAGGCAGCAATTCTATGGCTGTGCCACTGTGCTGCTCTGGGTTCTTAGATATACTTGGGTTCCGTGTGTGGAGTTTGCACTTTTTCAGTGTGTATTTTCCTCTGGTCTCCTGCTATGTCCCACAGCGGTGCAGTTTGATATCAATTGGCCATTGTAAATGACCTCTAGTTTTTTTTAGGTATGGGGTAGAGTCTAGGGAGAATAGATGAGAATGAACGGAGAACATAGGTTTAATGAGATTAGTACAAATGAGTGGTTGAAGGTCAGAGCAAACATCCATGTTGGTTCTCTCCATGACTCCATGTCTTCAAGTACATTGCTGGGAATTCAAAATTATCAACTACCTTCGCGCCCCCATGATCTGTTCAGTGATGGTCATCGTGTGCTGTTGAGCAACAGGTACCCATGTGCTGTTTAGGGATAGTCCTCTTTTCCTTTAACTGCATCTCTCAATCAAGATGCATTTCACTATTATGCTTCACAGAACACTTATAAGACATAGGCACAAAATCATGATTTTTTTAAATTAATTGGAGTCCGTGCCAACCTGCAATCCCTGTACCCTGGGGACAATTTACATTCTTTACCAAAGCCAATTAACCTACAAACCTGCACATCTTTGGAGCGTGGGAGGAAAGACCCGGGAAATACGTACAAACTCCATTCAGACAGCACCCGTAGTCAAGATCGAGCCCGGGTCTCTGGCGCTGTAAGGCAGCAACTCTACCGCTGCGCCGCCATGCCCTCCCTTTAGCAGCATCGTGCTGCTAAATCTAAATGATAATGAAAATCCATTTTGTAAGAAATTACAAATCATTGTACCTTCACTGACCCCATTTGAAGCTACATTAAAAATTGCATGATCATAATGTCATGCCTATTAATTATTACTTTATTGGTAAGGATGGCCTTAATGTCAGTAGAAAACCATTGGAGTCTTGCAGGTCAAAGCTACAGATAGTTGAGTCTGTGATTATCTGGACAGACATTTCAGCCTCTCGACTCTCACAGGTTCTACTGTTTATTTCGATAACATAAATTCCAGTTAATGGCAGCAGTCAATGAGCCAGAGTCTGGAAAATCATTCCCATATACAATTATAATGCCCAGAAAGCAATTTATTTGCTTATTTTCTCCGAAATAGCACATTCCCCTGTGGAGATGGTGTCATTGCCAAGGTCGCGAAATCTAATCTCTCAATACATAGGGTTTTCTTTGAAGCACTATGTGTATCATTCTAAGAAATGCAGAGCCCATGTCTGATCCACCATACAAACAATTACTTCCAAATTGAGAGAAATTTAGTGGAATATCATTTGTCAGCTATTTGTTCAGGTTATCATTTGTCAAAATTGCAATTGAAATTCACTTTACAATATAGCCAAATTTCCCTGCTTCCATCTGCCACTTTCCTTATGATACTTTGTTCATCAAAGAAGACTGGCCAGAAGAGGCTAAAATATCTGCTGCAACATGAGCCTGAAACACATCACATCAAACCTTACTACCAAATAGGATTTCACAATGGCGCTAGTTAATGAGCAAGGAACTGCAGGTGCGGGCTTACAAAAAAAGACAGTAAGTGCTGGAGTAAGTCAGCAGGTTGGGCAGCATCGCTGGAGAACATGGATAGGTGACATTTCGGGTCGGGACCCTTCTTCAGACTAATCTACTATGAGAACGTGCAAACTCCACATTATAGTACTGCTGATCAGACAACATTTATAAGCTATTTGTGCTTCACAGGTCCAATGAACCGGGTTCAGTTCTGTTTTCAAAGTTTCAGTTTGCATGTTCTCAAAGTTATAGTGTGGATCAGGCTGAAGAAGGGTCCCACATGAAACATCACCTATCCATTTCCTCCAGAAATGCTATCTGACCCGAGTAACACCAATAATGTCTTTCTTTGAAAAACAGCATCTGCAGTTCCTTGTGTTTACCTCTGAGTACTCCAGCTTCCTTCCACATCCCAAAAATGTGCAGATAGTTGAATTCTCTATTGTAAATTACCCCTGGTATGAGGGTGAGAATGAGAATCTGTGGAGAAGCTGAGACGGTGGGGTGAATAAAATGGATTATGGTAGGATTAGGGAAAAAATGTGTGGTTGTTTGTCAGCAGGGATTAAGTGGATTGAATGGCTGTTTTGGTGCAGCATCTTTCAAAAACTCTTTGGGAAAGATCCTACAAATTTATATATTAATGATTTGTACGAGGGGATTGAAGCCTTTGTGGGAAAGTTTGCAGATGATATGAAAATAGGCGGAGGGGCAGGTAGCATAGAGAAAGCAGGGACTCTGCAGAAGGCCTTGGACAGGTTGGGAGATTGGGCAGAGAAGTGTCAGATGGAATAGAGTGTAGCAAAGTGTGGAGTCATGCATTTTGGCAGGAGGAATAAAGGCGTGTAGACGATTTTCTAAATGGGGACAGAATCCAGAAATCAGAGGTGCAAAGGAACTTGGGTTTGCTGGTGCAGGATTGCCAAAAGGTTAATTTGCAAGTCGAATCAGTAGTAAAGAAAGCAAACTCAATGCTAGCATTTATTTCAAGAGGGCTTGTAAACAAAAACAGGAATGTAATGTTGAAGCTCTATGAGGTGCTGGTAAGGCCACATTTGGAATAGTGTGAGCAATTTTGGGCACCATTTCTGAGGAAGGATGTGCTGGCTCTGGAGAGGGTCCAGAGGAGGTGTCCAAGAATGATCCCAGGAATGAGTTGGTTAACCTATGATGAGCGCTTATTGCCACTGGGCCTGTACTGGCTGGGGTTCAGAAGAATGAGGGGGAACCTCATTGAAACATACAGAACACTGAAAGGCTTGGATAGAGTGGATGTGGAGAGGATGTTTCTACTGGTGGGAAGTCTAGAGCTCTAGACTCTAGAGGACATAGCCTCAGAATTAGAGGACGTTCTTTTAGGATGGAAATGAGGTGACATTTCTTTAGTCAGAGGGTGGTGAATCTGTGGAATCCTTTGCCACAGAAGGCTGTGGAGGCCAAGTCAGTGGATATTTTTCAGAGATTTTTCAGAGATAGATTTTTGATTAGTACAGGTGTCAGAGGTTATGGGGAGAAAGCAGAATGGGGTTAGGAGGGAGTGATAGATCAGCCATGATTGAATGGTTGAGTAGACTATTCCTTATGACCTCATGAAATCCATTGATCCTCGAGATGTAACCCGGGTCCTTTTTTTTAACCTGATGGAAATTTCCTATAAACCATTGCGCAAAATTGAGAGAACACCTTTTCTGAAGAGAGACATCTTTCTGAATACAACAATTTCTAAAACCAATTAAAATTAAGTGATGGGTTAAGTTTTCACATTAAAACTTAACCCATGACAAAGCCTGCCCTCCACATCTATCACCCTGGTGAGATACTGGGTGACTGGAGACCCCACCAGTCTGTACTTTCAGTAGAAAGAGGCAGCTAAATCATTTGCTTTCTCAACCATTTGCTGATGTCCTTCAGATAGACTTTGGCATATTGCTACCCGTCTTCAATCACGCAAACTTATCTTTATTGGAGATTTTTATTAAATATATTGCTCCTTAGTTTTGGTGCTGAAAAAATAAGAAGTGTCTTACCTCTGTGACAGGAATGTTATTGGCTCGAGATCCTTCATCTAAAAGGCAGGGGAGATATAAAAATAACATTCCATGTGTTAATACTTGGAGAAGTCAATCCATTTATAATTTCAGATTCTAACCTCCAATCGCTCCCTGGATCAAGTCAAAGAATAACATGAACACAATGTTTTCTTTGGGCTAGTTTTATCCTTCTCTCCTGAATATGTACGTTAATCCACCAAATTCAATCTTTTATATTCTGGCCATCTGAGGGAGTTGTGTCTGCACAAATGGCTACAGACGTTTAGCATTATAAAAAGCATTCATGCAGACATTTAAAAAGCACACTGAAGATTAAAAAAAAAGGTGAAAAAGGTACACATTTCAGATTTTGAGAGCTAATTCAAGCTGTAATGAAACAGCTGACACAGCTTCAGTCAAAACACGCTTCAATTATTACCTTGGCTAAGCCCTTTTGTCCGTCGTTTATCATCTGCTTTCTGGCTGAATCTTTTGTAAGCCTCAGTCTGTTGGTACTGCTCCAGTTCCTTCATGTAACGCTCTTTGTCTTTCTCTGCCTCATCTAAATAATGCTGGACAGACAGAAAAGAATGATCAGGGATGGGGTGCATTAAGAATTTATATGGGGATAATGCCAAGCAAAGAACACAAATTGATCAGTTATTCACCTAGACATCAGCGGCAGGGCATGGCAGACAGACAAATTGCGTAGTCACAAAGGTAGACTGTGATTAAAAACCTCTGTTCATAGCCACTTGTAACAATCTCTGCTTGGTCGTTTTATGATTTTTTAAACTAACAATACCTGACTGCAGATAGCATGTCCTTCCTGACCCAAGTAAACATACGATTCCAGTAAAGAATTGTAATGAACCAAATCAATTCCCCAGTCAGTTGTATTACTGCAGGCTGCTCCAATACTAAATGCATGCAAACAGACCTTGTGTGATAACATGTTGGATGTTAGAGATCACTGCTTTCCATACAAAATCTCATATTTAATTCAAACTACATAGACCAACTTTTCTTTTAATTCCCAACTTTTAAATTTTTCAAAACCTCAGTTTGGTATCAGATGATGGTTGTGTTCTTATTTATTTTATATCTTAATCTTTACATCGACCCCAATTATGGAACCTTGGTCTTTACTTTGTCCCTAAGACATTAGATGTCGATGGTAGAGGAAACCATTCCAGATTCATTCAAATGCAACTGAATGCAATTAAATTAGGCAGCACAGTGACGCAGCTGGTAGAGCTCACAGTGCCAGAGACCCAGGTTCAATCCTACCCTCGGATGCTGTCTGTGTGGAATTTATACGTTCTCCCCGACACTACGAGAGTTTCTCTGGGTGCTCGGGTTTCCTCCCACATTCCAAAGGCGTGCGGGCTTATAGGTTGATTGGCCCTAGGTTTAATTTGCTCCGAGTGTGCAGAGAATGGATGAGAAAGTGGCATAACCAAATCAATGCGAACAGGTGATCGACAGTCGGTTTGGGACTCTTTCCATGCTGTATCGTTACACTAAAAATCTAAACTTAAACAAGACAATTTTATCAACAGGAGAAATCATGCCTAGACACTTGTAGACATACAAATCTGTCACTGTGCACCATTGCTGCAACAAATCACATCTTCATGCTCACCATCCCATACATTAATGCATGCTCTGTTGATCATGTTATGGAGAAGGTCTCCTATCGTAAGTAATCACTCAGAATGCATCCATGTGGTCAACAAGTGGTTTTTAAGGCAGAGATAGACAAATTATTGATTCGAACGGGCGTCAAGGGTTTTGGGGAGAAGGCTGGAAAGTGGGATTAGGATGCAGTATTCAACCATGATTGAATAGCGGAGCAGACTCGAAGGGCTGAATAGCCTAATTCTACTATAACTTGTGAACTTGTCAATAGCTGTGGAATTTCAGATACGTTACACATGGTTTCCAGCCCAACGTTTCAATACCTGTTTATCGTCCGCAGGCAGTTTACTCCATTCATTCCCCAACATCCTCGTGATTTCGGAGAATGGCACATCCGGCCGCTGGGATCGAAGCTGCTCCCGGCGCTGGTTGAGGAACCTCACATACCCAGTGAGCGGGGCTTTGGGAGCATTGCTGTCCTTGGTCGCTTTTTTCCTTTTCCGTCCCTTGGGCCAGGTTCCCTTCTTGCCAGATTTCTGCGCAATAAAAGTCAAAGAAAAATAGAAACTAGGAACTACAGGTGCAGGACACAAAGTGCTGGAGTAATCCAGTGGGTCAGGCAGCATCTTTGGAGAACATAGAGAGGTGACATTTTGGGTCGGGACCCATCTTCAGATCCTTGAAAGATGTTTTTTTTTTAAAGTCAAAGAAACTAGAGTGGCTTTATGTAAGTTTCCATACATGGCATCCCATGTTTCTGTGCACCACACACACACACACACACATTACACTCAACACTCCCAAGCCACAAGCAAAAGCAGAAGCTAATGTTCACTGCAGACTTGATTCATTCTCAACCAGAAGAATCACCCGATTTTAGTATTGGCTTCAGCAATCTATAAGTGCTTTTCAGTGGTTAGGCGCTTAGAAGGAAATGGACAAACGATGTTGAGATTGGGACTCTTCTTCTGACCAATTTAATATTGCCTTGCCCAGCTTCCATTCAAATCAGTAGCTTAACTTATTGCATGTTATGTCTACGATTACTTTTTTTTAAAGAAAGAATGTTGCTATGAAAGTAACATTAAAGCCCATAACCAACAGCCTTTGAGGAGTAAAAGTACCCGATATCTTGGCCTCCTCTGCCATCTGTGCCAATGAATGCCACAGATTCACCACCCTCTGGCTAAAGAGAGTTGGTGATGAGCTCCTTCTTGAACCACCATAATCCTTCCGGTGAAAGTGCTCCCTCAATGTTGTTAGGTAGGAAAATCCAAAATTTAGATCCTGCAAGGAAGGATCGCTGACACATTTCTAAGTCACACGGGGTATTTAATCTGAGGGAAGTCTGCGACTGATAATGTTTACACTTGCCTGCTACTCTTGGCTATCTTGTTGATAGGTAGTATTGGAATAAGTGCAGCTCATTATGCAGTTAATGCACGTTGCAGCCACAGTGCATCAGTGATGCGGATGATGCGTGGGTTGCCAATCAGTGGGAACAGAGGATAATTGCCACTGCTTGCATGAATCACAGCAATCTTGTATGCAAAGACAATCAGATTAAAAGCTTTCCATCTTTGCAGCCACAAAGTTCTATTAGAACCTACAGTATAGCACAAGAACAGGCCTTTCGGCCCACAATATCTGTACTAAACATGATGCAGAGGCCAACACTTATCTGCCTGCACATAATCCATACCCCTCCATTTACTGCCGATCCAAAAATCACTTAATCGCCACAATCAAATTTGCATCCCCCACCACCCGTGGCTGCGTGTTCCAGGCACTCAACACCTTGTGTGTAAAAGAAACTTGCCTCGCATCTCTCCATTAAAATTTGCCTGCCTCCCCCTCACCTTAAAGCTATTCCTCTCGTATTTGACATTTCCGTCTTCAGAAAAAAGTTCTGATTGTCTACCCTACACAGAACAGTTTTAGTACAAATTGCCAAAGATAATTTTCATGTATACACAAGCACATAGTGAAGATAGTGCCCCATAAAATAAAATGGCAAACGACAGAATGTCTCAAATTCATAGTCTTTTCTGATTTTCTTACCTACAACTGGAATTGTTCGATGCAACCATTTTTTCAAGATCTGTGTTAGTAAACTCTTCATTTAGAGAGTTGTCTGTGTCTGGAATGAGCTGCCACAAAGCTACAGAAAATAGAACATAAAGTACAACACGGGAATAGGCCCTTCAGCCCATAAATTAATCTCATCTGCCTGCTGATAATCCATACCCTCTATATCCTCATTCCAATCTGAAAGCCTCTCAAACAATACTATCTATTCTGCCTCCACCACCACCCTTGGCAGCACGTTCAAGTCACCCACCACCCCTATATGTAATAAAATGTCTGCACCACACATCTCCTTTAAACATTGAAGTGGATAAAATGATGACTTTTAAAAGACATTTGGGCAGATATATTGATAGGAAGGGTTTAGAGGACTGTGGCTCGGCAAATGGGACTAGCCCAGTATGCCAACTTGGTCGTCATGGACAAGGTGGGCTGAAGGTCCTGTTCCTATGATGCATTGTTCTATGACTCTCAGAGGGGATTAGACTCAGCTTTGGAATGAACATTAGTCATTTGGATGGCATTTGCACTGGTTTACAGGAGTTAACTAATAGAGCAGCTTATGTGAAGATGACTATCATGCAAAAAGGACCTTCAAACATCAAAAAACTACAGTCTTAATGATCTGATGGATTGTGAGTTTATTACAAAGGTGTGTGCAATCTTGATGTGCATCTATAAACCAAAACCTCACCACAATCTAACAGGTCTTTCAGATGTTTAGCAGAATGGCCCCACAGGGAACAGGTTTCTGGGCATTTATAAAGCCCTAACTTGTGATTGATTTATTTTTGCACCTGTCTCGGTGTTTGCATTTGAACTTTTCCAAAACTTACTCTAACCACCAAGCTGGTTATCATGTTACGCATAATAATGTTGGCAGGCAGCAAATATATTACTGTGTCTCTGGACATAAAAGAAGGATAACCAGGATGAAAACCATGAGGTCATCCTTGTGATTTTAAATACAAAGGCATGCACTGTGCTGAAGAACAAAAGGATTACAGTGCACAATATTCAAAATGTTCAACACTGCTCTTTCCTGTATTGACTGTTTTTGATGTGAATGTTGTGCTCATCGATTTAAAAGACATCAGTACTGGGGAACAGAACAATATTCATTTCAGTCACACAGAGTAAACATCAAGTACAAGTGGGTAAAGAGGAATTAAACACTGTCATGTCTCGGCTCCAATCTGACTGCACCAATGTGTCATTTTCCCCCATAACCTATTGGCACTTGAAGGGATTTTAATTAAGTGCCAAACAAAACAATTTTGTGCTGCAAGCTTGACTGAGACTCTCAGAACTCATTTTCGCATGGAATCTTTACAGCCTTGAGGCAAAGACTTTCATCCCACCAATCTGGATTGGATTTCAAAATAGGAGCCAGTTTCTAGCTCGTTCTATTTTACAGTTCCCAAATAACCCCTATGTCAACAGGTGACTCAACGTCTCCATTCAGCTGAGTCAGTGCCAGCACACATACCCAAATTAAGATACCAGCTTGCCTGTGAACCTGTGGTGAATTGCAATTCAAAAGATGCATAATTAGGTTCTCATCATTTACGGTATGTTATTTGGGAGTCAGCGTCTTATGGCCCTGTCTCACTGTGCGAGTTGACCCACGAGGTACCCCGAGTGACAGACTCGTGGCTGTGCACGAGACTGCAAGTTTATGATCAAGTGTGTAATACGAGTTCCCACGGGTATGTCATTGCTGCGATGTTCCTAGTTCCTCTCCCGAGTTAGCAAGTTCCTCTCCCGTTACTCTTGCGCCAACCGTGAATGAAGGTATGTTTTAATAAAGCAACAATGTTAAAATACATCTCCATCCTGTGGTTTTGAGTTATTTCAGCGCGGATGGGAAAATGCGCACCCTCCAGTAACCAAGCATTTCTTGTTGTTTTATGTTTTTAAATACTTTTTTGCAATGGATCTCTATTTTAAATAATTTTAAAAAAGGAAGCAGCCCGGGTGACTGACATTGAGCGGCCGCCAGGACCCGACAGCAGACACACACACACACACACACACACACACACACACACACACACACACACACACACACACACACACACACAGAGATACACACAGACAGCAGCTGGCCACCACTTCAGAGGAATTAAGCAGCTCGGGTGACTGAGCGGCCGCCGGGACCCGACAGTACACACACACACACACACAGATAGACAGAGAGGGAGAGAGAGACACACACACACACACACACACACACACACACACACACACACACACACACACACACACACACAGAGAGATACACACAGGCAGCAGCTGGCCACCACTTCAGAGGAATGAGGCAGCTCGGGTGACTTTGAGCGGCCACCGGGACCCGACATCAGACACACACACAGATACACACAGATAGACAGAGAGGGAGAGAGAGAGAGAGACACACACACACACACACACACACACACACACACACACACACACACACACAGAGATACACACAGACAGCAGCTGGCCACCACTTCAGAGGAATGAGGCAGCTCGGGTGACTTTGAGCGGCCACCGGGACCCGACATCAGACACACACACAGATACACACAGATAGACAGAGAGGGAGAGAGAGAGACACACACACACACACACACACACACACACAGATACACACAGATAGACAGAGAGGGAGAGAGAGAGACACACACATACACACACATAGAGAGAGAGATACACACAGACAGCAGCTGGCCACCACTTCAGAGGAATCAAGCAGCTCGGGTGACTTTGAGCGGCCACCGGGACCCGACAGCAGACACACACACAGATAGACACAGATAGACAGAGAGGGAGAGAGAGAGAGAGAGACACACACACACACACACACACACACACACACACACAGAGATACACACAGACAGCAGCTGGCCACCACTTCAGAGGAAGGAAGCAGCTCGGGTGACTTTGAGCGGCCACCGGGACCCGACATCAGACACACACACAGATACACACAGATAGACAGAGAGGGAGAGAGACACACACACACAACTCAGCGGACCAGGCAGCATCTCTGGAGAGAAGGAATAGAGTCGAGACCCTTCTTCAGACTTACCCGAAATGCCACCCATTCCTTCGCTCCAGAGATGCTGCCTGTCCTGTCCAGCATTGTGTGTGTCTATCTCCGGTGTGAACCAGCATCTGCAGTTCCTTCCCAATCCCACACTCTCGGCCCCGGGGGGGTGGATGGAGCATCACACGTGGACACATCCCACCCACCACCCCAGACTTGCCCCTTCGGCAGGTCTTTAAGCCGTTCATTGAGACAGAGTGAAGCCACGGGGCAGGCGCCTCAGTAATAAAGGACAAGTGGCAGAAAGGCCGAAGATAGACACAAAATGCTGGAGTAACTCGGCGGGACAGGCTGCATCTCTGGAGCGAAGGAATGGGTGGCATTTCGGGTAAGTCTGAAGAAGGGTCTCGACTCTATTCCTTCTCTCCAGAGATGCTGCCTGGTCCGCTGAGTTACTCCAGCATTTTGTGTCTATCTTTGGTTCAGTCTTTACTCGAGCAAAAGAACAGATTATTAAAGTTCCCACGGTAGACTCACGAGACACTAAGATAAACGCACGGGGCCACTACGTTATTACAACGAGTTTAAATGTTTCCATTTTTAACTTGAACAGTTAATTTGACTCGTGGAAAAAATCAAACATGTTTGATTTTTTTCACGAGTTAACAAGTTTCCCGAGTACCTGCCGTTAGCGCAACGAGTCGATAAGTTGCTCGTGCGAGTTCCGACGTTCCCGCTACGTGATCACCACGAGTGAAAACTCGGGGTCACTCGTGGGCCAACTCACACAGTGAGACAGGGGTTTGAGTCGGACTGGAAGTCCAACAAGAATGAAATAGCTCAACTCAACTGGAGTGCATTTGCAGCACCATAACTGCCCTGTGATTGCTTGTCTGAAGAAGGGTTCTGACCCGAAACGTTAAGCATCCTTTTTCCCCCAGAGATGCTGCCTGACCCGCTGCGTTACTCCAGCACTTTGCTATCTTCAGTATAAACACCAGCATCTGCAATTCTTTTCGACACACTCGTGATTGCTGGGTTTGGTAATTCATATTAACATAAAATCCTCCTGGCCAGTCTACTATTCCAACCATAATATAATCACCACAGGAGGGAATGCTGCAGCATTTTAGAAATAAGTTTATGATTAGTTTTGAATATTTTCAATTTCCCTTCAATAGGAAAAAAAATGGATTTATGATAAATCTTTTCTCAGAATATTGCTTGACAGTGATGAAAATATGAACCTTCTCAATTCATCCACTGAAGATATAACGTCTCCTCAGTTTTAATTGCACTGATAGCATTGTGTTGAGATTTAGAGTTGGAAACAGGCATTTCAGCCCACTGAATCCATGCCGACCAACAATCATCCGTAGACTAGTTCTATCCTACACTCTCGGAATAACTTACAGAAGCCAATTAGCCTACAAGCCTGCGCATCTTTGGAATGTGGGAGGAAACTGGCGTACTCTGAGAAAATCCAATCGGCCATAGGGAGAACATGCAAACTCTGTACAGACAGCACCCGTAGTCAGGATTGAACCCAGGTCTCTGGTGCTGTGAGGCTGCAACTCTTCCGCTGCACCAATGTGTCAACCTATACTCATTCTTGAAAGGCCATTTTATTTCTAGCCTGTTGAGATACCCAGTGAAAGGATGCCACACAGACAGCCCATATTTTTGCATCTACGTATTGCACAGGGAGTCTGTGCTGTAGATACCAGGTTATAACTGCAATATGGGTACTTGGGTGAGGTACAGAAGGACATACAACACCATATAAGAACCATAATTTAGATAGAGATACAACATGGAAACTAGTTCACCAATTCACACTGTTATCTTGATTTCTCAACCACTCCCTTCACATTAGGAGCAATTTTATAGAGGGCAATTAACTTAAACCCGATTGTTTTTGAGATGAGCGAGGAAACCGGAGCACCCAGAGGAAACCCAAGCGGTCAAATTAGCAAAACGCCACACAGAGAGTACCCGAGGTCAGGATCGAACCCGGGTCTCTGGTGCTGTGAGGCAGAAGCTCTACCAGCTGCCCCACTGTGCCGCCCTGGATAATAATCTAAATGAGAGGTAGAATTGTGTTGCTCTTTGGGAGGCAGTGGGGGTCACAATTACCAGTGAGAAATCGGAATGGAAAAGATAAATAAAGGAAAAGCTTTGCAGCTGACGTTGTTTTCATCCAAAGCCGAGACAATGGATGACATCTCTATTGGCCCACTGCAATGCTCTCTATCCACTCAGCTCTGATCTGCCGCCTCCGCACAAAAACAAACCATATTTTTTAATGTTTCCACCGTTCAGCTTTTGCAATTCACAGGTTCTCATGAATGGCACAAAATATGGAACTTGAATAGTGCAAATTAATTGGCAGAGAAGTGTGGACTTTTGTGCAAAAACTAAGTAGGACTGCTTGTTCCCGTGGATACAATGGTTTGACTGTGTGGTTTAACAACCAAGGGATGAACACAGATGGTTTTCCCCACTCACCTCCTCCTCACTTCTCTGCTCATTGGTATCTGCTGCCCGAGGGGACTCATTCTGCAGTAACTGCACCTGAGACAGATCCTCCACAAACTCTGGATTGTTCATAGACTGAGACATCCCTGAACTGTATGAGCCTTCTGCGCCTGAAAATCTGCATTCAAAAGGAAGAAAATAAAGTTTTAACATTTGTTGTTCAAAGAATCTGCAAGCATTCTGATATTCTCATGCCTGTTTACTGAACTGGCACAAATAAACTATAGCAAAAGTTCCACTGAAATTTGCTTCTCGAGCATTGATTTTTTTTCTCCCATCATAAACGGTTCTCACCACCATTACCAGTGAAAGACGTGAAACCACCATGAAATCACCATAATTATGTTTTTCACAGAGCACAGAGCACAGTGCAAGGAATTCACATCCCCTCCAATATCCCAGAGATAAATCCTACATTCGGGCTGAGACCATATCAGATGCCTCTTTGTCCATCTGTACAGATACACACATCTCTTTATTCAGGTTAGCTGAGGTCAATGCCCGTGGACGTTTGTTACAGCAAATTCATGGTGTTTTGTGTCCATGATGCTGATGGTGCATTTTTTAAAAGAAATGATGCAGCTGGAAACAGTTTGATGTGATTACTGAATGCATTCCAGGCTGGTGATTCCCATGTAGAAACAAGTAACTGCAGATGGCGGACACTGCACAAAAGTACACAAAGTGCTGGAGTATCTCAGTGGATCAGGCAGCATCTCTGGAGAACACGGATTGGTGACATTTTGGGCCAAGACCCTATCCCTGTTCTCCAGAGATGTTGCCTGACCCACTGAGTTACTCCAGCAGTTTACATCCGTTGGTGATTTCCCTGGCAGGCAGATCACTGGAGAAATCATAAAAGCTACCACAATATAATTGTAAAACTGCCCAAGAACATTCCATCACAAAATGTATCAATGCATTTCATAGACTTTTGAAAGATAATTTATTTACTTTCTGCTTATAATGATGTTAATCGTATTTTCAAATGACATCCACTTAAGCTGTGTGTTAGCACCTAGCACTGTCATATAAAATTTAAGTATTGAAATTTGGATTTGGTCTCAGAAATATATATATATAGACCAAAATATGCACTATATAACTTCGATCGACTTCAGCAGCACCATTGCTGATTACATGTTATGATATATATATATATATATTTTGTGTGTGTATGTATATATATATATAGATATATAGATATATATATATATATATATATATATATATATATATATATATATATATATATATATATATAGATATATAGATATATATATATATCTATCTATATATATATATATATATATATATATATATATATATATATATATATATATATATATATATCTATATATATATATATATATATATATATCTATATATATATATATATATATATATATATATATATCTCTATATATATATATATATATATATATATATATATATATATATATATATATATATATCTATATATCTATATATATATATATATACACACACAAAATATATATATATTGTAACACGAAAGTATCATCAGTAACAGGTTTGTAATCAGCAATGGTGCTGCTGAAGTCGATCGAAGTTATCACAAACTTTAGTGCATCCTATTTTTTTCTGCAGCATACCCGGAATAATAAGTAAATCTAGTGACAACATTGATTCGAGTCATTGATTCAACAACAAAGACTTCCCATTTACGCACACTCTTATAGATCAGATATAGTACCTCTAATACTTGCCCTCTACTCTATGGTTGTTCATCGTTAATACACGCTTACAAATACTATGATTTGGAAATGGGTGAATTACTGTCAATGTACACACTTCACTATGTTTCAATAAGCAGAAGGCAAGACTTCAATTATGATGAAAGCGATAAACACATACAATTGCTGCAATCATTCAACAAGACTAAAAATTATGGTGGCAAATCTTTAATATAACAATGTACACATTTTTGAGTTAAAGATCTATTTGGTGTAAATCGGTTTGGTTCGGTTTACATGTACCAGTTAGAAAGTGAGAATACATGGCATCATTCCAAGGCAGCAGGTTGGAGATGAATTACTGGCTGAGTGGTTCACACAGCACTGTATCCACAATACCATTTGCACTCCAGGGATAGCGAAGGATTTAAAAAAATGTACTGCTTCTGAATGCAAGTTGGTCCACACAGATTGAGAAAGAACTGGCTTTTTTGGAATCCCCATGTTTAAATAGCCTCCAATTGCTGCTCACCGTGGCTGTTTCTGAAGAAAGGAAACTGAGAAGGATCCTGGGAGACGAGAGTCTAAAATTATACCTCATAAGAATCAACGCTGGAACTCATTTCCTAAGAAAGGTTTTGAAGATTCAGTTCGAAGTTACTTCAGTTCGATTCCCCTTTCCATTCCCACACCAAACCCGGCAATCCACGGTCTTCCCAACTGCCAACACAAGCTTGAGGAACAACACCTCATATTCTGCCTGGTTTATGTGCAACACAATGGCAGGAACATTGCATTGTACAACGGAAGGTAAGCTCGCCTAGTGTCGGTTTAGTTCTCTCTCCCTTTCCCCTTCCAACTTTACTCTGGTCTACTCGACTCTACCCCGCTCCATCACTCACTTTTGTCCCTGTCTCTCCCCCTCCCCCCCCCCCCCCCCCCCCCCCCCCCCCCCCCCCCCCCCCCCCTCTTCTGGTACCAACCACACACTACACACACATTTCACCCACAGGTTTCCTCCCCATCTGGTCTGGTTTTGTCTGATCTTTACGCACCTAATGGTTCCCATTATCATTTTCTTTACTTACCAGATTCCAGCACTGGTAGTCATTGCGTCCCCCCTCATCCTACTCCTTTCTCTATCTCTCAGCTCTACAACAGTCCCTCCTTTGCCAGGCTCAGTCTGCAAATTATTGTTCACCCATCCTCTATCCACCGGTCTCGATCCAAAATGATACCAACTTCAGAGATGCTGCCTGAGTTACTCCAGTATTTTGTGTCTATCTTCGGTTTAAACCAGCATCTACAATTGCTTCGTACACCTCTCGCTCCCATCTTACCACTCCACCCACCTTCCCAGCTGCCCACTCCACTCCCATAGTGTCAAAGTTTGTTTCTTAAAAAGCAGATAGCAACAAAAACGGTTAAGGGTAAATCATGGCAATCTTTAATTGATTCGTCAGACGGGAGTGGCAAGATTACAATGAGCACAAACTTTGCTCAGTGCTTCTCGGGCTCCACTCACAGAACAAAGGAAAGCTAGCACAATTATACATTTTTCTTATCAGTAAAACACTCCTACCAAGTCTGAATATGGCATGACTGAAAGATTCTACAGTCTTTCAGAATATAGGAAAGCTGGGGGTAATTCGAGATCTATGCAACATCCTGCAACAACAGTCACCACATCTCACAGTCCACAGGCATAAAACAATGTTCCGAATTTTTTTTAAAACAGATACTGCGACTTATTTACCATCCAGATTTGGGCATCTGTCGCATTCCAATTAATTATTCGTAGTGTGCAACATTAGTGTTTTAGTAATTTTTAGTAAAAGAATGCAAAACATACCCAGCATCGACTGTCAGGTCCGCACTCTCCTTTGATACATCATCATCAGCAAAAAGCGGAGGCAGCGTTGTGTTTGATGCGAGTCCACCCATCATTCTAAGAGGATTATGCTTTAATTTCTTTCCTGCACAGGCAATTTAAGTTGGGAATTAATAATATTACTGACTACTTCATCAATTAGCTCAATAGGTTAAAATATTAGTTCAACTGAAACGAGTTTGGCAGGCATTTATGTGTCACTTATTGATAGAGCCTCCAAAAATTAATCAAGCTATTCATCCTAATTTCAGTCTGAAGAAGGGTCTCGACCCGAAACGTCACCCATCCCTTCTCTCCAGAGATGCTGCCTGTCCCGCTAAGTTACTCCAGCATTTTGTGTCTATCTTTGGTCATCACAATGTCATCCAAACAGAAGTTGGAAAAAACAAAGAACTACAGATGCTGGATTACAAGAATAGACACAAAGTGTTGTGATAACTCAGTGGGTCAGACAACATATCTGGAGAACGTTGGTAGGTATCGTTTCAGGTCAGGACTCTTCTTCCGACTGACTGTGGTGGGAGGTGGGGTAGGGGATGAAAGCTGGACCGGAAGAGAGGAGGGGGAAGAACCAAGCTTGGCAAGTGATAGGTGAATACAGGGGTGGGCAGGTTTTGATAGGCAGATGGTCAGACAAAGGCCAGAGATGAAAAGACAAGTGGTGTGAGATAAGGGTAGAAGAGGTGAATTGTGAAGCGAGGCAAAGGAATATAGGTGTAAGAAGGAACTGCAGATCCTGGTTTACACCGAAGATAGACACAAAATGCTGCAGTAACTTAGCGGGACAGGCAGCATATTTGGAGAGACTGAATTGGTGACCTTTCGGGTCAAGTTCCTTCTTCAGACTGAAGAAATGCCTCGACCTGAAATGTCACCAATTCCTTCTCTCTAGAGATGCTGCCTGTCCTGCTGAGTTACTGCAGCATTTTGTGTCTATCAAAAGAATATGAGTGGAAGGCGTGGGGAGTGGAGAAATTGGTGCGTGCCTTGGTGGGGCACGGGGGGGGGGGGGGGTGTGGACTGAAGAGAGAAAGGAGAGCGGGGAGTGTTTTGTAATTAAGTTACTTAAAGTCGGAGAAATCAATGCCTTTTTGCTTAAAAATTTAAAACACTGAATTCATGTTCTAAATTGCTGAAACTGTATCAGTATCATTTGGTTCAACAAACACTTTTGTATATTAATGATTGCCCATCTGGGATCAGACAGGATGACTGGTCAGGTTATTTGCAGTTAACAGCATGCCCGAGTATTCACTTAGAATTGTAAATGACTGGGCTAAACACAGGGCCTCATGGAGTCTTTCATCTGCTGTTCTTTATTATGGAACACATTCATATCAATTAGTTAAATGCAAAAGTGTAGTGGAGACACTAACTTTAGTTGCAACTAAACTTTCATAGCTGCAAAATTATCTCCTAATTCATATTTTTTTAAATGCTCTGACTTGGTAATTCATTGTTGGGGTGGGTGGGGGGGATTGGAAATGGTGGAAGAGTGTTTATAAAAATATGCAGGATGGAGGCAAGAAACTATTACATTGGAGATCACAGCTTTTCACTGTACCTCGGTACACGTGACAATAAACTAAACTGTACTTTGTCATGATATAATGTTGTGAAACCTGCTCCTGCTGCCAAGGTGTAGATTACTGGGTAACTTCTCATTAATCAAACCTAGTGCACACCGCTGGAGATTGCAAATTGAATTGAATTGGATTTAATACATTTTATTAGCCAAGTATGTATACATATAAGGAATTTGCCTTGGTGCTTTGCTCACAAGTAACCACATGACATACAGTAGACAATTAAAAATAAAACATTATAATTTAAACGTAAAGAATGATATGAAACACCAGATCACAAGAAACCTACAGACGGTTGGCTGTTGAGTAGAGCTACTGCTCGTGGTAAAAAGCTTGTATATATTCATAATCACCCATATACATTATCCTGTTATAAGTAAACATTGAACTTAATAGCAGTCTCTTTGGCCTAAAATATTAGGCTGTGGACCGAGGAGCTTTTTCGTCCATGTTCGTGACCCAACTCATGGAACAACCTAAATTTAACATAACATGTTGTGTAAAAATATTATATAAATCATACCTGAAACTCGTCAAGACCAAAACCTGCACATTTTTAAAGAAATATGAGAAAAAGCTCAAATTTTCTGAATAGTAATTACCCAATCAATGCACGTTTGGCATTAAGGTCGGACGCAAATTGACCAATCCCGCGCTTTGTTTCATGGTCGCTAGGCAGTGAGCTCTCTGGGATCATGGCTGCCTCTTCATTACACCAAAACAATAGCAAGGTTTCCAAGGAATTAAGGTAATGCTCACCTTGCTGATAATTTTGTTTTTTCAAGTGATTTATCTTTATATAGTTATGATGTGAACTGTTAAATAAAAATGATAACAAATGTAGAGCTAGGGTTAGGATTAGGGTCAGTCTGACAGTCTGTCGGTTGGGCTTGTCGGTTGGCCCTTGGATGCTGTGGAGGATTGGTCAGGCCGTCGAGGGGTAGTGAGCGTTGGGCCAGGCCGGGCCTCCGGTGGGTGGTGAGCTCTGGGCCGGGCCTCCTGCGGGTGGTGAGAGCGGTCGGTCGTGCCGGGCCTCTGGTGGGTGGTGAGCAGCAAGCATGCGGGCGGTCTGATGGAGCCGGCGCTATTGGGGTGCTGAAGGCAGCCCGGGCGGCGTGCAGGGCAGTGCTGCTCCCCACCATCATCACCACCAGAAGGGCATGCTGGCCGAGGTGGACGCGCTGCAGGGCCACACGGATGGAGCCCGCAGCCAGTCCCAAAGCGGCTCCAGATCCAGCCGTGGGCAGCTCTGGAAGGGGGGGACGGGGGGGGGGGGGGGGGGGGGGGGGGGGGGGAGTTAAGGTTAGGGATTTTCCTGTCAGTGGAAGATGCCTTAGCCTTCCCCCAGCCTGGCACTGCCCCAGTCCCACTTTAGCCATGACCCCAAATCTGCACACTGCGACAGTCTCATTAAAAAAAAACAATTATATTAATTATATTATTTTTATATAATATAATTATACATATATAATTATACGTAATTATATATGTTACAGTCATGTTCACGTCATGTACATATATATTATTATAGATGGTATAATAACATGGTTTAAAGAGACTGCAACACAGAAATAGGCTCCCATGGTGTAATATGGGCGTTGGACACTAGATGGCGCTTTCTTTTTCGACCTCATTTTCTAATTAGTTTAATTAATTAATGTGCAACTTTTGGCACTGACGAGTTATGATTTCCTTCTCAATTATATTTTATCTAAATCTGTGCAAAATTTCATGTAGTTCCGAGACATGGGTCATGAAAGTTGATTTCTAGTCACATTTTTGATGCTCGGCCCACAGCCCATATCTGTGTGTACCTGATACCAACTCAAACTAATCTCCTCTGTCAGTATGTGATCTATCTCCCTCCATATCCACATGCCAACCTAAAAGATGATTAAAACAACACTACCATATATGCCTCCACCATCGCCACCTCTAGCAGCACGTTCCAGGCACCCACCACTCTTTGTATAGAAACCTGCCCGTAAATCCCCTTTAAAATTTCCCCCGCTGACCTTAATCCTCTACTCTTAAGGCCAATTTGCTGCTGTTTTTGTGATGGAATTGTATGTCACTCAGACTGGAACTTTAAGGCACTGTGCTGCTTATATGAGTGGGGATCTTGTACTTGTAGGTGAATTGGCAATCAAGGTGCTATTGTCATGGAAGTGGAAAAATCAAGAATATATATATTTTTTTTAAAAATCAAACATTTTGTCAGCTTCCAATTGCTCACAAGACTCATTCTTTCCAGACAATGGCACTAGACTCAGATGAGTGTACATAAAGAAGTGCCCCATTGAAAGAGGAAATTTCTGTGTCCAATTTTAGATCCAGCTGAAGATAATGGCAGGAACTTTAAGTCCCTGAAACTGGCAGAGCAGTCAGGATGTTAAATGTTGCTCAACGCTATGGTTAGAAAGAGCATTATAAACTAGGTGGTGAGCTTTACGCCCGTCACTATCCCGTCATTTAGCTGGGAGGTCGAGGAAGGAAATGAGGAAATAACAGAATCACACAGGCCCATGGGTTTTAAGTCCCTTTCAATATTCAAAGTCAAGAAGACTAGTCATATCCTCCGATGCCATCATGGTGAATTTATCACATTTGCCAGATTATAAAAGAGAGACACAAAACATGGAGTAACTCAACGACACAAGCAACATCTCTGGAACACTTGATGTTAATTTTAAGTCTTTAGGGAATGGGGAGTCTCAGCAAGGTCTCCTAAATGCCCTTGAGACTCTGGTGGCGAGTTGTCTTCTTGAAGTCAAATGGACATGATGCAATGGTGGTGGAAGACTGAGTGGTTTGGCCCGTGTGAGAGGAGGGGGTCTCATTCAGCTGAGCTAGATTGATCAGTTGCGTGAATGTTGATGAAGCATTCTCCATGACAATTCAGCTTTGATACTTGTAGGCAGTGGAAAGAATATCAGGCAGTGGCCTACATTTGTAACCTAAGATAGACACAAAATGCTGGGGTAACTCAGCGGGACAGGCAGCATCTCTGGAGAGAAGGAACGGGTGACGATTCGGGTCGAGACCCTTCTTCAGACTGAAGGTCATCGGATCTCGACCCAAAACGTCACCTATTCCTTCTCTCCGGAGATACTGCCTGTCCCATTGAGTTACTCCAGCATTTTGTGTCTATCTTTGGTTTAAACCAGCATCTGCAGTTCCTTCATACACATTATATTTGTAACGTACCTAGTTCATTTTCTAGTTAGTGGTGACTCGAAGACGGTGATCGTGGGGGGAGAAGTCCAGAAAAGAAAGGTGAAGGCTGGACACAATCTGGCAAATGATTCATGGATACAAGCGATGGGAGGGGGGGATGGTTTGTTAGGCTGGAGGGAGACAAAAGGGTGTAAGAAAAGGGGAAAAGGAGGAGTGGAATGTGGTCAGAGTAAGGAGTATGCGTGGAAGGGGATGAGGGAGGGGAGAGCCGGGGGGTGAGGAGAGGTGGGGGGGGGAAATAATGGGAGGAATGAGTGCGTATCCAGGTTGGGCACAGGGAAGAGAAGCGGGAGGTTGGTTTGACATGTGTGGCATAGACATAACTTGCCATTTAACCCATCACTGCACAGTTTCCAGGACATGCTGCACTCAGACTGTATCATTTGGAGTTGTTAACGGAATTGCACACTGGAGTGAAAGGCAATAGACAATAGACAATAGGTGCAGGAGTAGGCCATTCGACCCTTTGAGCCAGCACCGCCATTCAATGTGATCATGGCTGATCATTCCCAATCAGTACCCCGTTCCTGCCTTCTCCGCATATCCCCTGACTCTGCTATTATTTAAGAGCCCTATCTAGATCTCTCTTGAGACATTCGAGTAGTTATCGGGAAAAACGTATGGGAACTTCAAAATGTATTTTTTGCATTTATACTGCTGGTTGGCAGGTAACCATAGTAGCACAGTGAAGTGATATTCTGAAACATTCATGCGAGTGGAAATGAAAGGATTCCATTCTTTGATTTCATACATTTTATATTTTCTGGGAGCTAAATAGATTAATAGCTGTTTACAAAGGCCTTTTTAATTCCAACAGACTGATGAAATTCATGCTTTCCCCTTTAACGAGCGAGTGAAAGCATACTCTCAATGAAGTCTGCGTACACATTAGTCTGCACTGTACAACTAACCATAATCTTGGATAGAAAATGATAAAGCCATTTTAACAGTCATGTATGTTGGAAGGAACTGCTGATGCTGGTTTTACATTGAAATAGACATAAAATGCTGAAGTAACTCAGTGGGACAGGCAGCATCGCTGGATAAAAGGAATGGGGGATGTTTTGGGTCGAGACCCTTCAGACTGGGAGTCATAACTGTGTAGCACAGAAACAGGCCCTTTGGTCCAACTTGTCCACATCAACCAAGTTGTTTCATCAAACGAGTCTCGCTTGCTTGCAGCTAGCCAATATCTCTCTAAACCTTACCTATCCAACTATCTTCTAAATGTTATAGTATCTGCCTCACCTACTTCCTCTGGCTGTGTGTTCCGTATACCCACCTGTGCGTGAAAAAGTTGACCCTTGAATTATAATTACATCTTTCCCCTCTCACCTCAAACCTATTGTCTCTAGTTCTTGATTCCCCATCTCAGAAAAAAGACTGTGGCTATTTACCTTACCTTTCCCCCTGATGATTTTATAAACCTCCATTCAGCCTCCAACACTCCTGAAAAAAAAAGGCCCAGCTGACCCAGCCTCTCTTTATAACTTAACCCCTCCAGTCCCAGAAACAACTTTGTAAATCTTTTTGGCACCCTTTCCAGTTTAATTACATATTTTCTGTAGCAGGGTAACCAGAACTGTACACAGTACTCCAAATGAGCTTTAATCATTTTCAGCACTGCCCTCAATGTTTTTGGAAAGTTCTTAAAAAAGTCAAAGTGGTAAGCCACGCGTTTCCATGTACAAAGCCATGCTGACCATCCAAAACCGATCCTTACCTTTCCGAATGTTAAATACACAACTTTAGCCATCACCTGAGTCTATGAATGCTATAACTGTCTCCGCCAGGGGCCCCAGCATTTCTTCCTTACATTCCCACAATGAACACCTAATCATGTCCTGAGGATTTATTTAATTTTATGTGTTTTTCAATCTCAAGCACATACTCCTCTGTCGTCTGAACTCTCTTCAAGACATCACTAACTTCTGACTTCCCCAGCATCCATGACTTTCTCCATAGATAATACCGATGAATGTAACACTTCACCCATCTCCTGTGGATCCACACATTGTCAAGTCACTAAATTTACCTTCACCACGTGTGGTGCCACAACCAATCTTATTAATCTTAAGGGGCCATATTTGCTTGCTAATTAGACCTCTGTCCTTAATAAACTTGTGGAATCTCTTTTAATTCCCCTTTACTTTATCTGCCAAACATATCTCATGTCCCCTTTTCACCCTTCTGGTTTCCTTCTTAAGGGAAATATTCTTCAAGGGATTCATTTGATCCCAACTACCTACACCATACATATGCCCCATTTTTTATTGACCAGAGCCTAAATCTCTCATCATCTAGAGTTCCCTATACCTTCCAACCTTGCCTTCAATCCGGTAGGAACATGCTATCCTCAAGCTCTCACCATCTCGTTTAAAAAGCTCCAACTTACCAGACCTCCCATTACCTGCCCCACCAAATCAACTTTTAAAACTTCTTGTCTAATACCAAAACAATTGGCCTAGCACCAATTTGGAACTTCAACCTGTGGACAGTCTGATCCTTTTCCATAACAATTGTAAAGCTAATGGAATGATGCTTTATATGGAGCTAAAAATGACCAAAGTTTTGCTATCTACATATTAATTTAATAAAGTTTTCCTAAACACTTACATTCCACCCCATCCAAGCCCTACTTTGGCAGTACAAGTCGACATTTGGAAAGCCAAATATCTGTTACAACCCTATTTATTCCTGAAACTATCTGTGGTCTGGGTTGATGCAAGGACAATATACACAATTGTAAAACCACAAAGCTGAACATATGCTCATGGTCAGAGTTTGTTTTGCAGGAAAAAATAGCTGGAAAGAATAAATCATTCTTGCTTCCCAGGACTCATGTTGCATATCTATCGTCCCCCTCTGTGCCTCCGGAATAACAAATATCCCAGCAGTAAAACCCAAGGGAATGATGCATAACTGAGATCGAGAACATTTAAAACATAACAGCTTTGTAAATAGAAGGTTAGACTCCAGCGACTGGGAAACAGTACATGGAAGTATTAAAGGAGACATCAGTAACCTCCTGACAATTGGACATGGAAGACACAATGGGGATAGTAGACTTTGTTCTTCTTTAATAAGTTTTCTTGGGGAATAAAGTCAGAGGAGAATACTTTTCCCATTTTCCTGCTGAGCTCTTAATTCAGTTCCCATGGAGTAACATCTGGTTGACCAACATCACCAAAGCAAACAGACAGTTCATGGCATGAGAGAAATGCTGGTAAAGTTTTATAGCTCAGACCTGAATGAAGGCAGAGTTAAAAAATGTTTTTTCCTTACACGCATTTATACAAATAACATAAACACAAATCACATAACTCATTCCCTTTATGAAAATTACATATTTTTACGTTTTGCGTGCATCAGCAGTACAGTTCTGGAGGTTTACTTGTCATTGAGGATAAAGTAAGGAAAATGTGGTATAGCATTGTTCCACAGTAATGTAGGTATATCTTTTTGTTTTAAAAGACAGAAGTTACTTTGTTTTATTTCAAACCTGTGATATTCCCAAAAGATCGAGTGGCAGGCAATTTGCTCTCCCAGGTCTCCGGCACTCAGATAGCACTCAGAAATAAACTATGCTGATCTTAGCCAAAGTAACGAACGGGCAACAGAATAATCCTCAAAAAGTCAGCATGACTTTGTACATAGAAATTCGTGTCTCACCAATTTCTGCTGCATAAAATACAGAGTGCTGGAACAACTCAGTGTGTCAGGCAGCATCTCTGGAGAAACGTGGATAAGAGACCTTTTGGTTCGAGACCCTTCCTCAGAGCTGCTGAGTTACTCTAAACATGTTGTCTTTGTTTCTAAACCGGCACCTGCAGTTCCTTGAATCTACAACTATCCTCAATATACCCTAGTTTATAGGGAGAAGCGAGCAAGAACTCTTGTGCCTGATTGAAACATGTATGCTGGTATTTATGTCAGTCCCAATCATCGGCACACATTTTTTGTGCTCAGTACATATGTACTTAGAAATATTCCATGGAAACATGTCCTTCTGTCCTACAAGTCCTCACCAACCCACTCACATGAGTTCTATATTATCCCACTTTTGCATCCACTCCCTACACACTAGGGGAAAATTTCCAGAGGCCAATTAACCTACAAATCCACACGTCTTTGGGTTGTGGGAGAAAACCAGAACACCCGAGTAAATCCACACAGTAACAGGAAGAATGTGCAAACTCCACACAGACAACACACGAGACCAGAAACAAACCCGTGTCTCTGGCACTGAGGCAGCGGCTCTTCCAGCTTTGTCACTGTGCTCTTTAAACTATCTCCAGGCAGTAGACGAGGATGTCCACATTTATTAAAATAGGTCTCAATATGAACCGCCACTTTCAGGGAAAAAGAACATGGATCAAAAATAGCACCCTCGTTTGGGCATTTATTCACACTATGGCAACCTTATTGTGGCTGCCAAAGTGTCACAGCCAGAATAACAGCTCGGACTCAACAGGTTGGATTCACAACAAGTCCATTCTAAAATGGCAGTCCAGATATTAGGGGTTAAAGAAAGAATCTGCAAATGAAAATGGAAATATTTCTCAGTGGGAATCTGCTTGAAGCTGAGAATCAGTGAATCACAAGCATACTTTGGCATGACAAGCTAAATAGCCATATTTAGTAATAGAACCCAATGGTGGCTCTATCTTTCAAAGACATTTTCAGCACAAACAGAGGAACTGCAATTGCTTGCTATTTAATCAAAACGTGGAGGCAAGGAATTAAATTATTAGATGTGTTCCCAAGGTCAAAAATATTTATATGCATGTTTGCAGGAAAATGAATGTTAGCAGGGAACTGATAACCATTTGAAAGGAAATGACTGGTAATTCCAAGTCCAAGATTCCAATAATAAACTACAGCATACAATGTTGGTGCTCACATTTCGCAGTGCATGGAATAGTAGATGCTCAGTTTAGTAAGTCCACGTGAAGTTAAAGACAATTTGAAAATGAATTAACTTGCATTTGCAGAAGATAAACTAGTAACCTCAATGGTTTATACTATCCACTTGTAGAAGGTTTGTGTTTACACAAAATACAGATGTTTCACCAGCTGAGGTTTTAATACTTTGGAGAATTTGCTCAGATCATTTTGCATGGTTTCAGAGGCAGCAATAGATGCTCTCAGGTTGCAGAATTAAACTTAAACTACAGACAAAAAGAAATCCTGGGCGTGCGCAGAGTTGGGAATCTATTTATTCAGCTACAAGATGGCAGTGGCTTTTAACTAGCTATTCTTGGACAGGAGCCATCTGCAAACTGATGTTCAGCATCAAGTGGGATATAGGGAAAAACCACAAGAACACAGGTTCAGAGGGTCAACATATCACTAAAAGCAGTTTTGCAATTTAGAAACATGGTTGACCGCTGGGAAAAAAGTGCACATGGATGAATATCCGGCTAAGACTGTAACCCGAGGAAAACCTCTCATTGTCACACTCATGTTGAGTCATGAATGAAGAGAGACAACTGGATTAAGTTGCACTGCGCTTGAAAACAAAATGAACTGTCCTCAGGTTAAAGGTAAGGTCAGAAGCTCTTCTAGTTTTGATTCTCATTTTGAAGTTTGCTGAATAAAGAAATGCTGCCTGAGCATTGACCTGAGCAATTGTTTTCATTCATTAAAGTTTTCAGGATTTGGGCCTGACTGGCAAAGCCAGCATTCATTGCCCATTTTCATTTACCCCGAAGGATGTGGAGGGTAGGTGATGGAGGAGGATGCAGGGGAAATGCTGGCAAGCTTAAACCATTGTTGTCACAGATTGTGATGCTCTCCGTGATCCCAATGGAGAGGGCATTGATGGACTCACAGACTGTGTTACTAGTTACATACATATCTGTGTGGATAAAGTTGTCCCTGAAGAGACTGTATACTGTTTCCCCAACAACAAGCCCAGGGTCACCTTTCTCAACAAGAAGAGGGCTTTCCGGAATGGTGACAGGGAGGAGGTGAAACGGGTGCAGAAAGATCTGAAGGTGAGACTAAGACAGGGCAAGGATAACTACTGGAGGAAGCTGGAACTGAAACTTCAGCAGAACAACATGAGGGATGTGTGGAGTGGTATGAAGAGCATTCGAGGCTACAAGATGACCAGTGTTCTGGGGAGGGAAAGCAATCAGGACTGGGCCAATGAGCTAAACCTGTTTTTTTAATAGATTTGATGGTGCGGCCTCTGCCCACCCTCTCCCCTGCTCCCCGACAGACTCTTCCCCCTCAACCTCCCTGGTCCACTTCCTCGCCCCTTTCTTTGTTGCACCTGACCATCAAGGCTGAGCTGGTGAGGAAAGAGCTGAGCAGACAAGGCCCAGGCAAAGCTACAGGTCCCGATGGTGTCAGCCCTAGGGTACTCAAGGTGTGTGTCAGCCAGTTGTGCGGAGTACTCAGACATATCTTCAATCTGAGCCTGGAGAGGGTTCCAGTGATGTGGAAGACATCCTGCCTGGTTCTTGTACCAAAGAGGACACAAACTAGCTCCTCCAATGTCTACTGACCAGTGGCGCTGACCTCACACATCATGAAGTCCCTGGAGAGGCTGGTGCTCACTCACCTGCGACCCCTGGTTAAACCCTACCTGGACCCCCTGCAGGTCTCTTACCCAACAAAGGTGGGGGTTGAGGACGCCATCATCCACCTGCTCCATCGTTCCAATGCTCACCTGGATAAGAGTCATGTTTTTTTACTTCTCCAGTGTTCAACACCATCCGGCCTGCATTGCTAGAGAGCAAACTGACGAAGATGGGGTGGATGCTCCATTGGTGTCCTGGATCACCAATACCCGACTTGACAACCACAGTATGTCAGGCTATAGAACTGTGTCTCGGACATGATAGCGAGCAACACAGGGGCCCTTCCTGTTCACCATCTACACCTCGGACTTCAGATACAACTCAGACTCCTGCCACCTGTAGAGGTTTTCGGATGACTGCAATTGTGGGCTACATCAGTGAGGGGAGGGAAGCTGAATACAGAGGTGTAGTCAATGACTTTGTTGAGTGGTGTGGGCTGAATCACCTGCAGCTCAACACCAACAAGACGAAGGAGTTAGTGGTGGACCTTAGGAGGAGAGGAACACTCCTGTCTTCATCAATGGTGTGGATGTGTAGATTACCAAGGAGTACAAGTACCCTTGAATTTACCTGGTCAGTAAACTGGACTAGTCCAGGAACATTGAGGCACTGTATAAGGGACAGAGCTGTCTGTTCTGTCTGAGGAGGCTCCGCTCTTTCAACATCTGCAGTAAGATGCTGTAGATTTTCTAACAATCGGTGGTGGCCAGTGTCATCTTCTTCGTTGCCGTGCTGAGGTAGCAGGGCGAAGGGCGCGGACACCAACATAATTAACATCAGGAAGGCTGGCTCCGTCCTAGAGGTGGAGTTGGATTCACTGGAGATGGTCTTGGACACGAGGATGCGCCTCAAACTGCAGATTGTATCGTCTATCTGATTAAACTTTGCGGCAATCTTCAAGAAAAATACAGAGGGGTTCTTTCCCCCAACTACCAGAGTCAGATTAAATGCATCTTAAATGTACAAGGACAATGAGTCATCCGTGATACTTCTGCAATTAAATGACCACATACAATGACATCAAAATGTCTCACAGTTCAAAGTTCCCTGAACCGATACTGCCTCAGACTCATAACGATGCCTCAATTATGTCCTTTTTAGTCCAAAATCAAAAAGGGTTTATGGCAGGAACTAACATTTTCTTACAATGTAGTCATAAGTTTCACAACTGGTTGAAATGTTTAATAGCTTGTATTGAAACTGGTCAAAAGCACCAGATATCTCATTCCAAAAGAATGCCACACAGAGACTAAACAGGACAAAAGATTTCACTACACAAGTAGTTTCAGTACAACAGCAGCAGCAAAGAATGAGACGATTCTGCTGGCTCACATCACAGGAATGCACTGCAGTGCTATTTACGGCTGTTAAATATTTACCAGTGGACTCCTAGCAGCAGTGAACAGGTGCTCTGTGTTGGGAATTTATAACAAGTATTTCACACGCGTTGCACGGAGTTGGTAGCGGCAAGGAAGAGACGACACAGAGATTTCCAGACAAGGGTGAAATTTGGCAATGCCTCAAAGATGGTCAATCTCCATGCATGCAAGGTTGTGACTTCCCACAATAGATCAAAAGCACCCGCCTCATCCATAACAATCAACATCCATAATAATTAGAACGGTGACAAATTAATAGAAAATCAGTTATAAACTTATTTCCTGCTTAACTCTAATTAACCATATGATTGTTCCAAATTACGATCTGAAATATCAGCACGATATATTTGGCTGCCCTATTTGGCTGAGACACCAAGAATGACCAGGTACCCTTCATTGTCACCAGGGCAAATATCTGGAATCCAAAATGGTCAGTTTCACCACAACTGTTTCACAGCTCGTCAAGGTCAACATTGCCCTTGTCAGTAATGTTCACTTTCCTATAAAAATAAACAGGACCAAAAGCATCCCAATAGAAATCAGATGTTGTTAACATGGTGTATGTGAATAATAAGGCATTATGAAAATTAAGGAGCAAAATGTAGTAACTCAAAAAGGAATATTACAGCATGAGAACATGGTTGAATAAGATACTGTTCAATCTCATGAGATGCATCATTATCCTGAAGGTTGTGCCATTTATATGCATTAACATACAGGTGCCTTTGGGGATTGGTCTAAATTGCATATCCTGCTCCAAATCCTTTTTCATTTTTCTGACAGGTAATATCTCAGCAGAAAGCAAAGCGCAGCAAGCTTTTGTATCCATGCGTTGAAATGAAATAATATTTTACCACACCATTTCAATTGAGATATTTGAATTGATTTCCATGTGTGGAGGGGTTTGCACAGCATTACAGATCAGAACAGGGCCATTTGGCCCAAGATTCAATTTAATTGTCACATGTACCAATTAAGGTACAGTGAAATTTGAGTTACTTCCAGCTGCTCAATGATAGAAATTTCCATCAGTTCGAACATTCATTTACTTTGTCAACAGATATTTAAAATACTTAGTTTAACAAAGTGATCCTACTTTTAATTATTGTAGAATCGTTTAAGTTTTGGTTTTTTTTGGGTTCTGGACATGACTGACTTTGAACCCATTGAAGGTGAACAGAAAATGTTGGAGTAACTCAGCACGACAGGCTGGAGAGGAGTGGGTGACGTTTCGGGTCTGAGTTACTCCAGCATTTTGTGCCTATCTTCGGAATAAACCAGCATCTGCAGTTCCTTCCTATACAATTGAGCCCATTGAGTTGTCGGAACAAAGAGTGCCAGAGCCATACAGCACAAAAGGAGGCCCTTCGACCTGAGGCCGCATAAGCCATTACACACCCATTTAAGAGGTCATCTATATTAGCTGCTTGGAGTGTCACATCGAAACCAGACTGGTTAAGAATGGCAGATTTCTTCAACATGCACAGTGGTGCCACTGGTAGAGCTGCTGCCTCACAGCACCCAGAGGCCCGAGTTTGATCCTTACCTTTAGTGCTGTGGAGTTTGCATGCTCTCCCTGTGAAATAATGTTACCTCCGGGTGCTCCGGTTTCCTTCCACACCCCAAAGATATGTGGATTTGTAGGTTGATTGGCCTCTGTAAAAATGCCCCCAAGTGCGTGGTAGTGGATAAGAAACTGGGATAACATAGAACTAGTGTGAACCGGTGATGGATGGTTGACGTGGGCTCAGTGGGCCGAAGGGCCTGTTTCCATGCTGTATTTCTAAACTAAACTAATTGGCTTGGTGTAACATATAGACCAGAATGGTTAAGGGTGGCAGATTGAATATTAGTGAACCAGATGGGTGCCATTATAATAGAAACATAGAAACTAGGTGCAGGAGTAGGCCAGTCGGCCCTTCGAGCCTGCACCGCCATTCAATATGATCATGGCTGATCATCCAACTCAGTATCCTGTACCTGCCTTCTCTCCATACCCCCTGATCCCTTTAGCCACAAGGGCCACATCTAACTCCCTCTTAAATATAGCCAATGAACTGACCTGAACTGGCCTTCTGCGGCAGATAATTCCAGAGACTCACCACTCTCTGCGTGAAAAATGTTTTTCTCATCTCGGTCCTAAAGGAATTCCCCCTTATCTTTAGACTGTGACCCCTTGTTCTGGACCTCCCCAACATCGGGAACAATCTTCCTGCATCTAGCCTATCCAACCCCTTAAGAATTTTGTAAGTTTCTATAAGATCCCGCCTCAGTCTTCTAAATTCTAGCGAGTACAAGCCAAGTCTATCCAGTCTTTCCTCATATGAAAGTCCTGACATCCCAGGAATCAGTCTGGTGAACATTCTCTGTACCCCCTCTATGGCAAGAATGTCTTTTCTCAGAGTTGGAGACCAAAACTATACGCAATATTCCAGGTGTGGTCTCACCAAAACCCTGTACAACTGCAGTAGAACCTCCCTGCTCCTATACTCAAATCCTTTTGCTATGAATGCTAACATACCATTTGCTTTCTTCACTGCCTGCTGCACCTGCATGCCTACTTTCAATGATTGGTGTACCATGACACCCAGGTCTCGTTGCATCTCCCCTTTTCCTAATTTGCCACCATTAAGATAATAGTCTACCCTCCTGTTTTTGCCACCAAAGTAGATAACCTCACATTTATCGACATTACACTGCATCTACCATGCATTTTCCCCCTCACCCAGCCTATCCAAGTCACCTTGCAGTCCTAGCATCCTCCCCACACCTAACACTACCCCCCAGCTTAGTGTCATCCGCAAACTTGGAGATGTTGCATTCAATTCCCCGTCCAAATCATTAATATATATTGTAAATAGCTGGGGTCCCAGCACTGAGCCTTGCGGTACCCCACTAGTCACTGCCTGCCATTGTGAAAAAGACCCGTTTACTCCTACCCTTTGCTTCCTGTCTGCCAGCCAGTTCTCTATCCACATCAATACTGAACCCCCAATACCGTGTATACTATTTACGTTTGTATACTAATCTCTTATGTGGGACTTTGTCGAAAGCCTTCTGAAAGTCTAGATATAACACATCCACTGGTTCTCCCTTATCCACTCTGCTAGTTACATCCTCAAAAAATTCTAGAAGATTCGTCAGACATGATTTACCTTTCGTAAATCCATGCTGACTTTGTCTAATAATTTCACCACTTTCCAAATGTACTGCTATCCCATCATTAATAACTGACTCTAGCAGTTTCCCCACTACCGATGTTAGACTAACTGGTCTGTAATTCCCCGTTTTCTCTCGCCCTTCTTTTTTAAAAAGTGGGGTTACATTAGCTACCCTCCAATCCTCAGGAACTACTCCAGAATCTAAGGAGTTTTGAAAAATTATCACTAATGCATCCACTATTTCTGTGGCTACTTCCTTGAGTACTCTGGGATGCAGACTATCTGGCCCTGGGGATTTATCCCAACACCACTTCTCGGCTAACCTGGATTTCACTCAGTGAAATCCAGGTTACTGGATTTGCAGTACTTCTGTAACTATTTAAAAAAAAATAATAATTCCAGGTTATTAATTGAACTTAACATTTCACCAGCCATGGAGTGATTTCATTTTAGGTCTCTGAATTTTGACCAGAACTCCAGACCACTGGAATGATATCCTAACCTCTGCACCAGTAAAGCATCCTTCATTGAAAGTGCTTAATCAAAAGGATGGAATGACTACTACTGTGCCTTGCACGAATGTTGTATTCATCCTGATTCCTGAACATATGTACAAAGGTACATGAGCATGCAATAGCCAACTTCCAGCACTTGGTCAAGAATTAGAATTCAATGACAATTGAACAGCATTAAATTCACTAACGTTACAATATGACCACAAATAGAAAAAGCATTAATACAACAGAACATCATTAAGCCCCAAAGCACAAAGATTTAACAGTAGTTTCATGTTCACCATCTCACATGTTATTATTCCATTTGCAGCAGGTAACCCACTTGCATTCTGAATGTCCCCCACCGAGCTGGATATTTTCCATAGACACAAAAAGCTGGAGTAACACAGTGGGTTAGACAGCATCTCTGGAAAAAGGAATGGGTGAAGGATTCACCCATTCCTTGGATGACTCTCCTGCTGAGTTACTCCAGCTTTTCAAGAGTCAAGAGTGTTTTTTTTAGCGTCTATCTTCCATTTAAACCAGCAGCTGCAGTTCCTCCCTACATATTTTCCATTGTGGATGCTTCCGTCAAAATTCTGAGACCTATCATGAGTGCCTGGAAATTAGTGGAGTAATAAAGCAGTATTTAAGTCACGGTTGCCTCTAAGGCAATATCACCAAATCGCAGAGAGATTGAATTGTAACCTTTCAAGTTTGTACATTGAAGGGGACCGGGGAGTAATTTCAGGTTAAAGTTGTAATTTTTTCACCTCTGAACAAATCCAATATCAAATACTTATTGCAATGGTGATCAAGGTGAAACATTTATTCCATAGTCAACAGACACCATCTCGTGAATGCTTGCCAAAATAGTGGACTACTGTATACCAGGCTATTTGACTGCAGAGCCAAAACAAATTGTGTACTCAGACGTGCAGTTAAAGTATTAATAGAAAGTCACCAGGAACACTGGGCTGGTCACCAAAGTAAGACAAATGCCCGCAGAAGAGTTAACTACTTTTGATCCTGCCAAAGAGGCAGATAATTGAAAAGTAAAACAGAAATACAACCTGTTGCCACTTTGATGATATAAACCATAATTATAGTTACAATTCACACTGAATGGCACTTATTGTAGGGATAGCCATAGATCATACAACATATTACAAACGCAGACATATTTTTCCTCTAGTGTGATATTAATAATTATATTAATAAATTAATGCATTGTAATGTTGGCATAATATTTTTGAAGCAGTATTAGACAAAATGTGTAGAGAATCTCAAAGGAATGTCTTTATTTTTAAATATTTATGCTATTCATATTCAGGGATGTTATCAGACAATGAACAGACCTCTCAGTTCAGAGTGTAGCCCTGATCTCCCAGTCTACCTCTTTGTGATCATTACACTTTTGTTTTATCTGCACTTTCTCTCTAACTTTAACACATGTCCCACGGTACGAGTTCATTCCAAGCGCTCTCCCTAGTTTAAAAAAAAATCAAACTCGTGGTAAGCACAGGGAATGAACGTAGCGGGTACATCGGAGCTCGGGGACGTCTCATACCGGCTCGTAACACGAACGGCAAGTACTCAGGAAGACTCGCTAACGGCAGGTAAGCACGGGAAGACTCATGAAGATTTTTCAACGTTGAAAAATATCCACGCGAGCCCCGAGTAGCCATTTCCGTAAATCTCCGAGTTCGAATCAGGGCAAACTCGGGAGAACTCTTGGAATGAACTCGTACCGTGGGACAGGCGTTTAAAGCTATATTCCGAACACTAGTATTTTCATTTTTGCACTACCTGTTGTACTGGTACATGTATAGGAAAGAACTGCAGATGCTGGTTTAACTCGAAGGTAGACACAAAATGGTCTAGGGTATATGGTACTGGTATATGGCTTGATTATACAGCATTGATTGTAAATGGCTTGATGGCACAATATGATACCATTGAATAGCACATAAAGTTTGTAGGAAGGAACCAAAGATACACACAAAAAGCTGGAGTAACTCAGCGGGTCAGACAGCATCTCTGGAGAAAAGGAATAAGTGACGGTTCTGGTCGAGGCCCTTTTTCTTCTGAAGGGCCTCGACCCGAAATGGCACCTATTCCTTTTCTCCAGAGATGTTGCCTGACCCGCTGAGTTACTCCAGCTTTTTGTGTCTAGCACACAAAGTATTTCACTTTATATTGGTACACATGGCAACAATAAACCAATACCAATTTCAATCTTAAGCAAAACACTGAAATAATAGTTGAAAATATTGTAGTCTGGAGGTCAAGAATTATCTGTGGATAAACAAGAGTTAATGTTTCTGGGCTGTGACTTATTCAGAAGAACTGGAAAAAAAAATTCTCTTTCAATAGTTGCTGCCTGACCTGATGAATATTTTCAGCATTTTCTCACCAGAAATCATAGCTGGGCACAGGATGTAATGCACTCCAGTTCCATCAGTTTCCTAGGTAGACAAAAATGCTGGAGAAACTCAGCGGGTGAGGCAGCATCTATGGAGCAAAGGAAATAGGCAACGATTCGGGTCGAAACCCTTCTTCAGACTGATGTGAGGGTGGGGAGGAGGAAAGAAAGAGGTGGAGCCATAGGGCTGAGGGAGAGCTGAGAAGGGGAGGAGAAAGTAAGGACTACCTGAAATTAGAGAAGTCAATGTTCATACCGCTGGGGTGCAAACTGCCCAAACGAAATAAGAGGTGCTGCACTGCATTGGTGCTACCTCCGCTACATCGACGACTGCATTGGTGCTACTTCCTGCACCCACACACAACTCACTGACTTCATCCATTTCACCGTACTCAAATACAACTGGACCATTTCCGACATTTCCCTACCATTTCTTGACCTTACTATCTCCATCGCAGGTGATAGCGAAATCTCCATCAGTTTCCTGCCAGGCCTGTTAAGTTTGAAAGTTTGATTTTTTTTTTCCCAGCTATCAAGAATATTTGTGTTTCGTACATTTGTAAATTCAGTTGTATTCTCTTTCTAAAAGCAAATAATTCTAAAATATACTGCAGTCTCCTTCCTTCGTTTTATTTTATCCCTTTTATTGGTCTTTGTTTTATTTTATCTCTTTTTTGCTCTCCCTTGCTGTTTGTGCAATAACTTAACCTATTATGGTTAAGTTAAACCTCTGGTGTTTTATATTGTACATCTGTGAGTTTAACAATTGGTTTTAAAATCTGCATTCCAAACGGAAAATGATATTTCAAATGGTATCTGACATTTATGTCAACTACCTTGAGAACTAGTTTTTATCTATTCGTCCAAAAAGCCATAATTAACTTTGTTTCTCCATAAATTTGACAGTGTTGAGGCGATATTCTGATTCTTCTTGCTCAGATCCAATACTCACTCACCAGAGTTCCACACAAGGAACCATGTCACATTCAGCCTTCATTGTTTGTCTCACGCTATCATCCAATTATCCCAAGCCTATCTCCAATCCCATGGGGTTCATTTTTGACACCCAAGACCACACAGGTTAGATCTTCAAAACATAATTTAATACTTCAAACCCTTTGCCACCCAACCCAAGTTCACTGATGATTTCCTCACTGATGTCTACTTAATGTACAGAAATGTGATCATCCACAGAATCTGGATGCATTATGGTGGAAAGATGCGGCATGGAAAATGGCCCTTTGGCCCACCGAGTCTATCATCTGCTCACACTAATTCTATGCTATCCCACTTTCTCATCCACTACCTATACACTAGGGGCAATTTGGAGGCCAATTAAGCTACAAACCCATACGTCTTTGGGACGTGGGAGGAAACTGGAGCATCGGAGGTAACCCACGTCTTCATAGGGAGAGCTTCGACAGAAAAATTGGCTTCATGGAAGGGTGCGGAGGGTGATGGTGGGTGATGGTCACGGGGACTGAAAGACTGTGACTAGCGCCGTGCCTCAGCAATCTATGCTGGGCTCATTAGTTTATGGTTTATATCAACAATTTGGATGAGAATGTGGAAGGCATTAGTAAGTTTGCACATGACATTAACGTGGGTGGTATTGTACATAGCGAGTTTGGCAGGTGGGCTGAGGAATGGTTAATGGAGTTTAATGCAGATAAGTGCAAGGTGTTGCATTTGAGGAAGTGAAAGCAGGACAGGACATTCACTGTGAATCGCAGGGCCCAAGGGAGTGTTGTAGAGCAGAGGGATCATGGAGTGCAGGCACATAATTGCTTGAAAGTGGCATCAGAGTTAGATAGGGTGGTCAAGGTGGCTTTTGGTACATTGACCATCATCAGTCAGGGTATTAAGTATAAAAGTTGGGATGTTATGTCACAGTTGTACAAGGCAGTTGAGTGGCCACACTTGAAGTACGATGTTCAGTTTTTGTCACCTAGTTAGAGGATGGATGTAATTAAGCTGTAATGAGTTCAGAGAAGATTCACGAGGATGTTGCCATGACTCGAGGGCCTGAGCTGTATAGAGAGGTTGGCTAGGCCAAGGCTTTATAACTTCGATCAAAGGGGGGGGTGGGGCGTGATCTTATAGAGGTGATCTTATGAGGGGGAATAGGGTGATTGCAGAGAGCCATTTACCCAGGGTTGGAGAATCAAAAAGAGAACAACATCTGTTGAAGGTGAGAGGGGCAAGATTTAATCGGAACCCAAGGGGAAACCTTTTCGCACAGGAGGTGATAGGGATATGAAAGCTGCCAGGGGAGATGGTTGAGGCAAGTACCATAATAATATTTAAAAGACATTTGGACAGTGAGATGGACAGGAAAGGTTTGTAGGGATACGTGCCAAATATATACAGGTGGGAGTTGCGTAGATGGGGCATCTTGGTCAGCATGGGCAACTTGGGCCGAAGAGCCCGTTTCTGTGCTGTACGATTCTATGATTCTAATGTGCAAACGTCACAATGACAGCATCCAAAGTCAAGATCAAAACCAAGTTTCTGGTGCCACGAGGCAGCAGCTCCACCAGCTCCGCCACTGTGTCACCCCATTCATACAGCCATTTCATATAGTGATGTTCATTATCTTGGCTAATGTGTAAATATCATTTTCATAATGGGAAGAATTTCGCAAAACAATTGCTGAGCATTACTACTTGGATGCTATTATCAGCTTGCCATTATTCTGTGACTGAGCATTAAGATTAAAAACCTACGGCAAAGTTCCTTTTGCAAGCCTGTCACAGGCATTTCTCTTTAAAAATAAAACAAATTCATTTTTTGTACCATCCATAATGTCATATAACAAAGGTTTTTAAACAGTCCCAGCATGGCTATAATGTAATTATACAGCCTTAACTGCCCGACAGTAATTAGCAATCAAATACTATACAGTGAACACTGAAGCTACATGGGAACAGCCTTCTGGATATTGGGCAATAATTTAGTGATTCAGGCTGATAATGAACATTAAAGAAAGCACAGCCAAGTTTGCAAATGCAGGAATGTTTCTGGTCATTTGAGTTTTATTTTTAGCTCTATTAGTGATCAGACTGTTTTGTTTCCTTTATCAAAAGAACCAACTCTTTCCCAGATGTTTTTCCATAAACTGTATACTCCATTAAATTTTATGATTCACACAACTCATTGTGTTGACATTATACCCCAATAACCTCTCATTTTACTGTTCAATGAAACGTTTGATTTGAGGAAGAGAATGCTCTAACCCTTGCCCCAACATGTGCAAAGAAATCAACAATTTTAGAAAGAAACAACGGGAATGGCTGTTCAAAAACCTCATTTCAAACAGGTCAGAGTTAGGCAGATGGAGGAAAAAGGACATAGCCACAAAACAGATATGTAAAGATAGCTCTCCGTAAACCAGAATGAACAAAAAGGTTTGTGTGAGTGGATGCACTTTATTCTGTTTTACTGTGTTTTTTTAATAAATTATGTTTCTCGGGGTATCAAACTTTTATTAGTTGTTTAAGTTATGACATCGGATGGAAGCTGCAAACCAAATCTCGTTGCACCTATGTGCAATGACAATAAAATTATTATTATTATTATGCGGGTGTGTGTACGTAAATAAAATAATAAGTATAAAGACAAAAGTCATGTACATGCAGTTGGGAGCTAATTTGCAGGTTGCAATGTTTAATAGCCTGATGCTTGCATGGGAAGAAGCTGTATATTTTCATGACCCAGTACCTCTTCCCAATGGCAGGAGTGAAATGAATGTGTGGCAAGGGTGGTGTGACTCTCTGATGATGTAAGCTGCCCTCGAGGCAGCGACTCCTTTAGATCCCTTCGATGGTGGGGAGGTCAGTACCCATGATGGACTGGGCAGTGTTCAATAATTTTTGCATTCTTCTTCGTTCCTGGGCGTTCGAATTGCCGAGTAACATATATATATACATATATATAACATATATATTGTCCTTGCAGAATGGCAAATCCTCAGGTAACTAAGTCCCAGGTTTGCGTGGAGATTGCGATGCGCTGGAGTTCCTGATTCTAGTCCGCCTCTACATAGTTTAACAGTAGAACTTTCCTTTGGAATTCCCCACCATATCATCTGACCATCCACCTCTCCAATTCTGCCAGACTTAGTATGAGATAGAGTGTTCATTCATTTAAATGAGAATTCCTGGACTGAAATTTTGAAATAATTATTTTGTGTCTATATTTTTAAAATTATTTTATGCTTTAATTCTTTTCTAAAGTGAATTATTTTACATTTATTCCACTCTTTACTGTTAAACAATAATGCAATAAACTTTAATCTATGGGACTGGATAACAACTGTCTTTCTTCACATTTCTTGACGGGACAGCCGGTATTGCTGCCGCCTCACAGCGTCACACACCCTGGTTTGATCTCAACCTCAGGTGCTGTTTGTGTGGAGTTTGCTCAGTCTCCCTGTGACTGCGCGGGTTTCCTCCGGGTATTGATTTTCTTATACGTACCAAAAATGACATGAGAGTTGTAGGTTAATTGGCCTCTATAAATTGCCCCCTAGTGTTTGGGGAATAGATGCAAAAGTGGAATAATATAGAACGTGCGTGAACAGGTTCTATGTTATGGTCGGCATGGACTCGGTCAGCTGCATAGTCCGTTTCCATTCTGTAATTTTTAATCAAATATCAGAGACATTTCTAATCTATTACAAAGCCATAATGAGGCAAAGTACCACATCTTTGTCCCCCAATCAAAAAATATCAATGGTTTTCAAGTGCATGACACTCTACCACAAATGCTGTGCAATACCTCACCTAACACTGTCTAGGTTCCTGAGAACCAACTCAAAATGTTTTCGCGTCTGGCTCATGCAGGTGTAGGCAAGCAGTAACTATGGGTGGTGGGCCAATCTCATCAATTAAACTAAAATGACATGACATCTATCACAAAAGTGAACGCAAACAAAAATAGTAAGTTATCACTGTAGCCAGGGGGAGAAAATAGAAGCCAGTGAGTAAACTCAGAAAATCTTTTGAAAAGTTCTAAAATGTATGAGTCTTGGCAAGAACAACTCCCAAGAAAAAGAGTTCAGAATTTCTAATTTGGGCTCAGTTGATTACATTCAATTCTGAGACAGTCACGAGTTCAAATCCCGTCCAAGACTCGAGCACTAAAATCTACGCTGGTGTTCCCAGTGCATTAATAAGAAAATTAGACCTGAAAAGCTGTCATCTTTAAGTCAAGACATTAAATGAGGGGTCCACATTCTCACTGGCTTAGAGTAAAAGTATCACAGATTTCCAAAGAGAACACAGGAATTCTTCTTGGTGGTCAAGTTAATCTGATCTTGAAAGAGGGGGGGGGGGGGGGGGGGGGGGGGGGGGGGGGGGGGGGGGGGGGGGGGGGGGGGGGGGGGGGGGGCGTGCGTTGTGCGGGTGTGTGTGTGTGTGTAGATAAACACAAACTAAAATGTCAAAGTACTAAATTGGTTAGAAAACACTTTGGAATGTTCTGAAAGGGATGCAGAAAGCATTAAAGAATTGTTTTATTTCCTTTTAAGCCTGGATAGGGAACATTTGAAGGATAGCAGACCAACATATACATGCTGTTCTTTTCCATGTTCTACTCAAGCATTTGTAGATGATTCATAATAAAGTATAGAAACAATGAACTGCAGATGCTTGTTACCAAAGAATTGCTGGAATTACTCAGCGGGTCAGGCGACATCCCTGGAGAACACAGGTTGGTTATGTTTTGGGTCGGGACACTTCTTCATACCCGAAAGAGCGGAAGAAGGATCCCGACCCAAAACATCACCTAGCCACCTAGAAAGGATGTTACCTGGCCCACTGAGTTACACAAGCATTCTGTGTGTAACTCAGTGGGCCAGGTAACTGTGAGGCGCTGTGAGGCAGCAGCTCTATCGCTATGCCAATGTGCCACCCTGAAAATAAGAGTCCCAAACGAGACATAGATTTTGAACTTCTGTCAAATTGCAAGTCAGTAATCAAACAAAAGTGTTGACAGAGAAAAAACAAGTAACTACCAGTCTGCTTGTCTGACATGGGTGGTTACAAAAATGTTGGAAATAAAAATAAAGAATGTGATATTAAGTCACTTGGTATATAACAATGAGTGAGTAAAGTTGGTATGAACTTGTGGAAAGGAAACAAATGTTTGACTTATCTAATTGAGCAGATGAGTGTGGGTGGGGGGTTAATTATTATTTTTTTAAATGGTGAGAATGGTGTATTTGGATTTTCTTGCCCATTGTAACCAATTGAGCATAACTGGGGACTGAATAATTGTGTTTGACGAACGGTCTTGACTAGAAACATCACCAATTCCTTTTCTCCAGAGATGTTGCCTGACCTGCCGTGTTACTCCAGCTTTTTGTGTCTACCCTCATTGATAGGATGTTGGCCTAGGAGAGAACACTGACATTGTGGAGTTGGAGATTTTTTTTTTGCAGTATTTTTCCAGTGTCTTGATATGCCAGTGGCCTACCCAATAATTCACAATCTGCATCAATAATTTAGCCAAGATGACCAAAAGTAACATTCCAAGATTTACTGTTGGCACGAAGCTGAATGTAAATGAGAATTGTAAAGTGGATGTAAAGATATCACGTGGTTAGAGACAAGCTAGTTAAGTGAGCAAGATCACGATAGGCAAGATATTAAACCAAGATCCTATTGAGTCTCCCAGGCAGAAACAAAAGCTCCAGAGCATGCAAAAAAAAGTGCAACTATGGCCCTGGTGACTTGGCCGATATTTATGCCTCAAGCGATATCACAGTATGCTGATTATCAGACTGCGGCTTTACCAACATTCCTACTCCAATCTGACTGTTCAATTCCCTGCAGCGGAATTCCCAGTTCATACGTTTCTTAAGTACTTCACTGGCTGCAAAGTCCTTTGGGATTACCCAAAGTTACAGAAGACACACAGAAATTCCTTTGATATATTACCCTAAATTTGCACCAAACGATGTTGGCCTTTGAATGTAGAGAATGTTTTTATTCAACTTCAGCTCTGTAAATCTCAAAAGTTACTTCTTTTCCAGAATATGACACAAAGCCCCAACAAGCTGCTGAGGCCAACGCGATCAAGGATTGACATACCTTTCAGTCAAGTCCTAGCCTTTTAACCCTTGGTGCATCCTCCTTGCCTCCCAACCATTGAGGGTGCACCAGAATATAAAGGTTAAAATCTTTAATCATGATAATCTTTAACAATGACTTCAAATTAATTGCAATTTCTGAAATTGATTTCTTCCGGGCCACTGATCTTCATGAACCTACAAATTTCCATATCGGAAACTAGTAGAATACATTCAAAATAAATAAGCTAAAGAAAGAGCCAAAGAGGGTGACTGAATCTTTCTTGTGGCCCCAACACAGCTGCTGCAGCTATAGAAAAACGAGTTGCTCGCCTCCTCTCTGTTCTTCAACAGTGCTGAAAGTTAACTTGCATATGCCATCAATGTTTCAGTGATCACAAATGAAATTTAACCATGATAGATTACAATCAAATTCAGTCAGTCCAGGTAATCCAAGAGAAAGTCACTAAATATCTTGTGTGAATAAATGTGCTACTGATCTCCACTGTGCTCATTGGGTAACTCGTGTTCGTTATTTAGAAACATGATCTAACTCAAGCTGCTGTTCATTCAACAAAACATCAGACAATGAGCTGGCATTCGGCCAAAAACTCAATCTTTTCTTAAACATGCAAGGCTTAATAGTATCAATGTTTAACAACTGTACTTACTCAATTGGTTGATTAATCTGCAAATTCATTGGACATGTCATAGCAGTTTTGGACAATTTCCAAATGTTTAATTTCTAAAATCTAGGGATATCAGAATTTATTTTATTCTGCACGATTTTTGATCGCAGGCACTGCATTCTGAGAGTGAAAAAGGCTCCAATGGAGAAAAATCATATTTATTCTTGAAGCTTTCCACCAATATTGTACATCCAGTAACAACTTAAGAATATCATTCCCTGTGGAATTCATTTTCAACAGTGTGGGACAACAGTGCAGCAATTAGTATTGCTGCCTCATAGCTCTTCAGACTCAGGTTCGAACCTGACCTTGGCTACTATGTGCAAAGCTTGCATGATTTCTCCACGACCACAAGGGTTTCTGCAAGGCAGTCAGGTTTCTTCACACATGTCAAAAGCCTTGCCAGTAGCTTAACTGGTAACTATCAATTATTAAGAGTTGGCAAGTGACAAAAATAAAGGGAATGTGCGAACAATGTTATGGGGAAATAAGGAAAATTAGACTGGTGGGATTTGTTTATTGGGAGCAGTTGTGGTGCCAAATGTCAATTGGCAAAATGAAGAAACAAGGAACTGCAGATGTTAGAATCTTGAGTAAAACACAAAGTGTTGGTGGAACTCAGCAGGTCAGATAGCATATCTGGAGCAAAGATCCTATAGCGAGCTTTAGGACCTTTGGTCTGGAGTACGTGAATAGGTGACGTTTTGTGTCAGGACCATTCTTCAGACAAGTCACAGTGAGGGGGAGAAAGCTGGAAAAGTGGATGTGGGACAAAGCATGGTAGTGATAGGAGCAAAATAATCTCCTTTCGTGTTGTAACAGTTAAATAAATAATATAAAACAATCAGATTAGATGGTGGCAAGGTCAGCTTTTTATCTGGCAATGATGAAAAACTGCATCTGTAAAGATTTAAGCTGCTCCTGCTCTATGGAGTCTCTTGTCTGTAAATATTCAAGTTCACAACACAACGCCATGTTCTCATTGGCTCAAGAACGTCAAAAAATAGATTTAATTTGACAACTTCCCCACTTCTTAGCATTCAGTCCATAGATTGTGACGCAAAGTCCTCATACAGGAGCCTTCCCCATTTGCATCTGCCTCCTGCTCTTTCAGTCAATGAGTTCCAGAAGTGAATGCAAACACTTCACTTCAATCTCTCTCCAATTGTTCTATCAGTTTTGCTATCGGTATGTCCAACAGTTATGATTCTGGATGAAAATTTATTACCAGTAGCCTCGGGATATTAAGCATTTTTATGACTTTCCACAGCCTCCTTTGTTCAAAGAATCCCGTCCCAGCCAACCTCTCCTCTTGCAACATCTTCAAAGAATCTCAGATACATATTTGTGTCGAGAAGTACATGAGGGGCAAGAGGTAAATGGAAGAAAGCAGAGGCACATTAAACCTACATCCCCAATAAACACTTACAGAACTGATAGTGTGGACTTGCACTCACCCATTTTACCATAACATTAAGCACACATCTGTGTTCTTCTTATAAGCTCAGCAAATTTACATTTCTAAACATGCCCTTGTATTTGGTTATGTCCTTGTATAAGGCCAGTACATGCTCTTTCACCCTCATTAAAGAGGAACGTCAACCTTCTTTACTTTTGTACAATCCATTATAGCCAATTTTATTTTATTGCAACATACACTTTAATAACCCACAAGCTAAATAGGACATACGAGTCAAGCTCTCAACAGGTGCAAAAAAACAGATGAAATATCCGACATTTCGTTCAAGGCCAATGAAATGAGTGGCCTTACAGAAGTGCAGTGGCTATTGTAACATTCAATAATGCAGGCAGCCAAGAAAGAGAAAAAGCCAAGTGAAGGCCAGAACCTACTGCAATTCTGATCAGCCATTCTGATGTTTTCCAGCAATGTAATCTGCAGTCTCAGGAATTCTCTGACTTGTTCCTGAAACAAGGAGGCAGAGACAAGGACTGCTATCATTGTTCTGAAGATTGCAAACATTACAATAACTTAAATTGACACAAATGTAAGCTATCGTTTACGAAGATGTACAGTGACAGCCAGTTTCGGCGAATATGTGCAGTTCGATTCACAATGTTCTAACATCATTATTAGCTCATTTGGATTCCAGCAGTATAGCCATTGGCACCAAGTGCAGACGGCATCATTAAACAACACATCATGTGCTGATCGGATGCATTTATAGTGGGTCAAAATAGTTTTAACATAACTCTATCAATGTGAACGGTGGAAATAGGCACAACTGCTAAAAAGATTGAAAATTATTCAGCCAGAGTGTTTTGTTCTCAACAGATTGGCATTGGAACATGATTCACTAATCCAGGGAAAAAATGACTGAATTTGGTCTTCATGGCTCAAACAACACTTCCATCCAAAGAGCCATCAACTAGTCCAGGCATTCAGTGATAGTTCAAAGGGAAACTCCAAATAAAACGAACACCTCATTAAAAATGAAGATGACTTTAACTGAAAATATTACTTTTTAAACATTTTATTTTGCAGTGGTGACATAAATGGGGAAAACATAACCTGCAACTTTCAAGTACAGAGCTTTTGCATATTCTAGAAAACCTTACTGATGTCTTTACTGATATTAAGCAACCAATCTACATTTCCTTGAACATTGTCTGCTTTCATCTGTCATTATCACACCTTACCCTTCCATATCTCTAGCTCCTCTCTTCCGACTCATTCTGAAGGGTCCCGACCCAAAAAGTTACCCATTCCTTCTCTCCAAAGATGCTGCCTGTCCCACTGAGTTACTCCAGCATTTTGTGTCTATTCTCAATGTAAACCATCATCTGCAGTTCCTTCCTACACATCAAATCCCAATCTAACAACAATCTGTCCTATTTCTTCTTGAAACACTAGGTTTATGGTCTCTTCCCCTCTGCTAGAAATCCATTCCACAGAATACCATTTAGTTTTTATTAAAAATAAAAATCTTCCCTGTCCCACCTCCAACTGGCCCAAAACGCCGCAGCGAGACTTCTGACGGGCACCCGAAAAAGGGACCACATCACCCCGATCCTGGCCGCTCTCCACTGGCTCCCTGTGTGGTTCCGAATAAATTTCAAGATCCTCCTTTATGTCCACAAAGCCCTTAACGAGCTTGCTCCCACCTACATCAAAAGTCTGCTTACCCACCACACCACCTCCAGGTCCCTCAGATCGGCCGACTTGGGGTTACTGAACATCCCGCGGTCTAGGCATAAGCTCAGGGGCGACCGACCGCGCCTTTGCGGTTGCAGCTCCTTGACTGTGGAACAGCATCCCTCTTCCCATCAGAACTGCCCCCTCCATCGACTCCTTTAAGTCGAGACTAAAAACTCATCTCTACTCTCAAGCCTTTCTTGACGTCCTCTGAATGAGGGCTATATGTATGCATTTATGTGTGTAATTAATCTATGAACCACTGTTGTAAAACTTTAGTGCCTCCACCAATGTAAAGCACTTTGGCCAATGAGAATTGTTTTGTAAATGTGCTATATAAATAAGTGTTTTGACTTGACCCAGAAAATTTCCAAATTATTTTGTCATTTTGTAAATATTGTCATAGTCATAGAGCATAGAATCATGCCCTTCGGCTCAACTTGTCCATACCAACTAAGTTGCTGCATTCTCGTTGATCCCACCTGTCAAAATGGAATTCACTTTGAACACCTCAGTTACAGTGGCTTGCAAAAGTATTCATACCCCTTGAACTTTTCCACATTTTGTCACGTTACAACCACAAACGTAAATGTATTTTATTGGGATTTTATGTGATAGACCAACACAAAGTGGTGCATAATTGTGAAGTGGAAGGAAAATGATACATGGTTTCCAAATTTTATTACAAATAAAAAACTGAAAAGTGTGGCGTGCAGAAGTATTCAGCCCCCCTGAGTCAATACTTTGTAGAACCACCTTTTGCTGCAATTACAGCTGCAAATCTTTTGGGGTATGTCTCTACCAGCTTTGCACATCTAGAGACTGAAATTTATGCCTAATCGTCTTTGCAAAATAGCTCAAGCTCAGTCAGATTGGATGGAGAGTGTCTGTGAACAGCAATTTTCAAGTCTTGCCAGAGATTCTCAATTGAATTTAGGTCTGGACTTGGACTGGGCCATTCTAACACATGAATATGCTTTGATCTAAACCATTCAATTGTAGCTCTGGCTGTATGTTTAGGGTCGTTGTCCTGCTGGAAGGTGAACCTCCGCCCCAGTCTCAAGTCTTTTGCAGACTCTAACAGGTTTTCTTCCAAGATTGCCCTGTAATTGGCTCCATTCATCTTTCCATCAACTCTGACCAGCTTCCCTGTCCATGCTGAAGAAAAGCATTCCCACAGCATGATGCTGCCACCACCATGTTTCACAGTGGGGATGGTGTGTTCAGGGTGATGTGCAGTGTTAGTTTTCCGCCACACATAGTGTTTTGCATTTAGGCCAAAAACTTCAATGTTGGTCTCATCAGAAGAGAGCACCTTCCTCCACGTGTTTGCTGGGTCCCCCACATGGCTTGTGGTAAAATGAAAATGGGACTTCTTATGGCTTTGTTTCAACAATGGCTTTCTTCTTGCCACTCTTCCATAAAGGCCCGATTTGTGGAGTGCACAACTAATAGTTGTCCTGTGGACAGATTCTCCCACCTGAGCTGTGGATCTCTGCAGCTCCTCCAGAGTTACCATGGGCCTCTTGGCTGCTTCTCTGATCAATGCTCTCCTTGCCCGGCCTGTCAGTTTAGGTGGATGGCCATGTCTTGGTAGGTTTGCAGTTGTGCCATACTCTTTCCATTTTCGGATGATGGATTGAACAGTGCTCCGTGAGATGTTCAAAGCTTGGGCTATTTTTTTATAACCTAACCGTGCTTTAGACTTCTCCACAACTTTATCCCTGACTTGTCCGGTGTATTCCTTGGGCTTCATGATGCTGTTTGTTCACTAATATTCTCTAACAAACCTCTGAGGCCTTCACAGAACAGCTGTATTTATACTGAGATTAGATTGCACACAAGTGGACTCTATTTACTAATTAGGTGACTTCTGAAGGCAATTGGTTGCACTGGATTTTATTTAGGGGTATCAGAGTAAAGGGGGCTGAATACTTTTGCATGCCACACTTTTCAGTTTTTTTATTTGTAAAAAAACTTTGAAAACCATGTATCATTTTCCTTCCACTTTGCAATTATGCGCTGCTTTGTGTTGGTCTATCACATAAAATCCCAATAAAATACATTTACGTTTGTGGTTGCAACGTGACAAAATGTGGAAAAGTTCAAGGGGTATGAATACTTTTGCAAGCCACTGTATATCCTCACAGTATATTTAAAATAAGTGCCATTGTTTATGACATAATATCAAAAGTGTTCTAATGCGCAGAAGATATACAAGGCAAATTTTCAACACACGACAGACACCCTTGTTTGAGCTTATATCACAGTACAGTCTGTAATGAGCTTTGTAGAAGTTAAGAACTCAGAGAGCCCACATAACTTATGCTGATGACAAGAATGCAATAGCAAAAAAACAGCTATTGAAAGTGACAATGACGTTGAGGACAGTCAAGCGATTACACAACTGTGCTGATAGACAGACTGAAAAGCTGGTGATTAATTGCGGCAAGTCTGAGATGTGGACTCTAGGGCAAAGAAAAGCAACATCTGCAAATTTTTCTATCACGACAAACCTAATAACGGGGAAAGTGAAAGACAGTGGCAAATGACAGTCCAGTCTCAGACCAATATATTGGAAATCGCAGGAGCAACAACAGCTCAGGAACTTTTAAATTAATACATTGTTTTTTTTTTAGATCAGCTATGACTGTGAAAATGCTCGCAATAAGGCTATACACAAAGGCAAGATAATGACCTGGTTGGTAGATAGAGAACCAAATACTTGCACGTTGTCAGCAAATTTACTTCCATTTACATTTCACTAAACAAAGCATCAGCAAAGCTGCATTATCATTAGACCACAGCATCAAAGGACTATGAAAACTCGGTCCGTAGCGCAACATGTCAGAAAAGACGGGGGTACACAAAAAGCTGGAGAAACTCAGCGGGTGCAGCAGCATCTAAGGAGCGAAGGAGATAGGTGACGTTTCGGGTCGAGACCCTTCTTCAGACTGGTCAGGGATCAGGGAAACGAGAGATGTACACGGTGATGTGGAGAGATAAGGAACAATGAGTGAAAGATATGCAAAAAAGTATCGGTGATAAAGGGAACAAGCCATTGTAAGCTGTTTGTGGTGTGAAAATGAGAAGCTGGTGCGACTGGGGTGGGGGAGGGAGATGGAGATAGAGGGAATGCCAGGGCCCGAGGGCTGAGGGAGAGGTGGGAAGGGGAGGAGACAGCAAGGGTTAACAGAATTGAGAAAATTCAATATTCAAGCCCAAAGGATGCAGACTCCCCAAGCGGAATATGAGGTGCTGTTCCTCCAGCTTGCGGTGTTGCTCACTCTGGCCGTGGAGGAGGCCCAGGACCGAGAGGTCGGATGTGGAATGGGAGGGGGAGTTGAAGTGCTGAGCCACCGGGAGGTCGGGTTGGTTATTGCGGACCGAGCGGAGGTGTTCGGCAAAGCGATCGCCAAGCCTCCGCTTGGTTTCACCGATATAGATCATCTGGCATCTGGAGCAGCGGATGCAGTAGATGAGGTTGGAGGAGGTGCAGGTGAACCTCTGTCGGACCTGGAAGGACTGCTTGGGTCCCTGAAAGGAGTGGAGGGGGGAGGTGAAGGGACAAGTGTTGCATTTCTTGCGGTTGCAAGGGAAAGTGCCCGGGGAAGGGGTAGAGTGGGAGGGGAGGGAAGAATGAACAAGGGAGTTGCGGAGGGAGCGGTCTTAGTCCATATAGTCCCCACCAGCCGGCAAATACAACATATAGTCCCCACCAGCCGGCAAATACAACATATAGTCCCTACCAGCCGGCAAATACAACATATAGTCTTCAGAGAACGGGGATTCCCCTCCCCCACTATTGATGAGGCTCGCACCAGGGTCTCCTCCATACCCCGCAACACTGCCCTCGCTCCCCATTCCCCCACTCGCAAACAGGGCAGAGTCCCCCTGGTCCTCACCTTTCACCCCACCAGCCGGCAAATACAACATATAGTCCTCAAGGTATGTCAGAAAAGACGATTAGTGACTGTCGAGTTTTCCTAACAAGATTCGTATGGTATTGGCATTTCAGTACCTTCCTTCTTTGATCATACATGGCAAGACCAGCTAACGAACACATTGCAAAACTAGCTAATAAAGATAGAGACTGCACAAAGACAAGACGATGACCTAGTTCACAGACATAGAACCAAATACTTGTAAGTTGTCAGTAAATTGACTTCCAAATTTGAAAAGTGCTAAGTGGAACCAGGTAAGGGACGATAGGCAGATGGACCTAGGTATGGGAGAGACTGGGAAGGGTAGGGCAAAGGAGAATAGACCCAGATGGTTAGATGTGTGGAAAGTGGGAAGGTGGAAACCAGATTGGAGAGGTTGATGATCTAGTAACTAATGTGGGGAGAATGGAAATGGTCAACAAAGGAACAAAGACAAAAGGAGCTGCAAATACTGGAATCTTGAGCAAAATACAAAGTGCTGGAGGAACTCAGCAGGTCAGACAGCATCTGTGGAGGGAATGGACAGACAACATTCAGCACTTCTTGGTACACTTCTTCAGATCCCAAAAATGGCTTGTCCATTCCTTCCACAAGATGCTGCCCGACTTACTGAGTTCCTCCAGCACCATGTTTTGCTCAAGATTCCTGCGTCTGCAGAATTGAGCGGACAATAAACTTGTTTATCAAGGTATTTATGCATCCAGAATTCTCATGCAAAGTACAAATATTAAGTATATTAAACAACTGAAAATAAGCTCAAAGTGAGCTTATTTTATGTGCCATGCAAAATAAGCATGCAAAGACATTTTCAGCTTATTTATATTTATAGACAAGGTCAATGCAGTTACTGCTAATCAGTCTATATCCACTTTCAAGATTTGACAGTTCATGCGGTGGTGACATTTCTCATTCATTTGATTAATTTTTGCTGCATTTTACATTTATACTATTTAACATAACCTTAAAATATGGAAATACATGATCAAAAATTGTCATTTAAAAGGGGAAGGGAATGACAGATTTGGGAAATGTATGCATAGAATATTACTGCGTGAATTTTGGAGAAACTCTCATGCAACTGGCACCTCACATTCCCCACTGATGCTGGATAGCTGAGAGTACACTATACATCTATATAAACGGCATCCAAAAAGTATGCAGGAACTTCAGTTAACGTATAAAGTTTTGATGATCAAGGTACACAGAACAGTGATCGAAGTATTGGCATGGCCTCTTTCACTGAGCCCATAACTTTGAGCGTAGTGTAATAATACTGGTGGGGAAATCTGCTCATTCAGTACATAAAAACCGTTTTTATCCACGAGTAGTTGCTCTACTCTACTGTAGCCTCCCTTTGATCTGGTATTTGTTGGTTCACTTACTTGATCAATGGTGTTTTATCATTAATGTATTATTATTATTATTAATGTGTCGTGTTTTCTAAGTCATTCGCAACTGTCACTGTATGTCATGTTGTTACTTGTGGGCGGAGCACCAAGGCAAATTCCTTGTATGTGAATACTTGGCCAATAAACTTACTTACTTACTTACATAGCTGTTTGTTTAAAACTTTGAAAACGCATGCGGGTTTGCAGGTTAATTGGCCTCTGTAATTCACCCTTAGAGTGTTGGAAATGGATGAGAAAATGGAATAACATAGAATTAGTGTGATGATTAATGGTCAGTGTGGACTTGGTGGGCTAAAAAGACAATTTCTGTGCTGTATCTCTAAACTAAACTCAAACACTTCAAAATTAAACTCAAGGTCTCTAAATATAGAAACACCAACGACAGAGGCAATTAGAAGGGACTGGGAACAAGAGTTATTGATAAAAATTCCGAATGATAGATGGGATAAAAATTTATTATTTGTAAACAAATGCTACATCTTGAAGAAATGAGAGTTCTCCTACTAGGCAAAGTAGACCTATTCTTAAAGATTTGGTCTCCTTTTATCAACTTTTTACAAGCAAATGGTGCAACATAACATAACCTTAGAAATTAAATGGTTTAGAACCGGATGACGGATGGGCAAAAAATAAAAATTAAAAAAATACGAGATAGGTAGATCTCTCCTAATCTTTCTTTTCTTTACTTTCTCCTTTTCTTTCAATCTTTTAACTTCTCATCTCTATCCTTTATTTCTTTTGCTTTCTGTTTCTACTCGCTTGACTATCTATTCCAACACTCTTTATTTCTTTTTTCTCTCACTGTTCTTTTATTATTAAATCAAAAGTATGAAGTTGTACAAGAATGGAAATATGTATGTATGTTTTAGGTACTCAAGTACCACACTATTGTACTTACTTCTAACAAAAATAAACAAACCAAAAAAAAAAAAAAATTAAACTCAAGGTCAATGATCAGAAGATCTTAACATTGAGATGGCTGTTGATAACCCCTGGAGGGGATATAAATCACCAGAAGGTGCCATTATGAAACTACACATTAAAGTTGAGAAATATTTTGGCAAAACCCAGAAGACGTTAGTGAAACGTATTGTCCGTTGTGACAGGGGAAAAACGAATTGATCAATTATAGTGGCTGCTGAGGAGAAATTGGCTGTAAGAGGCAAGGATGGATGGGAACATTGTATTTAGCTTAATTTCACAATTTGTTGAAAGGAGTCTCTGGAAAAAAAAGATAATTAGGGATTCATAAATTAACTTCTCTTTGGACATTACCCCAGAGTAGATTGCTTGTTTCCGCTTCATAAATTAGTTATTTTAAAATAGAAATGAAGCATAGTGTCTGTAAATATGTGAACTTGACTTTTGATGTGGTTATTACTGTGCAGGAGAGGTCTGAATAAAACTTTGAAAAACCTAGAATCACCTTGTTTGAGCCTCATATTTCAAGCATATTAATCTGTATTCAATGTAGTGAACATGAGGTTATATAACACCAACTACACATACTGAGCAAAGCCTTTGAGTTTTCATGCATCAATGTGAGCAAATATCTTGCATGCAGTGAAATAATTCAAGTAATAACTTTCACATGTGCATACACCAGAATTTAGTAACTGAGGACTAACAACGATCAGACACAACTTTGCACATTGTTTTGCATCATACTTTACCAGAACCAACAACAAAAAGCTTCAAATGTGCAAACATATGTAACGTCAACATAAACACTGAATTCATAAGGTAATTCATAACTAAAGTATATTTCATTTATTTTTATTTTTATCAAAAATGCAGTTAGCCACATCTGGCGAGCATGCAGCTCAACACTAATTTGGTCAATGTCACTATTTGTGCAGTCATTTGCACGCAATTTGCGGCAAATCCAGACAAATGGGCACTTAAATTTGTTTACATAAAGTGTCTTGGCACAGGATCCATATCACAAAGGGCAATTCCAGATAGATTTAACAGAAAAATCCAACACAATTTACCTTGAGATACTCGTAAAAAGGCATGAGCTACCCCATTGTTATGGACTTGCACCAATCTGATGCTCAAAGGCAGGCCAAAAAGCAAAGAGTGATCATTCTGTCAAGTGAATCTAGTCACAATGGAAAGATTGTCACTATTCCATTGGACTGTTGTCCTACTTCAATGGCAGACACTACTGACTCTGATCTTACAGCGTCACCTTTCATCTGATCAAATTGCTAGATGATCTACAACCACCAGGTGTGCACTCAGTAACTGCCACAGGTAAGGTTGACAACCTTCTTCCATTAAGCCACAGGCACCTGCGAATAAGGACAACTGTTCTTCTCCAAGTAGTGCAACATCCTGATTGGAACATCTATATTCTGTTCCTTCATTGTTTCTGGGTCTAAACCCCAAAACTCCCAACCCAACATCATTGTGGAAGCACCTTCACCACACTAACCAGTTCAGGAAATCATCTCACCACCACCACCTCCATCTCAAGGGCAATTAGGGATAGACTATAAATGCTGGCCTTGTAATGACAGCCACCAACATAGCTATAAAAAGGCAAGGTTTCAGAAGTGAGGTATATAAAACGTAGAGATGTGATGTCAGAGCAAACAAATACTTTGATCAGCTTTTAAGACCGGAATTATATTTTTGGGGAGAAATGAAATTTGGTGTTTTTTTGCCCCATTAGCCCCTCTCTCTCTGAATGGATGAGAAGGTTTATTTGAGAGAGAAAGTTTAGAGACAGTCAAGGTCATTGCTCTGCAGGATCCCGCTCCCCTGCTCACACTGACCTGCAAGAGAGCCGCCCGCCCTCCAACTATTGGCTGCACTCTGCTCCTTAGAGGGGGGGTTCCACAAATGAACAAAATGGCGCGGAACCCTCCAGCACCGCTTCACCCAAACGGTGGCTGCAACCCCCCCCCCCCTCCTCCGCGCCACCGGAACTACTTCCAACTGTCACCCGCAGCCCTGCGAGAAATGTCAAAGACATCTTTTATTCAGCGGAGAGATTATATTTTACTGGCGCGTTGACTATTTTAAAATCTTACGCGCACAGCTTTTGGCGATATTGGACGCGCGCGCGGAATGTTTGCCGGATTATTTCATGTTGGCGGCAGAGCCGCCGACAGGGTCTTTTAACCGGCTCACCCGCCGGCCGAGAAGGCTGCCGGGAGTTGTAGTTTATGGCAACCTTTGGCTCACTTTTAGACGGGTGCGAAAGGTTAAGCAAAACTACACTCCCATGATCCACAGTCGGTATGGCAGAGAGAGATTGTCCTCCTTGTCTTCTGAATTACCTTATAAAGTTTATGCATCGAATGATTGCCCCAAAACATGCTTGGGTTTATTTTTCTTAGTATGTCATCACAAGGGTAATGTAAAGATCAAGGCTAAACTTGCAGATTATGTAAAAGTTGGAGGGAAGGTGAACTGCATGGAAGATAGTAATAGACTCCAGCAGATGCAGACAGGCAGGTAGATGAAGATTAATGCTGAGAAAATGTAAAGTGGTATATTTTGGTCGGAAGCACAAAAGACAATATAAGCTGGAGGATATAATTCTACAAGTGATGCAAGAACAGAGAGGTCTGTGGTTAAACGTACATCATTTATTGAAAGCTGCAAGGCAGTTTGAAAACGTTCTTTAAAAAAAAAGAGTATGGACTCTGGGCTTTGTAGAAAGGTATTGAGTGCAAATACACGACAGACATGATGAGCCTTATAAAAAATTAATAAGACACAGAGTGCTGGAGAACATGGCTCGGTGAAATTTTGCGATGGAACTCGTCTTCATACTGGAGGAAGAACTTCTTCAAAGTTGGCATAACTGGAGGAGATTTTGCAGTGGAGCAATCAAAATATAGTCTGAAGAAGGGTCCTGACCCAAAAAGTCAGCTATCCATGTTCTCCAGGTAAAATGTAAAGTGCTTCCTGAGCAGATGAGTTACTCACCACTTTATGCCTTTTAATTTTTTGTAAACCAGCACCTGCAGTTCCTTGTCTACATGATAAACCTTTATAAAGCACACATTTAGCCGCAAGCACAGTGTTGTGCATAGATCTGGATACCACAGTTCAGAAAACGATGTGAGAACTTTCGAGAAGCCACAGAAGATTCTGAAGAAGGGATTCAACTTGCAATGTCATTTGTCCATCCCCTTCACAGATGTTGCTGGGCTCCTGATGAGCTCCTCCAGCACTTTGTCTTTTGCTTACAGAAGAGATTTACCAGACTGATTCCAGGCACTATGGAGTTACTTTATGTGGATAGAGTGATACAGCCTTGGTTCTTGGAACATAAATGATCTGAAAAAGAGCAGATAGAAACAGACTCTACGTACTGGATGCAGGGAGGATGTTTTCCATTTTAGGAACCTAGAACAAGAGGACACAATCTCAGATTAGGAGGTAGGTCATTTAATCATAAAATGAGGAGACATTTCTCAACTCATATCTGTGCCTTGAAGGGGTTGTGGTGACTTAAGTTCATTCAAAACAGATCAATGGATGTCTGGATCTTAAGGAAAACAGGAGATATAAGGAAAGTGCAGAAGAATGGAGCTGAGAGAAACATAGAAATTAGGTGCAGGAGTAGGCCATTCGGCCCTTCGAGCCTGCACCGCCATTCAATATGATCATGGCTGATCATCCAACTCAGTAACCCGTACCTGCATTTTCTCCATACCCTCTGCTCCCCTTAGCCACAAGGGCCACATCTAACTCCCTCTTAAATATAGCCAATGAACTGGCCTCCGCTACCCTCTGTGGCAGAGAGTTCCAGAGACCCACCACTCTCTGTGTGAAAAAAGTCCTTCTCATCTCGATCCTAAAGGATTTCCCCCTTATCCTTAAGCTGTGACCCCTTGTCCTGGACCTCCCCAACATCGGGAACAATCTAGCCTGTCCAACCCCTTAAGAATTTTGTAAGTTTCTATAAGATCCCCTCTCAATCTCCTAAATTCTAGAGAGTATAAACCAAGTCTATCCAGTCTTTCTTCATAAGACAGTCCTGACATCCCAGGAATCAGTCTGGTGAACCTTCTCTGCACTCCCTCTATGGCAAGAACGTCCTTCCTCAGATTTGGAGACCAGAATTGTACGCAATACTCCAGGTGTGGTCTCACCAAGACCCTGTAAAACTGAAGTAGAACCTCCCTGCTCCTATACTCAAATCCTTTTGCTATGAAAGCTAGCATATCATTCGCTTTCTTCACTTCCTGCTGCACCTGCATGCCTACTTTCAATGACTGGTGTACCATGACACCCAGGTCGTGCTGCATCTCCCCATTTCCTAATCGGTCACCATTTAGGTAATAGTCTGCTTTCCTGTTTTTCCCACTAAAGTGGATAACCTCACATTTATCCACATTATACTACATCTGCCAAACATTTGCCCACTCACCCAGCCTATCCAAGTCACCTTGCAGTCTCCTAGCATCCTCCTCACAGCTAACATTGCCCCCCAGCTTAGTGTCATCCGCAAACTTGGAGATATTGCCTTCAATTCCCTCATCCAGATCATTAATGTATATTGTAAATAACTGGGGTCCCAGCACGGACCCATGCGGTACCCCACTAGTCACTACCTGCCATTGTGAAAAGGACCCGTTTATTCCTACACTTTGCTTCCTGTTTGCCAGCCAGTTCTCTATCCACATCAATACTGACCCCCCAATGCCGTATGCTTTAAGTTTGTATACTAATCTCTTATGTGGGACCTTGTCGAAAGCCTTCTGGAAGTCCAGGTACACCACATCTACTGGTTCTCCCCTATCCACGCTACTAGTTACATCCTCGAAAAATTCCACAAGATTCGTCAGACGTGATTTACCTTTCGTAAATCCATGCTGACTTTGTCCAATGATTTCACCACTTTCCAAATGTGCTGCTATCCCATCTTTAATAACTGACTCTAGCAGTTTCCCCACTACCGATGTTAGACTAACTGGTCTGTAATTCCCTGTTTTCTCCCTCCCTCCCTTCTTAAAAAGAGGGGTTACGTTTGCTACCCGCCAATCCTCAGGAACTACTCCAGAATCTAAAGAGTTTTGAAGATGACACAAAGTGCAGAAGTAACTGGTTGGGTTGAGGCCCTTCTTCAGACTGAAGATGAGCCTTGATCTTGATGAATGGTAGATCAGCTTTGAAGGGTCAGATGGTCTATTACAGCTCCTAGTTCTTACATTCTTAAAGTGTTCCATTTGGCAGAATAATTAAGATCTGGGGACAAAAAAGGTGACTGGCAAAAGAACTAAGAGACGTAGTCTTTTTAAATATATACTGGAGATTAGGATTTGTAATGCAATGCAAAAGTAGTAATAGATGCAGATTTAACTGTAATATTCAATATGTTTTTGGATAGGTAACTAAAAGAAAGATTTACAGGACTATAAAGAAAGAGTGGGGGATTCCTTTTTTCATACAGTTAGTACATATTTGATCCATCTATGTTGTAATAATTCAGTGACTAATGAGAGGGAGAGATTTAAAGTTATATTAAAGTGTTCCGTGGTGGTGACATTCCTTTTTCATGTTGATTTTACAAACAGTATGGATAATATTTAGCAAAAACTCAGAACTAAATGAAAGCCATCGCAGGAATTTCAATGTCCCATCACAAGATGGAAAGGGCCATTGACACCCGGTTTAAACACAGCATTTTGTGAGGGATAAATCGGGATTCCATCCTGAGTATATGAAGAATGCTACATTAATGCAGGTACTTTACAGTTTATTTATTAAAGTAAACATTTTTTCTACATACTGAGAGGGACAGAACATTTCAAATTCACCTCACTGCACCCCTTTCCCTGACACGGTAAAGATGGACCACTCTGGGACATTGTTTGATGGATTGGTAATATTGCATTTCTTCATGGCTTTTTGATTACAAGGATCACTACAGAAAACGGAAAGACATTGGTTTTGTCCTGTGAACCATCCTGGCTGCTATGCTTGAAATGTGTCAGCTTCACTATGGGTGATGTTTCAGGTAGAGAAGAAGGGTCAAGGAGGGTCTCGACCCGAAACGTCACCCATTCCTTCTCTCCAGAGATGCTGCTGTCCCGCTGAGTTACTCTTCTTCTTTGCTCTTTCTGTTGTCCTTGAGTTTGAACTGATTGTATCTATGTACGGTACATCTGATCTGTTTGATTAGTATGTGTAGATTTGTTACCTTACTTACTAACTAATGTAGTGCTTTATTATTATAAGCTCCACACTTTCATATTATCACAACCCGCTGTTGCCACCTACTACATGGTAGGAGTAACACGCTGTGTTGTTACCATTCGTTTTATATTGTTGGAAGTTGTGTTGTATACATTATTATGCAATAAATATTGTATACCAGTTTTGTGAGTATGTGTGTTTTACGACATGTGTATGTTATGAATGTTATATTCATGCTCGGGAAAAAGCCGGAGGAGGTGCCTCTTGGTAGTATGTATAACAGGTGCACAGACTTGGGATACGCGAATCTCACGGGTTTCGAAATTTAATGTGTTTCTTTTTTTTGCAAAACAAAATTTACAAAAGTGTGCAAAACAAAGCTTTTCGTTATACCTCAGTACGTGCCAAAAATCTTAAACCTCAACTAACTCGGACTCCAGTTCACTCGGTAAAGTAGCCAACATGATCAAAGACTTGTCCTATCCCAATGACAAAGTCACTCACCATCCTCACTTTGAAGCATATCATTGCTTCTTTATATTTGATGATGTGTTTACTGGAACTCCCTACCCAATAGCATCATTACCAGAACCACAGTGGTGACAGAGCCAGTGACCTTCTCATTCTGAAAAATAATAATATATATTTTTTTTTAAATTCTCTGAGCAGAACATTTCTTAAGGTAATAAATATTACACCACACTCTTTCGTATTATCAATATATTTGTATTGTACTTTTGTATTATCATTCCTTCTCTAGATTCTATTTTCCGAAAGATTCGATATATACATGTATCATTTTAAGACGGGATGCCTTGGATACTTTTTAATTTACTGACAGAGCCCTGTTGCTGGCTTCAAACTAAATGTGCATAAACTGGTGAAAATCTCTCTCTTCAATACCACATTATCGTCCTTCAAAACTATTTAATGGTTCTGAGATACCAAAAAGCCTTGAGGTTGTCTAAAGTGCCCTAAAAACGCACATTATTTTTAGTAAACAGTTCAGACACACTGCGAACAGTAAAATCTGATACTGTGTTTTAATAATTGATTCATCCATGTAAAAATCAGCTTCTCCTCAGGGGAAAATTGTGGGTACTGATCCATTTAACACATGGAGTTTTGTGCTGGAACATTTACATCATCGCTTAGAATGGAGGTGGTGGTTATTGCTATAAAAATGGTTTATGAATATTGACAGCCCCATATTTTATCTCAGTGCACATATTTCACTTGTAAGACCAGACAGAAAGTGACATTAGTCTATTCAACCATGGACTGACATCACCCATATTTTATCACGCACCTTGTCCATTTTCTCAATGATCACAAACAGCATATTGGCCGAATAGGACGTGGGCATATTTTATATAAAAATCTACATGTGCGGTCCTTCGGAAGTAATAAAGCAGAAACTTTTGCTGTCTTTAAATTTCCCCTCTTGGGTTAATTAACTTCCCTTCTGAAGTCAATAATTAGAGAACTTATTTTTGTCAGTCAGAGCCCAGTTGATAACATTCTCACCTCTGAGATGAAAGGGATGTTCAAATCCATCTCACAAAGACACAACCTAAATTGATGCTGCCAATGCTGGGTTGCTTTGGGAGGATTGCTGCATTGACAAAGGTGTAATCTTGTGGATAAAACACTTGCTGAGGTCCCATCTGAAGAGGATGTTAAAGATTCCCTGTCAACATGTTATTTATTACCCCTGTGAGGAGAAACTTAATTTTATGTAGATAAACGAATTACTAAAATACAGCATTGCGTTTTCTGTTTATAATGTGCCTTTTTCAGCCACGTTTAACGACTTTAAAATATTCTGGTTTCTCAGAGCCAATTGATTACTTTTAAAATTTAAAAAAGACACAGAGTGCTGGAGTAACTCAATAGGTCAGGCAGCATCTCTGGAGAACATGGATAGGCAGCGTTTCCAGTTGAGACCCTTCTTCACACAGATTATGGGGGGGGGGGGTCGCAATGGTGGAATGCCAGAAGAGAGGACAGGACAAAGCCTGCCAGGAGATTATCATTCGGACCATCAGGTCTGCACCAGCTCTCAGCAGAGCAATCTAGTCTCATTCCCCTTTTTTCTCATGCATATCAACTTCCCTTTGGTTATTTTTGTTGCTATCTATACCAAGAAGCTACTTACGCTTGCCAATTAATCTACAATAGGCAGTTAATCTTAAGAGAGAACACCAGAGAAAACTTGTGGTCATGGAGAGAATGTGCAAACTCCACACAGACAGCTCTCAAATTCTGAATTACACTCCGTTCCCCAGAGATACGAGGCAGCAACATTATCGGCTGCACTGCTGTGCTATTTTGAAGAAGAACAGGATTCTCCCTGGTGTCCTGGCCAATGTTTATCCTTAACTGATGTAATGAAAAAAAAAATATCTGGTCGTTAGCACATTGCTCTTTCTGAGAATTTTGATGTGTATAAATTAACACTGACTGCTATAATTTCCTACATTGCAATGATAATTATTCAAAAATACTTATTTAATTTGATGCAAAACAATTGGGGAAGGCACTATATAAATGCATCTTTTTTCTGTGATCAATAACTTCAGCACAGATTGAGATTGAAAGCTAAAATCTTCTGCATCATCCCACTGTTATCAGTTCTGTCTCTTATTGGTTGTCTGCTCCTAATTTGCGAACAAACTGAGAGATTTTCAGGGAGCCATGGTGTTGGGTCCGGGAATAGAAATGGATGGAAAATTTCCTTCACTGAAGGATACTAGTGGCCAGCATTTTTATTATTACAATCCAGTAGCTTCACAAACATTTTTATTGATGCTAACATTTTAAATTACAGATTTATTTAATTCCCCAGCTACCATTGCAAGATTCAAATGTGGCTCTGGATCAATTATCTAGGTTTCCTGCTGTGAGACCAATAATACTCAATGCTTTCAGACCCTCAGGTGACAAAGTCAATGTGATAAAACTTCTACAAAGTACCTTCCTATGGTTTCAAAGCAATTTACACATGCAGTTATTGTTTTGTATAGCTTTAGCATTACAGCGGGATCTGCAACAGACCTCTAGAAAAATGGACAGAGTAATAACACTGAAATTAGTATGTCGATATGTGGAAATTAGGTGAATTACAACATGCAACTTAGAACAATACAGAAGATAGAAACGAAATGCAGGAATAACTCTGTGGGACAGGCAGTATCTCTGGAGAGAAGGAATGGGTGACTGTAGGCTGGAGACTGTGGTCTCGACCTGAAACATCCCCCCTTCCTTCTCTCCAGAGATGCTGAGTTTCTCCAACATCTTGTGTCTATTTATGGTTTAAACCAGAATCTGCAATCCCTTCCTATACATAGAACAATACAGCACATCTTTGTCTTGTGTATGGGGTGCACAGCCTAAAGTTGTAGGTCAAGGGTAGACATCTAGGCCAGGACAGCATCAGTTACTGGGTGGACGACCTTAATGCCCCATGGGAAAAGCCTCAGTGGCCAGTCATTCACAATGTGTGTTATGGTCTGGTCTGGTCTGGATGTCCGCAGTTGTAAGCAGGGCTGTCTGTCATCCCCCACTTATGCAGGTGATGGGCTGTTCTTGCAAGGAGGGTGCGGATTCTGTTCAGAGTTAGCCATTGCTTGCGTTATAGGTCAAAACCCGGAGGTTTCACTGTGGGGCCTGTGATGACCTCTCCTTTGTTGTGTTTCCAGGTTCTTTCCAGGTCTTGGAGTCAAAGCCTTCCAGGGATTTAACGGAAGACCAGAAGGGTTTGCGGGACTTCAGGCGCATGTTGGGCAGATTGTTCTAGTCAGCATGGATGGGAAGATCAGGGTTGGCCTCAATGGTGCACCAATCTTTCAACATCCTCTCCCTTGTACATATGCTGTATGATATAAGAGAGGACAGGGAGCCACTGCAAAGGTGTTGACTTAAGCGTCCCTGTGATGACCCATATTGCAGAGTTAAGGACAGTGTCAACTCGTTTGGTGTGGCAGCTATTGAGCCAAGCTGTTAAGCAAAATTTGGCTGTTGAATAGACTAGGGCTAAGCTTGCAGTACAGAGGGTGTGCACATTGGATCCCCAGCAATTGCCTGCAAGTTTCCTGATGATGTTCACCGTTGCTTTCAGTTTATCGGCCACCCTCTTCAGGTGTTCACATTAGGTGAGGGTACGATCCAGGGTGATTCCGAGGTACTTGGTGAATTCTTCATTCTTCACCGGCTTACCACAAAAGGACACTCGGAGCTTTGCATTGGCGAGCCGATTGCTGAGGTGAAAGGCAGTGACAGTTGTCTTAGATGGATTATGGCGAAGTTGCCAGAAGGTGAAGTACTCCTCCAAGTCTTGGGTTAGCAATCTGCTGATATCCTCAAGGCAGTTCCTCGGTAGGCAAGGGTAAGGTCATCTGCATATGCAAACTTCCTGGACGAGCTGGTTCGCATGTCACTCACAAAAATGTTGAAGAGTAGGGGAGCTAGGACAGAGCCTTAGGGGAGACATCATTCAGGGTGCTGATAGAGCTGGCCTGGTTCCCAAGCGAGAACCTAAATCTATGATTGCTGAGGATGGATGAGAGGGCACGCATGGTGCACAAACAAATAGAATACAGCTCAGGAACAGGTCCCCAATGTCCGTTCTGAACACAATGCCAAGATAAATTGATCTCATCTGCTTGCACATGAAACATACTTGTCTATTCCCTGCATATCCATGTGCCTATCTAAAAGCAAATTCAATAACAAAGGGGGAGAGAATTGTTATTTCTTTTTTTTTTTTTGTAAAATATTTTTATTAGAAGTAAATACATATTAAGAGGGAATAACATAAAATCAAAAAAGAAAAACATTATTCGTCACATACATTCTTAATATTTTTCAAGTTTACAGTCGTTCTTATTTATACTTCTACATTTTTTATTATTTTATAACAGAAAGAAAATAGTAAAAAGAAATAATAAAAATAATTTGTTGAAAGGAAATAGTAAAAATTGGAAAGAGCCATGGTTTTCAAGGGAAATTGAACACTTGTTTCAAAAAAAGAGAGATATCTACAATAATTATAGGAGGCATGGAGTAAATGAGGTGCTAGAGGAGTATAAAGAATGTAAAAAGAATCTTAAGAAAGAAATTAGGAAGGCTAAAAGAAGATATGAGGTTGCTTTAGTAAGAAAGGTGAAAGTAAACCCAAAGGGTTTCTACAGCTATATTAATAGCAAAAGGATAACGAGGGATAAAATTGGACCATTAGAGAACCAGAATGGACAGCTATCTGCAGAGCCAAAAGAGATGGGGGAGATATTGAACAATTTCTTTTCTTCGGTATTCACCAAGGAGAAGGATATTGAACTCTGTGAGTTAAGGGGAAAAAGTAGAGTAGCTATGGAAACTGTGAGATTCAAAGAGGAGGAAGTACTGACACTTTTGAAAAATATAAAAGTGGATAAGTCTCCAGGTCCTGACAGGATATTCCCTAGGACATAGAGGGAAGTTAGTGTAGAAATAGCAGGAGCTATGACAGAAATATTTCAAATGTCATTAGAAACGGGAATAGTGCCGGAGGATTGGCGTACCGCGCATGTTGTTCCATTGTTTAAAAAGAGTTCAAAGAATAAACCTAGCAATTATAGACCTATTAGTTTGATGTCAGTAGTGGGCAAATTAATGGAAAGGATACTTAGAGATAATATATATAAGTATCTGGATAAACAGGGTCTGATCAGGAACAGTCAACATGGATTTGTGCCTGGAAGGTCATGTTTGACAAACCTTCTTGAATTTTTTGAAGCGCGTAACTAGGAAATTGATGAGGGTAAAGCAGTGGATGTTGTCTACGTGGATTTTCAGTAAGGCCTTTGACAAGGTTCCCCCATGGAAGGTTGGTTAAGAAGGTTCAATCTTTGGGGTGTTAATGCCGGAGTAGCAAGATGGATTCAACAGTTGGCTGAATGGGAGATGTCAGAGAGTAATGGTGGATGGCTGTTTGTCAGGTTGGAAGCCGGTGACCAGTGGGGTGCCTCAGGGATCTGTGTTTGGGTCCACTGTTGTTTGTCAGTACATCAATGATCTGGATGATGGGGTGGAAAAATTGGATAAGTAAGTATGCAGATGATACTAAGATAGGTGGTGTTGTGGATAATGAAGTAGATTTTCAAAGTCTACAGAGAGATTTGGGCCATTTGGAAAAGTGGGCTGAAAGATGGCAGATGGAGTTTAATGCTGTTAATGTGAAGTGCTACACCTTGGCAGGACAAATCAAAATAGGACGTACATGGTAAATGGTAGGGAATTCAGGAATGCTGTGGAACAGAGGATCTAGGAATAACTGTGCATAGTTCCCTGAAGTGGAATCGCATGTAGATAGGGTGGTAAAGAAAGCCTTTGGTGTGCTGGCCTTTATAAATCAGAGCATTGAATATAGGAGTAGGGAAGTAATGTTAAAATTGTACAAGGCATTGGTAAGACCAATTCTGGAGTATGGTGTACAATTTTGGTCGCCTAGTTATAGGAAGGATGTCAACAAAATAGAGAGAGTACAGAGGAGATTTACTAGAATGTTGCCAGGGTTCCAGCAACTCTGTTACAGAGAAAGGTTGAACAAGTTAGGTCTTTATTCTTTGGAGCGCAGAAGGTTAAGGGGGGACTTGATTGAGGTCTTTAAAATTATGAAAGGGACAGACAGAGTTGACGTGGATATGTTTTCCCATTGAGGGTAGGGAAGATTCAAACAAGAGGGCATGACATGAGAATTAAGGGACAGAAGTTTAGGGGTAACGTGAGGGGGAACTTCTTTACTCAGAGGGTGGTGGCTGTGTGGAATGAGCTTCCAGCAGAAGTGGTGGAGGCAGGATCGATTTTAACATTTAAAAGTAAAGTGGATAGGTATATGGACGTGAAGGGAATGGAGGGGTATGGAGGGAATGGAGCAGGTAGATGGGACTAGGGGAAAACAAATGGTCGGCACGGACTGGAAGGGCCGAGAGGGCCTGTTTCCGTGCTGTAATTGTTATATGGTTATATGGTTAAATAAAATAGACTTCCAGTGGCCCTCCATAGCGCCACCGGAAGTCCCCGAGAACTGTTATTTCTGCATTTAAATTATTTTGTGAGATGAAGCGGCCAGGTTGATAAAGATTCTGCAGTGTTTTTCAGAGTTGCTATCAATAAATAGAAATTAAATGTTAGATTGTGCTTTGGTGTGTTAATTATGTGGTAATCCATATCTAATATGTGAAAGTCAATGAATGGGGTGCATTTCTCTGCTGCTCACAGTTGAACATCACTGGAATGGTTGTTATTTCTTGATTGACTTCACAAAACAAGCCAGACATGTAATTAGAATGTCAATTATGATTTAATGGCATGTTGCTTGTTTTTCTCTCTTAACCTGCTTTATGTGTGTCTTGATGTAATTCGTTCCATTTTGGACAAGGTATTTTATTTGATTTGATTTATACAGTCTATTAGCACTGCTTCACAGCTGCAGCTAAATTAAACTACGCAGAGAGAAATTGCAATGCCATTTGTTGTTTTGTGCTGTACTGGTACAGCACGGTGATTTGAAAGATAATGTTTCTTTTGCCCATTCTATTCCTCCTTAACTCCTGAAAGCATTTACCCGTGCTAGTTTGATTAATTTAATTTTTTTTGGTCTTTGTCTTATTTACAGGAATCTTGATGTTGGCAGGCTGTTTATATGTGGAGATCATATTATATAGATGTGAGATGATTTTGACCTCATTACATTTATGGGCCTGTTAAGCTGCAGCAAAGAAGAATTTAATTGTTCTGTTGCCCATACATATAACAATTTAACACACTTGCCTTTTGAGTTCCCATCCATATATCTGGAAATTACTGGATAGGTTTCATGAGGATTCCCGTTGCATTACAGCTGTGGTTCTATAGTTGTGATCACATAACCCAGTAGACGCCTGCATTTGATGTATAGCAACTATATGCAACTGAACCTTTAACATAAGTTATTTGTAAAATATGCTACTAAAGCTGACAATATAAATATTGTAATATTACTGGTCATGTCCATTGTGTTGAAAATGTCACCTGAAATTTTAATTATCCTTCCCTGCATTTAACAAATGCTACTTAGAAGCAGGGAGTGATAATTTCTAGATTTGATATGAATATAATGTAGTAGTATTCAAAGTGACACAAACTCATAATTTATCTTTATCTCCAGTCGAACCATCAAGCAAACAGTGATTTTTTTGCATCACTTTCAAGGTTGACTATTTACTTGGGTTGATATATTATCTAGGCTCAACAATTAGTAGATTAATGTATCTGTCATTTGTGCTGGCAGGAAGTTCCACCCTTGGTCTAGTTGCCCTTTCATGCTAAATTATGTGTATTTGTGATGCAGATAATATATATGGTAAAGAATAAAGATTTATAGACTAAAGAGTCCATCAGGTTCCTTTTTGAGAAATGTATTTAATTCTATTCTCCTGCTCTATCTTTGTTACACTACCGATTATTTCTACCCAAAGCTTATCCAATTCACTTTTGATAGACCTGTTCCATTACACTTACAGGCAGAATTCTGGCTAAAACCAATGTGTAAAAATTCTTCACATTCCATTCCAACTTTTTTGACATTCACATTTAATATACAGTATGTACTTTAGACTGTGATAAATATTATGCACATATTATTAGTTCCGAATACTTTATTATGCACATATTATCCTAAAAATATTTAGATTTTTTCCGCCCATGGGATTTTGAGTCTCAGCTGTCTGATCAACCATCCAATATTTGTACAATGAATCTTGGGAAGCAGCTTAATTGTTAATGATTTATAACTTTAAATCCCCCTATAAATCTCCCAACTCGGGATTTTCTTCCTCAAAATTGTTCCTACTACACCCACATTCCACTACAATTTCCAAATGAAAATTAGCATTGGCATTCTTGGTTACTGTGGTGAAGGTACTTTAATGTTCACGATACATGGTCTCAACCCAAAATATCAGCCAAACCTTTGACTCCCAGTTGTTGCTTGGCCTGCTCAGTTCTTCCAAGCTTCAACACATTAAAGCAGCTGCAGTATCGTATGCTTTCGCATTTAGCGTTCTGGAGCCAATAATCATCTTCATCAACATTTTTAAGGCAATGAGTGCAATTCACTTAGTCATATATTTTGGAGCATGTGAAAACAAAATTGAACAGCTTATATTTCAAGAGAAAATTGTATTACTTTCAGTGGCTTTTCATTTTCTTTCTCAAAACTATGTCAACGATTCCAACGGGAAAGACTGAACACAATGAAAAACACAACTATTTTTACAAACTTGGCACTTGAAACAGAATGTTAATCATGCTGCAGTTACACTGTACTCATTGCAAACTGGCTTCCTTGAAGGATTTTATTGTGCTTTGTAAGTTGGGCAACCCAAATCTATTTTCATTGACACAACACCATGGGCAACAGGTGGGACTTGGGGTGTGTGGGTTGGTGATGATGATTCCTTTTCTCTGTTTAGAAAGAAGGAATAAACTCTGAAAATGAAAATATGTTTATCTTAATTATGTAGTTAGTAATATTCTTACCTTTGAATTTGAAACTTAGGGTTCCTTCCCCATTTTATAGACTTGAGCACAAAAGTTTCAGTTGAACTCCAATGCAAAAGTGATTGGTGCATCTTTGAACAGCAGGGGAGTGAATCCTGGGCCTGTAGTTAACTCTCAACCAATATCATTAATTACAAGATCTAGATAGGATTTTATTACTGCTTATTAACAATTTGAAATGTGTTAACCTATTCTATGTCCCCCATTATTTTTTCCATTCCTTTGCCATCCTATCACCTTTTTTTTTTCATTGCCACATGGGAGTAGGGTTTTGGCCCAAAACGTTGCCTATTTCCTTCGCTCCATAGATGCTGCTGCACCTGCTGAGTTTCTCCAGCACTTTTGTCCACCTTCCTTTTCCACGTCGGTCCATCCTGTTGTCTCCTAACTTCATTGCTTTTCTTATTTTCCTTTCCTTTTCATTCAATTTCTCTTCTTCATTTACCTCTTCAATCTATGTTCTCCCCATTCTACTGCCACTTTATTCTGTTATCCAATTGCCGTTTTATTTAATTGCCACCTCACTTCTCCAGCCCTTTCTAATTATTTATCTTCCATTCTAGAGCCCTTTGTCCTCACTCCTTCCTCCATGCTTGGGCCCCTGTTGTATTGCCCTTTTCTTTGTCCTCTCTGTTCAGACCCCTATTTTATTACCATTCTATTGCCCCTTTATTAGATCACCCTTCTTTCTATACCTCTCCATTCTACTTCCTTTATTTTGTTTAGTCATTCTATTGCCCCTCTCCTCTCTATTTCCCTTATATCATATATTGTATTGCTTTGATCTCCCATTCACTCCCTTGTTTATTGCCACTCTACTCTGTCGCCCCTTTATTATATTGCCCTTCTTTATTTGACCCCTTTTTATTATCATTCTATTAGATAGCCCTCTTTCTTTGACCCCCTCCATTTTCTTGCTTCATTCTATTGCCCCTCCGTTCAATTGCCCCTTTATGTTGCCCAGTCTCCACTAGTGTATTCCTTCCTCCCATAGCCCTGGTCTTTGTCCCCTTCCATTTTATTGCTCAATTCCATTGACCATTCATGGACCGCGAAACCAAGGGGGGCTGGAGCCCCTCCACATTTTTGGCGAGACATGCTTCATAACCCGAAATTACCCGGCCCGCAGGCATATTTTTCTCTTCTTCTGAGGACCACCGACATCCAGAATCTCAATACCCTTTATTTTATTGTTTCGACATACTTCCCCCTTATTGAATTCCCCATCTTCGCTTACCCCTCTATTTTATTACCTCATTCTATTGTCCCTTCAATACAATTGCCTTTTATGATGTTGCCCATTCAATACCGTTTATTTTATTATTTCCACATACTGCCCCCTTATTGAATTCCCCATCTCCGTTTACCCCTCTATTTTATGACCTCATTTTATTGCCCCCTCAATACAATTACCCCTTTATGATGTTGCCCATTCAATACCCTTTATTTTATTATTTCCACGTACTGCCCCCTTATTGAATTTCCCCATCTCCTATTTACCCCTCTATTTTATTACCTCATTCTATTGCCCCCTCAATACAATTACCCCTTTGTGATGTTGCCTCTTCATTTTATTATTTCCACCTATTGCCCCCTCATTGAATTGAGAATTTTTACTACAAAAAGTAGTCAACACTGTCCAGTCCATCATCGGCTCTGACCTCCCTTCCATCGAGGGGATCTATCGCAGTCGCTACCTCAAAACGGCTGGCAGTATCATTCAGGACCCACACCATCCTGGCCACACACTCATCTCCCTGCTACCTTCAGGCAGAAGGTACAGGAGCCTGGGGACTGCAACGACCAGGTTCAAGAATAGCTACTTCCCCACAGCCATCAGGCTATTAAACTTGGCTCGGACAAAACTCTGAACATTAATGCCCCTTTATCTGTTATTTGCACTTCATCAATTTATGTTTTCATGTGTGTATTTACGTATATAATGGTATATGGACACACTGATCTGTTTTGTAGTCAATGCCTACTATGTTCTCTTGTGCAGAAGCAAAGAAAGAATTTCATTGTCCTGTCAGGGACACAGGACAATAAACACTTTTGACTTTAAAAAAATTGCCCGTCTTTTTTTGACCCCCCCCATTTTATTGCTCTGTTCCTTGTTGTTACTTTATCTCGTTTGTCCCTGTCCTTTTTGCCATCCTTTGCCCGTTCCCTCCTCTCCCCTTCCCTCCTCTCTCCCCTCCCCTCCTCCATCTTCTCCCCTTCCCTCCCCTCCTCCTCTCTCCTCCTCTCTCCCCCTCCTCCTCTCCTCTCCCCCGTCCTCTTCTCCCCTCTCCTCCTCCCTTACCCTCTCCTCTCCCTCCCCTTCCTCCCCCCCTCTCCCCCCTCCCCTCCCTCCCCCCCTTCTCCCTCACCCCTCCTCTACCCCCTCTCCCCCCCCACTTCTCTCTCTCCTCTCCCCCTTCTCACCTCTCCCCCTTCCCTCTTCTCCCCCCTCCTCCCTCCCCCGCTTCCTCCTCCCCCCTTCTCCTCCCCCCCTTCCATCCTCTCCCCCTTCTCCTCTCCCCTCCCCTCCACCCCCTCCCCCCCCTCCCTCCCCTCCTCTCCACCTCCTCTCCTCCCCTCTCCCCATCTCCTCCTCCCACTCCTCCTCTCACTTCCCCTCCTCTCCCCCCTTCCCTCTCCCCCCTCTCCCTCTCTCCCTCCCTCTCCCCCTCCTCCTCACCCTTCCCTCCTCTCCCCCCCTTACTCCTCTCCCCATTCTCCTCTCCCCTCCCCCCCTTTCCTCTATCCTCTCCCTCCTCCATCTTCTCCCCTCCTCTCCCTCCCCTTTCTCCTCCCTCCTCTCCTCTCTCCCATCCTCTCCCCTCGCCTCCCACCCTCCCCTCCTCTTCTCCCCCTTCCCTCCTCTCCTCCCCCTCCCCACTCCCCCCCTCTCACCTCCCCCCCTCTCCTCTCCCCCTTCTCCTCTCCCCTCTCCCCCCTCCCCCTTCTCCTCTCCCCTCTCCCCCCTCCCCCCTTCTCCTCTCCCTCTCCCCCCTCCCCCCTTCTCCTCTCCCCCCTTTATCTGTTATTTGCACTTCATCAATTTATGTTTTCAAGTGTGTATTTACTACGTATAATAAAGGTATATGGACACACTGATCTGTTTTGTAGTCAATGGCCTACTATGTTTCTTGGCAGTAAGCAAAGAAAGAATTTCATTGTCCTGTCAGGGACACAGGACAAATAACACTTTTGACTTTAAAAAAATTTGCCCGTCTTTTTTTGACCCCCCCCATTTTATTGCTCTGTTCCTTGTTGTTACTATCTCGTTTGTCCTGTCCTTTTTGCATCCTTTGCCCGTTCCCTCTCCCCCTTCCCTCCTCTCTCCCCCTCCCCTCCTCCATCTTCTCCCCTTCCTCCTCTTCCCCTCCTCCTCTCTCCTCTCTCCCATCTCCTCCTCCTCCTCCTCTCCCCCCTCCACCCCTACTCCTCTCCCCTCCCGAGCTCCTCTCCTTCTTTTATTTTTCCCCTTTTTTTCATATTTTTTATGTTCCTCTTCCCCCTTTCCCTCCCCTCTCTTATCCCCCCCTTCTCCCGCCCTTCCCTCCCCCTCTCCCCCTCCTTCCCCTCCTCCCCCCTTCTCCTCCCCTCCTCTTACCCTCTCCCACCCCTTCTCCTTCCCCCTTTTCCCCCCCCTTCTCTCTCCTCCCTTTCCTCCCCCCATTCCCCTCTCCCTTCCTTCTCTCCCCTCTCTCTCCCCGTCCCTTAAACCCTTCTCCTCCCCCCTCTCTCCCCCCTTCTCCTCTCCCCCTTCTCCTCCCCCCTCACCCCCCACCCCTCCTCTCCTCTCCCCTCTCCTCTCCCCCTACCTCTCCCCTTCCCTCTCTCCCCCTCCTCTCCTCCCCTTCCTCCCTGTCCCGCTCCCCCTCTCCCTCTCCATCTTCTCCCCCTCCCTCATCTCCCCACTCTTCCCCTCTCCTCCCTCCCTCTCGCTCTCCTCTCCCCTGCTCCACGCTCCCCTCTTCATCTCCACCTCCTTCCCTACACTCTCTCCCCTCCTTCCACACCTTCCCCCCCTCTCCCCCTTCTCCTCCCCCCTCCTCTCACCCCTCCTCTCCTCCATCCTCTCCCCCATCCTCCCCCCCCCCTCCCTCCTCTCCCTTCCCTCCCCTCCTCTCCCCCCTTCCTCCCCCCCTTCCCCCCTTCTCCTCTCTCCCCCTTCCTCCCCCCCCCTCTCCCTCCTCTCCCCCCTTCCCCCCTCCCCCCCCCCTTCCCTCCATCCTCCTCCCTTCTCCTCCCCCCCCTTCCCTCTCCTCCCCCCTTCTCCTCATCCTCCTCTCCTCCCCCCTCCTCCCCTCCCCTCCTCCTCCCTTTCTCCTCCTCTCCTCTCCCCTTCTCCTCTCCCCCTTCCCTCCTCTCCTCTCCCTCTACTCCCCGAGGGGGGAAAGTCCGTTGATAGTGTGATTGACGCCGCAGCCCGCTCGAGACGCCCGTTCGCCCGCGCTGTGCGCGAGCCCTGGGGGGGGGGGGGGGGGGGAGGAGGGAATGCGTGCGCGTGCCCGCCGGCCGCCACCAACCCTTCCCTTGCCCTGGTTCGCGGCCGACGTGCGCGCGACAGACTCCCTCCAGCCGCGCGCGACGGGAGCGCGCGCTGTCGGCGGCGGGCGCCGGACTGTTTGCAGTCAGTCCGCACCACAGCGGCGCGGCAGCGCAGTGAGGGGAATATACGCGGCCGGGGAAGGGGGGATAAAAAAGGATCAATATTTGAGGTATTTTAATCGGTAAATCCAGCGCTGCTGTCACCCTCCTCATCCGATAGGTAAGACCCATGTTCTATCGCTCCTCGGTGAAATTGATAGTTTGATTTTTAAAATAACTTTCAGCCGGGGGTGAGGGTGAGGGTGAGCGAGCGGCTGCCTCAGCCCGGCCGCCCCCCGAGCACGGCTGGCAATGTGGCCAGCACCGCATCCGATGCAAGACGTAGCCCAAATTGCAAGAAGCACCATGATCTTCACGATCTGCACTCCGTTTCTCCCCCTTAGTTTTATACCGTTGCAAAAATCCCATGGTGAAGAAAGTTTGCGCATTGCAAGCCAACGACATCTCTCCCCTTGCAAAGTTAAACGATTCCTGCCAAACTTTTTGCACCGCACCTCGGCAATGCAACCTGGGGTGGGAGAAAGGTTTCTCGGATTCATTTTATCGTTAAATCCTCTGAAAGTCCTTGAATGGCGGATAGACTTCCAGCCCAACTCTTGGGTAGTGGAAAGGGAAAGACCTTGATTTCTTTTCGCCTTTGCAGATGGTTTAAAAAAAAGAATTGGTTGGCAAAAATAAATCGAGTGGGTGGAAAGAGGCATTTTGTGGGCAGGACGTACGCTTTCCTTGACCATGCTGTCCCGTCTCGGACTGCTGCACCACCATGTACTTACGGGTGTGAGCGATGCAATTTGTATTTAAATTTGTTTGCATAAAGTTAGGGATTTATTAGAATACAGCTATGCGGAGTTGTGCAGTGGAGAACATACGATGATAAATGTTTTTTTCGGATGCTAAAGGGCAGAACGATATTTCTTATCTAGTGTTCCATTATGTTTACATATTGTAATACTTGTTATTATACATTGAATTTGATATAGTACTGTTTATTAGGAGAAGGGTATTATGAGGTTTTCACAATAATTTCATATTTTGGAAAGATAAGAATGCAATCTTGTGTTTAGAACGATTCCTGTCGTTTTTGGAAGAACATTTGTGTTAAACTGGTTGATCTTTTGAATCGTAGATGCTAAAGGAATAAAATCAAAACATAATTTTTCCTTATTAGTTTGTGGCACACTTTGATATTATCTACATTAGAATAATAGTAGTTTATGAAGACAATATTCACTTTTTAACAGCCACATAACAAAGATTTGTTCTGTGATTCAGTATTTGCGTTGAGAGTAGGTGGCCAATGATTCGGGTCATTTTCACAAATTGAACCACAAATATGAAAATATGAACCACAAATATGAAAATTGAACTACTCATCTTTTCCAGCAAATTGACATGAAGATTTTAAATGAATTCATTTTTAGTGACAGTAACATGTTTGTTGCATTCTGTCCAGTACTATAAATTGAATAGGTTTGATGACTTGTATTGTACTCTGAATATGTTCATCCACCTGATCAATATTTCAGCCATTTATAGATCTCAAACAAATGAAGCTGTAGTTCATCTAACAACATGTTCTTGTAAACCTCTGCTGCTGATCGATTCATTGTCCAAACTATGTATTTGATTCAGTGATAGTTTGTATACGTAATGTTTTGACATTGGTCTTAAAATAGTATGAACTGAGCTTATTGCTAGTTGCTGAGGTGTCTGCGGAAGTAAAAGTCATAGTGATAAAGTCTTGAATTCTACGACATAGTGTAATTGCTAATAAATAAAACCGGCACCAAATTGATTGAATTTGATAGACATGAAGACATGTGAAATGGAGGGACTATGTTCTACCAATATTTTAAGTGCAGATACATTGTTATACATATCAGCGGTTGAATTACATTAATTACAGTACACCAAGTGGTAAACAATATTTGCAAAAGTGCCTCATGAATTGTTTGGACCACATTGTAATACTAAATGATTTTTGTGCAGTGGGTAAGATTTTTCAAACACATCCCAGGCTGGTGTCTGATATTTTGCCCTTTATAAAGTTTAGCTCATGAAAAAATGGACTCTCCTCGTCCTAACTTGCAAAAAAATCCTGTTCATCTGTTTACCCTGAACTTCTTTGCCTACTGGTTAAGCAATGAAAGATTACTTAAATCTGCGTAATACACACAAGGCAGAACATATCCAGTTTAGCTAATTACTCTCCAATCAGTCTATTGTCAGCAAAGTGATTGAAAGAGTCAACAGTGATATCAAGAGGGCATTGCCTACTGATAACCTGCTCATTGATGACCAGTTTATGATTCGCAAGGATCAGTCACATTTAGTCCTCTTTCTCCCTTTATTCCAAATGTGATTGAATGGCTCGATTCCAAAGATGAAGTGACAATGGGTGTCCTTGACATAAAGGCAACATTTGACAAGGAGCCTTGGTAAAACTGGTGAAGTTGACATTGTGATTTTATTGACCGAAGGAGCCAAATACATGCTTATACATTTATCCTGTTAAAATACCCCAATGGTTGGAATTGTTGTACTTAAAAAGCAAGATGGTTGTGATTTTAGGGGTTCAAGCATTGTGGCCCCAGGTCATCACTGCATACACTCCGAGCAATGGGCTAATCCAAACCAGTTTTTGCTGCAGCTTGTTATGTATTATCGGCACCAAAAGTCCAAATCCATTGATAATTCCCAAGAAAATAAAACATGTTAGCATGCAGCAAGACCTGGACTATGTTTAGACAAGAGCTGATAAGTGACAGTAACGCATGTGACATGGAAGTGCCAGACATGACCATCTTCAACATGATGGAGTCTATCCTTGGCATTCAGTGTCATTTATTGATCCTTCTCTGAATCCCCCACTGGCAATGATCAGGAACTCTACTTACAAGCCACATTGGCAGATAAGAGGCCGGGTATCCTGTGGCGAATGACTCACCACTTCACCCCATTATCGACAAGGCACAAATCAGGAGCATGATGGTCGCAGCAGGTGGCCGAAAAATTTCAACGTGTTGAAAATCCAGCAGCGGCCAGAAAAAGGTACGACTCTTTGGGCGACTACTCACGACCATTTAGGGGTCACCCCATGACATGTCGTGGGGGTGACGCTTGTATGGTCGTGAGTAGTCGCACAAAGAGTCGTACCTTTTTCCAGTCGACGCTGGATTATCAACGCGCTGAAAATTTTCGGCCACCAGCTATGACTATGTCGGCTGCCAGCAAGTCGTTGAAAAAATTGCATGTGGGACATGCCCTTTACAAAATGCATTGGGACTCTCCTAGACTAATCTAACAGCATTGTTGAAACCTGCAGTTTCTACTGTCAGGCAGGACAAAAGGAGTGCACCCAAACAATTCAGATCGTGACCCTGCATCAGGATACTGTTGGTCGTGATCTGACATTGTTTTGGCATTGGCTATCTCTTTGCCTCCCTAGATAGATGCTGCTCGACCTGCTGAATTGTTCCAAGACTTTGTTAGTTTCAGATCTCAGCATTTGCCGTCTCTTGTGTCGCCAGTACATTCATTTTTTTCCCCAGCCAGCACAGCATTCTGACTTGCAATTATTCTGCCGCTCGTCTTTTGTTGCTGGGTCGAAAGTGTGGAACTCCCTAGCCCATGACATTCTGAGAGTGCCTTCATGAGAAGAATTGCAATGGCTCGGGTTGGCTTGCTGCCAACCTTCTCAAGGTGAATGAGATATGGACAATAAATGCTGGCCTTTGCAGTGAACTCTGCATTCTAAAATACACAATTAAAACGTTTTATGTTTTATAACATATTAAAAAAAATATATGGTCCCTTTTTGGCTAATCTCTGTAGAATCTTTTTCAACTCCATCATGCACTGAGATGAGTATTGCTCTCTTATTTATTTTATTTGCACAGACATTGGCAGTTATGTCTTCAGCTGCCAAGACTCTGGGGCCTGGAATACTTCTCTCCTTTAAAAAAAAAGTCCTTAAAATGTCCCTCTTTGTCAAACAATTCGTCATCTTACCGACTATCCCTGTGGCATTCCTTTATGTGCAACACGAACTCCTATGTTTTCTTTACTACATTCTTAACTATTTTTTACTAGATTTGTAGTTGATCATATCCCATTTTATAATAAAATATGTTGATGAGTTTTTGAAGAAATCACAGTGTGTTAACGGCTGTAGTATGTCGGGGAATTGTCACCGTGGCATTCGTGGGTTATTATATCAAGTGGTACATGGTTTTCAGAAAAGTGTGGTTTCAGATAAAAACATAGTTACACAATTGAATAATATTTAAGTTTTTCCTGTTTATTATGGTTATTCATTCAATGCTGTTGAAACATCTCACTACAGGATGTTAATTACCTGATTTTAAATTAACTTGCTTATTTAGACGATTAGAAATGGAAGTGAAAACAAATGAAGATTATTTCTTAAACACAAAACATGTATGAAAATGAAAGCAAAAAAACTGCAGATGCTGAAAGTCTGTAACAGAGAAAGAAAGTGACAGAAAAACTTACCAGGTCTGACAATAATTGTGGAGAGAGAAGCAGTCAATATTTTGAGTCAGTAACCTTCATCAGAACAGTAAAGGAGATGAAATAGATCCTTCCTATTTTAAGGTCCCTCGTTTTATCCTCCATCCACATTTCCTTCAGCTTCTTCTATTACAGAGAAAACAGCCTTATCATTTTCATCATGTGGTGCCCCTGCAAAAACTCCTGCACAAAGATCCAGCACAATCTTACAAATTATCTGCCTTCCTTTGAGGTTCAGCAGACGTTAATGCGAGAGAAGAGAAAGCAGTTTTTATTTTCTTCTTCCAGCCCTCCATCTTCCTCATGCAAATCCCATAAGTGAAAATAATGCACACGTTAGAGCGTTATTAAATTAAATTGGACCCTAGGCCAAGGCAGATGATCAAAAGCTCGATTAAAGTGGTAATACTTAAGGAGCACCTGAAAGGACAAAATAGATGGTGAGGTTTACAGTGGAAGCGAGAGCTATCAATGGTAACGTGTTTATTTTTGGCAATGACGAGAATTTGAAGAGAGAAGGTAGACCTATAGTGGTTGTTCAAGAAAGAACTGCAGATGCTGGAAAATCAAAGGTAGACAAAAATGCTGGAGAAACTCAGCGGGTGCGGCAGCATCTATGGAGCGAAGGAAATAGGCAACGTTTCGTGTCAAAACCTTTATTGAGACTGATGCAGGGTGGGGGGGGGGGGGGGGCAGGAAGAAGAAAGGAAGAGGAGGAGCCTGAGGGCTGAGGGAGAGCTGAGAAGGGGAGGCGACAGCAAGGGCTACTGGAAATTGGTGACGTCAATGTTCAGGCCACTGGGGTGCAGACTGCCCAAGCGGAATATGAGGTGCTGCTCCTCCAATTTCCGGTTGGTGCTCACTCTGGCAATGGAGGAGGCCCAGGACAGAAAGGTTGGATTCGGAATGGGAGGTGGAGTTGAAGTGCTGAGCCACAGGGAGATCAGGTTGGGTAATGCGGACTGAGCGGAGGTGTTCGGCGAAACGATCGACAAGCATACGCTCGGTCTCACCGATGTAGATCAGCTGACATCTAGAGCAGCGGATGCAATAGATGAGGTTGGAGGAGGTGCAGATGAACCTCTGCCTCACCTGGAAAGACTGCTTGGGTCCTTGAATGGAGTCAAGGGGGGAGGTAAAGCGACACGTGTAGCACCTCTTGCTGTTGCAAGGGAGAGTGTCCGGGGAGGATGTGGTGTGGGGAAGGGAAGAATTGACCAGGGAGTTACGGAGGGAGCGGTCTTTGCAGAAAGCAGACGGGGGGACCTATAGTGTTTTTTTTGGCTGGAGTTATAGTGAGAATAAGTTTACAGCATGGATGAATTTGAGTGTGGGCTAAAGAGTTATCTGGGTATTGCTTAACTGCGAGCCAGTGTTGATTAACAAGATAAACATTATGGATTAATAAAACCCTTGCCACCAGCAAGTGCTGGCATTGTACATTAGTGCTGTCAAGCTTAGAACTTTATGGACTTGCTGTGCATTCCTACCCCCTCCCATTTTCATTTTTAACAATGGAAATGAGTTACTTGCTTTTTAAGACTTAACGTACAGTTTGTCTAGAGAATCACCTAGGTATTAAGAAAAGCTGCACAGCAACTTAATGATTTGAAATTGTTTTCTGTATTCCTTGGAAATGTATTAAGAATAAAAACAATTGGAACTTCTGCATTTGAACCTCGGCAACATTCTATGCTCAGGATGGGTCTTCAGTCTTTTCTTTCTGTAAAGAGAACTGTCCCAGGCATGGTCACCCTGTCATTTGTTATCTCAAGAATCATTCTCATTTATCTCTTGTTTTAAAGCCCTTCACATCCTTCTTATCAGGTGAAATCTGAATTGAAAATAATACTCTGCTCGATACTGGAATAGTTTGTGAATTGAAAATTAAAAACAAATTGATGCTTGAAGGCACCAGAGGGTTAACCAGGTCAGGCAGCATCTGTGTGAAAGAGAAACAGTTAACATTTCAAAGCCAGGGTACAGGTGCTCTCTCCTGTATTCATTCAGGACTCACAATCTTCTCTTATGCTGTCACCTTCACATGGTCCATCTTTAACACTTGCCTTTTCTTTTCTGAATCTCCATCTCCTTTAAAAGGGGTAGACTAGCTGCCAAATCCATTACAAGCCCACAAATTGGTTTGACTATACTTCCTCCCATCATCTCCTGCAAGGACTCCTTTCTATTCTCCCGTTTCTCCAGCACTTTTGGCTACCTTCGATTTTCCAGCATCTGCAGTTCCTTCTTAAACTCCTTTCTATTCTCCCAGTTCCTTTGCCCCTGTCACATTTGCTGTAATGATGAGACAATTTGCACAGGTGCCTGTGAAATTTCTTTGTTCCTGAATTGTACTTGACAGTTTTTATCGGCATTCCATCTGTTTTATTGCTTTCAACCCTTCCCCTCAGTGACAAAGCGAGAACAGAGTTCCCCTGGTCCTTCTTTTCCATGAGGCTCACCTCCACATTCTTTGCAATTTCTGGCAGCTCCAATGAGATTCCACCACCAGGCACATGTTGCCGTTCGCTCTTTTCAGTATTTCAAAGGGATGGGTTCCCTTAGTGACCCTGGTCCACTCTTCCATCCACACCCACCGTTCCCTGTTTATTGGCAGTTTCCCATGCTACTGCAGGATTTGTAGTGCCCGTTCTTTCACCTCTTCCCTTCCCACTATTCAGAGACCCAAACAGTCTTTCCAGCTGCAACAGTGATTCACTTGCATTTTTTTCAAATTCAGTGTATTGCATTTGTGTTCACAATATGAATCCCTCTATTTTGAGAAACCAAACACATATTAGATGATTTCTTAGATTACAGTTGCTTGCCACATTTAATTTGCCATCTCACTTCCACTCTGACCTGAGTCTTCTGGCACTGGTAACACAAGGCCTAATACGTCGTACAGGAACAACACATCTTCAATTTGGACATGTTGCAACCTTTAGTTCTCGATTAGAAGTTCTCCAAGTTTAGGTAACTTGCTTGTTCTGCCTGCAGAAATGACCACTTCTGCCATTATCAATTTGGCTGTTTTCTTTTGTCTGTTTGCATAGTTTAGCCACCGTGGCATATCACTCTGCGTTACCATTAGTAACAAATTACATAGACAAAGAAGTACAAACTGATCCTAACAGCTACTTAACTGCAACATTTACATATTTGGTCTCACTCCATCAGTAATGAATCAGCAAGATTAATTTGTTTTACCCATTCCTTTTTAATCTTCAACTGAAGACAAAACTAATTTATTTTTTCTGCTTCCCAATTCTGTTGAAGGATTCGGGGCCTGAACATCTGTTTCTCTTTCCATAGATGCTGATTGACCCATTGAATGCTTAGCAAAATTTCCTTGATCTTACACTGTATTCATAAACCCTAAATTAGGTTAATGATTTGTGCATATTTACCGCTGCTCCTGCACCTCTTGGAACTGTCCTTTTTTTCCGTTTGGATTATTCATGTTTCTCCTAAAATGCACGTTTCCACATCATTTATTTTATTAACCTGTTTGTATCCTGCTGCATTTATTAGGCTCTTTGCCGGTTACAATACTACCTGGATTTGTGTCATCTACAAACTTAGTAACTGTGGCTTATGCCCCCGTCGAGGTAATTGGTGAAAAAAAAGCAGGGGGCCAGATACAAATCCCCAAGGAATGGCACTGCTCACCTTCCTTTAGTTTGGGGGGGAAAATTCATCTCTATTGTCTGTACTGAACCAATTTAGTATCTATGCTATCGCTATTCCTTTTATCCCATCCTTTAGCTTTGCTGATAGAAGTGTTATGTGACAATTTATCAAGAGCCTATTGGAAGTTCATCTACACTAAATCAACTGCATTTTCTTTTCTTTTTTGTCTGTTATCTCATCAAAAAATCAGAACAAGCACAACTGCCCTAGATTAGTTACACTAAGCACAACTGCCCTAGATATATCCTTGCTGGCTTGCTTTCATTAATTCATTTCCCTCCAGGTGACTACTCGTGATCCTTGTCAATGTTTATAAAAGCTCTTCCACCAAGGATGAACTAACTGGCTTATGGTTGCTTCGTTTTTCCTTTCTCCTTTTTTATTGAACAGGAGTAACATTGTTAATCTTCTCTCCACTGCCACCACTCACTCGTCAAAAGAACATGTCAGATTATATTCAATACCTCTATATTCCCTCCAGCACAGCTACAAAATCCTATGATGCATTTTCATCCAGGATGTAGTTTGTTAATAAATATCTTAGATCCACAGACTTACATTTTCTAGTGATCGTTAGTTAATATAATTAATGATCAGATTCAGGTTCATTCTTCTATATTTTGTCATTAAAGACAGTTGAGTCAATTGCTTTGAAAGGGGAGGGATGGAGAGAGAAAGCAAGGGTTATTTGAAGTTGGAGAAGTTCAATACTGCTGGACTGTAAGCTGCCCAAGTTCCTGATGCCCAAATTGTGAACAGCCTGTATGACGAAGCAAGCCCAAAATGCTGTAGGAGCTCAGCAGCTTGAGCAGCAACTCTGGAAGACATGATAGGAGACGTTTCAGGTCGGGACCATTCTTCATACCAGAACAAGGGCCATGACAGAAAAGTCACCTGTTCAAGTCTTCCAGAGATGCTGCCTGACCTGCTGAGCTCCTCCAACACTTTGCTAGCTGCTACGGGACTGCAGGCATCTTTCACCATGTGAGAACTTGGTTTGTGGTCATATGTGGTCGAGTTAAATGTCCTGGTTTAACTACCAGTTGCTCTTGGTTGGCTTATGTTCTTATTTAAAAACATTGCCGGGAGGCCGCATGTCCAACTGATTACGAACAGTTCTCAGGAACTGAAACCTGTCATAGCCTGGGGAGGAGCGGTTGCCTTAAGTTTGCATGCTCTGACCTGACTGCTCTATTTTCCTCTGTTACCCATTTCTCTACCCGGTGTTGTCCTTTATATTTCACACTTTAAATCCTTCCTCTCCTCTCCACACCTTTCAACTATCCAGTTTAAAGCTTTTAGCTCTTGTTATTTGAATTGCTAGTTATTTAGCTTTCCTTTAAAATCTGTTTTCCAGGTTTAATTTTGCATCTGCACCCACCTGAATTTGTATTGGTGTTATTAGGCTTGCTATGACATAATCAAAATTAGATTAATTGGTTATTGCACTTAGTGCGAGGTTGTGAACAAAATTCTAACACTGGGAATGGGAGTCAAAGCTCAAATTGTGTCCTCAACCGGGTGGCACAGTGGGGCAGCGGCAGAGCTGCTGCCTAACAGCTCCAGCGGCCCCGGTTCGAACCTGATGACAGTTGCTGTTTATCTAGTTTGTACATTCTCCCTGTGGGTTTTCTCCGGCGGCTCCGGTTTCCTGCCCACACTCCAAAGATGCGTAGGTTTGTAGGTGAATTGGCTTCTGTAAATTTTGCCTGGTGTGTAGGATGGGATAGCATAGTGGGCGTGATCGATAGTCGGTGTGAACTCTGGGCCGAAGGGCCTGTTTCTACGCTGTCTCTCTAAACTCTAATAATCAGGGAGCTGAAAGCAAGTGTCATAGAAATAGAATTGTGGAATAGAACACAACTCTGTCAGATAGTTCCTCTCTCCTCGGCCCCAGAAAATGGTTCATTCTGACTTGTCACTTTTAATCATCATGGATGGGACTCGCTTAATTTATCTCAGTTCAAAGGTTTGACCTGAGACTGCAGAAGGGCACAATTACTCGCTATTGCAGCCAACAGATCACGAGAGTTTAGAGGAATGAATGGACATTCAATTGAAATATATAATTATGATGAAGATAGACACAAAAAGCTGGAGTAATTCAGTGGGACAGGCAGCATCTCTGGAGAGAAGGAATGGGTGACATTTTGGGTCGAGAAGGGTCTCGACCTGCAACGTTAAGTAGGAAGGGATGAGTTAACCAGGGAGTTGCGGAAGGCGGAAAGGAGTGGAGATGAAAAAATGTGGCTAGTGGTGGGATCTCGTTGAATCCTCTGGTCTGAAGAAGGGTCTCGACCCGAAACATGACCCATTCCTTCTCTCCAGAGACGCTGCCTGTCCTGCAGAGTTACTCCAGTTTTTTTGTGTCTACCTTCGGTTTAAACCAGCATCTGCAGTTCCTTCTTGCACCTAAAATTATGACGGTCTGGATGTTGGGAGAATGTTTCTCCCTGGCTAGAGTGTCTAGAATGATCAATGACAGTTACAATTTACAGGGCAAGTAATGAGGATAAATCACTTCACTTGGAGGGTGACCACTACAGAAACTGGGTTACTGAATATACATAGGAAGGAGATAAATTTCTAGATGCAAAAGGCATCAAGGTTTGGTGAGTGTGAGAATATGGTATTGGATTGATAATCAGCCATAATCAATGGCCGAGTAGTCTCCAATGTTTAGACGTCTTTTTCCAGTTTTCCTGTTTACTCTGAATTTTGCAGTGCAATGTTAACTTACCTGTTAGGTGCACTATTAAATTACAATTTCTGATGCATGTTGGTTTCATCTCAGCATGTAAAGGAGCTTTTTTAAAGTCTTTGTTTGAAGATAAATGATATACGAGTCATGATTTGGCTGGAGAATGTTTGACCTATCTGAGTTGATGAGCATTATTTTCAGATAACAAAAAAAATCCAGCATATAAATGGAGTCATGTTAAGGAAAAGGTCAGCAAGTACTTCTTTGCTCTCTGTATTCTGTTTTTGCATTCTTAGAATTCTTTATTTGTCCTTCAATGTTTTTATCGGCATCCTTTAATTTCCCTTCCTGTAAATCCTCTATGATCTCCAATGAACTTGGTCTATATTCTTTTCAGTTTTCAACATTCAATCCATATAATCCTTTTATTTCTTTCAGTCTTCTCCAGATATTTTCCTTTAATTTGCTGTGTCTACAGATCAACGCTCGGTATTCAAAGCAAAAATTGCTTGAACACTCATCATGTCAGGCATTATTTTTGGAAAGAGAAACTTCAGAACTCTCTCTATTTCCTTTTTTTTTTGTAGTTATGTTTTCACTTCCAAGATGAAACCAAACTGAAATTACTTTGCATCTCTAGTGACAGTCAAATAATAGCACTAATAATTGAGCACGATTCATCCTCAACATTAATAAATATGCAATGTTTTCTGCCGGGCAGCACCTACACATGTACGATATGAAAGCATTAATGTGGATACCACAAAGCCTGCGTTTTCAGTTGCCTTGGGCACCTTTACCATTGGATCAAGAGTTTGCTCTGTGAAGTCCATTGGGAAGCTGATGTGAAACAACCACTTGTTAAGGGCCTGTCCCACTTGGCCATCATTTGCGCATAATTTACGCAACATCATTTACGCGTCATGGTGCGTGGTGACATAGGCAGTGACGCGCGGTTGCTCGCAGGCTCCCGAGGATTTTGGTTTGTACAAAATCTTTACGTGCCATCTGCGTGACACGCAAATGACGGCCAAGTAGGACAGGCCCTTACCGTATCAGCTGAGGTCTCAAATTGACAGATTTTGTCATAACAATATAGATTACATTATTGGCTGAGCCACACATGGGGATTTTTCAAATTCAACATCTTGTGTTTGCAAGCCCCCAACAGTTCTCCTGCTTCTCTTTATGCTCTGGCTGTTGCTTGGAAGTGATCACTGGACATAGAAAGGTTAAAGGAGACAAATATGATGGTGGCACAGTCTCTCAGCTTGCAAGTGCCTCATGTCTCTTGTCTGCTGGAGTATAAGGAAGCGTGGGAACTTGGCTTGTTGTTATGCTGTCTGCTTGCTTGTCAAGATGATTGATGTTTACACAGGCCACATCTTCAGAATATGGCAGAAAGGGATTAATTTAATATTTTCCATTCTCCATTTCTCCGCATGTTATTTTGGTGGTGTGAATATTATTGTTTTGTGCTATTTTCCAATTTTCTCACTGAAGATGTCTCTTAATGATCATTCTCTGCTCTAAATATTTTCCAGGCCACACTTTGAGTGTGACATTTTATTTGGAATACTTCCGAGGGTCCATGTGAATCATCTGCCTGTCATTGTCTATCCTGAGTGTCTAATGTTCACACATCCAGTGGAGATAAATGTCAGCATGCTGCTCATTGTTAGAGAACATCACAGCCAATCTTGGTTATATTCTCACTTGAAGTAATAGATACATGCACTTTTTTTTAATTACTTGTGACTACTTTATTCTTAGTCCGGATATCTGAAGTCACTTTGATGCCCCAACGGAGCTTGGATTATGTTGAATCTGAGAACTTCTAGTCGTGTGATGTAGCATTACTCTAGTTGGTGATAAGAGTCTGCTAAATCGTTGCTGCATTTTCCAAATATGGTATTTGGATAACATCAGTTTGTTTACACAAGATAACCCATTCAATCGTTTTGGCGACAATTTAGCAAATTCTATTTATACACAAAACAAAGCAAATCACTTTGTGCGGAGCAGCATGAACCTGTTTGTTAATTTATTGGAAGTATAACTGTTTCATTACAGTTTTGTGCTGAAAATGCAGACATTCTTGCTCTTCCTGATTAGGCCCTTCCTGCACCAAGCATTCATTTGTGAGAGTCAGCAATTCCATGTTTTCTTTCTTTCCCGTGAATGCCTGTGCTTTGGGAATATGACACATTATAGGTCTCCCCACCTGCATTGCTCAAGAATAATAGTTCGGAACTGATGAATTAACATCCTAACGACCATGACCTTTGTTTTTGGGAAGGGCTGGACATGCTGCCTAATCTTTGTTGTATCATTTGGAAAGTATGCTGAATAATTTAATCATTGCATTATTTAATTTTTTGGTTTATAGTTAAGTTAAATTCACAGTGCTAGTTCGATATTTTGGCAAAAGCTTATTTACTAATATCTAGTATTTGCTAGCTCAACCCTTGCTATTCAACTTTTAGTGGTGCAATGTTAGAAATAATAACATTAATTTATCCTTCCCCATTTCCTCTCCTCTCCTCAGGCATTGATACTTAGCATTGTGTCGCTGGTTGCAGGACTTGGTGGTTTATTAGCCAAATTAAAATTTGCACAGTATGCACATACATGCCTTTGCAAAAGCTTTCATTCATTTGCAGTCAAGCATAGTACAGTAATTAATGCCTGATGCAAGGAAACCAAATCCCTTCCATAGAATGTTACCCGTGGATGAAATACTGAGGGTTTAACTTCTGATGCATCTGGTTTGCATTACAAAATAAATGCAATAATTGGGAGCATCAGTAATCTTTACAAACATTAATTGCCCTTTACAGGTTGAAGTCTGATAAAAAAAGTAACAATTATGAAAATGTACCAGAATATAAATGGCACTCCAAATGCCTATAAAAGTGTCAGAAAAGAGACCTAAGTGACACTAATATCATAGAATAGACCAGTTAATCCTCAAGTCTGAGGAAGGGTCTCGGCTCAAAACGTCAACCATTTCTTCTCTCCAGAGATGCTGCCTATCTCACTGCGTTAGTCCAGCATTTTGTGTCCAAGCCTCAACAAGTTTCCCACGTCAAATCTGTTTGAATGAATTCCCTGTGGTTCTTTGGGAGAGTCATTTTCATGAAATGCAGTTCCATTTCGTTTTATTAATTTGCAGCATGTGGTTGGTGTTGGTGAGGCCAGCATAAATCTCCTTTTTTTGTCCTGGAGAGAATGGTGGTGAGGTACCATTGTTGAACCCTTGCAGCTCTTTCATGGAGTACAGTTGTTGGTGAATTACACGATTTTGACATAATGATGCTGAAGGAACAGCAATTTATCTTGAAGCAAAGGATGTTGTCAAAGATTGAAGGGAAGATTATTTTATCACAATTGGATAGGATTTCATAAGTGATTTTAGAAGAACTCTGACAGGTAATGGAGAGATTCAAATTGTCCCTGGAGAGATGGGTAAGAGGAGGAAGATTTGAGATGAAAGCAAATTCAAGAAATGTGTCGTGGTTAGATGTGACAGTGAACTGCAAAGTTTGGGGGAGGAATGATGGTGGCGAATTTGAGTTGGAGGGGAATAGTATTCATTAATAATCCATTAATATGTGAGACAGGAATGTTTGGTGGCCAGAGGTTAAAGGCGAATAGGGTCAATGGGACAGATGTTGGGTGTAATGATGTAATGTTCAGTGGTAGAGGTGAGATGGAAGCGACATTCAAGTCAAGAGTTTATTGTCATGTGTCCCAGATAGGGCAATGAAATTTGCTTTGCTTCGGCACAACAGAATATAGCAGGCATGAATTCAGAACATATCAGTGAGCCCATATACCATCATATAAATATATACACACATCAATATATAGGCAGATAAAGTGCAAATAAACAGATAATGGTCTATTGATGTTCAGAGATTTGTTTCAGTTGAGTTCAATAGCCTGATGGCTGTGGGGAAGCAGCTATTTCTGAACCTGGACGTTGCAGTCTTCGGGCTCCTGTACCTTCTACCTGAAGGTAGCGGGGAGATGAGTGTGATGTGAGTTTAATTATATGATATTTATTGAGTTTACTTATATGAGACACCTTTACAAAAAAATCTGATCTAGTTGCCTCTGTAAAGGAAGCTGATCGGGTGGTTCTAAAAGGATGGAACCATGCACCAGACTTCAGTGTCTTTAATTTGGTGTCAGAAAATTGGCTCTAGAACAAGTCTCAAAACATCTGTGCATGCAGTCCTGTTCACGCAAAGGATCTAATTCTGCAATCCAAATTTTAAAAGTCACAGCCGAATTTAAATGGATTAGAAAAGGTGCTATGTGGAAGAAAATATATAGAATTGTCAGGAAATGTTCATTTAATTAGCTTGGCAGTGCATAGTGCAAATGTTTCATTATCTTTGAATCTCCAAAAATATGTTAAATATTTGACCTGGGAGCAAACTTGCAAATTGTGCAAACCAGTTTGGGTATGGATGTGCATTTAAAAACAGTGAAATTGTCTTTCTCAAAAGGATCATGTTATCTAATTTCTGAAATTGGTATTTTGGTAACTTGTAAATGCAGGAGAGAGCAGCAACAGGAAAAAAACTCCCGAACCATAATAACGTTAATTGAAATTTAAAATAGTTTTCTTATTATCAATGTAATAAAGGGTGATTTATATATGCACATCTTGATCCCTGTTGTAACATTTAAGGTGAAGTTAATAGTGCTGTTGAATTTTTCATTTTATGATGCAGGGTAGATTCTGCAGTTCTCATAGCAACAAATAGAATGCATTTTCAACTCTGAAAGAATGCTATTTCTTCTCAGTGCCAACTTAACATCTTACTGTAATTGCAATGAAAACACGTTTCCTATCCTATATGGGAAAGGTGAGCTCTTTGCCCCTTGTTGATGATCCAGATCATTTGGGCATACTTGGGCTCGTATGATCTCAAGTGCCTCGTTTTCCCAAAAGGTCAGTTTAATGAAGGTTCCTGATCCAAGGTAGCTTAATTATTCCTTGCACCAAGAATAGCTGTAACCTTTTTAAGATTATTCATCACTGACTAGATTAATGTCTCCACTAGTACTGCAACTAGAACCTAATAAAGTTTATTATTACCCATATCACACATCTGAGCTATGCTTTTACAAAATTGTATTCCCTTCGTTTTGAGTGCCAGCAGGGTTAACAGGGGAATATTTTCTCGTATTCCCCTTTCTTGCGAACGCCTATGGACTTTACGTGTTAAAACAGCGGTAAATATAGTCTTATATTCCCCTGGTCTCACATCCGGGAACTTGGCAATGTGACGCTGCGTGGGAAATTTAGAATTTGTTCTCGACAAAACAAGCAAAATGGCAGCCTCCTGCGAGAAGAGGTTCGCGACTTTTGACAGAAGATTTTCCTCTAGATGTCTGATATGGGTAATAATAACAATATTGACTGTCCTCTTTCGGGGGATACAACATATATTGCCCTCACTAGATACATATTGCCCTCGTCTTCGACTCGGGCAATATGAATCTACTTCAGGCAATATATGTCGTATCCCCCTCAAGGCCAGTCAATATTCTATTAATATTTCACTATCTTTTTGTGCTTCAACATAAAAGGAATAATAGGATCCTGAACTCAGTAAGCATGAATACAGAATTTGGTTTATAATGATACCCGTATGTGACATATACAGAATGCAAAATTTCTGCATTGTCATTAGGAAATCTTGAATATTAATGAAAGGAATTAACAATTACATTTAAAAAGATTCGTATACAGACCAGTGTAAAGTTGTTCTGATGTGTAAAATCCAGCATGTCTGTAGAAATTTATAGGATGGAACTGCAAATGCTGGTTTAAACTTTGTCAGAAGAGTCTTGACCCGAAACATCATCTATTCCTTTTCTTCAGAGATGCTGTCTGACCCGCTGAGTTACTCCAGCTTTTTTTTTGTCTATCTGTAGAAATTGTCGAGTTCCCTCTGGTGACAGGAATTTGGTAATGCAGGGTTTAAATTTGCCCCCCTTAAATCCATGACATGAAGATATTGCATCGGTTTTGATCCAAATTGAGCACACTGGGTTCACCCTGGATATCATCAGTGCCTGATGATAATTATTTGATGCAATTTTTGCTATAAAATCATTGTTTTTGGGCTTCATAAATTTGTGCAACCAGCTAGTTCAATTTCCTGCTTGCAATGAACATTCTGCGTATTGTTTACATGTCGTCTTGAACAAGCAGGTCCATTTTGATGTTGATTAGCTATTTGGTCTTTGTGAAGACCTTCTCTGCTTTCCTAAATGCACTTTGGGGAAAAGCAAAGCCATTCTGCTTAATGCTTAATACTGCTATTGATTCTCTCCCTCGATCCGTCTCTGGTTGAATCATGCGATCTCAACGTTACATTTTAATCTTTTGTCCCAACTGCCTCTGGTACAATAAGTACATACAAGTAAAAATCCAATACTGTTATCTGATAGTTCAGCATTTGGCTCACTGGTACCTGATTACTGAGCTCCCTTTCACTCCCTGGCTTCTGGACTCTGTTTAAACTAGTTGGGTTCTCGGGAAGATTCTTTTTTATATGTGTAAAATCTAAAATATTAGTGAATTAAATTTGTGTAGGTACATTAATCTGGTGGTCTGGAAAATATACTTGCTCAACTTGACCAACATTTTGAGTGTGCTATATCAGTGGCATTTTACTGTACTTTCATTTACTCTTCTGCCTCAACCCATCTGTTGCAGAAAACCTCACCCATTTTATTGTTGTAATGCTAATCATAAATCAATAAATCTGATATTCCCTTGACCACTTTCTCATTTGGCACTGACCATTAATCAGTTGAACCCTAGCTGCACATAATCTATTTTTTATATCCTACATTACACCGGTGCCTGAACATGTGGAATGGATGTTTGCAGTAAAATGGCAGTGCAGCTGATAGATTGATGAAGATATGCATACAGGTTTGATGTATAATCTTAAGAGACTGTTTCCCATTGAGGATTTACAGGTTGAATTGAATATGAAGTTACTGCGACATTAATTGAAAGAGTAGAAGATTTTTGAGAGTCATGTTTTGTGAAAGTTTATAAATATCATTATCAAAAAAGAGGGAGGCAATTTATAAGATTTTCTGGTGTTCACAGATAAAAACTAAAGAACAAAGCCGGTGTGTGAGAGAGACAGACAGACAAGTGTGAACACTGTAGGATGGGGTGATTGTATGTCTATGGATACATTTTTGGGTCAGTTTTCCACTTTCCATCTAATTCTGTCATGAAGAGAGCAGTCTTTGGCGGTTTGGTGCAGACAACATTGTACTCTGACAACATTCATAATAAATGTATTACACGACTTAAATTGGTCAGCATACATTAAACTCTCAGATACTGACATTTTTTATGCATGCATTTGAAATGTTAGCTTACAACCAAGCATTTATGTCTCATGTCTACTGTGAACAAGATTATTTCTCTTCAAAAGTTTGGATTAGAAATAACCTAACTGGGTGACATAATTGTTCCTTGTTCTAGTATCCAAATTTATGTTGAGTGCAGCTCAACCATTTAATCATGGAATAAAAATTAGCAATTTACTGTAAATTAATAGTTTATTTTCTTAACTGTAATAATCTTCTTCTTCTTAAGCCCTTTGCTCCTCTAGGGAGCATAGGCCATTGACAAATATAATAATGACGTTTCCTTTAATTTATCCCAAGAATCTGAGCATGTTTACAATATTCTATTTATATACAAAGCTCCTGTAAATTACTTTCCTGTGTCTGCACTCCAACTACATCTCTTCCTGCAGACATCCTTCCTTGGTGATTTCACCTGCTGTTTTCACCCTCTTGAAACTCCCCAAATCATTTTGTGCCATGGATCTTTAAGTCCTAGCTTTAAGATTTTTAAATACTCCTTAAAACCTATCCTTCCATCTGTGTCTTTAAGTCCTAGACCAAACACTAAGAAGCATGTCTAATTCTCACAGATGACTGACAACTGATTAAAATGTTTGAAATTTGATCCTATTACCCGATTGAAGCAGTTGAAAGTGACCATGAAAAAAACCCATTTCACTTACATAATTGAAAATTGCTGAGCTGCAGATTACTTTTATGATTTTCTTTGGTGTGACTCTGGGAGGAATAACAAAAGATGCTGAGGATTGTGATTTCCAAAAACTAATTTGTTTTATTAATGTTTTTACCCTGCCTGCCCACAATGTGTGTGTGTGTGTGTGATTTTAGTCATGTTTCGTTATGTTACTGCATAGTGCATAAAACAAATAATGACTTTATTAAAAAAAAAATCATTTTCAGGATCTGGGCATTGCTGGCAAGACTATTAATTGCCCACCCATAATTGCTTTGGAGAAGGGGCGGCATACCTACCGCCTTGAACCACTGAAGTCTTTCTGGTGAAGTGAGGGTGTCCTGAGATTTAGTCCCAGGCACATTGAAGGACAGCAATATATTTCTCAGGCGGGATGGTGTTTGACTTGAAGTGATGCTTGGAGATGGTGGAAGAGATTGTGGATTTGGGAGCTGTTATTAGAGTAGCTTGGGTAAGTAACACAATTTACGGATGGTACACACTGCAGTCACTGTGATGGAGGAAATGAATGGTTAGATTTAGCACTTGGGGCTAACGGAATCAAGGGATATGGGGAGAAAGCAGGAACATTGTACTGATTCTAGATGATCAGCCATGATCATATTGAGTGGCGGTGCTGGCTCGAAGGGCCGAATGCCGTCTCCTGCAACTATTTTCTATGCTTCTGTAGTGTAAGGTTTTAGCCTGTATAAAAAGATCAATCGGTATCATTAGGATTTTGGTAAAATGAAATCTGAATCCAGTGATTTATCGAACAAAACTATGGAGTCACATATTGATCTCGTACCTAAACTGGAAAGGCTGTTATCTGAAATTGTTGAATTCCCTGTTAAGCCTAGAGTCTTGCTGGCAGTTTTAAACAAAACATGGTTTTTGGCCATTTAAGTTGGAGTAAGTCTTGGAATTCCAACATGTGATATGAGACACTGAAATCCATTGGTAATGCACAGATTTGTGAACCGACTCTTCAGTTTGTTCTGCCGCTGCACTTCACATGGCAGATCCATTTAAAAAACTTGTGAAGAAAATAAATTGCAAAACCCTGCCTCCCCCCCCCCCCCCCCCCCCCCCCCCCCCCCCCGTTCGAGCACAGATTACAGTTCTGTGACCATGTTTCCATCATTTCACTTTACTGAAATCCTAATGATACTGATTGATCTTTTTATATATGATAAAACCTTCATAACTACTAAAGACATTGTAAAAGCACTGTAGTGTATGATTTATTCTATGTGATCAATAGTAAGATGGAAAGATGATTGCATAAAATATTTTCTTTGCTGGCCGTCCAGTGTAGTGGGTGAAATAATTATTCTGAAGATCTACAGAATTTGAATGTTATCATGTTTGTCTGATCTGTTGAATTTATATTGATTCCTCATATGCTGAATTTACATGATTTCCTTGTACACCGTGTCCCACATATCATCTGCACAATTCAGTCTGTTAACTTCAAAGTTGGCTTATGCAACCAATAAAAAATGCAAATTCATGTATCTTTGTTGCTACTTTAAATTAATCATGCAAACATTAATATCATAGCAACACGAGTTTTTTTCCTGTCTGAAAGTTATTGGGCACAAATTTATATTGTCTGTTAACCAATTACCTTTGAATGTTACTGATATGAAGATTTGAACACATAGCAGCAGTGACCCAGTTCCTTTAAGCAACTGAGAACGCGCTAATTTTCAGTGCTGAAAACTTTACGTAGATTATGCATAATTATACACCATTTTCTAATGATATTAAGAAAGTGTTTAGTACTAGTAATTAATTTGGTCTGCAAAGTAATTGCATCTTATCTTTGAATTGCTGATCTTCAAACTGAATGGATTTTCAATTGTTTCTTGATGCTTCATGGCCAGTTATTATTTATAATCTTACTGTCTTAATTTATAACTGCAACAGCATTCATCTGAAGGATTTAATGTGAGGAGATGCATAATGCATTTAAAAAAAAACCCACAGCAATTATAGAGTCTAATCAACTACTGATAATTATCAGTTATACTATCCCTAGAATTACTGATTGGCTAGAATTATTTTCAGCATGGCATATATATTCAGATTGTATTATGAAATCATTCAAGCTTTTTGGATGAGGTAAGGCTACAATGGAGAGACCTTGACCAGAAACTGACCAGAAATGTGGAACTATGGTAGTTATGTTCTAAAGCTTTACCATCCATGAATAAACAAAAATGTTTGAATGCCGATGAAGAAATTGCATCAGCCAACATTCTAGTTCTGTTGAATGTGAATCCATGAATTGAATGTTGAATTATGTTGAATAAGTGCAAGCTTTGATATTGTGTATACAAAGATTGCTCCTCTCGTCTGGAAATGTATTCAGTAAGACCATGAATGGTTACGTAATGTGCACATGCGTACATAGATATATTTGTTCAAGTTGGAGCCCCAGGCTTACCTCACCATCTGAGATAGTACATTAGTGGGTAATGGGAACTAACTGTGTCTAGAAAAGGATTCTACAATATTTTGATGAAAGTGCCACAATTTAATTTAAAAAAACCCAGTTTTTCTGTTTTTTTTTTATTCTTTCAAATAAATTGTGTCCGCCTGAACCAAACAATTACAATGATGCATTCATGCTGCCTTTAATAATGAAAAATGTTCATTCGATATTAAGAATCATATTTTGATTTGTATTCAAGCCATGCACTGAACTTCAGGTTTAATATTTAGTAATGTTATCGTATTCAAGAGATCATTTCCTATTGAGCGAGCAGGAGGGCAAGCTGCTTGCAGTCGTCTGGAATTACTGTTATACCAGTTGCTGGGATATATCTGAAAGCAATAGCAACAAGTCTCCAAGTTATGTGTGTAAGAAGGAACTGCAAGTGCTGCTTTAAACTGAAGATAGACACAAAAAGCTGGAGTAACTCAGCGGGACGGGCAGCATCTCTGGAGAGAAGGAATGGGTGACGTTTCTAATTCTTCCAATTCTGGATCATTGTGTTAGTGTTTCAACTTGGTGTCTCTCTGTAAGGTTCTGCTTGGGTATAGAATGAAAACCTTATTTAAACCCTGTAGGCAGGTTCTTAGAAGTTTTGTTTCCCTTAAGGACCTGTCCCACTTTCACAACTTAATTCAAAACCTCTGCTGAGTTTAAAGGACCCCAAAAAAAATCAAGATCGTGGTAATCTACGACCTTCCAGGACTATGTTCATGAACTCCTACTAGTATGTCTACGAATTCCCACAACTATTGCGATGCCCTCCTCACGAGTAAAAAGTTGCAATTTCTTTCATCCCGACCATCTTTTTACACATGGACATTTTTTATCGGGCTGGAAAAAACGTCCCGACTAACCCGATGCCACGAGTACCTACGGCTGGCATAACGAGCCGCTACGATATATCTACGAACTCCTATGACCTCCTCCGGACTCGTTATGAACATTCTGCGAGTTTGAATCAAGGGGAAAACTCTGGAGAATTTGTGAATAACTTGTTTAAGTGGGACAGGCCCTTTACCGTGTAAAGACATTTACAGAATTTCATTCCTGGACACTGACACTGATTTCCATCTGTATTTAAAAACAATACTTCAAGTCTGAAGAAAATCCATTGTCCACTCTTTATGGTTGGATGTCACACCCGATTATGGCATTGAGGTAAAAAAATCTATGTGAAAGATCCTGAGCAATATTCCCCACAGAATATTACAGAAATATTGCATATTGCTGCTGATACTGAGTCAAATATTCCTCTCTTCTCGGTCCAAATCCCTCATTTGGTTGTGTCCAGCAAATTGATAGAGTCAAACTGATCTGGATTAGGTGCCCACATCCGACCCAATTCCAAATGTTTTGGGTAGGAAGGAACTGCAAATGCTGGTTTAAACTGAAGATAGACACAAAATGCTGGAGGAACTCAGCAGAACAGGCAGCGAAGGAACGGGTGACATTTTGGATCGAGACCCTTCTTCAGATTGTGGGTCAGGAAAAGGGAAATGATAGATATAGACAGAGATGTTGAGAGATATAGAACAAATGAATGAAAGATATGCAAAAATGTAACAATGATAAATGAAACAGGCCATTGTTAGCTGTTTGATAGGTGAGAATGAGAAGCTGGTGCGACTTGGATGTGGAGGAATGGAGAGCGAGGGAATGCGGGGGTGACTTGAAGTTCGAGGAATCAATATTCAAACCACTCGGTTGTAAGCTGCCTCGGTGAAATATGAGATGCTGTTCCTCTAATTTGCATTTGGCCTCTATCTGACAATGGAGAGGCCAAGGACAGAATGGGAAGGGGATTTAAAGTGTTTGGCAACCGGGAGATCAGGTTGGTCCAGGCGGGTGGGGACTCTGTCCCTGTTGCAACTGGGAGGAGGGGGGAGCAAGAGCGGAGCTGTCGGCTACCGAGGAGACATGTGTCAGGGCCTCATTTATGATGGAAGAGGAAACCGCAGTTCCCTGAAGAATGAGGACACCTCGGATGCCCAGGTATGGAACACCGCATCTTGTGCGCAGATATAACCATATAACCATATAACAATTACAGCACGGAAACAGGCCCTCTCGGCCCTACCAGTCCGTGCCGACCATTTGTTTTCCCCTAGTCCCATCTACCTGCACTCAGACCATACCCCTCCATTCCCTTCACGTCCATATACCTATCCACTTTACTCTTAAATGTTAAAATCGATCCTGCCTCCACCACTTCTGCTGGAAGCTGATTCCACACAGCCACCACCCACTGAGTAAAGAAGTTCCCCCTCACGTTACCCCGAAACCTCTGTCCCTTAATTCTCATGTCATGCCCTCTTGTTTGAAACTTCCCTACCCTCAATGGGAAAAACGTATCCACGTCAACTCTGTCTATCCCTTTCATCATTTTAAAGACCTCAATCAAGTCCCCCCTTAACCTTCTGTGCTCCAAAGAATAAAGACCTAACTTGTTAACCTTTCTCTGTAACATAGTTTCTGGAACCCTGGCAACATTCTAGTAAATCTCCTCTGTACTCTCTCTATTTTGTTGACATCCTTCCTATAACTAGGCGACCAAAATTGTACACCATACTCCAGAATTGGTCTTACCAATGCCTTGTACAATTTTAACATTACTTCCCTACTCCTATATTCAATGCTCTGATTTATAAAGGCCAGCACACCAAAGGCTTTCTTTACCACCCTATCTATGTAGACGGTGTAGACGGAGAAATTGGGAGTAGGGTATGAAATCTTTGCAGGAAACAGGGTAGGAAGAAGTGTAGTCGAGATAGCTGTTGGAGTCAGTGGGTTTGTATTAGACGTAATGTATATCCAAATGCTTTGGCAGACAGTCAGCTTGGGCTGACATGTATGTGACATGTTTCTTAAGAAAGACATTATCTCTAACAGACCAGCGCCACTTCAGTATATTAGTTAAGTGTCAACCCTTAACATATTTCTGAATCCATTTATAGATATGAATCCACCATTTTATGATGTAGAATCTGAACAGTTGTGTACAATTTGCAGTCTAACAGAGGGTCGGAGTAATAGACAACGCATGAATAATGTTTCTTGAGAAAGGTTATAGCAGAAAGAACAAAATGATTATGATAATGAATGAATACAATATGTAATGAGTATCTGCTGAATAAAAAATCTAATGTAATCAGTGAGACTATTATGAAATGTTAACATGCCATGGATTTTTCATCTAGTGCTTTATCTATATGTGTACTGTAAATAAACGTTGAATAAATTGATTTGTTAAAAGTACGTAGTATTCTTAAAATTCCAGGTGAACTTATTTACTCAATTGTGCAGACTGAATAATTCTGGGCAGAAGCAATGCTCAAGTGACCTAAGCAGATTGGATGAACTCATTTAAATTCCTTATTATTAAAGCTTAATTAAATCTATGATGGAGATGTATTTTGACTTTAATGCTTCTGGCTAAGAATGAATGAATGGTTAATGGTTGAGATTTATCCCTTGCTGAAACATGCATTGTAAGTCCAGTGAGAATATGATTGTACTTCACTATTCATACTAGTATGTTTTCTCTGTCTAACTTAATACGAGAAAGACTCCATGGGCAGATTCAATAGCAGTGGTCCCAAGCTTCTGAAAGTGAAATCCGGTCAATATTTTCACAAATAAAGTAGTAAACAATAACAAAATGAAAGAATGTGGGAGTTAACTCCAAAGTATATAAAACGTATAAGGGTAAGCCTTGGAAGACTAAAAAATTTAGCGTGTCTCCAATGACTTATAATCTCTACAGATGCACCATAGAAAATATCTTATTATGATGCATTAAAACTTAGTTTGGCAACTGCTCAGCCTAAGACTACAATAAATTGTAGAGAGCTGTGGACGCAGCCCAGTCCATCACACATACCAGTCTCCTCTTCCATCAACTCCAGCTACGCTTCAAGCTGCCTCTGGAAAGCAGCCAACGTAATTAAGGGCCAGTCACACTCCAGTCATTCTCTCGTCTCTTGTCAGGCAGAAGATAAGAAAGCTTGAAAGCATGTACCATCACTTTCAAGAACTTCTTTTCTTCTGCTGTTATCAGACCCTTGGTGGATCTCTCATTAGCTAAAGATGTAATCCAGATCTGCCAAACTACCTTGTTGCAGCCCTTGCACTTGTTTTATATCTGCACTTTCTCTGTAGTTTTGGCACAACCTCTTATACATGTGTACTCCCTTATGGCAAGATTTTCATGGATAGCACGCAACACGAAGATTTTCACTGTATTGCAGTACACGTGACAATAATAAACCGCACCAGTAGTTTTTTAAGGTTTAATAAACTCTTAAGGAATTCCTATTATTTTCCCTTCTTTCATAGGATGGAAGATGAGATGCATTTCCTTGAGCTTGCGTGAGGACAAAGATGAGTCAAAGTATAATAGAAAATTAACGTGGTCACCCATCTGGAAATGGATACTTGGACATTATCTGGGGAAACCAGCAAAAATATGTTCTCATTATGAAATGTCCATCTCTTTTGAATTTATAGTGAAATAGTTATGGCTATAAAACAATGAAACAAATGAATTCAATGCCGCACATCAATGGCTGCAGAGTCAATATTACTTGTGTAAGGTGATCCCTGCATCACTGAGAGGTGGGTGGAGATTTCTCAGAACATGCACATGTTCGTAGAAAATGGGACATACCGGAATTTTCCGTAATGCAAAGCTGTGTCATTTGTGCATATGCTGAGAAATGTGAGTTGGAAGGCATTTTTGGGTTGATTTCATTTAATTTTCCGCACATAAGTTTTGTTAGAGCAGCTCTTGTTCTGTATCTCAAACTTTTGGGTAGTGATCTGTGAATTCTGTAAAGGTGAATTTCCCCAACCTGAATGCCTGTAATGTAAGGGATGCCTAAACAGTGTCAAGGTTTTTTTTAACTCTAAGATTCAATAATAAACATTAATAAATTATGAATTGTACCTCTTGGAGGAATGTGGTAGAACTTTTGAGGTTCAGGTACCCGTTCAAAGATGTGTGAAGTGATGGACTATTTTCTCTGAAATGTCCGTCAATCAACGTTTGTCCAACTTCAATGGCTAATATCCTCTAATCTAGACAGCATTCTGGTAAACTTCTTCTGCATCCTCTCTGTAGCCTTTAATTTTCAAAAATAATATTTTCAGGTTATTTTAGAATCAATGGTTTGATTTGCATGCTTACATGTATGGTATTGTGTGGGGCGATTAGTCATAGTAATCTATAAAATGTATTTCCTGTTGTTGGACTCGGAGTTAGCCATTCAGATGATGAGCTTTCACTTTCCTGGTCCTGGTTAAGAAGAGAGGAATGATTCACAGAGAGTTCTGCTCATCACCTTTTAATGACTTTTGGGAGAGTCCATAGGTCCTGAATAGGGTCAATTTCCTGTGTGATTGTTTCTAACATTACACCAGAATATTGGTAATCAATGTCTAAGCGTGCAGAAGAATGAATAGTTAATGTGATGAACTGGGCCAGAGAGGAAGGGGAGATATTATAGAATGGGGTGGCTATTGCTGTCATCCGTGGAACCACATTCCAATATAAGCAGCTATTTTTTAGTGAATAATAAAGACAATATTGTGATATAAATCAAGCCAGAGGAAATTATTATTTGAAGCCATGTATGCTTAATGTCGTGTCATATCTAGGATGTTTTGTACACCGCAGTTTTGTATAATGGATCAAACAGGTTGGAACGGTTATGCTCTTAATGTAACTAAAATGTGAGAAGGGTCATTAAGAAGAAGAGACTAATGATTGGTCAAAGTATGAGCAGACATGAGGAGGAAACTGTTTAAGGGTTTATTGTGCTCTAAAATGGGAATGAGAACAGATTCACCTATACATTTCTCAAGGAAAATACTATGAGAATATTGAAAAACTGCAGAGTAGTCAGATTACTGAATGTTTGCTGATCAGTATATACTTTGGTTGGACTCATGAGTCCATGAGTTGGCATGGAGTTTGAGATCCAAAGGATCTGTTTCCATGCTGTATGACTGACTTTAATTGGATACCTTTATCAAAGAGCCGGCAGTATGAGCAAAATAACTTTTGTATCTCGCGATTCTACTTATACAATCTTGTAGCATGATAAATTATGTTTTGCAATCCGCGCATATTGGAGTTTCACGTGTTATTGCTGCAGTGTGTTGCAATTTGTGGAACTCGGTTTCCTTTGTAGTAGTGACATAAATATGAATAATATTAAACCATACAATAGAGGTAAGAGGCCATTTATCGAGTCACAGAAATGTATAGTGTGGAAGTGGGTCCTTCTGCCCACCACATCCATGCCAAACGTTTTGCCATGTACACTGATCTCATTGGGACCATCCTATGCCTTGCCTATTTAACTATCTGTGTTAATACCTCTCAGATGCAGAACTTGTATCTAATTCCAACACCATCTTGGTGGTGCATTCAAGATATCACCTACACTGCTTAAATAGACAACCTTTAGATCTCCTTTAAAACTCATTTCTCTCAGCTTAAATCTATATCCTCTTGGTTTTTAGACCACTTACTATGGGCAAATGATTCTGACTATCTACCCTATCTACGCCTCATAATCTTGTATACTTCTGTTGCATCACCCTCCACCTCCTTTGCTTCGGGGAAAATAAGCCCATCCTATCCAATCTCTCTCACAATGAAAGTCCTCCATTCCAAGCAACATCCTAATGAATCTTCTCTGTGCAATCTCATCCTCCTTATTGTGTGGTGACCAGAACTGCACGTAATATTCTATTTAGCCCACCACACTCTTCCACTTTCATCTTAAAAGGCCCCTTCACTCCATCCAATCCTTTACCCACAGTATATTGTTTTTCAATTTCAAGTACATGTTAAATTAAAGTTGTAAACAATAATAAATTAATGGGCCTGTCCCACTGTACGAGGTAATTCAAGAGCTCTCCTAAGTTTATAACAAATCAAACTCGTGGTAAGTACGTAGAATGTACGTAACGGCTATGTCGTGGATGTCTCGTAATGGCTCGTAATGCTAACGGCAGGTACTCTGGGAAACTCGTGAGCACTGAAAAATGACCACAGGAGCCCCGAGTACCTACGAATGGCTATTACCGTAATTCTCCGAGTTCGAATCGGGAAACTCAGGAGAACTCTTGAATTACCTCGTACAGTGGGACAGGCCCTTTACTTTCACTAGCCTTTCAAGCCTGGCATTGTAGATTATAATTTGCCTTAAATTACTATCCTTTGCGTATGGACCTTTTTTTTAATACCAATGGAATTGTATTTTCTGTCTGTTATTTGCTATGCGAATTTTTGCTAATTTCTGTATTCTGTCAACATCCTTCAATTCCCTCATCCTTTTCATGACTGCAAAATTCCTGAACCCTTCCCATGTCCCCAAAGGACTGTTGAGGTGCTATGTGATGTCCTCTCTTTCCCAAGTTGGACATGGTACAGCACATGAAGCCTAACTATTGATTTATTAATGTTTAAAAGTACTTTTTATTTTGCTCTGTCTCTATTCATCCAAAGATATAGTACTTTTCTAACCGCATTTATAAACATCTGTCCTGCCAACTTTGAAATTCAGGTCTTTCTGTCCGTGTGACCTTTTTATGTAGTATTGCTTAATTTCCTTTCCAAAATACTGATTGATTTTCGACTTCTTTGACTTGGCTTTGCTGATAAGCAATATTTAGCTATTGCCTAATTTCCACAGGCGTTCTAGTTAAATTATCAATTGACCAATTGTTCTGATGGAGATAGACAAAAATGCTGGAGAAACTCAGCGGGTGAGGCAGCACCTATGGAGCAAAATAAATAGGCAACGTTTTGGGTCGAAACCTTTTACACTGATGTGAGGGTGGGGGGGGGGGGGGCAGGAAGAAGCAAGGAAGAGGTGGATTTATAAACATGAGAATGCTTGGCACCATTGGCTTAAAGTATACCTTTCTTTCCCTCATACTGTTGCTTTATGTGAGGAAATCCACTGGATTAGTCAAATGAATAACTGATAATCCAGTTAGTTTCTCAGATTTTCAAATGCTTGCATAGTTTTTCAGATCATTTGTTAACTGTTGAATTGTGAAAGAGATTCTGAACATCTGCAACACAGAACACAGACTTGTTTCGTTCACTTTAGTTTAAAACATTATTTTAATATCTAGACTTGGAATAATGGAGAATAAAATGTCACGTTAAAATCTGTGCATTGGCAGAATTAAAAGCATGAATATGACTTTAAATGTATAAAATCCTGTCATGTTGGTGAGTTTTTGAATTGGATTTTAACTATTTCCAGATAAAGCGTTACATGTATAATTTTTATTTGAAAATGTTAATTTTCCATGTTTAATAAATTATTCATATCACAAATTCCGAAATCTTTAACCACAATGTTAATTGGTCTTCTAAATTATAGATCCTTTTTCAACTTATGATCATGCATCTTAAATTTTTGCTTTATTTTATTTGAAAATTTTAATTTTACACCCACTTCAGTCTTTGGTCATTTGATCTTTACATCTACTTAAGTCTTTGTTCACCTGATTTACATGTTTCTGATGGGATTGCCTTCAGAAATATAGTGTTACAAATTATTTAAAGGGAGTATCACTCCTGTCCTGCCCCACGGAACATTGAGGTGAAACTTAACATTCATAGAACTAGGGATACAGTAACATAACTGGCTGTTTAAGACCTGGATGATGAGAAATTCCTTTAAAAAAAAAAAATTCAATTCTACACCACTGTAATCTCAGTGAATGGTTAGGTTAAAGACGAGGCATCAGGAACATGAGAGGATGTGAAAATCGGAAAGAAGGAAGATGAGGTATACAATTAGTCACAATCCTGCTTGAATGGAGGAGCAAGTTTGAAGTCTTATCTTAGCTCTTATCTCTGTGCTCCCTTCCACTGTTTTGGTGGAATCAAGTTCATTTTAAATTAGAGGTCGAACCTGTAATCTGAAGATCTTTATGTGCCCATTCTGCACTCATTTATTTTTCGTTTTAATGACCTAGTACAACTAATTTTCTTTAGAAATGTACTATTGTATTTACTTAGATTATCCTCACAATAATTTAAATAATTGGGTGACATCCTTCATTTACTCAGGATTGTACTTTCATTCCACAGATGTCTTATCTGAGATCTTTACACAAGGTCATCTTGTTCCAGATAGAAGATTAGTGTAAGTATAAACAAATTTGCCTGAAAGATTTATATGAAACATGTTTTTAACTTATTTTCTGATACATAATTCCCTCCCGTTTGGGAAACGGGTGAGTGGTGGAATATTGCCTTGGGGAACGGGTTGTGTTGGGGGACCATTCCTCCTGTGGAGGCTATGGGCGAGTGCTGCAATATTGCATTGGGCGACCAGGTCTCCTGTGTGACAGGGACCCAAAGGGTCCCAGTTGGTTTAGTTCTTTATAACATTGTGATAACCCTTGGGTTTTTCCATATAATTAGATTGAAAAATATTTGGGAAGTTCCCATTTCCCCATTCCTAGTTATCATTGATTATCTTAAATTAAGCTGTTTTTGATGGGGATAGGTGCTATTTGGTTTACCCCTCCTCTGATGAGTGGGAGCATAGGAGGGAGATAAATCGTCTGATTGAATGGTGCCAGAACAACTACCCTACTTTCAACGTCAGTAAACCAAGGTGCTGATTGTCTATTCAAACTGTTGTATTAAACTCAGGATTGAGAGAAAAGGGTACGCCTTTCTTATTGAAGACTCATAAGGGAGCATAACTTAAATCCCCCTTTTAAGATGCATAGGTAGATGTAAATTCAATCATCGATGAACATGGTGAGCCTCTCACTGTATTTCGATGTATTGCAGCCTGAGCTATAAATGAATCTCTTGTATTGATTGCAACACGTTTGCTACACCAAATATAAAATATTTTTATTTTGTTGTGTGCTAAACAAATATTAAAGAAATAATAATTTGCTAAATATATTTGAAGAGATTCTACTTGGTGCACTTGAATTTGGTAACCATACATAATAAGTTTAAATGTGGGAATGCACAGGCAGTGTTTTGAGTATTGATTTGAAAAGTAAGTACAATCTGTTTTACATGGGTATTGTTGCCATGGTGAATTGTTTTGCAACAGCCACGGATTTAATATTTCACTTTTCTGCCATCGCAATCTCCTGTTTTGAGCTTCCTTATGCATTCTGCAGAAACTGAACTGGAGCAGCCATAAACACAATATGGTTACAAGAGCAGCTCAGAGGCTCAGAATCCCAGCCTCCTAAATCTCCAAAGACTATCCACCATCTTCAAGGCTCAAGACGGGTATTTGATGGAATAAGTTCCACTTGCCTGAATGAGTGGAGCTTCAACAAAACTCAAGACGCTATACCGATCTGAACATATTAGTCTATCCACAATCATTCACTCATTCCAGCACTCTCACTGTAACAACAGTGTGCACCATCTACACGATGCACTGCAGTAACTCACCAAGACTCATTATGCAGCATCTTCCAAACTTTGGATCTCTGCCAGCTAGAAAGACATGGTCAGCATAGCATGGGGACACCATCATCTGGAAGTTGCCCCCCAAGCCATTCCTGGCTTAGAAATCCATCCCCATTCCTCCACTGTTATTGAAATATTTGAAATTTATTGTGGCAAACTATAAAGTACCAACCAAGAACAGAATTTTAATTTGTCACAACAAATCTTATTCTGTATATCAAATTTTTGCCAGATAATTTATGAGTGAATTTCCGTTACCTGAGGGCTGTGATACAGAGATTGTCTGTGATACCACAGTGTAAAATTCACCTGCAAATACTGCAACCACAATAATTTAAAAAAATGCTTTGGGCAGGCTTTCATTTACTGTTGCACAACATGGTTCCGATAAGATTTACGAGGATGTTGCCAGGAGTTTAGGGCCTGAGCATTTGGGAGGTTGGGCAGGCTTTTTGCCTTGGAACAGAAGAGAGTGAGGGGTGATCATATAGAAATGTACAAAATCATGGGAAAAAATAAGGTGAATGCATCCTTTGTCCCTGGATAGGGGAATCAAGAGCTAAGTGGCATAGGTTTAAAATGAGAGGGGAAAGATTTAATAGGAACCTCGGAGGCAACCTTTTTACACAGAGGGTACATATGGAAATTGCTGCCAAAGGAAGGTTGAGGTAGATACAATAACACCATTTGAACATGGACATGGATAGGAATAGTTTGGAGGGATATGGACCAAACACGGGTAAATGGGATTCTCTTTGTATCCGGGTTGCTATGGATGAGTTGGGCCAGGTGGCCTGTTTCAGTGCTGTATGACCCTATGACTCTAACATTATCTTTAATGAATATAATACAAAATTGATCAAATAATATGATCTGACATAGTGATTCCCAATTAATATCAAAACCAGGCAAGAGCAAGCTGTGCAATGTCCAATATTGTCTATGATCCACAACAATTTTTTTTTCTCAAAGTCCTGCTGGTGTATCATTATTGTGCGCAGCTCAAGAATTAGCATTCCGATGAGTTTTAACTTTCCACCATCGGGATTGATAACACCATAGCAACAACTTCTTCAATTATAATTTTATAAGTTTCCATCTTCTGCAGCTGGCTGAAAGTGGAGCATATTCCTCCTTCAAATGCAAGCAATGTTTCAGTTTCTGCTCTCACATCTGCTTGGAAGCACAAAGGATAAATTAAGACTAAACGACTTTGGCATAACAAAATTGTATAACAAATAGAAAACCATATTTTCAGCCTATCCGTTTGTATTTTCATCCGTGGTACCTAAATATTGGAATTTGCACATCCAAATTGAAAGTTAGCAGTTTTAAACTTCAGATTAAAACCCACTTCAACTCTTGGCTGGGGGAGCTTTTTATTGTTTGCAGAACTTTTTTTTTGTCTGCAATGTCCTTCCTGAATAGCTCCATTCCTAGCCACTGTTCTTAATTAGAGAATGTGTGATTTTGGTTAATTAAGGTGCAAAGATCAGGTTATTGCATCTTGATTTAATACGCCAAAAAAAAGATTGGAAGCTTAAGTTTAAATCCGATAAATTGGATTTAAATTTATGTTGCGGTTTAACATATTCTATATACCTAAGCATATCGTTGCAGAGCAGCTTCACGTCTGAACAAAGTGTATATGGTTTGAGTCATTGATGCTATCCTTTTATCTAATGTTATTTTTAGCAATTGGCAGTCGAGTGGTGCTAGACTTAGAGTTTAGAAATGCAGTATGGAGGTGGGCCCTTCCGCCCACTGAGTCCGCACCAATCAAGGATTACCTGTACACCAATTCTATCCTACACACTAATTAACCTACAAGCCTGCACATCTTTGGATTGTGGGAGAAAACTGACGCACTTGGAGGAAACGCACACGGTCACAGGGAGAATGTACAAGCTCCGTACAGACAGAACCCATAGTCATGATCAAAACCGGATCTTGAGTGCTGTAAGACAGCAACTCTACTGCTGCACCTCCATGCTGCAAAAACAGATTTTTTCTTTCAAAAATATTGCAGAATTAATCTTAGGTAGACAAAAATGCTGGAGAAACTCAGCGGGTGAGGCAGCATCTATGGAGCGGAGGAATGGGTGACATTTCGTGTCGAGACCCTTCAGACTGATGGGGGGGGGCGGGAAGAAGAAAGGAAGAGGCGGAGACAGTGGGCTGTGGGGGAGCTGGGAAGGGGAGGAGAAAGCAGGGACTACCTGAAATTAGAGAAGTCAATGTTCATACCACTGGGGTGTAAACTGCCCAAGTGAAATATGAGGTGCTGCACCTCCAATTTACGGTGGTCCTCACTCTGGCCATGGAGGAGCCCCAGGAAAGAAAGGTCGGATTTGGAATGGGAGGGGAGTTGAAGTGCTGAGCCACTGGGAGATCAGGTTGGTTATTGCGAACTGAGCTGAGGTGTTGGACGAAGCGATCGCCAAGCCTGCACTTGGTCTCATCGATGTAGAGCAGCTGACACCGAGAGTAGCGGATGCAATAAATGAGGTTGGAGAAAGTGCAGGTGAACCTCTGTCGCATCTGGAAAGACAGCTTAGGTCCTTGGATGGAAGTCCTTAGGTCCTTGTTCCTGATTTTGATTCATTACAACATAAACAGCAGAGAGTTAGAGTCATGGATAATCAGGCCCACCTCGTCCACACCGACCATTTTATTCTACCACACATTCCAAGCAACTCCTTCCAAATTCTACAATTCATTTATACAGTGGCCAATTCACCTACAAACTGGCTCATTTTGGGGATGTGGGCGTAAACGAGAGCACCTGGCGGACACATGGAGAGTGAGTACTCAGAAGTAATGCTTCAAGTTCAGGACTGAATACTAGAGCAGTGAGACAGCAACTCTGCTGGCTTCACCACTGTGCCACCCAGTAATGTACACTCTCAACTGTTTGATGCAGTTCAGTAGAGATAGGTCATGCTGAATTAATTATGTTAGCTGCACATGGATACATGTTTAATGTTTCTAATGCCGTTCCAATTTTTTTTTTTGGCTGCTAAAATGTGTGGGTGAAACATTGCTGGTGGTTTACAAAGGCTGTTGTTTAGTTTCTGAATTTATTCAAGTGATGCTTGGAAGCTTCAGTTCTTGTTCGCTATCTGTTATATTCTTAGTTGCCTTTGGCAGTGGATTAGAAGAAAATTATTATTATTTTGTAATTCCTTCATTTCTAGCACATATATTAATAAATGATGAAAAGAATTTGGAAGATTGCATTTTCAAATGCACACTGGATATCTATACATTTGAGTGGTCATACTTGAATGACATTTTTCCAGAAACTTAACTTTATTTAACAAGTGTTTATTCAAGCACGCTAATCATCCCAGCGTAGAAGGCTGCGGGCTAAGTGCTGAAAGATGGGATCAATACGGTTTGGTGCTCACGAGCTGGCACGGACATGGTGGGCCGAGTGGCATATTTCCATTCTGTATGACTCGATTAAATTGTGCAAACTGATGAGCGATAGTTGATGTGATGACCTCAGAAGGAAAAGTAAATATGTATCATGTCCATGTTATGTTCTGAATTTCAAATCTGATCCCATTGGCATTTCAACAGACAATCTGATTTCTTTGATTATTAGTGTCTGTAAACTGCCTGATACGTTATCTATAATTTAGCATATTTACGTAAATATATTGGTTGCCTAACTAATACTTTTGTTATTATTGGAATAAAATAAATCACCTGGATCGGATGAATATTTACAAAGGGAAATAAAATTGCAACGATTGGTCAGACAGTAAAGATGGACATGTTTTTAATACTTGTTACTTTAATTTCAACTGTTGAATATTTAATGAAAACGGCTTCTTTTAAAAGCTTTTCTATCATTGGAAGGTCCACTTGGATCCATGAGAAAATATATTTTGAAAGTGGAATTTTCAAACCACATCAAACATTCACAAACTAATAACATTTAAAACTGTGATTGGGATTAAGAGGGAATCATAGGAAATTAGACTTTAGATTTTTTTTAAATCTTAACTGATTAAATCCATCATCTGAGTGAAGCTTAATGGGTCTTGGAATCACTGGGGAGAATCTCCTGCTACCATTACACAGTGCACTTTATTCATGCATTGTACTGAGCAGCTGTGATATGTGAGCAGCAGGACACGGATTGTGGAAGGTAAGTTCATAATGTTTGTTGTATCTTTGCTTCAGATTTAAATTGAGAGTTTAAACATTGCCACTTTTGTCATCGATCAGCATTTTATTTTCTGCTGATTCTCGATGTTATCAAAAGTCTTTTTCCTGATATTTGAGAAATTGCTGTAGTCAAGAATATAGTCTTTAAAATATGTAAGGAGTTGGCTCTGATCTTGGAATTTTTACATCATATTCTTAACTGAATAGTACTTTGACCATTTATATTTTGCTGCGAAATGAATTGTAGACTGGGTTATTTGAGTTGTGAGGTCAGTGGTAGAACAAATGATGGGTGTCATGAATGAAAATGGACAGTATGCATTATACATGTGCATTGTGCTTAATATTTACTGTACAGGAGCTTTGAGCCATTTAAAATGTATGCATTAAAATTTAAATACATTTGCACTTGTTTCTGTGCAATACTGGAAAGTTTTATTTATATTGTGTCTATTTTTGAATTTGTTGCTGTTCTCTTACCTTTAAAAATGTTTAGCTGTGAAGACCACTGAATAAAAAGTAAGTCACTGTTGAGTCTGAGTATGATTATGTCATTTAGATCCGGCTCAAAGGTTTGTAGATTAATTTAAGACAAAGGTATTCAGCTGACCAAAAGTCTATTTGCACTACTTATCACATTCTCTATTTTTATTTGTAGTCGTGTCTAAAGTACAAAGCATAGAAAATGTGTTGAATAAGCTATGTAATCTTTGTCAGGATGTTTTGAAAAATCTGGTGCAATGTCGGCTCACAAGGTGAAACAAAATCTTTAAATTAAAGATATGAGATTATCTTTTTGTAATCATTATATGAATGTAGAGCATTCCAGCAGAGCATTTATGAAATGTTGATTGGTTTCCTGTTTGTGTATGTGATCCTTTATCCAAAAATGTAATCCTCTGTGTTGTCCAGCATAGAATGATCTTGATCATGGTTCATTTTATGTCATTCCATATGTTTCTGGACAGTAGGAATGGAAACAAATGATTTCATCTGTCATTTAGTGAACGCAAGGGAAACAAATACAGTTCCACTGTTGAAAGCAGAAGTGAAAGTGAATTATTGCTAACCTTCGACTTTACTGCGATTATCACATCTTTACCAAATCCATAACCGAGATTTGCGAAATAGGCATGAAAATTGATTTCTGTCAGGTCATTTCAAGGCTGGAAATATGATAAAAGATCAAACTGGTAGATGAGTTGGTTGTTACTGAATAAAAGCTTTCTGCCTAGAATAAATTAGATCTTGTTCTTGTTTTGGTCTAATTCAAGCATATCAGTGCTTCTGGAGAGACTGAATATGTATCTTCATTGTACCATTGATGCTTTCTGCACTGCCCTGACATGTCCTTACTTGAATGAAAATCCTTTCATTGGAAGTTCAACATCTGTTTAGAGAACCCTTCAATTGTTCCACTAAGGGATTTGTAATGATTTTACTCTTGTTACTGGACTCTTTCCATTCATTGGTTAGGCCATCACATTTGCCAAAATTATATTTTGGAACATTTCTGGTGCATATAGATCCCATCCGATGTACTTTAAAAGCTTAAAAGGCTCATGCCGTTATTGATTGCATCTAATATTTATTCAATTCTATTTCCTGAAAAGTACTTGATATGTGAAGCACTTCCTGACAATTGAGGGCTTTTGACTAAGTGACCTATCTATAGGCATGTTACAGGAAATGTATCTGGCCTCCATTACAGAATTACACTAATACACCCATGGGGGCTGACATCAGGGAAAAGTAGAATTTTTAATTAAAATTTAAATCTGAGAGATTTTTGGAAAGAAAGTCTATTTTGAGATTTTTTTAAATGATGGAATTATTTAATGGCAAAGTTATAGTATAAATGCGTGAAATGTGTTTCTATCTTGGTTTTAAATGGAAATGGCAAAATTACAGAATATGCAAGAAATAATGTACTCCTTGTTCAAGATGCATATTATTTCTGGAAAGAGAAACAAGCAAGTTAAGTAAACGTAAAGAAGATAATGTTTTATGGCACTTGCAAGTCGATGGCCTAGATTAATTTGAATTATTTTGCCTTGACTTAGTCAATAATTACTCTCCATTAAGGAGTTTGACCGCAAAAAAATTGTGTTATGATATGATGCACCTCCTTTATCTAGGGATTAAATAAATGAGCATGCAAATTATCGTCTTATTGAAAACCTGCATCACATGCTCACTGGTGGATTCCATAGATTTTGAAAACTTGGAGCAAAACTTGAATAATACATTTCCCAGTTCAAAGATAAAGTAAGTCTGTGGACTTACTGCACAGAATGTCAGCTACTTAATTTTTTGTTTGCCATGCCTTCAATTCCAAGAATTGTGCCCAACTAAACAGAATTCCTGAACTTCTTCAAATGTTCTTAAAGACCACCTTAAATGTTCATTCAGATAGACACTCGGATCTTTAGAAATTACGTCGTTGTCATTTTCCAAACTTGTAATTGTGAGTTCTACATAAAACTATCAATAAGATCCAGAACATATGAAATATCTTTGTTTATGACTATTAATGATATTGATGCAATGTTTCCTTAATCCTGGATTTGGTACTGAGGACACAGAAATCATATATTCATCCTTATAAACCTTCATTGTGCTAACCATGACACCCTAAACCTCATTCTTCTGATGCTGCAGCTCACTGTGTTTAATATTCAGCTCTGAAAATATCAATTTTAATTAGCTTTTTTTAAATGGTTTGACAAATAGTCTGAGTAGTGATTTAAGTATAAATGCCATTTATCAAAATGCAAAGTATTTTTCAAACAGTGCATTTAAGTTTAATATATTTTCTGACATGCAATTAATTATTTGAAATATCATTTTACTTATTACTGTTATTATTGTTAATTGGCATTGACTAAACTATGATTGAATAGAGAATAATTTCCAATTCATTTTAATTTAGCATTCAGTGCAGACCAGAATATGACCACATTGCAAATGAGGCTTTGTGGCATATTTATTCAAGTAAGTGTAAACTCAATAGACAATAGGTGCAGGAGTAGGCCATTCGGCCCTTCAAGCCAGCACCGCCATTCATTGTGATCATAGCTGATCATCCACACTCAGTACCCCGTTCTTGCATTTTTTTACCCCCATAAATCCCTGTCATTAAACTTAATGAATAAAAAATAGGTTACATTTAATTTGATATGTTAAAGCATTTCCCTTCCTATAATTCTGCCAAATATTCTTAATGTATTGATCAACCTATGTTAGTGAATTTGTATTTTTTGAACAAAATACTTTTTCCCATGTTAGAAAGCACATGCTAGTACAATCCTGGAATGAAAATCATCATCGTTGGCTCTTTTCATTTGTGCTTAATTTTCTGTTGTACTTGGTATCACTTTTAGAATATTTGAAGTCCTTGTGCTATTCAGTTTCCTATTAAGTAAGTCAATCACGGGTTTCATTCTTGTGTGCAGTAGCATGTAGGCAAGGCCATATTTAAAAATAAGTATCTTCCATCACAACCAAAAAGCTACCATACTGTGTAGGAAGGAACTGCAGATGCTGGATAACATCAAAGATAGACACAAAATACTGGAGTAACTCAGCGAGACAGGCAGCATCTCTGCAGAGAAAAAAATCGGTGAAGTTTCAGTTGAGACCCTTCTTCAGACTGAGATTCGAAATGTCATCCATTCATTCTCTCTAGAGATGTTGCTTGTCCCGCTGAGTTGCTCCAGCATTTTTGTGTTTATCTTTAGCTACAGTACCTTGTTCATTCATACTATTTACAACTTACTTTGATCTCTGGCATTCCTTATATGATGGTTTAAAATTGTGCACTACATAACTGCTAACTTAATTGCGTAGTTGAAACGAGTCATCAGTGGCTTGAAAAGTAGTCCACCTAGATGAATTTTTATCTTCAGCAGCTCAACTGCTAACAGAAAATGTTGGCAGAATTATAGGGAGGGAAATGCTTAACCAGAGCAACAAATCCAAAGAAAAGATATGTCAGATTTTGATTTAAGAAGTGGAGAGGATGATATATGCTGGTGGACAATTGACACTGGAGCTTCCGCATTGGCTATGGATGTGATGCACTACAATGCTGAGAACTATATTCTGCACTCCGTATCTCCGTATATTCTGCACTCCGTATCTTCCTCTTGCTCTATCCAGTTGAGTTTGACTTGATTGTATGTTTGTGTGGTATATCTGATCAGTTTGGATAGCATGCAAAACAAAGCTTTTCACTGTACCTCAGCACATGTGACAAAAATATACCTAAACTATTTTTGTTTGTTCTTGCACTATTTTTTTTATCATATAAAAAGATTGGGATGCCTTTGTTGATGTGAAGGCGTTCAAAACCCTGGGCTCCATAAAACTGGAAAACATTATATTGTCGTTGCCAAAGTTTGGGAGTATAAAGGAAATGTTTTCCAGATGTTTCAAATCTAATCGAGGATATGAACAGCAGGAAACACATTGAAATGCAAATTACAAGAGAATAGGAATAAGTAAGCAACCAAACATCAACTCAACAATAAAATAGCAGGTTTAAATATCTTTACACGTTGCACCTGTTCTTCATCTGTTTGAAAAATACACAAGATTTATTTGTCATTGAATTATAGAGAGGTGCTGCAGGGAAGCAGGCCCTTTGGCCCATCAAGTCCATGCCTGCTGCAAAGCACCCATTTACACTAATCCTCTTATATTCTCACCACATTCTACCCAATTTACGCCCCATCCCCTTTACCACATTATGCTAGGGGCAATTTTCCTACTAAACCCTGACACATGAGTGTCCCAGCACCAGTGAAGCTGGGTTCAGTCTTGGCCTTCGGTGCAGTCTGAGGAGTTTGTATGTTCTCTCCATGACTGCATATGTTTCCCCTGATCTGTTGGTGTTTGTCCGCTTTTTTTCATCTTCTCTTCTTTCATCTTTCTCTTCTGTAATTTTAACATTTTGCATCATATCAAAGCATTGAAAGTCTGTGGCCTCTATCATGAAGGGTGAGCGTTCCAACTTGTGGGAAGACCACTCCCTGAAGGTTCCTCTCCATGTCCACACCTGGTTCATCAATGCATGGATTATAGCGGAATGGTTAAACCCAGAAAACATAAACCAAGAATAAACATACTGTGTTCAAGTTTGCAAACTGTTAATTCATGCAGTGTCATGTGCATATGTCGTATGCTTCAACTTTAATTGATATAAATAACTTTAAATGGGAGGCTATGCTGTATTCCTAAATTGGGAGACAGTACACTGTATCCCTATTTGCTGGAGATACAAAGCTAGGTAGGAAAATGAGGGAAAATCCCTGTGTAAAGTGAGATATACAAAGGTAACAGATGAGGAGGGAGGTGGGTAGATGGAGTTTAAATTTGTATCTTAAATGGGAAAAATGGACAAACGGAATTCTGCTTTAAACAATGAAGAACGAGCATATGTGATCATACAGAAGTAGCTTCTTGTGCTCGTTCATGAATCTAATGCCCCTGTCCCACTTAGGAAACCTGAACGGAAACCTCTGGAGGCTTTGCGCCCCACCCCAGGTTTCCGTGCGGTTCCCGGAGGTTTTTGTCAGTCTCCCTGATGGTCGAAACTGACAAAAAGCTCTGGGAAGTGCATGGAAATCTTGGGTGGGGCACAAAGTCTCCAGAGGTTTCCGTTCAGGTTTCCTAAGTGGGACAGGGGCATTAACGTATCTTGTTGCTCAAGATCAAGGTTCGTTTGTTCTTACTCTGGTTCTAAAGTGGAATCTGTCGGTGATGTGCCAGGAGCTTGGTGAAACAAGTTGATTGAGTTGATGCTCATAAACCCTGTACATTTGAAAATGACTTCTTCTATTGTGGAGACTCAATGTGCTTGGTGACTTTCCAGGTGCTCTTCCTATATTTTGACCATTTGATTCCCTTGTGTTCAGGATGTTGCATTATTTTCAAGAATAGTTTGGGAACATCCTTGAATCATTTCCTCTTCCTCCTGGAGTTACCTGGTTGTGTCAAAGGTTGGCTGAAAATACTGGTTTTACAAGGATGATGTCAAGCATGCAGACAATGTGGCTTGCCTTCCAGGGTTGTTTGACAACTGTGCCTTAGTGCTGTGGATGTTGGTTCGGGAGAGAACACTGATATTGCTTCACTTCCCTGCCAATGGATTTGTAGGACATTGTAGAGAGAATATTATTTGTATTCTTGAGTGCTTTGAGATGCCTTCCATTATTGGTCCGTGCCTCTGAATTATACCGGGAGTTGCAGCCTTTGGTTGCTCAGTCGATTGTTAGATTAAGGGCTGAGATGTATGGATTTTTGTATTTTGGCCAAAGGTGGACATGAAGGAAAAGATTATTCATAATCATATTACGCCAGTTCAAGGAAGCCTTCTGGCTTCTTATTCTTGGATATTTTTCCTTGTAGAAACGTGACATGATTTGTCAATGTAGCAGAAACGAAATCACAAAAGTGCAATTTATAGCTTGTCCCATCATCTTTATTTCCCCCTTGCTCTTGTCCCTTTCACCAATGGTAACAGTTTATCTGAATCTATTCATTCCAGTACCTGTATAATTTTTAATAACTACCAGATCCATTTGCAATCTGCTCTATTCCATGAAAAACAATATAACAATAATCTGTTTATCCACAGAGCTAAATTCCCTTATCCCTGTATTCATTTCAGTAAATCTCCTCTGTTTATTCAGTAAAGAGTTTCCTGAAATGTGGCAGTTATACTTGGCCAATTTCACATATGGCTGACCCAGTGTTTTTAAAAGTCCATTGTGACTTCTTTGCACTTGTATTCTATTATTCTATTTATAAAACCCAGGAGTACAACATGGTGTATTAACCAATGTCTCATCCTGCACATCCATCCCTTAATCTCTTTGTTATTAAACCTTGTTTTCAATTGTGCCATCTTGTTTATCTTCCATCTTTCTTCCCATTAACATGCAGCAATTCCCAACATTTTAAGTTTGATTTGCTAATTCTCCAGCTTGTCTCTTTAATATTATCAAACTGGGAAATAATCTATTATCTGATATTGCTAGCACTGCAAGCATAAATGTGTTACTAACATTTCTGTTGAATCGGTAGCGGGTATCGCTGTTGAATGGCATCAGGCCATCAGACTGTTTAGGCAGGCATGCAAATTGAAATAAGTATTAAAGTACATTCTGATATGTCTAGACACCAGTAATTTGATGCTGAACAGTTGTTGGCGAAAATTCTCTTTTATCATTTCCATGGCCTTTGAATCTTAGCATCCATTAAATTAATTATGAATGTGACTATGCGATGTGGATTGAAATCTTTTGTCATTGAATGCACTTTTTCATTAAACCGTCAGGCAGGCAAATAGTATAAAATGTCCAATGGGTCTAAATTTAAAATATTTGTGGTATGCATTTTTATATTTAGCAACTGTTGCTGAAGTACTGTATAAATATCGATAGCAATAACTTGCACATAATATTATTTACATCTCTGGAGGAAACAGAACTTGTATAACTCCAAAATTACATTTATAATTGTGGCTGGCTATTAAATACTTATACTTCTCCACTAGAGAATGTTGGAAAATCAGTGAGAATGTCTAATAATTGATGCAGAGATAGTGCTGGTTATCATCGCTATTGGGACTGGGGTTAAAGAACCCTGAAACCTATTGTGCTCTATTTTCCAGCTTTATATCACCGTGGACATGGTTGTCACCATTTTTTTAAAATCCGTCCTTGAAAGGAGCAGCTGATATCCTTCATTTGCAGATTTCTATTAATGCGTTATTTAGAGTCCTACCTATACAAATAACATGTACCAATGAACAGGCTGCTGCTAGGTATGGTCTGCGCACTGATTGACCAATGGCCCATGAATGGACAGGTACTAACTCCCTAAAACCACCCACAAAATGCACCAGCTTTAATATGAGGCTAGTCCTCCTGGGTCTATAATATTCTTGCCAACTACTTTTTGCCTTCAGCATCCTTCCATTAAAACCACCAGGAGATTCAGATATTCCCCAAACCCTTCAAATCGTGAACTGGGAATTGGTTCAGAGCTTGCATTGCATTTGGCAAATGAAAATAAGATCCGTTCCTCAAAATGGTTTGTTAACAATATGCCTGTTATGTGTACAAAACAAATGTTATCCTGTTAAGCAATTCCACATCTATTTCATGTTTACGGCTTTTTTAATGTTTGAAAATCGGCTGTGGTATTTCTTATTAAATATTGCAGTTTTGGGAACATTCTGTTTAATCCTTGAGCAAATTCAGTTGCACAGGTTTTGGGTTAAAATACGAAGACCCTCAGATTAACATAATAAAGTGTTGCGTTATCAGAATATGTTATCAAAGCATCATGATCGATATCATTTAAATGTTTGAATTAAAATTGGAAATAAGAAAGTACTCAATATATTTCAGTTTTATTTGCTAGATTATGAGTCCGTATTATCAAGATTGTTTCAACTTTAAGCACACTATTGAAGATCACTTTCCCTGCAAAACGGCTGCAATACATTTGTAATGGGAATGGGCTTTACTCTCTTGACGATCTTCATTCACTTTTTGGGTATGAAATGGTCATACCTCTTAATTGAAATGAAACAACCATGATTCTGAAGGAAAGCAGAACATGATGGAAGTACTGAGCAAGTCAGTAAGCATTGTTGTGAGCAGAACAGAATTAACATTTCAAATCAATGATTTTTAACAGATGACATTCTAGAAAATTGCCCCTTTTTGTTCTCGCACATTTGCTGTCTTTTTCATTGATGTATATGTGAGATAGAGCTGCTTTAAGTATAGTATTAAAAATCACTTAATTATTGCCAAGAAAAAGAACAAATTGATTATTAAATTCTTACCCAAGAATTTGGCAAAATAGCTTGAACTACGTACCAGATTTGTGCGATTTTGAAACGCTTCAAACCTGTCAACTTTACATTTACAGTGAAGTAAATATAGCACTTGCGGAGTTGTGTTTGTTAAATCAATTGGATGACAATAGATGATAATTTATTAATGTTTGAAATGTATCCCACCTCCTGAAAGGCAGCGTGATACATGATATATAATGAGAAGTTGAGGCAGAACTAATGAAATAAAAACAGAGCTTATATACAGTATTGAGAGCTAAAATAGAAGCCACGATTCCATCAGCACACCGTATTGGCCTGCAGGTAAATTTTAAGAAATCCTTCATCTGTGTACAGTTTTGAGAATGAAATGAACACCAGATTTGTTAATACAGAGTCGGTTATAAGATAAAGAGGGAGGGAGGACACAGACACGCGCACAGACACACAGATGCGCAGACGGACAGACTCGCGCAGACGGACAGACTCGCGCAGACGGACAGACTAGCGCGCAGATAGATGGACAGACTGGCGCGCAGACAGACGGACAGACTCGCGCGCACTCACGCATGTAAAAAAATATTCCTACAAACTATGGACTATTTTTGGAATTCTGTAATAGAGGGTTGTGGAGGTTAGATCATTGGAGGTATTTAAAGATTAGGTAAATTAATTCTTGAAAGATTGGGGTATGGAGGTCAGTGAGATTCTGACATAGAAGTGGAGTTCATGTCTGGGAAGGTCAGCCATGATCATATGAACTAGCAGGGGAGGCTCGAGGGACCCAGGAAACCACCTGCTATTGTGTTTTGTCACAGGCAACATGTTATCAGACTGAAAAACTTTTTTTAATGCATAAAACCATAAATATGGCAGAAGTATGAACCATCTATCTTCCCATTTTTTTAATACACTGAAATCTTGCAAATTGTACAATTTCCTACCTCCACCACCACATAAAACAAAAACTAAAGATACACTAAAACATACAAGTCAAATCAGAATATAAACAGCAATAGAAGAAAGGGACGAGGCAGGCTGTCGGCGAGGCTGCCATATACGCCGCCACCTGCTGGTGAAAGTGAAAATAAATTGTGATACCAACGTTGCTTTTTAAGTCAATGAGCAATTATAAACTAAGGTAGACACAAAATGCTGGAGTAACTCAGCGAGACAGGCAGCATCTCTAGAGAACAGGAATGGGCGACGTTTCAGGTAGAGAGCCTTTGTGACCAATTGTAAGCTTTGATTACACAGTGCTGCTTTTCCACCTTTTAGCCAATGTTGGGATTTCGCCATTAGAAAAAAATACACAATACGAGACAGATGGTTTCATTAAAATCAAATGAAGTGAGTTCATATTCGTGTTTTCAATTTTAATTGGGGTTATGCATGCATGGACATTTTTTTTTTCCCCCCCTGAAATCTATGGAGCTAAGAATCCTTCGCTGCCTCACCCGCTGAGTTTCTCCAGCATTTTTGTCTACCTTCCATTGTTCAGATTATATTTTGTTTAAGAAATGTTGATGTTTTTCAAAGCATTTGTATAATCTGATAGATATGATTGGGCAAGCCATCAGTGAGGACATTTAGTTCAGTTACTTTGGCACTTTACGTCTTCAGCATACCAATGAAACCATTAAAATTATTAAAAGATATTTTTAAATGAGAACTTACCAGTTCGAAGTTTGATCTGTATTTTATGAGGAGTTACGATGAGGGATTATGTGAAGACCCCGTCCAGCACGCATGCGCGACATTTCTTCAAAGCAGCGGTGTGGATTCACAGAAAACACAACAATTGAAATAAATATAGTAAAGAAAAAATAAGAACTTAATTACCAGTTGATCTGTATAATAGAGGGTGGGAGCGGAGGGCACATAATCCCTCATCGTAACTCCTCATAAAATACAGATCAAACTTCGAACTGGTAAGTTCTCATTTAATCTTACTATTTTACTTCGGAGTCACGTGAGTGACTACGTGAAGACTTCAAAGCTCTGTGAATCCGAACCGTGTACCAGCTCATGCTTCACTCACTGCCTGAAGACCTTAGAGGGAGGAAGCATGTTATACGATCAACAATAACCTGTTTGTGAACAAAAAAGGTTTATTAATAACAACAAAAAACAGAGAGCTCCCCCGGGCTTAAATTAAATATTATCTGCAGACTCTAAAATTCTGTCTGCAAATGTAGCAGGCTCCGCCAGCGGCATATTATAAAACCTTTGGAAAGTTCTCTCCGAGGTCCATCCTGCTCTGGCCAGAATACGGTCCATAGGCACATCCATTCGCCTAGCCGCCAACGTAGATGCAGCCCTGGTGGAATGAGATTTGTAAACAATAGTATCGATTCCGCGGACTTAAGCACCTGCTTGAGCCACCTTGAAATGGTTTGGCTCGTCACCTGACCATGAGGCTTCTTGTGGGTTATCCATAAGGCTTTTTCTCTCCCTCTTAAGTTATATGTTGTGTCTATGTAATTGGCGAGCTGGGTCTTGGCACACAACCGTGGGTCAGGTGAATATGCCCGGAACTCCATTACTGGAGGCGTGGTACCTGGTCTAGATTGTTTGACCAGCCCCTGAATGTGAAATGTGATACAGTCCAATGACTCTGTCATGCTGTCCAGCCTCAGAAGGTGGAGGGACTGTACCCTTTGAGCTGACACTAGTGCCATGAGCATGACTGATTTCAGTGTAAGTTGTTTCCAGCGTGAGTGACCTGGGTGGTGGCCATCCCCTAAGGTACGTCAGTACTATGCTGACATCCCAGATTTGAGTGTACCTCGGCCTAGGGGAATTGGTGTTAAAAATGCCCCTCATGATTTTGACCACTAGTGGATGGGACCCCAAAGTCAGTTGTCCTGCTGCTGGAACCAAATAAGCTGATAACGCTCTCCTGGCTGTATTAATGGCGCTGTAGCTGAGTCCTTCTCGATGTAATCCAAGCAGAAACTCCACAACACTGGTGGCTGTAGCTGTAGTGTAGGTAGTTCCTGTTTTGGAGCAATACCGTTCCCATTTTCTTATGTTGGTCAGGTATTGTCTCCTGGTGGACTCCCGGTGGGATGCGGCCATCATGTTTATGGCGTCCTCAGACAGTCCCAGGCCCAGTAGAGGTCTTTTTAAAATCTGCAAGCCAGGAGATTGACTCTGTCATGGCACGGGTGACTAATGCCTGACACTGGGTGGATTAATAACTGTCGACTGCTGGGGAATTCCAACGGTGTTTCAACAGCCATATCGAAAGCCACTGGGAACCATGGCTGTGTAGGCCAGTCAGGTATTATCAAGATTCCTGAAGCAGAATCCAATTGAATCTTGCGTAATACCCGACTGATGAGGCAGAAAGGAGGGAAACCATAAAAGAGCATTTTTCCCCCAATGCAGCGAGAATGCATCAACTGCTGCTGCCTCAGGGTCTGGTTCCCAAGCGACATACGTTGGTACCTGGTGATTCAGCCTGGATGCAAATAGATCGATATCTGGTGTGCCATATTGCTTAGTAATTTCAGCAAATACTTTGGGATTTAACATCCATTCGATGTTATCATTGAATCTGCGTGACCTGGTGTCTGCCACTGTATTTTGCTTACCTGGTAGGTAAGTTGCTGATAACCAAATATGCCTTTTAACACACCATTGCCAGATTAGGTTGGCCAAATTGTCACACAATATCGACTTTACACCACCCATGTGATTGATATAAGCCACCACCGTGGTATTATCTAATTGCAAACGGACATGTGCATGATGCATATTAGATGAATATGCTTTTAACCCATAAAACGCACCCAACATTTCTAAGTAGTTGATACCCCGTGTCTGTAGGCAAGATGATTCAAATTTAGTCCATCTGTCCCCTGTGCTGGATTGCATGTTAGTTGCTCCCCAGCCCAAAGCACTGGCATCCGTTTGAATGGTTAATACTGGGTTGGTGATTATTATGGGACTGGAGCTGAGCCTTACGTTCCTTGCCCACCATTGTAACTCTGGAATGGATTCAGCAGTTAAACTCATAGCTCGGTCAAAGTGACCTGAGTTTTGCTTTAGTGCATGCACTTTTGCTCTTTGCAAATTTTGATAGTGCAAAGGCCCAAATTGTACAGCTGGAAAAGCTGCTACCATTTTGCCAATAACTCGAGCTACCTCCCGTATGGTTGGCTGATGTTTATTCATGAGTTCGTTGCATGATATCGCCAATTCTGATGCTTTCCCCTTCGGCAGAGTTAAAATCATGCGAACAGTATCAATCGTAAATCCAAGATAGTCCATGACAGTGGACGGTGTAAAATTGGATTTATCTGGATGTATGACAAACCCCAAAGTTTCAAACAAACGTTTGGTGGCTGCTACTGCCAGAATGGCTGTCTCCAAGGTTTTTCCTACTATTAAAATGTCGTCCAAATACGCCATGACTATATGCTTTTGTTTCCTCAATAATGCCAAGGCAGGTTTTAAGGTTTTAGTGAACAGCCTTGGAGCAGAGGTTAGCCCATTTGGTAAGGCTTTAAGTTGCCATAGCTGTTTCATCCAGATACATTTTAAGTATTTACGATGCTCCTTATGTATGGGTACTGAGTAGTAGGCATCTTTTAAATCAATGCTTGCTAGAAAGTACCCTCTAGAAACCAATAGTCTGGCTGTTTCAAAAGTATCCATCTTGAAATGTATATACCTGACAGACTTGTTTAAAGTAGTTAAGTCAATGATGATGCGTTGTCCACCATCTTTTTTGATTTTAGTGAAAATATTAGACACAAATTCCAAAGGTTCATGTTTTGTTCTTTCAATGACACCTTTTGCTTGTAACCTCATCAGTTCAGCTTGACCCTCTTGTTTCTCTTTGACAGAGGGTGAATACCCTTTTGGGTATATGCTGAACTGGTGGAATGTTTTCATGAACAATGTCAATTTTGTAGCCATGAACGCTGCTGAGTATATACTTGTCACCAGTGATGGATTCCCATGCATCCAAAAACAAGTGCAATCTCCCCCCTGTTAGTATAGAGCCCCTACTGCTCATATGCTGAGAGGAACCAGACCCACCTACCTCCATGGTTATTGGTGCTTCTTCTGCCTCTTCGCCGGGCGATGAGGCGTCTGCTGGGCTGTAGAGGGTTGATGTTGATGTTGTTGGAGGTGGCGCATTTTCCATGGGTTCCGCTCTGGGCCCTGGCCTAAAAAAGGCTTACGGGGAATGGTTGCGGACCCCGAGCTTTCACCAGTCCCATAGTGTGGTCGACGACTGGTGGACGCCATGGGGTACTGCCGCCTGGGTTTGTTAGGTCTGCTCGGTCCCAAACCTGCCCTCACGAGACCAAAGGTCTTGGATTCTTCCTCTAGGTCTTTCACCTTTTTTGGAAGGTCTTTCCCAAAGAGCAGAATAGGAGGTTCTGAACCCGGTGTTTTGCAAAGTCCCGCAAATTTAGGTTTGAGGGCAGGCTTGATAATCTCCTTTCGTAAATTGTTTATTACATATTGAGTGGTGCACAGCAGAGCTAATGTGTCTTGCTGATTTGTGGAGATGTCCGCACCATCAATGGACCGAGCATAAGATGTTATTCCTGCAGTCAGGAGTTTAAGGATCTTCTGGAGCTTCAACTCCAGGTTTCTGATGTTCTGCCCCAAATGTCCCCAAATGTGGCTATTGACAGCAGGTACATTCAAAGATGTACAATTTACTGGGGCTGTATATAGTTCAAGAGCCTCATTGACCACCTGTTCTTGTAGGGATTTTGAGGACAGGTGGTTAATGCTGGCTGCAAGTTTCGGCTCTAATGGCCGACCCGCTTGTGGATTGGCCATGTAGCGGTTGACCACACCCAGCAGCTCTTCCTGATCCTGTACACCCTGCGTACTCCCGATATCTTCAGCCAGTGACCCCTCTTCTTGACCAGCCCAGACCTGGTCGCCAATGCTGCCTTCAAAAGAAGGTGAAGCAATGGCCAGTGCCGTAAAAGGCACTGCGGGAGTGCCTGAACTCCCTTGGCGAGGCTGCTGCTGCTCTCTCAGCAGATCTCGCTGGAGCAAATGCTCCATAAGCCGTTCCATGCGGCTGCCTGTGTCACTCTCGAGCGGTGAGGCATCTTCATCCGAATCGTCGGACACTACCGCCCGGTTCTGGCTGCTGGTACCTCCAGCCCGCTGCTCAGGCAGCACTAGCGGTGCTGGGCTCGGCTCGGTAGTTATACCCGCCGCCTCTTTCCCCCCCTCCAAAGAGCATTTCTCAACGGAGGACGAACGGGGGCGAGCTGTAGATTTCTTTCCTCTGGCCTTGCTCATTCTTCCTGGAACACAAGCACCACAGAGAAAAGACACACGGCCACGGTAAAACTTACCTGTCGGCCCGACTTTTCGATTTGTAGCGGGAGCGCCTTGGACTCCCGTCCGTCGCGGGTGCACTGCATGAACGCTAATGTCGCGCATGCGTGCTGGACGGGGTCTTCACGTAGTCACTCACGTGACTCCGAAGTAAAATTATTAAAAGATATTTTCAAATACTTGATGAAAAGGTATAAAATCACCATCAACATGGGAATCCCGATACCATGACTGACCAAAATGGAATAGAGTGTAATAGAGTGTGGCATTGAGAGATCTTCAGTTTTTCCATTAAGAGTAATGTGCTACAGGTTGCAAAAATCGCTACACAATCGTGTACTGAAATGAAAACTCCATTTGTATCTCTATTCTATTTCATTCACAATTTCTAAAATTATAATCTAGCAACCTTATCAAGCACCTTCTGTCTTACCGATGGGTGTTTGTGGACTCCACATTGGCCTCATCGGTCATGCCCGATACTACAGAACTGGAGTGGAAGCAAATTATCCCTCGCCCCAAGCGAGTGACGAAGGAGGCAAAAAAAAGCAAAGATAAATAAAACAATAAAAGGACTACAAGAATCTGTAACTGTAGAATGTAAAAATCCCATTCTTTGTAATTTTTTGAAATGTGGTACAGGTTGAACGCCATTCTGTCAACTGATGGTTCACCACCCCAACAATCCAGACAAAATTACGAGAGCTCAGTTGAAATTCCCTGAGCAGCCACAGATGGCGTTGCGAGTGGCGATCGCTCTTCCCGGTTGTGTCTCTTCGTTGTGAAAGAATCAACTATGCTCTCATTCTTCTCTCCTCACTGTCTTCTCTCTAAAAAGGCAATACAGTAAACCCTTGTTTTAACAACCCCCTTATAAAGGATGTCAGATATGGCCGACAGACCTGCTGACCCAACCCCAGCTCGCACCGTCTCCCCGAGTGTTTAGAACAAGTTTAGAATGTGTGCGTCTAATATGACCCCTATGTTAATTGAGAAGCCATATCTTGTCTCTTCACTTCAATGCAAGATACTCTTTCAGCACAATACACAACAAGGAAAGTTTATTTTGACACTTATAACATTAATAATGCTTCCCTTAGATGGCACTTAAAAAATGTCATAAATATAATTTGAAACTTTATGTGGTTCTGCCTTCTGTTCTACACCTTATAAAGTTCAGTTTCTTATATAGACATTTCCTGAATGCAAGATTGTTATAATGTTCGGGGATCGTTTGATGAATATTCCCCAGCTAATGATCAGTAATGACCGTCAGGTTATGGAAATATATTTGGAAATGCAGCATCTTTCAACCTGACTAAATTACAAATGTTCAGGTGAATTTTCTTGCATGGAATCTTAACTGTTTTCAAGATCATTACTTGAAGTCATTGCTATGATTACACCATATGCTGCCAACGAGCAGTGCAAGCTGAAGTGTCTAGTGGCCTATAGCTACAATCATCACTGTTCATCAAGAACAGTGTAAAGGGCCTGTCCCACTTGTACGAACTAATTGCTGACCTCTGCTGAATTTGCCCTTGACTCATACTCGCAGCATGGTCGCCACGAGGTCGTGGGGGGGTCTTTGTTAACTCTTCCTCATGCTCGTGAGTGGTCTGCGCGTACTCGTGGCCTGAAGTAGGTTGCGCCGTTTTTTCAACCTACTAAAAAAATGTCCACGAGTTTTAAAAAAAGGTCGGCATAGGTCGGCCAAGTGGGACAGGGGCTTAACAGATTTGAAAATGCTTTGCTCCAGCTCTGTTACTGTGTTAAATTGTTGATTTGATTGAGAAGTAATGATGCATGCAACTGCATAGAAATTGCATTATCTTCAGGTAAATTTTACTTTTTTAACATAAAATGATAAGATTGGATTTTGTCTTTTTTTTCTGGAGCTGTTGACCACCACTTTGCCTTTTGACCTGTACTATGAAACAAAAGAATGAATTTTCCAGCGCTTGAAATCCAAAAGGAAGGGGGAAATGATTTGGGCAGATTAGCAGAGCTACAAACAAGGCTGTAAGTGAAGGGGCTGTCGCACTGCGGCGACCTAATTGGCGAGTTTAGGAGAGTTTGAAAAAGTGTCGTGTTGAAGACCACCTTCGACTATGTAGAAGACCTCCGACTATGTTGAAGACTAGGTTCGACTAGCTTCTGGAAAATTGGACACCGAATAGTGATCTCTTTCGACCTTCCTGCGTCTATGTTGAAGACTATCTATGACTACCTTTCATTACCTTCGACTACCCTTGATTACCTACGACTAACATGCCGACCTACTACGGCTTACCTCAACTAAACCTACGAGTAAAAAAAAAAATCGATTTTCCCAAGGCGACCTTTTTTTACTCAGGGCATTTTTCAGCATGTTGAAAAATACGCCGTGACCTACTGAAGCCTCGAGTACGCAGGGACTACTCCTGAGCATGAAGGAGAGTTACAAATACCTCTAGGACCTCGTGTCGACCATGCTGCGTGTATGAGTCGAGGGCAAACTCTTCTAAACTCGCCAATTAGGTCGCCGCAGTGGGACAGCCCCTTGTTCTAGATTATGTGCTCTTGGTGTTGTGTTTAAATTCTTTATCCACAGTTGAGATTTTAACATTTGTCTTCTGCATTTAATTAAAGATGCTTGGATTTTCGTCCTCTTTAGTTAGCAACATGAACTTAGCCAGTGAAGAAGACATTGTAAAGAGATAAGGTTTGCTTGAGAGGAACATAATTTTGAACCATTTGTGAAGCAGTAAGAAGCTTTAATTGAATCCTTTTAGAAATTGTAAAGGATGAAATGTGACAAAATAGATATAAAAGTGGAGCCTTTATTCCATTCTCTGTATTGTGCAGATTGTTTTTGCAGCTAGTAACATTGTATTAAAAAATGAAAGTATCTGCACACTTGACCATATTACACGATTGGTTAGTGGTGACTGAACAATGAGCATGGGAATTTCTTGTACTACATCTACAAATCAATTTAACTGTGGGAATCCTTGACTTGCACAGAACAAAAGCCTCTTGTTCAGATTACGATGCTGTAAGAAAGGAAAAGAGCAAGATTTGTTTTGGGGGAAATATTAAAGTGTGAAATAATTTCCTCGGAAATGACATTGAAATCCACTAACATCTCAAAGTTTAGAAAAGCAGCAACAGTATAAAATTGACAGCATTTCCAAGGTAGACAAAAAAAGCTGGAGAAACTCAGCTGGTGAGGCAGCATCTATGGAGAGAAGGAATAGGCGAATATGCCGATATTTTCAGTCAGTCAGCATTCTTCTGATTTAAAAATGGCAGAGATTTTTATTTGTATCAATATATAATAGAATAAATACATTATATGTTGCCACAATTGCTTGATGTGATCTCAGAAGTATTTTTTTTTTTTGTCCAGAAAAAGCATGACCTTTAAACCATCACTGCCCTGTTTGCCCTGATCCAGCACTTTCCAATGACTGAACTGAGAAACTTTGGTTTGAGAAGTGCCTGCATCAGGTCAGATTGTGTACGATTTGTTTAATTGTCATACTAGAAGATGTGCAGGAATTTGTAAAAGGAAAAAAGAGTGTTTATAACGGGCTATAGAATTTAAATATTTGAGGTTATATTCCTCGGAGGAGATGTATCCTAACTGAACACATTCAAAAACATATTTTAAGTACCCCAGGGTAATTATAGTATATTTATTTTTGTTTCTGTCTTGGGGACCATCAGTTTTATTTTCTCTCAAAATAAAAGACCTCATTATGGTTTAGACATAATTAATTAGGTAATTATAATGAAGAAGACAAAGGTATGACTAATCATAGATGTTCCAAATTGAAATATTGGTAACAGGACATTGTTTAGCATAGTAAAACATGAGACCAGTTTATATCTGTGAGAGAGAGAGAGCACTTGGGTTAAATTAGAGATTCTGCCAAACTTCTCGTTTACAGTAGATCAAGATCGCATTCAAATTTCTATTATCTAATGAAAAATGATTAATGGTGACAATGTAATTTGTGTGCTTGTTGTATATTGATACAAAGATGAGAATCAGATTTTATTCAGCAAGTATGTTTTGCAACATACGAGGACTTCCACTGGCCAGGTCAGTCAAACAATTCAAAGCAGCACTCAAAAACACATATTAACATGAACATCCACCACAGTGACTCCTACACATTTGCTGGTCGGCACGAACTCGGTGGGCCGAAGAGCCTTTTTCCACACTGTATCTCTATAAACTAAAACTGAAGTAGACCATTCTGACATTACTGTCTCTTCGTCATTGGGTTTAAATCTCATCCCAGCAATATGGGCAAAAATTCTTACCCATTCATCAGGTAGATTGCAGCAGTTCAAGAAAACTGTTCACAACCTCTGTCATTTACGGATGAGACTTAATTTCTGTCCTTGCCTAAATCCCTTTAAAAATCAAATCATATTTTCACAACTATTAATTCTGTCTTAAAGAATTGGGTAACATTATATTCTTTGTGTTCTGCATGTTATGTACTGAAAGTTTTGAGAAAGAAAGTGAAAAATTAATAGGTTCTGGACTCTTTGTGCTGCACTCTTTATTGTTGCTTGCATGAAAAATGATGTAATGCAAAAGAAGAATATTTCATATTCTTGCACAAATAAGTTTACAGAATGGAAAAATGATTCATGGTTCCTCAGTCCAAATAAAATGATTTCAGCAATGCGGCAATTTTTGAATTTAGCTCTTGCTGTAGTTGATGCGAAAAAGAGTTCTTCAATCTGGTTTCCATTAAAGTTGTAAAATGCATACAAAATAATGTTTTTGGACATTTAAATGACCTTAGGATTGGAATGTGGCCTACACTGTTTTACTAATACAAGAAAACCAAAGAATTAAAAAAAATTAAATCGTAGGCATTTTTATGTTACAATACAGCTTATATAATTATTCCTTTGAGGATCTTTTATAATTAAAATGTAATTACCACAGCAAAATGTATTTATATAATAACTGAAAGTATTCTGAGCAAACTACGTTTAAAACCAAGCTGCCTAATAATGTGATTTGAATAGGGAAAATTACCAAAAACATGGTCAAATTGGGTTTTTAACGTGTTGAGAGGGAATTCCTGACCTTAGATCCCTGACTGCTGAAGGAGAGTATACACATACAGGCCAGGAGAGCAGCGTGTGTTGAAGGCGACCACAGAGATGGTTGAGTGAGGCCATGAAGAATGTTTAAACCATGGTGAAAATTTTAAAGTAGAATTGTCACCTGTTAGGACAGCAGGTACTCGGTTGAGGGTGAAAGGGACTTGGTCTGAGTTAGAACATGACTGGATGCATTTTGGATAGCCTAGCCCTTAAAACTAGGAAAATTACATTACACATTTCATCACAACCGATTGCCAGTTTTGCTTAACATTGTTTGGAGAACGTATGTTCTTTTTATGTGCAGGAGTCCTTTTAGCAGGAGTAATAAGTCACACAACTCCTCAATCCAGCTCTACTCTTTAACATGATTGTGCATGATGGTACATGACTGTAATGTTAACTCTGCCCGTGGTAACCTTTAACCCACTTGCATATCAAGAATCTATCTATCTCTGCCTTTAGAATATTCACAGATACTTCCACCACCATACTTTAAAAAGTGTTCCACAGATACTCAACACTGAGATGAATATATTAATAAACTCGTCTGTACTAAATGGGCAATTCAATAATTTTAAAAGGTGACCTGTTTCTAGACTCGCACACAAGTTATCATCCCCTCCACATCTACCTTTGTGTGTTTCAGTATTAGTTTCAGAAACCTCCCCCAAAATTGCTGCCAATGCATCAACATCTTTCCTTAAGTAAATGGATGTATGCTCTGCACACTGGTCCAGATGTGGCCTCATCAAAACCTTTTCATAAGTTTTATTTCCACACTTTACAGTCTGTTTTCCCCTTTCATACCATCTCCATCTGTTCATCAGCTACTCTCCCTGATCTGGCTCCCACATTTTACTAACCATCCCCACCCCAAGAAGGGCATTCCCTTCTTCCCATCATCTCACTCCTTAGCGCTCTATTTCACTCCCCACCTTCCTGTCTTATCAGATGTCGCCATTTGCACCAAAGATCTTATAGCGAGTGTACACAAAAAGCTGGAGAAACTCAGCGGGTGCAGCAGCATCTAAGGAGCGAAGGAGATAGGCGACGTTTCGGGTCGAGACCCTTCTTCAGACTATATCTCCTTCGCTCCTTAGATGCTGCTGCACCCGCTGAGTTTCTCCAGCTTTTTGTGTACCCTCGATTCTCCAGCATCTGCAGTTCCTTCTTTAAAAATCTTATAGCGAGTGATTTGCACCCTTTTGTCTTCTCTACTTACCACCAGCCATATTTACCTGTCCCCACCTGACTCCTATGCCACTCAACACCTCCTTACCTGGACTCACATGTCAATTTCCAGTGAAGATAACCACAAAATGCTGGAGTAACTCAGCCGGACAGGCAGCATCTCTGGAGAGAAGGAATGGTTGACGTTTCGGGTCGAGACCCTTCTTCAGATTGTAGTTCCTTCCCACACTATCACTTTCCAGCTCTGACCCCACATCTTTCCCTCACTCTTTCAACCAGCTATCTCCTCTCTACTCCCATCAGTCTGAAAAGGCGCTAACGCATCGGTATTTTTCACTTCACAGATTCAGCCTGAACTAATGAGTTCCTCCAGCCATTTGTATTTTCTTTACTCAAAATTGCAGTGCTTGGAGTCTCTTATGTCTCCATTAAAGACTAGTGGTGTTTAACTCTGCAATCAGATGTGTTGAGGCTCCCATTTATATATGTTCACTGTTTGTGCTTTAAACATAAAGGTTTTCAATTCAAAGCATGAAACTATTTCTTTCATCAGCATGTGGCATTGATTTTTTGAACTTCACGTGTTTTTTGAAGTAGGACAGTACTCTTGAAGATTTATTTGATTTATTGTAACCTGTGATCTCATAATGAGTCAAACAGATTTAATTGATAGTCTGGTTGATATATGGTTTATTATAAACACGCTGATCCTGATTTGGAACAATAGATGAGTCTTGGTGGAGAGAAGGAATTGGCGACGTTTCAACCCGAACCGTCGCCAATTTCTTCTCTCCATAGATGTTGCTTCGCCCACTGAGTTTCTCCAGCATTTTGTGTCTACCTTTGATTTTACCACCATCTGCAGTTCTTTCTTAAACAATAGACGAGTCTCATTGTTATTAGAGAATGGGGGGGGGGGGGGAAACAGACAGGATATTTGTATTCATTTGCCATCAAGTGACCAATGGACCATTTTGGAAAGTGTACTTGATGATCCGGAGAGAAGAAGATTAGACTGATTTGCAGTGGTCTTCCTTTATGAAATACCTGTATTCCCTGTATTAACTCACAAAAACCTTCTCTGGGCAGACAACGTGAAGTTAGATTAATTTAATTTAGTGTATTAAAGTAATTGATTTGAGAAGGAATGAAAATCATAGGACAGAAACAATCTGAAAATGGTTAGTATTAACTGTCTGATGAATTTAGAATATATTTAAATATATAAGCATTTTAATTTGTGAAGTTACTGCCGGCGACTGTTTTAAACAAATAGTTGAGAGTGGTTCTGTGGGGCAATATAATTGTAGAACTTACCTGTGTGAAGTGGATTCTTTCTGTATTAGTTAAACCATGAGGATCTGTGAAGAACTATTATTGGTGTCTGAAACATGTTATGGTAATGGCATTTGGCTGAAATAACTTGCAGCTCAAAGGATGTACTTGTGGTTTTAGTCTCCAATGTATGATCTTAAAATTTTAGCTATGTTGCTATGGCATTAATTGTTTGCTGCATCAATAATCTTTTTACAGTACATTTTTTCTTAATGACTGCTGCTTATTCCAGTTGAGCATTTTAATCAATCCAGACACAAAATGCTGGAGTTACTCAGCGGGACAGGCAGCATCTCTGGAGAGAAGGAATGGGTGACGTTTCGGGTCGAGACCCTTCTTCAGCCAGACCCAAACTGTCACCCATTCCTCTACAGAGATGCTGCCTATCCCGCTGAGTTACTCCAGCATTTTGTGTCTGCATTCGATTTAAACCAGCATCTGCAGTCCTTTGCTACACTTAATCAATCCAGAAATGGGAAAACGGTATAATATCCAAGCATATTAAAATGTGTCATAAATTATATGAGAATGTTAAAGTTGCCTTGAATAACTCTGAAGTTTAAGTTCATGAACAACAGATGCAGTTAAGTTGTGGTCATCAGCCATACTCCAAATCATGATTCCATATGCAGTGAGTGTGGTCGGTTGCTGAAAGGAAACAAAGATTAAGTGTTTAGACTGCATTACCTCACTTCAAACATTGGCCTCAATTAATCTAAACTTCATTCATTTCTAAGTGCATATCGTATAGACTGATTGGATTCATAAAGTTGATATCTGAACAGAATTATTCTTTACGTGGTGGGACAATGTCGCAAGTTTCAAAATTGAAATGGCTGCAAGGAAAGTATTACATTTCCATTTTGTGTAGAAGCCATAAATGTCATGTAAGCCATCTGGTTGGTCAAGATTTAGACTGCTCATCTAAATCTCTTTATTGTAAAGTTTAGCATATTTAAATCTTTGGTCAAGTGGGGAAAAAAAAGAAACATCAAGAATTGTATGTACATTAAACTGGAATAACCATAAAATTAAAAAAAAATTCCGATAAAGTATTTCACATGTTGCTTATTCGTTTTGAAGTCACAATATGGAAAATTCAACACCCAAATAATAAAAATGCCTTTTTTGCACAACCAAATGTCTAACACAAGCCTACATGATGAATCCACAATAAGTAGTTTTGTTTACCTGCAATGCGTGCTCTCTACCCCTCTCTCTTTGGGAACTCTGAGTCAAGAGCACTAAGTATAGTTTGACAAAACCTCTACGTGCTGTGTTGGAGTTTAGTGAGCTGAAACTGCACAACTTGCCAACACAGATGATTTAAGCTACCTGCTGCTTGTTTGACTACAACCCGGTGAGGCATTGATTTTTGGATTTTGTGAAATAATTCCAGATCTCACTGACTGCTCAAGCACTGCAGCTTCCATTAACTACTTTGGCTGGCTGGCCATTTTATTTATTTATTTTTTGTTAGAAGTAAATACAGTAATGTGGTACCTAAGTACCTGATGCATACAGACATATTACAGTTCTTGTACAACTTCTTATTTTTAATTTAATAATAAAAGAACAGTGATAGAAAGAAGAAAATAGTGTCGTAGGCAATGGCGATGCTGTTAATTCATGATATAATACGAAGAGCCCGAAAAAGAGATAGATAGACAAGAGAGTAGAAACGAATAACGAGAGAGACAGAAAGAAGCAACTATGGAGATTTTAAAATAAAAGAAAGAAAGAAAAGAAATTAGGAGAGATATACCTATTTAATATCTTTACCCACCCGTCACCCGGTTCTGAACCATTTAATTTCTAAGGTTATGTTGCACCATATGCTTGTAAGAAGTCGATAAAAGACTTTTTGTCGATTAAAGACTGGCTGTTAAGCAATATCTAAGGCAAGTTAGAAACATAGAAAATAGGTGCAGGAGGAGGCCATTCGGCCCTTCGAACCGGCACCGCCATTCATTGTGATCATGGCTGATCGTCCGCTATCAATAACCCGTGCCTGCCTTCTCCCCATATTCCTCTACTCCACCAGCCCCTAGAGCTCTATCCCACTCTCTCTTAAATCCATCCAGTGATTTGGCCTCCACTGCCCTCTGTGGCAGGGAATTCCATAAATTCACAACTCTCTGGGTAAAAAAGTGTTTTCTCAGCTCGGTCTTCAATGACCTCCCCTTTATTCTAAGAATGTGGCCCCTGGTTCTGGACTCGTCCAACATTGCGAACATTTTTCCTGCATCTAGTTTGTCCAGTCCTTTTATAATTTGATATGTTTCTATAAGATCCCCCCCTCATCCTTCTAAACTCCAGTGAACTTGACTTCATAGCAGTGGCGCTGATCACTTGCCTATCCTTCTTCACATGCCACTACGAATGCCTTTCCCCAACCTTTCTTCTTAAAGGGAATGCTACCTATATTGTGTTCAGATATTTGCTTCATGGGTAATCATTTTGCCTAAAAGGTTTGTATGTAGTTTTGTACTTGTATAGACCTTTTATAACTCGGCAAAAGATAAAATTCACACTTCACAGTCAAAGTGAAATTCTAAACCATCACATTAAATTGCCAAATTTTCAAAGACGTTCTGCAGTTTTGATTATGTTATGATATAATTTATATACCTGTGCATGAATCACTTAGAACAGATGAACCTAATTACAAATATTATTACTCCATGTAAGAGGTATGCTATTATGATTTATAACCTACTTCTAATATGTTTCATTTAATCTCGGTTTTGAACATTTGTTTAATCTTGTCCATAGGTCACACATTGGCAGATACCGAACAGCATATGGAAAGTTATAATTCATTTTTGGGCCAGATCTTTATGGTTTTAATGTATTATGATGTACTGCATAGCCATAGGAACATGAATAGGATTATAAGTGAAAATAAGAGCCCAACAATAAATTTTCCTCCATTCATTTCAAAACAATGATTTGGTCTTTACAAAACAAGATGATGCTGTTGGTTTTGGCAAAGAAGAATGTCATTAACATTTTGACTAGGCTAAAAATGAATAAAGTTGATATTAACTGTATGTAAATTTATTGATTACCTGGTGCAGCCGGAAACCAACCCAGGTTCCCAAAGGAAACAAGCAATTTACAGAGGCCCTCATCATAATCTTCCAAACATCTATTTACTCAGATGCGAGAACTGAAAAATTGCCAATGTTAAATGTTTGTTTTATAAAACTCTACAAGAGAGTTATGGACCCTACAAGTCAATATAATGGCTGGGAATATTTCAGCATTCCGAACCATGCAATAATTTCTCCAACGTTTAAGTTATTGACCCCAACTACTCAGTTGTGGAAATCCATTTTCATTACTGACCACATGTTCATAAATAGAATCATTCAGTTCATTGTTGAGAGGTGGGTACGAAAGTATTTTATATGCAAACTACATTGCAGTTTATGTTTAATCTATCATGTAACATGACTCCACTGGTTTTCAATTTAAAGCCAAAGAATCATTTTGGAACCACTTCATTAAGTCAAGCTGCTGAGAGTTTATTAGCAAAGTGGGCAGTCAAAGGTCTTTGCAAAGTGGTCAGTCAAAGGCCCTAAGCTAAGTGGTGAGTCAAAGGCCTTTGTTTTAGAGCCACAGGGAACTGCAGATGGTGGTTTGCAAAAAAAGATGCAAATGCTGAAGTAACTCAGCGGATCAGACATCCTGTTTAAGAAGGAACTGCAGATGCTGGAAAATCGAAGGTACACAAAAATGCTGGAGAAACTCAGCGGGTGCAGCAGCATCTACGGAGCGAAGGAAATAGGCAACGTTTCGGGCCGAAACCCTTCTTCAGACATTGCCTCCCTGGATCAGACATCCTCTCTGGAGAACATGGATTGGCAACGTTTCAGGTCGGGACTCTTCTTCACACATTGCCTATCCGGGTTCTCCAGAGACACTGCCTGACCAGGTGAGTTACTCTGGCACTGTCTTTTTTTGAGTTTTGGGTTCTTCATTTTTAACAAGAGTTGGTTCCGTAGTTCAATTGGTGTTCCACTGAGTTAATTACTTGACATTTAAAGCAGAAATGTGCAGTGGACTTTGATTAGTCGTGCTTTGTTTTTGTAACTGCATTCAGCAAAATAGCTTCCCATTTTTACGTGTTATATTATTTACGTTATATAATTTTATGTATTATATCGTATAAGACAAAATGCATTTTTTGTTTAGTTTAGAAATATAGTGTAGAAACAGGCCCTTCGGTTCACCAACTCCGCGCCAACTGGGGATAATTTACAGAAGTTAATTTACAAACCTGCACCTCTTTGGAATGTGGGAGGTAACTAATGGTCCTGGGGAAAACCGACATGATCACAGGTAGAACGTACAAACTCTGTGCAGACAGCAGCCATAGTCGGGATCGAACCCAGGTCTCTGGCGCTGTAAGGCAGTAACCTCGCCACTGTGCCGCTCACAAAATGCATTTCTTGAATGATATTGCGGAAAATGTACATGATGTAAGGATTAGCAATTCGAAAAGGATCGTGACTCGTGTAATTAAAGGTTGCAGGTGACTTGTATCAAAGTCTCGACCACAAGCCAATTAGTCTTATCTTCCTGTGTCTAACACTGGCATGAATAATATTGTGCTGCTTTCTTCATCTTAGCAAAGGCTGTAATACTTTATTATGGTTCGTTAGTTAGAGTCTTGATAATTGGGGGACATTACATCTACTTGGTTTAATGCCAAATTTAAGATTCAATCACCAGAAGGTGGTGTGGCTGATGCGTAGCTTGGTATGTGTTTGATGCCAGCTGATCTTTGAACATCCTGATCGATGTTGTAAGCCACATGCACACTGATGTCTTGGGCAGAAGATCAAAGCACAAATTAACATTTACAACTAAGATAAGTTTAATTATATTGAAGAAAAATCTGTCATGTCAGATGGGTTAATTACTCGTCCATATTTTGTATTACTTTTCACCAACATGTGCTATAAATTCCCTGAGGTTCCCTTGATATTACACATTTTTTTTGTAAAAATAGAGAGATGTTTTTGAAAGAACTTTGGGGTTGAATACAATGGGTTCTTCAGAGTTTGTTCATTTTCCCTAAAGATGTTTCTGCTTTTCTTTGATCTTGAACTAACCAGTTCCCCCAATATCAATTCATGTGGATACAAGAGACTGCAGAATGCTGGAATCCTGATAGAGAAAAAACAAAGTGCTGATGGAGCTCAGCGGGTCAGGTAGCATCCGTGGAGGGAAACTGACAGAGTATGCAGAGGGATCCCAACACAAGGTACATCAGTCTGCTTCCCTCCAGGAATGCTGCCTGGCCCACTGAGCTCCTGCAGTACTTTTTTCTCCCTCTCAGGATTCCAGCATTCTACAGTCTCTTGTATCCACATGAATTGACATTGGGGAACTGGTTAGTTCAAGATCAAAGAAAAGCAGAAACACCTTAGGTGACTTTTTATGGACCCGTCTCAACATTGATTGTGGGGGAAGGGTGTAAAGCAAGCTGGAAGAGAGGAGTGGCAGGGCAAAGCCTGACAAGTTATAGGTGGACAGCGCAACTGTTCGGTGGAAAAGTATTCCTCCCCTCCCCTGTATCTCACCTGTACTCGCACATATCCCCCCCCCCCCCCCCCCCCCATTTCCACCTACATTCAGTTTAGTTTATTGTCACGTGTACCAAGGTACAGTGAAAAGCTTTTGTTGTGTGCTGCCCAGTCAGTGGGAAGGCAATACATGATTACAATCGAGCAATTTACAGTGTAAAGATATATGATAAGGGAATAACACGATAAGATAATTCCTTCCTGTATCTTCACAATTTGCAACTTTTCAATCTTTTTGTCTCGCACCTTCTGTCTTTTCATCGCTGGCCTTTGTCCAACCATCTGCCTATCAAAAACCGTCCTCATGTGTATCCAGAGATGCTGCCGGGCCTGCTGAGTTACTCCAGTACTTTGTCTTTTTTTTTCCTCCTGTACTTTGATTATGATCAATTATTGTAGTTTCAATGTGCTCGTTTTAATGTTGTCTATTTTCTTTCTATTATAAGACTAAAAATAATTATTTGTTGATATCAAATTTTATCTTCTGAGTGGAATTCTGTTAATCCGCTATTCTGTTCAGAAATCCCGAAGGTTTGGCATTTGGCATCTATTTCCTGCTCTTTAAATTCAGCAGGTCTGTTTCTCGTATCCCTCTAAACTCACCGTGGCCCATTTCCCAAGTGTCCTTTTAGGCACACTGGTGTCCCTTTTCTGGGACTCCCTATAAATCCATACATCATTAAAAAAAAAGGTAATTAAAACTGTGTTGGTATATTAATGGGACTAATATGTAATGGTCTGGAAAATCTGCCAGTCGAGCACAAGCATAATCCTGAGGGTGTTGAATTGGCAGCATTTTACTCTGTATGGAATGGGTAATCAAATCTTAAATGACTGCTTGGAATGAGGATGAACGCGGCTAATTTTTACTGGAACTAGGAAAGTTTATTTGTGTTCCAGCAGAGGTCTTCAAAGTAACAAAGGAGTATGATCATACAAATGTGAATGATGAGTGAGAACAAAAAGACGCAGGAGTAAACATAAACTTATCTTAACAGAGGTCGGGCGTGGAATTCAGTATCAAAGATGATTCCTCGATCATGTTTATTTATTTAATGCGATCTTGGATGTTTTGTAGCATATGAAAATAAACAGTGACAAAAACTTGTTTGTAGCATGTACCGTTAGAAAGAAGATGAGGAGTGATTTATTTAGCCAGAGGGTGGTGAATCTATGGAATTCGTGGCCTCCACCGCCATGTGTGGCAAAGTCATTGGGTATTTTTAAAGCAGAGATTGACAGGTTCCAGATTAAGAAGGGTGTAAAATGTTATTGGGAGCAGGCAGAAAAGTTGAGAGGGAAAGATAGATCAATCATGATTGAATGGCGGAGTAGACTCGATGGACTGAATGGCCTAATTGTCCTCCTTTGTCTTGTCAGTTTGTGACTTTTCTGTATTGTAAAATTCGTATTCAAAAATATTAATTTAAAATCATTTATTAATTTATGATCTAGTTTATATTTTTAAACAAAGGTTTATGAGCAATCAATCTGTGCATATATTCTAGATTTATAACTAGATTTTAACTATGAATATGTTGAGGTAGGATTTTTTCCATTTTACAATCAGTTTGACATGTCACTATAACAGATATATAATTATGACTTGTCTTAGCTTCACCATTGGTTAATGGTGTCTCAGTAACCAGATAAAAATACATTAAACAAGCTGCTTACTTAAAAGAAAACAGGGCAATGACATCGCAGTGCAAACGTCGCCTATCTCCTTCGCTCCTTAGATGCTCCTGCACCCGCTGAGTTTCTCCAGCCTTTTCTGTACCCAGGGCAATGACATGATTCGGGAGAGATGCTGTGGTAGTGTTGGGTAATGTATGTCTGTCATGAATCTGATGTTTTTTTTAAGAAGGTGTCACAAAAAAATGGCATGTAAATGAGGAAAAGGGGCAATACCGGTTTCTTGGGAGATTCGAGATTAATTGCAGGAGCAAGAAGAGAAGTTACTGGATCTAGTTAGCTAAACTGTAGGTCAGTGAAGTGAATTGTTGAATTTAAGTAGAATTTCTAGATTCATGTTGCAATTTGTTTTCTGCTTGAGTAAATCATCCCAATGAAGAGTGAGCAATTGGTGGCATGTGAAAAGATGCAAGGATATGTGTATATTGAGCAAAGTATTGTGTAAAAAATGCAATTTCCAAGGGGTTAGGTGGCTATATTGCTTGTGCAGTATACCTCTACTGGACTGAAATTAGTGAAGCATTTCAATTGACAACAGGAGTTCTTTGATTTTCTTTTTAAAGTTAACAAGATGAGAGGTACCAATATGAATCCAACCATTCAAGGACTGGACAATCTATTTCACATGTGCCTGTTCCTATAACTGAAGAAAACCTTGTTAAATAATACCAATAACATTACATTTTATTTGCTCTTTCACATAACTATCATGTAACATGCACGAAGCATGCATACGCTGAAAGCATAAAGTTTGTTAGCTATCCACGGGGCTGCAATTAAATTTGTGATGCACTTTAGATGTTTTGAGAGCAGAGACCAGACGCTGCTATATAAGTGTTTGTTTCTGTTCTTTTCTTTCTTTGTTTCTTGTAACCAACTCCCTTTAGGAAGTCAGTGCAAGTCATTGATGGGATTACTCAAATTGGAATAGCTGCTGACTATATCCTGAAAATTGAACACTGGCATTTACAAATTTTGTAAGGAAAGATCATACAAAAAAAGTTTAGTAAGTAGTTGTAGAAAGATGCTGGTTAATATACAAGTGCTGGAGTAACTTAGCATGTCCGGCAGCAGCATTGGACAATGTGGATAGGTGACATTTTAGATTGAGACCGTTCTTAAGACCCTAAGTAGTTGTTTCACATCTAAAGTATCTAGATGCAGAAAATATCTTGTATGAAGAATGATATCCACTTTGATTGCTAAATTGTTATTATTTTAATGAAAATCTCCATTGTTTTTCAAAATTTAACATGTATCATGCTTTCATATAATATTTCAATCCGTTTTGCATGGTCTCCACTGCTCTTTCAGTTGTGCCTTGTGACGAGTTAGCACAAGCCTGCATTGTACAACAGATACCTAATATTCCATAAACTGGACATTGCACAGATGTTCTAATTTCTCAAGTTAAACCTTCATTACTAAGCATCTTACTTGAAGAGTGAAGAAATCCACTTTGCAAAATCTCGAGGGAAAATTAGTCCAAAAAAAATCCTTGTTTGCTGTTTTAGTTTCACTGTATCTTATCTGTATGTGTTTCTTTCTGGGAACAGCCATTTTGTGCTGCTCTCTGAAGAACTGGGCGTCTCCATGGAGGAAAGAAAATAACAAGGAGAATACTGGACAGGTGTTGGATGTTAATAGGTACTTGTTTTATGATAATAGTCGTATGTGTTAAGTCAGACATTTATACCTGGTTTTGATGAGTGAATCTGCATGCATAGACTATGATTCCCCAATGAGATCATTACTGAACTTCATACACACTAAAAATTTCACCTAAAAAACACAGCCACAATTTACAGTACATGCACTGTTGAATTTGCCAAACACCTGAATTTTCTTTTCTAGATGGTTCAAGCATCTACAAATTATACCTGCCAAATTTCTGTTGTTGCTGTCCAAATTTGAAATGCATCCCTTCCTAGGTTTCTCAATTCATTAATTTCCCAATGTAATACAGTATTGCCTGCTGGAGTAGCTAAAGTATCACAATTATAAAATCTATTGCAAATGGACAGAGCTTGTGGTTTTGCATTTGGTTTGTTCAATATCTATCTGTACAATATTGAAGCAAAGCAAGAGTTTCATTGTTCTATCTGGGACACATGACAATATACTTCTTGAATCTTGAATCTTGCAACCTAAAGACCTTTCAACTGTGGCAGTGTCAATAATGAGTATCAACTCAATTCGATGTTTGACTGGTCATTTCCCTCCATGGATGCTGCCTGACCTGCTGAGTTTCTCCCAATTGACTTTTTTGCTACAGATTCTAGCATCTGCCATCTCCTGCCTCCGTTCAGCAATATCTTCGAAGTTTCAACAAGATAGTCATTTTTCATATATTTGCTGGTTCAGTCCCAGAGACGGACTTTAAAGACAACACTGGGTACAATAAACCAGAATTAAATTATTGGTTCTTTTATTTAAAAAAAAAAATCAGATTTGCTTATTTCCATTAGCATGATTTGTCTCCGCAATAAAAAGTAATAATTCTGCAATAGTTACACCAGTGTTTATTTTGCTATCCATCCCTCCAGCATTTTATCTGTCCCTTTTCACAGTCACAATGTCTTACACAGTGCTTACAGTATTTTTGAATGAGACTAGGCTGACATGAATCATAGCAGAAAATACAGTAGCTATGGAGAGAGAAAGAGTTAACATATCAGGCCAATGACCTTTCATCTTGTAACACAGTTCTGTATGAGACAATACAGATGCTGCCTGACCTGTTAACGAGCTTTCGAGTTTTTTTTAATTTCAGTCTTCAAGCGTCTACATTTTTAAACTTATTTAGGATTAAAGATACTTCACATGTACAGGAAGGAACTGCAGATGCTGGTTTAAACCGGAGATAGACACAGAACACTGGAGTAAGTCTATTGAACAATTTATTTTCTTCGGTATTCACCAAGGAGAAGGATATTGAACTCTGTGAGTTAAGGGGAAAAAGTAGAGTAGCTATGGAAACTATGAGATTCAAAGAGGAGGAAGTACTGACACTTTTGAAAAATATAAAAGTGGATAAGTCTCCAGGTCCTGACAGGATATTCCCTAGGACATTGAGGGAAGTTAGTGTAGAAATAGCAGGAGCTATGACAGAAATATTTCAAATGTCATTAGAAACCGGAATAGTGCCGGAGGATTGGCGTACTACGCATGTTGTTCCATTGTTTAAAAAGGGTTCAAAGAATAAACCTACCAATTATAGACCTATTAGTTTGACGTCAGTGGTGGGCAAATTAATGGAAAGGATACTTAGAGATAATATATATAAGCATCTGGATAAACAGGGTCTGATCAGGAACAGACAACATGGATTTGTGCCTGGAAGGTCATGTTTGACAAGCCTTCTTGAATTTTTTGAAGCGGTAACTAGGGAAATTGATGAGGGTAAAGCAGTGGATGTTCTCTATATGGATTTCAGTAAGGCCTTTGACAAGGTTCCCCATGGAAGGTTGGTTAAGAAGGTTCAATCTTTGGGTGTTAATGGCAGAGTAGCAAGATGGATTCAACAGTGGCTGAATGGGAGATGTCAGAGAGTAATGGTGGATGGCTGTTTGTCAGGTTGGAAACCGGTGACCAGTGGGGTGCCTCAGGGATCTGTGTTGGGTCCACTGTTGTTTGTCATGTACATCAATGATCTGGATGATGGGGTGGAAAATTGGATAAGTAAGTATGCAGATGATACTAAGATAGGTGGTGTTGTGGATAATGAAGTAGATTTTCAAAGTCTACAGAGAGATTTGGGCCATTTGGAAAAGTGGGCTGAAAGATGGCAGATGGAATTTAATGCTGTTAAGTGTGAAGTGCTACATCTTGGCAGGACAAATCAAAATAGGACGTACATGGTAAATGGTAGGGAATTGAGGAATGCTGTGGAATAGAGGGATCTAGGAATAACTGTGCATAGTTCCCTGAAGGTGGAATCGCATGTAGATAGGGTGGTAAACAAAGCCTTCGGTGTGCTGGCCTTTATAAATCAGAGCATTTAGTATAGGAGTAGGGAAGTAATGTTAAAATTGTACAAGGCATTGGTAAGACCGGTTCTGGAGTATGGTGTACAATTTTGGTCGCCTAGTTATAGGAAGGATGTCAACAAAATAGAGAGAGTACAGAGGAGATTTACTAGAATGTTGCCAGGGTTCCAGCAACTCTGTTACAGAGAAAGGTTGAACAAGTTAGGTCTTTATTCTTTGGAGCGCAGAAGGTTAAGGGGGGACTTGATTGAGGTCTTTAAAATGATGAAAGGGATAGACAGAGTTTTACGTTTTTCCCATTGAGGGTAGGGAAGATTCAAACGAGGGCATGACATGAGAATTAAGGGACAGAAGTTTTGGGGTAACGTGAGGGGGAACTTCTTTACTCAGAGGGTGGTGGCTGTGTGGAATGAGCTTCCAGCAGAAGAGGCAGGATCGATTTTAACATTTAAAAGTAAAATGGATAGGTATATGGACGTGAAGGGAATGGAGGGGTATGGAGGGAATGGAGCAGGTAGATGGGACTAGGGGAAAACAAATGGTCGGCACGGACTGGAAGAGCCGAGAGGGCCTGTTTCCGTGCTGTAATTGTTATATGAGTATAAGTCAGCGGGTCAGGCAGCATCTCTGGAGAAAAGGAACAGGTGACGTTTTGGGTCAAGACCATTCTTCAGACTGAGACTCGGGAAAGGGAAACTAGAGATATTGACGGTGATATAGAACAAATGAATGAAAGATATGCAAAAAAGTAACAATGATAAAGGAAACAGGCCATTGTTAGCTGTGGGCTAGATGAAAGCGAGTTACGGACAATGAGACTGAACAAGACAAGAACAAAGCTAGAATCTTCATAGTTTCTTAACGATCTACTGATGCACCTGTGAGGGGATGCTATTTGAAGTGTCATTAAAACCAGTGTCAAGGGACCTGAGGAAAAGTAGAACATTTCCTTCAAGCTTCAAGGACAATTATAAAAGATATGCCTGGTTAAAGAAAGTAGCAATTCAACAATGAAATAATGTATATTTGACCATTTTTCAATTAAAGTGTATGACTTAATTGTAATCATATAATCCCACCTGTAACTTTTTGCCCACAGTCTTCCTCAACAATAAATGGGGTCTTGCATAAATTGGGAGAGCCGTTTCATTGATCAGTTAAGTGAAAGCTTGTAAATACAAGACTGGATATATATTGATGGGAGAGCCAACAAAGAAATAGCCCAAACTTTCTCTCAAATCTTTGCCACGGATGTATCTCTGATGGTTTTGGTAGAAGTAACTACAGTAACACAATTGTTGCAGAGGCAAATTCTATCTTCACAATGAGGAAATTATGCATCACAATCACTGTGCTAAATGGGATAGATTCAGAACATGAGGTGTAGTGTCTCTCCAGCAACACTAGAATTGTAGGCCAAATGTAACTGCACGGCCTGGCATTTCCTTCGTCTTCAATTAATGTAGACTTGGTTCAACAAGGGAATTGGAAGAGCATGTCAGGAACAGCATCGGGAACTGAATTATTCGTTCTTCAAAATCTTATCCCACAGTGGGTGCCATACAGTTTGTACATTCAAGGCTCTGCCATTGCCAACAGATCAAATCAAAGTCTGTCGTCCTGCCTATGCACCCATGAATGGTGTGCATTTAAACAACTAGCAAGCGATTGAAGCTCCATAAACATTCCCTTTCTTAACAGCGAGGTAGCCAGTGGATTCTGCCTCGCCCCGCTGAGTTTTTTTAATTACGTCTTTCTTTCTCACTTTGTCCAAATCCTACACGTGCTGTCCGCTTAAAAATACAAACACATAGAATAGCTTCGCAACAAGTGTGCGGACATATCGGAGCTTTGTTAATTTAATCTATCTTTGCTTACAGAGACTGAAGGTTGATGCATCTTATTGACTGTTTTTGTGTAACATTAACTGATTTTGCTGTATGCTAATGAAAACTTGGAATCACATCCCTGAATTGGAGTAAAATCAAAAACTGAAAAACAACTCACTTTGTTTGTATATGGCTCCACACCCAGCGGTGTGCCTCAGTTAACCATGCTTTCAATCCAGTGGTGACAAGGGATGGAAAGTAAGCATTGGTCATGCCAGCAATGTCTGCATCCTGTGACTGTACAAATAAAAGGACTAAGGAATGAGTTTGATTCAGTAGCAACATTCACCGAGCCAATAGGTTCAATGGACATCTTTTGTCCTGAGATTAAGTGAAGTTCTTCAGAATGTGTGTGCGTGGGTGGAAAAGGATCTGGCTTTAGCGCAATTGTGGCTGAAAGACAAGTTTCCCAATATCCTCAGTGAACTGGTAAGGGAAGTCCGCAAGTTTCTTGTATCTGGCCACTTTGCTCACTACATTTCATAAAGTATTGAGGGTGGTATACGTAATAGAAGCAGAATTAGGCCACTAAGCCCATCTTGGGATTTACCTTTCCCTCTCAACCCCATTCTCCTGCCTTCTCGCCATAACCTTTGATGCCCTTACTAATCCGGAACCTGTCAATCTCCGGGTTTTAAAATACCCAATGACTTGGCCTCCATAGCGTCTGTGGCAATTAATTCCACAGATTCATCACCCTCTGACTAAAGAAATTCCTCCTCATCTTCTTTCTAAAGGTACGTCCTTATAATCTGAGGCTATGGCCTCTGGACCTAGACTCTCCCATTGTTGGTATCACACTTTATCCAATAACAATGACTGTACAAAGATAACCAATGTGCATTCATCGGTAATGTGAAACTGATAAGCAACTTTGATCAAAATATTTCCATCTATATGCAGGTTTAATGATGCAAACTGTACGTATAGTTATACAATTGCCCTGCATCCTAAAATAATCAATTTTGTCCCTCATTTTCTGTAGCCATGCATACAAACTTAAAATTGCATTTGGATGTGGAGCACCAGGGACTATCTGAAGGCAAAATATCTATGTTCTGTCGTCAGAACTTTGCAGTGTAGGGTGTATTTAATTCAGCATAGATATCATTGTCATCTTGGTTTAATTTATTGTTGCTGCATATCTTCAATAAATTACTTTGTCTTCACAGAAAAGAACAGAATGTTCTGTCTAACAGGTCCATTCCATGCAATGGATTGTCTGCACAGATGCTCCTCTGAATAGCCTTTGTTTATCTGCTCCTTCATCTCTTTCATTGATCTAAGGCAAATATGCTACTTGCTTCAACTATCCCATCTTTGATAACATTTGAATAACACTTTTTATTTTCCCAACAGGAATTCTGATTCATTTTTCTTTCATGAACGCTTCAGCACAGCACTGCTTGCAAAATATTCAGTCTGGATATTTGATATTCAAATAACTGGTAAATCAGGCATATAAAAATTCTGAATACTGCCAAGACAATTTCAAACTGTCACAATTAAACAAGAAATAACAATATCACATCTACTGTATCAAACAATATTGCTCAGTTCTAACATATTTTGGATTACCAGTATTTGTATTCTTTGTATATCATCTGATCTTTGGATCAGTTTATTCTATCAGCATCGTTTATAAAAGAGAACATAAAATTGGCTTCAGGAGCAGAGAAAAATACTAATTGGAAATATGAAGGCTGCTAAACTCATAATTTTTCTTTCAAAAACAGAACTAACATCTTGTGAAATAGTTTGAATGAAATTATCTTTGATTCTCAGTACCAACTGATGGGTATAAGTAAGCGGCATTGAATAGATATAAAAATAAAGTTCATTGAACTCTGCTGGAGCATTGAGCTCTATTCCAGCGGTTCCCAACCTATTTCGTCCCGTTTACCCATGGCAACGTTAATAGCACATATCAATCTTAATTCACTTATTTATGAACAACTAATGATGAACAGATACCAGAACCAAACGTAGTCAGTCGTAGTAGTTCATACCAGAACCAAACGTAGTCAGTCAATGAGAAAAAAATATGCACAAATGCAGAATCAACAAATATGTACAAATGCAGAATCAACAAATTTACCCCCTGGGTAGGTGGAATTTACCCCCCTGAGGGTAAATTTACCCCAGGTTGGGAACCCTTGCTCTATTCCAATCAATTTTTTCAGGAACCATCTTTTCAATTTGCCTGAGTGTTATGACTGAATAATTGACCAATTTAAAAGCAGTTTTATACTATTTGACCATGTATTGGTGCAGCTAGTGGAGCCAAACCTCAGAGCTCCAGTGACCAGGTACAACGGTGATTTATGGTACTCTCTCTGCAGACTTTGTACGTTCTCCTTGTGACTTTGGTGGGTTTCCTTTGGGTGCTCCGGTTTTCCCCCACGTCCCAACAACTTGCAGGTGGGTCGGTCATTGATGTGATGTAGTTTGCCCTTATTGCTTGTTGATGAATGGTAGAATCTGTGGAGAGTTACTGAAGATGTCAGCATGTCAAAATGTCTCTACACTGTTATGGGGAAGATATTGTCAAGCATGAAATGGGTTCAGCGAAGATTTACGAGGATGTAGCTAGGACTAGAGGGTGTGAGCTATAGGGAGAGGTTGGGTAGGCTGTCTCTATTCCTTGGAGCGCAGGAGGATGAGGGATGATCTTATAAAGGTGTACAAAATCATGAGAGGAATAGATGCACAGAGTCTCTTGCCCAGAGTGGGGGAATCGAGGACCAGAGGACATAGGTTCAAGGTGAAGGGGAAAAGATTCAATAGAAATCTGAGGGGTAACTTTTTCCACACAAAGGGTGGTGGATGTATAGAACAAGCGGCCAGAGGATGTAGTTGAGGCTGGGACTTTTCCAACGTTTAATAAACAGTTAGACAAAGGACAAAGGACATTTATTGTCATAAACACAAATTGGTGCAGTGAAATTTGAGTTACCATGCAGCACACAAATAAGATAAACAGAACACTATAGAATTTAACATAAAACATGAAGACAGGTACATAGATAGAACAGGTTTGGAGAGATATGGACCAAGCGCAGGCAGGTGGGACGTTGGCCGGTGTGGGCATGTTGGGCCGAAGGGCTTGTTTCCACACTGTCTCTAAGGGCATGAGGACATGAATAGTGTAAATGGGTCATTGCTATTATAGACTAGGTGGGCTGAAAGATGGGTTTCTGTGCTGCACGACCCTATAATATGAACAGAAGTTAGTGGAAGCTCCAGATAAAAAGATCAATTGAAACTAGATTTGAACATAAATGTCATCGGTGGAAATGATTTATCCTTGCTCCATATTTGAAATGTAAGATCAATGTTAAGTCTATTTTAAGAAAAAGCAACTGTTTTTGACTTTGTCACTTATCAATTACAGTTCATTTTGCATTGACTGGGAAAGCCATAAATGAAATTTCAGCATTTAAATTTGTTAAATAATTTTATAGAATACAATTAACAAAATATTTGAAAGTTCATAAATCACTTTGAGCTGTTCCTTTATCTCAAATTGGGAACATGTAAATAATCTGTGTTTTTTGTCCTTATGAATAGAAATGTAAATCTTGATCTTTTTTTCCCCCATGTTCATTATTTGCTTGTTTACTCTGAGAAATTAAATTGCTGTTTCATAACAATTTGAAACTATTAAAATTGTTCACAAAAGCATCAATGTGATTCTTTGTTATTCAGCTCGTGCTAATAGCATGTATTTGACAAAAGCTATATTCTTTCGAAGAAATATTTGAACAATTGCATTCTATCAAGAAAACGGCTTCCAGCATGGAAGCTTATGGCTTCTAATTTCTTGAGAACTGCAGCCAATACATTATAGTGGCTTTATCATTTAAAAAAAAAACTTTTCTTCTGTAATTTATACAAATATTAAATGTGGATCGGCACCAAAGAAACTTCCAGTCTGTTTTCAAATCCTTTTATTTCCAGTGAACTATGAGGTAGTTTTGAATGACGTTTAGTTTTATTTTGTGGTAATAAGTAATATATTTATCAACAGAAGCATTGTAGGATGTTTTCACTTTGTTCGTCATGTTTATTGAACCACATGATAAAATGAGGTGTGTCTCACTCCTCTGATCGCTAAGAGAAAAACAGTGCATACAAGAGGATCTCTTGGTTTCCCATGTAGATTGTCACACGGTTCATTATTTTGTTAGCTAAGATGGCTGTGTTTTTATTTCTGATTTGCTGCCTTTCTCCATTTTGGCATGTAAGTACATACATTCATTTTAATGTAATTAGTTTTGTATTCATGGTTACCTGAGCATTGTTTCCCACATTCTTGCAACTTTCTGAAGACATATATTACTTAAACTTGCATTTTAACCGACTTATTCCCTTTGTTCTGATTTTCTATTTGACATTGGAAAATGTGATTGAATCGTTTTTTCAATGTGGTATGGTATCTCCTGGCAACATTGGTACACAACTAGAACACTTTTTTTGCAATAGAGCCTTACAAGGTGATTGCTTATCTTGGCATTTTAGCTCCTGATTTGTGCAGGATTCAAAATAACATTTCTGAATACCAGAATGTCAAATAGTCTTTCTGGATTGGTGCTCTTTGTAATATATTTGTTTAAGGTATATAGATAATATGTTCTGTTAAATTCTTCCCCACTGTTGACCTTTATGCTAGTTAATGGGCTGTCAAGTTACCAGTACTTCATATTTATTCTGTCACCTCCCTCCCTATCTTACTGTGTTGTAAAAATGCTTCTATCTTTGCTATTTGCTGGTTTCAGTGTTTACCTTGTTGGTTTCACTCATTAATTGTGTTGTGTAGGAAGGAACTGCAGATGCTGGTTTAAAAGATAAACACAAGAAGCTGGAGTAGCTCAGCAGTTCTCTGGAGAAAAGGAATAGCCGATGTTTCGACACTGAAGAAGGGTTTCGACCCAAAATGTCACCTATTCCTTTTCTCCAGAGATGCTGTCAGGCCCACTGAGCTACTCCAGCTTTTTGTGTCTATCATTAATTCTGTTGTTCTGTTTATTTTGTTAGGAGCTTATTGCTGGTTTCACTTAGATGAAGCTTGTATAATTCAAACAACTTTTAAGGCACTGACACACATTCAAATCTTTATCTCATCTCTAAAGTTGTGATGACCTTGACATAATTTTATCAGGCAACTTTCTGAAGTTGGTTTGAATTCAAATTGAAAATTACATGAGTTCACGCAAGGACATGTTGTACTTAAGAATGCAATGTGCCCTCTGTTGATGAGAATAAAATTATCGTCAATTCTGTTATATAGCTTTGTAATTTGTGAGAATGGAGTCATTGCAGTGTGTCTGTTGAATGTAATTTTCTAAAATGCAGTTTAATTCACTTGAGACATGAACATTGCGCTGTCAATAATAGAGTTATTGTATTCATTAAAGAACAAAAGATTGGGTTACTAAAATGTTCACAGAGAATGCATGGATTCTTAGTCAGTGTACTTTGGAGACAATCAACGTAGAACTGAGGGAAAAAAAATTTCACTTGCTTACTGTCACTGCCAAGGAACAGTGAAAGAATAGGGTAAAAATGAAACGGGTGAAATTGCGATGTTTTTGAGATTTAATGTTCCTTTATTTTTATGGGGATTTATGAGATTACAGAATTACAGAGAAATGTGAGGTGTTTCATTTTGTGACGACTAACACAGTGAATGGTAGGGCTCTGGGTAGTGTTGAAGAGCAGAGGGATCGAGGAGTGCAGGTGCATGGTTCCTTGAAGGTCGAGTTGCAGGTAGGTAAGGTGGTCAAAAAGGCTTTTGGTACATTAACCTTCATCAAGTTGGGAGCTCACGTTGCAGTTGTATAAGACATTGGTGAGACCGCATTTAGTGTTGTTCAGTTCTGGGCACCATGTTATAGGAAAGATGTTACCAAGCTGGAAAGGGTACAGACAATAGACGATAGGTGCAGGAGTAGGCCATTTGGCCCTTCAAGCCAGCACCGCCATTCAATGTGATCATGGCTGATCATCCACAATCAGTACCCCTTTCCTGGCTTCTCCCCATATCCTCTGACTCCGCTATTTTCAAGAGCCCAATCTAGCTCTCGAAAGTTTCCAAAGAACCGACCTCCACCGCCCTCTGAGGTAGAGAATTCCACAGGCTCACAACTCTCTGTGAAAAAAATGTTTCATAATCTCCGTTCTAAATGGCTTACACCTTATTCTTAAACTGTGGCCCCTGGTTCTAGACTCCCCCAACATCGGGAACATGTTTCCTGCCTCTAGCGTGTCCAAACCCTTAATAATCTTATATGTTTCAATAATATTCCCCTCTCATCCTTCTAAATTTCAGAGTATACAAGCCCAGTTGCTCCATTCTCTCAGCATATGATAGACCTGCCATCCCGGGAATTAACCTTGTGAACCTACGCTGCACTCCCTCAATAGCAAGAATGTCCTTCCTCAAATTTGGAGACCAAAGCTGCACACTATATTCCAAGTGTGGTCTCACTAGGGCCCTGTACAACTGCAGAAGGACCTCTGCTCCTATACTCAACTCCTCTTGTTATGAAGGCCATCATGCCATTTGCTTTCTTCACTGGCTGCTGTACCTGCATGCTTACTTTCATTGACTAATGAAAAAGGACCCCCAGATCCTGTTGTACTTCCCCTTTTACAGGGAGTATTTATGAGGATGTTGCCAGAACTGGAGGGCCTGAGCTGCAGGGAGAGGTTGAGTAGGCTGGGATTCTATTCCCTGGAGCACAGGAGGATGAGGGGCGACCTTATGGAGGAATAGATTGGGTAGATTCAGTCTCTTGCCCAGAGTCGGTGAATCGAGGACCAGATAACATAGGTTTAAGATGAAAGAACATAGGTTTAAGGGAAAAGATTTAACAGGAATCTTAGGGATAACATTTTCACACAAAGGGTGGTGGGTGTATGGAACAAGCTGCCAGAGGAGGTAGTTGAGGCTGGGACTATCCCAATGTAAGAAGCAGTTAGACACGTACATGGATATAGGACAGGTTTAGAGGAATATGGACCAAACCCAGGCAGGTGGGACTAGTGTAGCTGGCACGTTGTTGGCCGGTGTGGGCAAGTTGGGCCGAAGGGCCTGGTTTTGCGCTGTACCACTCTATGACTCTATGACTGTAATAGATTTTTGAAAATGTATAATTACGCAGCCACCAATTTGTCAAATGAAATTGTCAGCCTATTCACTGTTGAATTGGGGATCTGGTCATTGGTACATGAATGAATTAATACTTTATTGTCAGGTGACAAGTCGCAGTGAAATTCTTTGCTTGGGTACACAAGATATGCAATAGTCGTCATATAAAGGGTGCTGATAAAGTTACAAAGTGGTACACTCGAGAAAGTTTGCTTCTTAGCAGTTAGATTGAGGTATCATCTAAGCTGAAACAATTTATTTTAATCTCGCTTTGAAGGAAAGACTTTTTATCGAAACATTTTCATCATGTTAAATGCATTAATTTTACAGGAGTTATTCTGTGACTAGCAATTTAGTCGGCAGTCTTGCATGGATGTTATTGCTAATAAAAACTGCCTTATTTAAGCACAAAAAAAGTTTTACTTTTAAATGCTCTCGATCCACAGTTCCCAACTTGTGTATGGTGAGGCTAGAAAGGCATTAGCTCGGATATTAACCAGTCTACAGAGTGAGTTACATGATGTAGTATTTGATTTGCTATCTGGCAGTGTACATTGTAATAATGGAGGATTCTGTCTGGAGCAGAATAAAAGTGTTAATATTTATTCTGTCTCTCAGTTTGTGGAATCTCTTTGGGGCTGAAGGTCACTCTTAATTATCTCACATCCCAGCTGAGAATTTGGCTAGACAGGAAATAGATTTTTGTGGATAGATTTCAATTTAAAATCACACTGATTAAATGTCGGCACTCGTGTATCTAAATCAAAAGTTCATTGCATCCCTGGTTAATGAATCTTTTGTTCCATTTGCAGGTATGAGTTGACACACAGTATCAATTAAGAACCTTGTGGCAGATAAGGTGGAGCTGAATCAATGATTGTACAACAATGCAGTGAACAAGGTGTGTTTCATGAGTAGCTCTATGAAAAATGTCCGCCTGTAATACCTTCACTGAACACGTATGGAAACCTGGTGAATGTAAGAACTGTTTTAAACCCAAAAGTTTGCATTGTTTAACTACTACTTCTGAAACCCCTCCTCGTTCATATAACAATTTAAAAACTAATGCTAATCATAGCAACAACCAGAGGGGTAGGTCAGCCACTGGTAATTTTCGGCCTCCTGTTGCCAAGAAGCCAACAATTGCTGTGAAGCCCACAATGATGGTCACAGATGGACAAACTGTGTGTCCAGAAGTGGAGACGATGGAAAGCTGTGAAAATAAGCACATGTTTGTAGGGTGGAATAGGAATGGAGTTGTCATCACCAGGAAACTTGTGAACAATAATAATAATGAAGAGAGCAGCAGCAATTCTCAGAGACCTTATGGTCCGGACAGGGTTAATAGTAATAGGAAACCTAACAATAACAACAATGGATTAACTGATGTATTGAAGGAAATTGTGGGCTTTGAACCTGAACCACACTTACAAGACCAAGAATGTGACAAAGATACCTTTCTCGGACGCATCAACAAATGTTATCAGCGCTCGTTGGAAAGGAAAATTCCTCCAAGTTGCATTGTGGCAGGTATGAAGGAGAACGCAGGGAAGCACGTTGTGCTCTGCAGCAGCTCCGAGGTTATCAGCAACGAGGGAGGACTCTTCTGCTACCCCGACTGTTCCTTCCGCGGTGATTGCAGAGCGGAGAATGATCCGAGCGAGAATGTGACGGAAGAACGAGAAAGTTGGGATGAGAGTGATGAGGAGCTGTTGGCAATGGAAATACGGATGCGCGGTCAGCCACGGTTTGCTAATTTTAGGGCCAATACACTGTCTCCCGTCAGATTCTGCAATGACAAAAAGTGGAACACTGTGCCATTACGAAAGCAGTCCCTACTGAGAATTTGTGCTGTTGACTATGATGATAGTTATGACGACATCCTAAATGGATATGGCGATGAAGCCATGATCCCATATGGCCAGGACAGTTTACCAAGCGTTTTATCTTCTGAATCCACATCTCCTGATTCTTCGATGACAGGTGGATCTCAAACAGGGACGACAAAAACTATACATCAACAGCTTTGCAATGGTGATCTCACACCGAGTGACTGCAAAAGTGCCAAGTCAATTGAGCCAGATTACGAAAGCATTGGTGAAAATGAGCAGGTTTCCTGTGTGAAGCAGGCTCCGTTTAAACCAGCACGAGGTGCTGCGGTAAAGTCCCTCGAAACTCATAAAGCAGTTCTTGCTTTGAGGCTGGAGGAGAAAGATGGAAAGATAGCCTTGCAAAGTGAGAGGCAGGATTTGGATGCAGGTTCCACGGACAGTTCTGGGCAAACTGTGACAATTAATATTATTCCAAAGGAAGAGCAAGCAAAACCATACAGGGTTGTTGACTTGGAGCCACCAGGTATGTGTAAACCCTACACTGTAGTTGATGTCTCAGCGGCAATGAACAATAAAAAGTCTGGTAGTCCACCTGAATTGCTTCAAGGTCCAAAGACTTCACCGTTAAGTACAACCCCACCAACGCCACCTCCAAGTCAGTTGAACAACCAGAAGAGGTCTAGTATCACTAGATATCAAGAAGTGTGGACTTCCAGCACAAGCCCTCGACAAAAGGTGCCTCGAGTCGCTTTAATGACGAGTAGCTCTGGCCCAACACCTCCGCCAAGACAGATGAGTCATAAATCTGCCCCTACTTCACCAACTAATACAAATATCATTTCCAAAACAATTCCTGTGAAGTCACCAAATCTGTCTGAAATTAAGTTTAATAGTTACAACAATGCTGGGATGCCCCCTTTCCCTATCATTATACACGATGAGCCAACGTATGCACAGAGCTCAAAGCATAAGGCTATAAAAGTACCAATAGTAATTAATCCAAATGCTTATGATAACTTAGCCATCTATAAAAGCTTTTTGGGTCCTACTGGACAACATATGAAAAAGGACACTTCAGAACATGTGATGAGCCACACCTACGAAGAAATCGGATCAGCGGAAAAAAAATCTGCAAATTTGCCCCAAGCAAAAGCTCCAAGTACCAGCACAGAAAGAAAAATGCGTGGCACTGTTGCACAAAAAGTGCAGGAATTCAACAATGCACAAAGCAAAGCACAGAACCCGTCCTCGCCTCACAAAAGCTTTGGATCCAACCAGTGCTCTCCGACTAAAGCTCAGCGATCTAATCAAGACTCGCCTTCCAGAAAAGCGGAAACTCCAGAAAGGCAGAAATTGTCAGTCGTCAGAGAAAATGCCAATGCTGTGCTCTCTCAAATTGTGGCATCCATTCAGCCTCCACAGCTGCCCCCCGACATTCCTCAGACACAATCAAAAGCTAGCAGTGTAGAAGAGCTCTATTCTCAACCTCCTGCCATTTCAGAAGGCAGTGGCGATCTTTATATTCGGCCAAAGTCATTATTCACCCCGCAGGCAAGCAGTGGAACAGATATATCTAAAGCAATGGATGGCAATGTTACGAAAGGACAGAAAGAAAGTGTTCTTACAAAGCAAGTTACTGTTCCCACTTCTAAACCATGTGCACAATCACCTGGTGCACTAAGTCAGAGCCCGAAGAGTGAACACCTGCCTCCGTTTCCACCTCCTCGTTCGACATCGTCCCCTTACCATGCAAGCAATCTTCTGCAGAAACATTTCAGTAACTGGGGCAAGCCAACGAGTCCCGTACAAACAACTGAGACCGAATGTCCATTGTTGAACCCCGAGATTCACCAGCGCCCACAAGAGACCAAACCAAAACGATGGATTTCCTTCAAAAGCTTCTTCCGTCGCCGCAAGACTGAGGAAGAGGAGGAGAAAGATAAAGACAAAGACAAGTTAATTGGATTGAATGGACGGGTGATACATATGCTGCCACCACCGCCCATACAGCGACTGTGCAGTGAACAGAAAATATTAGAACCGTCTGAGCAACTGTCTGCTATGTTGAATTACAAACCAGACCCTGGACTGGATGATGCAAAGGCTGAGGCTGGTAAATTAGATATTGCCGCAGTGGACACTGAAATTCACCCCGCACTCAACGAAAAACATGTCAAGGCATCTGGATTGAATGACACCGAAAAGCCTACAACAAGTTTTGCTGAAAAGGGAAACGGGAACTGCTGTCTGGATGGACAAAGCTCTCCTCCTCCTACTCCTCCACCAAAGAAATTTAATAAGTAAGTGTTATCTTTATTTAATTACTGATTTGTATTTGTCAGAGGTTAGGGCCAGTACTTTTTTCTGTCATCTTCCTTCCAAGTACATAAATGTGTTGTACCTTTTTTTAGAATCCTATTTATTTTTAGATTTGTTTCAATGAAATTACAGGGATAAATATCTTTGCAAATACATCCTTGTTAATCGCCACCTTCTCCAAGGCATATTCTTTGGCTACTTCCTTTTTTGGATTGACTTGATTGCATGGAAACAGGCTCACCGGCCCACCGGGTCCACACCGACCTTCGATCAACCATTCATGCACGTTCTATGTTGTCCAACCTTCTCATCCACTCCCGACACACCAAGGGCAATTTACAGAGGCCAGTTAAACCACATACCCGCACGTCTTTGGGATGCAGGGAATTCTGAAAATGAGGAAATACCGATCACCCGCTTCCTTATAAGCTGATCTTTGTTGAATTGGCAAGTTCTTTATGCACTAGGTTTCTCCAACTGATTTTTTTTTTCCTTCTGGGTTTGTACCTTTTGTGCATCTGAATTTGCCTTGGAAATATAAAAGGGAAGACTTCATCCATGTCTTTCATTGTTGTGGGGGAAGAGAAAACCAATGTGTATCAATTATAAAATTAGTTTCTTAAAGGTCTTGTTTTCCTTTCTTGAGGTGAAGGCTTTATAAGATTGATATTTTATCTTTTCAAGTTAAATTACTCATTGAATATTGAGTGAAACACTGCCACAGCTACAGAGCTTCTGCTGCACAGCCCTAGTGACCACATGCAATTATGACCTCTAGTGTTTTCTGTATGGAGTTTGTTCATTCATCCTGTGGGATTTCTCCAGGTGTTCCGGTGTCCCCCCACACTCCAAAGATATGTGGGTTGGTAGGTTAATTGGCCACTGTAAATTGCTCCTACTGTATATGTTATTGTGGGGAGTGGGTGGGAGAATGAAATAGGATTCATGTAACTGGATGGTTGATAGTTGACATGGACTCAGTAAGTTGAAAGACGTTTCTGTGCTCAATTAGTTCAATATGCATTAACACTTTCTTAAGAAAGTGCTGTTGCAGTTTTGGGTAGATTGGAGTTCATTCCAAGCAGCAGCAACACACCACACCATTGAGCAATGGATTGATCCAAGTTCTTTGTGTAGCTACCCAGTTTCAAAGAAGCAATCACAAGCTGAGTGGAGAATAGATATGATCTCATGTTTCCCTTTCCCCTGACCCCCAGACTGAAGAAGGGTCTCGACCCAAAACGTCATCTATTCCTTCTCTCCAGAGATGCTGCCTGTCCCGCTGAGTTACTCCAGCATTTTGTGTCCATCTTCAGTTTAAACCAACATCTGCTATTCCTTCCTACACAAGGAGAATAGATATTCTTTGCAGGGAGAGGGGGTGGGAGATTTGCAGTACCGATAGTTCCTTCATAGTTCTTGGCTTTAATGAAACTTGCCATTTACTTTATTATTGCTGAGTTTTGATTATCCAATGATATTTCTCTGAAGATAGACACAAAAAGCTGGAGTTACTCCGCGGGGCAGACAGCATCTCTGGAGAAAAGGAACGGGTGACGTTTCATGTCAAGACCCTTCTCCAGAGATGCTGTCTGACCCGCTTTTTGTGTCTAAAGTTTAAACCAGCATTTGCAGTTTTTTTCCTACTAAATATTTCTCTCTTTCCTTTGGCTGGATTGTGAAAGATAGGAGAGGCAGCACTAAATTCCATTCTGATCACAAATTTGATATATAGTCTTTATATACACACTCACATTCACACTCTCACACAAACACACACTCTCTCTCTCACACACACTCACTCATGCTCACTCACACACACACACACACACATATTCATGTGAAATAATCTAATAGTTTATAATGTGGTAATCAATGCATATAAATGTCTCTAATTACCCTCAGCCATTTGTCAGCATTAGTTGGATGAATTATTTGCTGTGACATGTGCAAAGCAGAAATATATTATTATGATTCACGGCAAACTCTAATTGGAGTTCAATTATTGCAAGAAAGCCCTTTTAACATATTATAAATTTTATATTCCATGGAAAAAAAATATTTTTCAGTGGGTGATATAGAAGCATCAACGTGTCTCAGAGTGAACTATTGATTTATGTTGGTTTGCGAGGCATGTCTGTATTTGCTGCTAATATAACACATTTTCTGTACAGGTTATTTTGTACTGAATGGTATTCTGCAGGAATGGATAGAATTTATATTGTCCAAACACGTTTGAACTTTCAGTTTTGACGTGGAAGCAGGAGCTGTAGCCAAAATGATCATTTACAGGAGCAAAAAGCACCAACCATTCCTCTGTTACCAGTTCTGCTCTTCCAATGCCCTCCTGCCAAGCCTCCCATTTCTCCCATTTCCCTTTCTCACAAAGACTGAACCATCCGTGTACTTAATTACATCAAGTGTTATTGATATTGCATATTCAAGTACAAGATCCTGCATTATCAATACCTGTTTCAAAATTTCATCTGCCTCAAATCACCGTTCTAATCTTCCAGTTCAAGTACCATCGACTTCCGATATAAAATGAGTTGAGTTTGGTTTATTGTCATATGTATCATGTACCGAATCACGTGTATTGTGGTACAGTGAAAAGCTTTTGATGCGTGCTAACCAGTAAGCAGAAAGACAATATATTCTTACAATCGAGCCATCCACTGTGTAAAGATACATGATAAAGGGAATAATGTGAATAACGTTTAGTGCAAGATAAAGTCCAGTAAAGGCTGATCAAAAATAGTCTGAGGGTCTCCAAAGAGGTAGATAGTAGCTCAGGACTGCTCTCTAGTTGGTAGGATGGTTCAGTTGCCTAATAACTGCTGGGAAGAAGCTGTTCCTGAATCTGTAGGAGTGCATTTTCACACTTTCTGTATGGGGTGTGGCTCTTTGTTGTGGACTTTGCTGGCAAGCACAACTTTTACTGGCCTTGAGAAGGTGGTAGAGAGCAACTTTACGCTACTACAGTCTGTCTGGTGTGAGTAGCTCTACAGTGCTCTTGGGGAGTGAGTTCCATGATGCGGATCCATTGACATTGATGAAATGTTTATATAATTATAATGGCTGATGATTCTATTCCCACAAGCTTGCTGGCCTTGTCCTCTATAGTGGTAGAGTTCATGGGGATGAAGCAGCCTTTGCGAGTAACTGAAGGACATTTTGCAGATTGTGTGCACTCTACACAGAGGTGCTGGTGGAGGGAAGGTTGAATCATTAGGTTACGTTGCATCTTCAGTAGATGTTTTCTCCCGAAATGGGATGAAGTTTATCACATGTTGTAACTGCATTCATCAAAGGAGGTAAACGGAGTGTATTCCATTATGCTTTGGACTTGATATTGAAAAAGCTTTGAGGAATCATGGAGTGAGCTATGCAGAATGCCGATCTCTGAATTCTTCTTGTAAGAACACAACACTTATGTGTAGTCAGTGGTGGATTTCAGTGGTCCTTGTCGATGGTGTGGGACTTATTGATGTTAATGCCCTTAAACAACAATGGCATGTTGTAAGGTTCTGCGTTGGAGAATCATTGTCTTGCACTTTTCTAAGATTCATGGAGATATTTAGAGATAAATGTCTAGTTTTAAAAATAAAATTATTATTCTTTTAGTCAATTGAACAAATAATTTCATCAGTGATCAAATAACAAGCCACTGGAGGAACTCGGCGGGTTAGGCAACATCTGTGGAGGGACATGGTCCGACGACGTTCCAGGTCGAAACCCTTCAGCAATAGGAAGTCGCAGAGACAAAAAATAAGTCATACGTGCATGCATCCCCACCACTCTCGTCATCAGTTGATGATGTCTCTCATCTTACATCAGACGATAAAAGCAGACAGTCCCAAACAGTTGCTGCGTCTTTAACTGTGGGCTGATGTTGTGGAGTGATTAATGAAAGGGCTCTACTGTGGCTTGTGTAAACTTGGATACAGTATATATTCTGTAATCTTGAACAAATTTGAGTGATTTCTGGGGTGGGACTCCAGTAACCTGGGCGAAGTTATAAACAGTGCAAATAAATGTTTTTTTTTTGTAAGATATTTTTATTAGAAGTAATTACATATTAAGAAGAAATATAAAATCCAATTAAAGCAAAAGAAAATATTAACGTCACATACATTCTTAATATTTTTAAAATTAACAATCAATCTTATTTGTACTTCTATAATTTTCTTTTTCATTTTATAGCAGTAGGAAATAAAAAAGGGAAAAAGAAAAGAAAAAAAAAGAGAGATAAACTAATTGAGTGGAGTATTAAACAAGATATTCTTCAATGGAGATATATTTATGATCTATTGTCTATAATTCTTCATCCATTCATACATTCAGGCTTTCGTCATGGCTTCGAACCGGACCATCTTGACCCTTTAAATATTCAATAAATGTTTAAATATTGAACAAATAAATGTATTTAAAGTTACGAGGAATGTTTCTGAGAAAAATGTGTTTTGGGGGAAAAAAGTCCTCTTTCTTCTTTATTTTAATATGTTAATATGTTGGTAGAATATGAGAAATTATGTTACATGGGAAATAAAATTGTGTTAGCAAGAAACAATGTCTACATAAACCTTATTCACATTTAGCTAGACTGCTAAAGGGTGAGTGAACCGAGGTCATGGCTAAGTCAGTAGCATTTGCCACATTAGACAGAAGATTGAAGGTTTAAGAAGGAACTGCAGATGCTGGAAAATCGAAGGTTGACAAAAATGCTGGAGAAACTCCGCGGGTGAGGCAGCATCTATGGAGCGAAGGAAATAGGCAACATTTCAGGTGAAACCCTTCTTCAGACTTGGATTCAGACTTATTTTTGGATTGAAGTCCCATTTTGGAGACTGTTGAATCTCCAGTGCTCACCTGAGCATGTTGTTCTGAGGTTCTTTGTTTAAGATGTTAAACTGAAATTCTGATGGCTCACTCACATGGATGCAAAACAACCCACAACACCGTTTCTATGAAGTACATTAACTTGCCTCCAATGTCATAGTCAATATTTATCGCTTCATCAATGTCACTGAAACTGATTATCTGATCCCACAACATGTTATGATTACTACATTTTAAAAGGCAGTGGCATTTAAGTGGTTTGGAACATCTTGGAACACGGAAGGCACACTGGTGCAGATAATAGAACTGCTGCCCCTCATCTCCAGTGATCCTAACCTCTGGTGCTGTTGGTGTGGAGTTTGCACCCAGTGACTGTGGTTTACCCCAGTATTCTCCCACATGCAAGATTGTAGGTTAATTGGTTGTTTTAGCGAGTGATAGAATCTGGGAGAACGTAGGGGAATATAAAATAATGGGATTATCTCATGATCCATCATAAATTTGAAGGAATGAAATGGCTACCTCCTGGACCTACATCATAAAAAAAATAATAGGATATTATTGCCCCAAAGCTCCATGCCATCCATCCATAACTACAGATATGAGAGAATTGGCTGTCTGGAGTTTTACCCGTTGCCACTCTTTTAAGGAGGAATTATGTTGTTGGAATGCAATGAAAACTGCCTGTATAGTGTTGTGAGATGTTTTGGTTTGCTAAATGTGCTTTATAAGTTTGTTGTTGATTAGTAACTGGCACAGAGGCAGAACAAATCCTGTTCACCGTTCACCCCCTCCAGTCGCAGCAAATCTTCCCAGCTCCTTGGACGCTGGTTAATCTGCCTGTGGATCACCCGATATTGCATTACATTGAGTATCGGAAACTTCCCTGAAATACCTGTTTGGGGTTGGTGACTTGCTTGTTCTATTCTAAATGAACCTCAGGGCTGAAATAGATTCAATCTTTTTCCAGTCATGGCTGGTCAATAGTTAACATCAAAATTTGACCCTTTCACCTTAAAGCTTTGGTTTATTATCTTTGACATTTACACTGTGGGAAAAAAATTCTGACTACCTGAAAGGTTCTAAATGCATGCACGTATGACCTTTTTGTCTGAATGACTTCCTATTGCTGATTTATGACCAACATCATTGAGTCATAGCGATGTCTTCACGGAAACGGGCCATTTGGCCCATCTTCTCCTACTGAACAAGTGGGCATATTGGTCTTGTCCAATTTGTTTGCATTTTGCCCATAGCCCTCTAAACCTTTCCTAACCCTATCTGTCGAAATGCCTTTTCAAAGTCGTAATTGTATCTGCTTGTACAGCTTATTCTGGCAGCTCACTGCAGATACCAACTACCCTCTGAATGAAAAAGTTGCCCATGAGGTTCCTCTTAAATCTCTCCCCTCACCTTAAGCCTATACCCTCCAAGTTTACAATCCTCACTAAGTATGAACCAGACATACTTTATCAGTTACTTTAGCTATGTTTTTATCAGTATGAACCAAATCTGTTTTATAAGATTGAGATTGAGAGGGGATCTTATAGAAACTTACAAAATTCTTAAGGGGTTGGACAGGCTAGATGCAGGAAGATTGTTCCCGATGTTGGGGAAGTCCAGGACAAGGGGTCACAGCTTAAGGATAAGGGGGAAATCCTTTAAGACCGAGATGAGAAAGACTTTTTTCACACAGAGAGTGGTGAGTCTCTGGAACTCTCTGCCACAGAGGGTAGTTGAGGCCAGTTCATTGGCTATATTTAAGAGTGAGTTGGATGTGGCCCTTGTGGCTAAGGGGATCAGAGGGTATGGAGAGAAGGCAGGTACGGGATACTGAGTTGGATGATCAGCCATGATCATATTGAATGGCGGTGCAGGCTCGAAGGGCTGAATGGCCTACTCCTGCACCTAATTTCTATGTTTCTATGTTTCTATAAAATAGTCTCAAGGATGAGCACACTTTACATGTGAAACAAGTAATGACTAGTATGTTAATCATTAATTTAAGCGACATTAAGCATGACTCATCAGTCATCAACATGCAGTAAAAATGAGTTAATCCTTGTATCACCAATGTACTGGGGAATTGCATAGGTTTGCAGATTTTGATTAAAGTACAGGTAAACTATAAATTTAGCTAGCAATGTTGTTAATGAATAATTATAGCAGCTCAGTCCAAATTAGAGCCATCGTCATGGATTACGGAAACAGGCACTTTGATCTAACTCATCCATGTCGACCAAGATGCTTCATCTGATCTAGTTCCCATTTGTCTATGTTTTGTGTATATCCCTCTAAACCTCCCAGCCATATACTTGTCTAAATCTCTTGAATGTTGTTAATGTACCTTCCTAAATGACGTTCTCTGACAGCACATACCATGTAGCCACCAACCTCTGTGTGAAAATGTTGCCCCTCAGTTGCATATTAAATCTTACCCCCTCACCTTAAATCTCTGCCCTCTAATTCTACATTCCCTTACCCGTGAATAAAGACTGTGTTCACCCTATCTATTCCCCTCTTTTTTTTTACACCACTATAAGATCACCCCTCATCCTCCTGCGCTCCAAGGAATAAAGTCCTGGCCTTCCCAATCTCTGTTCAGTTTAGTTTCTGCTCAGTTTAGTTTATTGTCAGGTGCAGTGAAGAGTATTTGTTGTGTGCTAACCAGCCAGCGGAAAGACAATACATGATTACAAGGTAGATGTTTCAGATTAAATTCCTTCATCTGCAGATAAGAGTCAGATGTGGGTGGGGAGAGTAGAAATGCTGACTGAGGTAGGGAAGTGATAAGTGGAGAACAAAAGGCTGCAGATTATTGTGGAATCTGATGGAATATGAAGGTGGAGTAGAACCGAGTCAGAAGGGATGGGGCCAGATGTGAACTACGGGGAGAGGAGCGATGATCTGTGGGTGAAGAAAGGGGACAAGTGGGAGAATTAATGTATACATGTCAATTATAATAGCCTCTGATATTTCCAAATTTTACAGACTTTGAAACGTATTCTTTCAAAGAGTTTATTTCCTGGTTTGTTGACTTTGATCTTTGTGTTTTGGCTGCTCAGTCAGCTTGATGACATCAACTGACATTGGAAAGGATAAAGTCCTGGCAATAGATTCCTGAAAGTGAGAACTTTCCTCAAAATAACAAAAGCTTCAGAGTTCTATGTGTTTGACTCTCTAGCACTGCAACAATACTGCTGTACGATTATTTCTTTACCTGCTCTGCCTTAGTTAAGGAATCTTGACTATATTCTAAACTTCTGAATAGCAAACCACAGTGATTGCAGAATATTACAGCAAGAATAATTAATGTACAGGCCCACCACCGATTTTCCGACAATTGGTGGTCCGGCACCAGCTTTATTGCAGATAAAATGACAAGAGCGCATTTGAAACACCCCCCTCCCCCCAGAAGTCCTCCCGAAAATGTGGCGCCTCGATCGGGTGAGGCAGCCGGTCTTCCACAGCCGATCAGCAGATTTAATTTGCCCCCTACGGCCGAGGCTCCGGAACTCCAGAGCCTGAAGATCCGTACCAATAGCCGACCAATATCAAGGCCGTACCAATCCGTACCAATATCAAGGCCGATTTGGCGGGCCAGTATCTTGGCCCCTCAGTAGCCTAGGCAGACCCTTCTGGTACCTTTTGACTCGTATCGAAGGCCGTGACCTCTGTATGGTCTGGCAAAATGGATAATCCAGTAAGGCAATTGTGCAGGAAAACCGGTGATGGAATCTATTAAGAAAGCCTTTGAAACTTTTTTAAAATTACGATTGCCTATAAATATGCATAGCATAAGAACTTGCTTCAAATGTAAGTTTAATAAACAACTGTAGGGATATCACATAAACTTCCCAAGAGAAATCCTTTTCTCTGATGAGCTATTGGAAAAACTGAAAATATGGGGTGATTCTCCACACTGCTAGCCTCAAGATGAATAAAGTGTGATTTGTTTTTAATCACTCTGTGCGCTTTTTACTTGTTCTGGACCAGAGGGGAAAAAAAGCTCCACTTTCATGTCCCCCATGCCACACATAAACAAAATTGTGGTGGGCTGTGGACATGAGAAATGGTAGATTAGATTGCAGCTTTTAAAAAGAGAGGGAAGAAAAGAGTGTCAAAATATGTGGAGAAACTTTTTAGTTACTATTAACTTAGAAACTATTTTTAAGAAAAGTTGAAACTAATTTTCAATTATTCAGAATGTTTAAGAAAGAACTGCAGATGCTGGAAAAATCAAAGGTAGACAGAAATGCTGGAGAAACTCAGCGGGTGAGGCAGCATCTATGGAGCGAAGGGTCTGAAGAAGGGTCTGGACCCAAATCGTTACTTATTCCTTCACTCCATAGATGCTGCCTCACCTGCATTAGTTTCTCCAGCATTTTTGTCTACCTTCAATTATTCGGATGTAACAGCTACAAATGAATTTTAAAAATACTTCCAGAACGTGCATTCAAATTTAATAGTTTGGTTATTAATATTAATTATTTTGAAGATGGGCATCAACTAAACTTCTCTCTAACAGTATGGAATCTGACTAACTGAAATGAAGTTGAGTTCAGCCATTCAAAGTGTTAACAAACGACTCAGTTGGTGACCTCTAGCTATGCAATAGGTAGAGGATTCTGGCAGAATATCAGTACTGAGCCTGAGTTAGGAAGGTCTGGCTGATGATATCACTGCACCTAGAGCCGGCGACTTCTGAAGTTAATCAGCTGCTTTCAAACTATGTTTTGAAATTGAGAAGCAAATCCAAAACATTTGTTGCAATGGGGAGTTGTGTGAGTAATCTGAGCAGGTAAGTTAATGGTCAAACCTCTTGCATATCTGTCGAAAGGTACAGAGTTGAGTGGTAGAAAATATAAATAGTGTCTCAAGCATTAGTTTGACTTCAAGCTAATAACTTGCATTTCACTTTGTACTGCAACATTTCAAATAGATTGCTCAACGAGTGAGTAAAAAGGAATAAACTGCTTTTGGAATGATCTTAAAGGCACTGGCCTCGGTGTTTAAACGAAGGTTTAAGCACCATCTTTTAAATTCAGAGTGTTGAAGTTTTCATTTTGCGTTTTAACAAATACAATCTAAACACGAGGCTTTTTCTTGTTATCAAATGTGACACACCTTAGTTAGCCTTTGTGGCAGAACGGTGCTCTGTAGAAACTGAAATGAGTTATGAACTTCAAATTAAGCTTTCTGTCCCCCCAGAACTCTTTAAGGGTAAATACACGAGATTTGGAGAAACCTGTTTTACCAGATCTTATCTTGGAACAAGATTAATTGAAGACTGTAAAATGAAGCTAAAATGGCCCAGGGATCTGTAAACCCACAAGTTCTTGCAAGTCCTAAATAAGTTTCAACTAACACTCAAGTGCACCCAAACTGCATCATTTATTAACCATGCATAACTTAAGAAATGTTTTTAGATTCCCACAGTAGGTAAAAGTGACTGTTTTAATTAGAGAAGGATTATATGTGAATGTTTGATGAATCATGAATATTGAAGATCATTTTCTTCCCCCCCCCCATTAAAGCAACCTTCCAGGTGAGATGACTGTTGAAGACATGTCACCACAGGAACCAGAAGTCCAAAGGTCAGCGTCGACGAGCCAGGAAACATCTGGCACAGTGACTCTGATGTTGGCCACCACGGGATCTCAGGACGAAAAAGACACGGGCAGTGAGTCAGCTGATGAAAGCATCAGCAGCGCTACCTACAGCAATATAGGTAAGAGATTACAGCAGTTGAGGACAATGGGCGTGGAAGGCGGAAATGGATTTGATTTCTCCTTCACTCAAGGCTTCCTGTAACTTCTAAAGTTATTAGATGTATCAGTCAAGTTCTAGAGTGTTGGCTACATGTGTGTAAGGCAACATTGTTTAATTGATTTGAGTATCCCTGCTGATTGCCAAAATGTTCTGAAGGTTACAGTGTGAGGAATGCGGCTGTAATGTGGGCAATCCTGTTTAGGTAGCGCGGGCAGGAAGAGATTAGATTATAGTCTAAAACGCCCTATCAAATGCTGTGCGGTGTAAAAAAAAAAGCCAAAATGACGGTAGCTTTCACAACCCCATGGCTCAACAACTTCTCTGTTCAGTAAAGGTAGGACTGCAGCATTTGAATATTGTTAATATGCTTCTTTAAAAATTGTTGATTGCTGGAATCTAACTTAAAACGAGTGGACGAGGAAAGGCAGGCTGTGGGTGATAAGGCAGGAATGTGCTGTTTTAACACGATAATTGCTGAGGTAGGCATACTTCTATTGTTTCACTTTTGGTGTTCATTCATTCTGTTTTTGAAACTGTACTAAATAATCAATGTCTTTCTTTTATTTTAAAAGTGTTTACCTAAATTTGTTTCCAATCTTTATAATCAAAATTACAAACAAGTTCAGACATAGCAGATGCTTGCTTTCATTCCTCTCTCTTCACATGTATGAAAAGCTAACATTTTACAAACTTATTAATGCTGTTTCTTTTGTAATCTACTGATTTTAAGGTTACTATTTATTTCTTCTTAAAACTGCACAACGTGAGAATGTTCAGCTCATTACCAAATTCGATACTTTGCCCTCATAAGTGAGGTCCTGAGAAATGTTCAACTGTGGCTCTCCTGTGACTAATGCATATTACAGTGTAAAAGATATTTGCTCAGATTGAGTATCTGATAACAACTGAAATGCTCAAATTTTAAACCTTTTGTTTTGAGGAGGGGGTGTGGGGTGGGGGGAAGAATCACAAGCAGATTATGGATTACATACTCCTTCTTTTGGGGGACACCACTTAATCTAACTCGATATTGTCTAAGTGCACATTGGAAGAAAGGCAGATTTAAACGAGGTACTTATCAAGTTACAGCTGCACGGAGCATAGGTAATGCTGTCATGAGAGCTCGGACACTTGTCTAGTCATAATGTTTATGATTATTTGTAACCAAACGTCCGTAGACTTTAGAAGGATATGGATCACGTGCAGGCAGAGGAGATTGGTTTTCCTTGGCATCCTGTTTGACACAGACATAGTGGCCCATAGTTCCTGTATTGTATTGTTCCATGATTTCCACACATTACCTCTCCATGTGCTAAATGATGTAGTTCCTCTTTCTCTCAGAGGTTTTTCCTGGGATGCCTATCTCTGCCAATACCTTGTCCATTGTATATCTGTTGTGTAACAGTCTGAATAGTGATTGTTTATTTACACAGTGGATAAAATGACAGGAATTCACAAAATAAAATGTATCTGAGGGAAGAGCGCATTTTGACTTGACTCTTCCAGAAAAAAAATGCAAGGGATGCAAATGCTGAGTCACTGGGTAGAATTTACATGAGTTCATGAATTGTGACCATTGCACATATTAACTAATCACCTAATAATTACGCTGGTTCATTCTCAATGCTGCAGATTACATTAATTCCAGAATAATGTGCTAACCACACTCATTTCTGATGTGTATTTTATATATAACGTTTTCCTCAGTTTTGTCTGTATTTATCATAGACTTGATGCTTTTTGTCAGTGACATTTCTTTTGCTGCTGCTTGCTTCCTGCAGCTGTCAACATATTATTTTTCTTTTTAAAAAGTTTGCTTCAGTGATGCACTGGTTAATGGAATACTGATGTGTTCATATTTGCACCAGTGCTGGAGCCACCTAAACAAGCACTTCTCTCTGATGAACAGTATTGGGATGGTAGAAATATTACAGCAGGGACACAGGCCATTCAGCCCAGGATCGGCATGGTGGCGTAGCAGCTACTGCCTTGCAGTGCCAGAAACCCGGGTTTGATCCTGACTGCGGGGAGCTGTCTGTACGGAGTTTATACATTCTCCCCGCGACCTGCGTGGGTTTTCTCCAAGATCTTCGGTTTCCTCCCACACTCCAAAGACATCAGGTTTGTAGGTTAATTGGCTTGGTATAAAGGTAAATTGTCCTTAATGTGTGTAGGATAGTGTTGGCCTGCGGGGATTGCTGATCCGTGTGAACTCGGTTGGCCGAAGGGCGTTTTTCCTCGCTGTATCTCTAAAGTAGACAAAACTAAACATTGAACCTGAGCTATTCCTCTGTAACCCTGTCAGCCCCATTCTTTACCACTTTCCCGCAAATATTTATTCAACTCCATTTATAAGTAAGGACTGAACTACTAGTTGTACTGAAGTTGTACAAGGTGTTGATGACTCCAGATTTGAAGTATTGTGCTCTGTTTTGGTCATCCTGTTGCAGGAAAGATGTTGTATACAAGAAAGAGTGCAGAGATGATTGTCGAGGATGTTGCCAGGACTCGAGGGCCTGAGTTACTGGTAGAGGTTGGGCAGGCTAAGACTTTATTCCTTGGAATGCAGGTCAATGAGGTGTGATCTTAATGAGGTGCATGAAATCATGAGGGGAATAGATATGGTAGACGCAGTCTTTCACCCAACGTAGGGGAATCTAGAGCCAGTGGACATAGGTTTGAAGTGAGAAGGAAAAGATTCAGTAGGAACATGAGGGGCAATGTTTTCTCTCAGAGTATAACGGGTATATGGAACGAGCTGCCATAGGATGTAGTCGAGGCAGGTACTATCGCAACATTTAAAAGACATTTGGACAGGTACATGAATAGGAAAGATTTAGAGGGATATATGGGACAAACGAGGGCTGGTGGGACTAGTGGATTGGGCATTTTGGTCAGCATGGGCTAATTGGGTCAAGGGGCCTGTTTCCATGCTCTAGGACTATACTACCATTTCATGTAGTGATTTCCAGATCATGATGACTAGCAATCTGATTCATTGAATTACTCCTGCACTTCATGTTTTTCTTAGCTGTGTGAAAATATATATTTTTTATTCTCACATTATCCCTATTTTATTTTTGCCGCCCTTGTCTCAAAATTCTTGTATCCAATTCTCCGTACATTTTGAATACTTCTAACAATCTTCTGTTTAATCTTCTCTGCTCTTTGGTGAAGAATTATGTGTCACTAAAATCCTTGCACTCTGGGCCTCTCCACTAAATCTTTTCTGCATCACATATAGTATAGTGACCATAATTGGATGCAAAACTCTTCTTGCAAATAAACCGTGAATTTGTAGAGGTTCAACATAACCTCACTTTAATTAAAAAATCTTGACCAGGTATACTTTCTTAATTGTTTGTTAAATCAATCTGTTGTATGCTGAATATTCATTTTTATTGTTATTAGTCAGATCATAATTTTAAAATAAAGTAATTTCTTGCCACACGCTGGTGCAGAAAACAATTAGTCATGAGTGGTAAAATCTGATTGCACTGATTTGTTAATTTGAGTCACTAACTTTCTGGCAGTCCCAACCTTTCTTCTCTTTCTCTCTCCTATTTTTCTCTCTTTCTATTTGTATGTAATCGCTCCAGCAAAACGCCAGAGCTGGCGGTCTGTGGACGGAGGCTCAGAGACGTACGGAACTACACCTCGGCTGCGAGCCACAGGTGAGGAGCACAATGAGTGTCACAATGAGTGACCCTGGGCTATTCTCCAAATACTGAGTGACTTCCTACTCTCTGTCAAGGGAGGATGGGAACATCAAAAGAGAAGTGCATGCATGTCTTTGAAGCATCATTGGGAAAATTTGTAAACATGGATGAATTCATTTGGGTACAACAATCATGTATCTTTATTTATGGTGAAGTAGCATGTGCGTAGAGGACATTTACTTGGAATAGAAGTTATTTTTAGTTATACAGGCAGTCATTTATTTATTTCATTGGACATGCTGAACTGAACCAAACCATCTTATCAAAAAAGGTATGTACCAAGCTATTGCCATTTTAAATAGAACAAGCTGTAAAAGGCACCATCTTTTTGGTGTGTCTCAATTGATCATTTTCTTTCAACCCTAAAAGTGGTGACTCCGGTACAGAGGGGGGTGAAGGTGTTTGGCACACAGGCATTCAATGGTCAGGACAATGGATACAGAAGCTGAACACGTTTTACAACTGTACAAGATTCTCTTGAGGCAGGTTGAGTAAACCAATCCTGCAGAAACACAGGGTATGTTTAGCAATTAAATATTAGGCCATAAATAGAAACTGAAGGCAAGCACTGTCACTGAAAATACAGGTATTTTCCTATTTTGTCCAGGGTTGAACCAGACCCAGGTTCGATCCTGACCTTGGGTGCTGTCTGAGTGGAGTTTGCATATTCTCCCTGTGACTTCCTGGGTTTCCTCCGGTTGCCTCCGCATCCCAAAGACGTGCAGGTTTGTCAGTTAATTGGCCTCTGTCGATTGCCCCGAGTGTGTGGTGTGTGGATGGAAAAAGTGGGATAAGATAGAACTAGTGTGAACGGGTAATCGATGGTCGGGGTAAACTTGTAGGGCCAAAGGGCCTGTTTCCATGCTGTAAACTAAACTAACAAAAAAACTAAATGACAAGACGGATGATCCCAACTGTATGTGGAGCGACATGCTTATAGTGCCCTATAAAGAAATTATCGTTTTACCTGGGTACCTCTCAACAAACCCATCATAAATTCAATTCTTCTCTTAACCTGCCAGCAATAATCTCTCTGGAATGTGTTGAACACCCTTGCTTGTCTGGAAGAGATGTGTCTCTGCAGGATCTCGCTCTATTTCATACTCAAGTTTCTTAAGATAAAAACATTCTACGTATTTTAAAATAAGGAAAGCATTCTGTGTTATTAGTATGGGTCGATTACTGATTACTAAACCGCAAAACAGTTAATTAGTACTTGTTAATAACTCCTTACAGTAAACAGCCATCAATATGTCAAAACCATTTCCGAACCACACCTACTAGAGTTATTCTTGCAGTTCGGGTGCATCAAACAAACCTGTGCATTTAAGTCAATCAAATAATGCACACCTGAACACCAGAATTGTATCCCAAACTATGTCTATAATACATACAGATTAGGGAGCCTAGTTTACACATGGTGCAAATGGGGAGGCCTCAAACTCAAGGTCCACTGAATCGATTTCTGGAGAAAAATATGTTTTACCACTGGGCTAGAGTACCGTGAGCAGTTTTGGGCCCTGTATCTGAGGAAGGATATGCTGGCGTTGAAGAGAATCCAGAGGAGGTTTACGAGAATTATCCTGGTTATGGGATGATTGGGTTGCTTAACGACCTATGAAGTATATGGATAGGTTGGGTTTAGAGGGATATGGGCCAAGCGGAGGCAGGTGGGACTAGTGTAGCTGGGACATGTTGGCTGGCGTGGGCAAGTTTGGGTCGAGGGGCCTGTTTCCACAACTCTGACTCTATTGAATATTTGTTCGAATGACTGATGAAAATGTGACGCAAGCACATTATTTGTGCATTCCATGGGAAGGATGGAGGGGGGAATAGCACAGCACATTTGGGAAAATGCATATAAACCTGAGGAGAAGTAGGGAGTTGGTACAATATCTGAGCCGATTTAAAATTCTAAAAGAAAGATATTTGAAAAAAAGTACATGAATACTTTAAGGTAGACTCTAAAGTGATGAGTATACTGTATTGGTAAATCACATCAGAATTCATTTTTTTTGATTTATTTAAATAAAATTCAGTGAAAAATTAGGGTGTACAACAATATTTATTTTAAACACCACAGAAATTGCGTTAGGTTTGAGAGCTGCAGAGTAAAAATGTCAATAATGAGGATTAATGTAATGGAAATGATGTAGGATAAGCATATCACACTCTGAAATGCATTAGGAAGAAATATGATAGAAAAGTATAAAAGTGAAGGAGGAAGCATACAAAACTAATGAGGTAGAAAATAGCAAAAACACACACAAGCAAAGATTTTTTTGCACACATTGGTATCAAGCAATATTAGTCCATATATCAGTTTAGTTTCGCGATACAGTGCGGAAACAGGCCCTTTGGCCCACCGAGTTTGCACCAACCAGCGATCTCCGCACATTAACACTCTCGTACACACACTAGCGACAATATAAACTGAGTCAGGATCGATCCCGGGTCTCCGGCGCAGCAAGGCAGCAACCATACCGCTGCACCACCTTGCAGCCTGTGATTATATCCATGTAATAGAATTAATATCGTAACATTGCACCATTTACCATTAATATCGTAACATTAATATCGTAACATTGCACCATTTAGAATTAATATAGCAACATTGCACCATTTACCATTACCTGTGATTATATGCATGTGCCAGAATTAATAAATTATCTTGTATTGGAGTAGCAACAAGAATGGAAAGAATGCCTCGGCTGACAATATCCGGATGCTTAATATAAACTAGATATAATATACATTGTGGATCTGAAAAAAGACATAGGAAAAATCCCTAGTAAGATCATTGACTTGGAAAATAACACCTACTGTGGTGGGAATTAATCCTTAAATCCCAGATCTTCAGCTCATTTTGCCAACTGCTTGACAGCATAAGAGAATTATGGAACAGAACACTATTGAGAAAATTAATTAGAATAGCAAAGACAATTTTACTGGAAAGGACACAGAGACTTACCAGTCCCAGATGACAGGAAGAAAAATAAATTATTATAATGGCCGGATAGTCTAATTGTCCGTACCTGCCCAAACAAATTATTACATTTTAAATTACAATTCTTAATACAGTCCATCACAACCTTTGTGTGTATTTATTAGGCCACAAGGCAACTATGTAATCTGCACTAATCATTTTAATGCACTTGGATGGAGACCACTTGAAGTTACCCAAATGGAGAACGAAAAATCGATTTATGAATGGACAAACACAGCAAAGGGCTATTATTGGACTCTACTTTATCCAGCATACGTTAACTTAATTGGAATGAGGGACAGAAAAAAAGATCATCTTTGCTGATGTATTGTGATGGTGGGATTGTTACAGATAAAACAAAATAGTCTGGCTGGATTAGACATTTAAAGCAGATCAATGCCGAGTAATGAGACAAGCAAGGGCAGTCAAATTAATTAGGGTAGAGGATTAAATTCAAGGGATAAATCAGGGTTTGAGATAGGGAACTGATTTAACCCTCTAGTGCTTTGTACAGGTGCCATTCTTATGGGCCTGTCCCACTTACGCGACTTTTTCAGCGACTGCCGGTACCCATCATAGGTCGTCGCCGAAGATTTTCAACATGAGACGCCCCGACTCTTTGGGCGACTGAGGAGACTACTCACGACCATACAGGCGACACCCCGGCGACATGAGTCGTACCTTGTTCTGATCACCGCCGGATTTTCTACATGTTGAAAAGTCGCACGTAAGTGGGACAGGCCCATTAGATTCGGGCATTTCAACCAAGGGAAGACACTGAGGATCTAGAATCTCGTAATCTGCGACCTGGAGTTACAAGTGATAGAGATACTTGATTAATTCTCCCTAATAATCTGAGATATTGATTAGAAAAGTAAGGGCACATTTAGAAAGGAATACTCTAAATTGAGACGAAAAACAATTAGGCTGGAACCATTACAGGGAAGCTTATTAGGGTCATAGAGTTATAAAGCATTTGGACCAACTCATCTATGCCAACCAAGTGGCCCATCTGAGCTAGTCATATTTGCCTCCATTTGGCCCATAATCCTTTAAAACTTTCCTATCCATGCTCCTGTCTAGATGTGTCTTAAACATTTTTGAACCCACCTCTACCACTTTATCTGATAGCTCTGCATACCCACCACCCTCTGTGTGGAAGAAGTTGCCCCTTAAATCTGTGCCCTCTAGTTCTAGATTCTCCTGCCATTGGGGATAAAAGACTAACCATGCACTTTCTCTAGATCCCTTATGATTTTATAGACCTCTATAAGGTCGCATTTCAGCCTCTTACCCTCCAGGGGAAAAATGCCCTAAATCATGAATTTTCTTTGGTTGTGACGGCTGTTGTTAGAAAGAGCTCAACTGAAACCTGTTCCAGTTATATCACAATCATTGAGTGGTATATTTTATTAAAACTTGTATATTGTATTTAGATATCTATTTTTCACTGGAAAATTAACTTAGCTGATGTTTGAATTTAACAATTTTGTTCCAGTTTTGGCTGCGATTGTTCTATGGATGGAAGTACTGTATCATTATTGAAGATTGTTTGTCTCTAAACGTGCATCGTGAGATCATTCCTGTAGTATTGTATCCAGTCGCATCTTGTTGCTTGCTGTAAAGAAAATGTGTTGTACAGCCATGTATAATAGATTATGTGGGAATGCTGTAGGACGTGTTAATACTGACTATCACTAGCCAATTATTATTGTTGTCAAGAGCAACATTGAATACGAGTGTCTCTCTTCACTAAAGACTGGTTCCTGGAGCGGTTGGGAGATATGTTGAGCAGCAATATTTTACATCGGAATTAAACATTACATCTAAAATATGCAGTGAAAAACATCTGACAATTGAATGTAAACACATTAAACCCAAGTACATTGGAGCATTGGGTTCTTAAATGAAGATTTTCAGAAATATCTTTCTCTTAAATTTACTTGAATATGTAGATTTTATTTTTCCTTTGCAAAGCTTCACTCTCCATTTGAAGCCTGCGCAGAGCTTTGATATTTGGGTGCAGCACTTGCTTTAAATTATTCTTGTTGCTTTCAACACTTCTTTAATCTCTCCGCTCTTCCTGACTCTTCATCCCTGGTCAACCTATACTGTTAAAACATTCTTTACAATCTCCTTATAATCAAACCTGATTCATACCTGATATCACAAATCCGTCGTTGATACGTAAGCAATTTATTAACTGCCCCTGAAACTAAACATTTACGTGCCATCCATAGATCTGTAATCCAATAATTTTCAAATTTGTGATCGCAGCAAAATCTAAAATTGCTCCTCCGAGATAATGTCTGGAACTAGTCCCCAGCAGCAAGCATTTGTTGCTTATCCTATTTTTTATTTTTTTTTTTAAACTACTCACTGCATTGCAGAAGCATCAAATGACCACCAACAGAGAGGAGGGTTAAGGAATACTCAGATAAGCCCAAATAAAATTGAAGAATGTTTTAGACTGCAGCTGATGTGCCAAAGAGTCTGCCTGTGTGAAGATATTAACTGTAAGTCGTGCCACTTCCTCGGTGCTGATAGATGAATCCATAGGACTGTGTGTAAATCTGAACTGTCCAAGATTTTGTATTCATAGCAGAATAAGCATCTGTGACTGCAATGACGCTCCAGTGCATTCCGTTTATGGTATTTGTTATTCGTTGATCAGAATTCTAGCTAGTCGTCTTGGCTAAAGGTCTAATCTATGAAATTCCATAATTTATATTGAACATTGCCATAGAGGGAGTGCAGAGAAGGTTCACCAGACTGATTCCTGGGATGTCAGGACTGTCTTATGAAGAAAGACTGGATAGACTCGGTTTATACTCTCTGGAATTTAGGAGATTAAGAGGGGATCTTATAGAAACTTACAAAATTCTTAAGGGGTTGGACAGGCTAGATGCAGGAAGATTGTTCCCGATGTTGGGGAAGTCCAGGACAAGGGGTCACAGCTTAAGGATAAGGGGGAAATCCTTTAAGACCGAGATGAGAAAGACTTTCTTCACACAGAGAGTGGTGAGTCTCTGGAACTCTCTGCCACAGAGGGTAGTTGAGGCCAGTTCATTGGCTATATTTAAGAGTGAGTTGGATGTGGCCCTTGTGGCTAAGGGGATCAGAGGGTATGGAGAGAAGGCAGGTACGGGATACTGAGTTGGATGATCAGCCATGATCATATTGAATGGCGGTGCAGGCTCGAAGGGCTGAATGGCCTACTCCTGCACCTAATTTCTATGTTTCTATGTTTCTATTAAGCTTTTCCCCCCCTAATTTCAAGAGAGAGTTAGATTTAGCTCTTATGGCTAAAGGAATCAAGGGATATGGAGGAAAAGCAGGAATGGGGTCCAGATTTTAGATGAGTCATATTCATATGACTCATCTAAAATCAATATCAATATGATCAGTCATATTCATATTGAATGGCGGTGCTGGCTCAAAGGGCTGAATGGCCTCCTGCGCCTATTTTTCTATGTTCTATGTTTTCTAATATATTGGAAGTTAGTACTTAGAAATTATTGAATGCAAGTGCACTTTTTGTTATTGCATTGCTGTAATTGTATTATCTAACCATATTATTCTAAATCTTTTTTTTGTGTGATTGAACAGGGCAATCGCGGGCCAACATGATACCGCTGAAGCAGCCACGGCAAGTGAAAGGAGCTTCGGACGATGCCATTGCATTTGGGGGTTCGATCGAACAGGAAAGTATGCCCGAGACACAGCCAACACCACCCCCTCTTCCAAAGAAGACCATAATCCGAGCAAACACTGATCCAGCGTCAAAGGACTATGCCCACAAAATGATAGAAGTGAAGAATTCTGGGTACAATGTAAATTTAGCAAACCCACTGTATGATGTAGAATATCTTGGGGATGCAAACTGGGATGTATCAAGTGCTTGTTCGTCAATTAGCTCCGATGCCAGGATATGTGACAATGAGTCTGGGGATTCGCTGGACAGAGCAGTGGGCAAGTCAGCTGCGAAAGCAAGCACATCGTCAACAGTCAATAGCATTTGTAGCCTGGCCATGAGCACCAGTAAGGAGAGATGCTCAAACAGCTTGGATTCATTATCTGAGAAAAATCGCTTGCCTCAAAGATCTAGTAAAAGCATACAGAAGCCACAAAGGCATGCACTCTACAAAGGGATAGAGAACAAAGAAGAAGTGGTGCAGAAGATTCGAAATCTCCACACCGACTCTCTGAGGAAATTGGCCGTGAAATGTGAGGACCGGTTCATGGAGGGTCAAAAGAACCAGCTTCGCTTTGGATTGGACAACTGGTCAGACTTCAGACTGACGAGTGATAAACCTTGCTGTGAGGCAGGTGATGCAATTTACTACACAGCATCCTATGCTAAGGACCTCCATAACCAATACGCAATCAAGGTAAGCCATGCCAATGATGCTCGCCTCACTTGTATCAAAATGTCACCAAAATGTCCTTGCAAATGCCATCATGGAGGATTCATGGTCAATGGGATAGAATTGCAGAATTCTAGAAAGAGGTAAATAGCATAGGTTTATTAGGAAGAATATTAATAAGCAAATAAGCTGAAAAGGATTAGAAGCTGAAAAGGATTACACTAAAAGGTTTAGATTTGTAAGCAAAAGTGGAGGCTTGTGCAAGCATAAATTGTAAGCATTGGAACTGCTTTGCTTATTTCTAGTGCTGTTTGTGTGCAGTCCGTAACCATACATTTATAATCACCATGGTGGGGGATAAACAGTACCTTGTGATTAAATCACTGGTGTAATGATCTGGAGATGTTAGCTGATGTAGGGTGGCGCACTGGTAATGTTGCTGCCTCACAGAGCCAAAAACCCAAGTTCAATCCTGACTATGGGTGACTGATGTCTGTGTGGAGTTTGTACGTTCTCCCTGTGACTGCGTAGGTTTTCTCCAGGTGCCCTGGTGTCCTCCCACATCCCCAAAACGTGCAGGTTTGTAGGTCGATTGGCTTCTGTAAATTGTCTCCTGTGTGTAGGATGTGAAAAGTGGGATAACCTAGAACGAGTGTACGGGTGGTCGATGGTCGGTCTGGTCTCGGTCGGCCGAGGGGCCTGTTTCCACACTGAATCTCTAAACCAAACTAAGCTATCACTGGTTAAGCAAGGGAGATTAAATCCAATTAATTGAACAGTCTGGAATAGAATAGCTGGTATCAGGAATGGTGACCATTGTCTTGTTGGAATGTTATAAACCCTGACTGGCTTCACTAATATCTCCTGTCCTTGCCTGGTCTGACAAATGTGATGTAATAGCTATCATCGTTATTCTGTCACTTCCTTTCCCAAAAGTGCTTTATAACCTTGTGCTCTGTAAACACAATGGTTCTTGAATGAACAGAAGTTAGAACATCAAGCCAGCTTCAAAATTTAGAGAGGTTCTGAGCGGGCAAAATCAAAATGTAATCCAACAGAGGCATGTATAATCAGTAAAATGCTTTGCACGCCCATTGAGTCTCTTTTGCTACAATTACATTATGTAAGTTATCTCAGTAATCTAAACCTGATTAAAGGCCTTTATCTCACCACTCCCGGAGATCAAGGCACCATCAGGATTTAATACTGATCTCACTGTGAGGAGACTGGACCATGTTAGCGTGGAGCATTTTAAGTATTACTGCAGTAATTATGTTTGGGAATGTCCAACAGGCTACCAGCATTTACGTAATTAGTGATATCTGAGACTTCCCGATGAATAGTTATATGGATGAGAAAAAAAAGGCCAGAGGTTTGTTGAATCCCTCTGGGAATGTAGCCATTTCAGATCAAACATGCATTTTAAAGAATTTCACTTTTCCTGTCTCTGAATATTTCTTGATAATTCGTATGCTTTTTGAATAATTAAAATTCTGACATCTAATTAACAGGATATGTCTTTGAATAGGACCCTGCGCGTAAAAGAGCAAAAATCTAGCTTTGTTAGTTGTAATTTGATAATTGTATTTGACATTTCCATTTGGATATTTACCTTGGGTTGTTTTAAGTCCTTAGTCTCTCTTGTTCTTGCCTTTTTTACTTTGACCATAAGAGCAGAATTAGGCCGTTCAGTCCATTGAGACCACTATACTCCATGGCTGATCTATTTTTCCCTCAGTCCCATTCTCCTGCCTTCTCTCTCTAATCTTTGACACCCTTACCAATCAAGAATCTATCAATCTCTGCTTTAAAAATACCCACGACCTGGTCTTCACAGCCATCTGCAGCCGTACTTTGGTGATGGTTTATTCCTACACGATTTTGCCTGGTCATTTTGTGGACATCTCATGTCTTCACCCCTAAGTGTTAAACATTTCGGCCCAAACATTGAAAAGTATGAACTAGACCTTCAGCAAACTGGTGATCCGCCCAAGGTCATTAGGCTCCAAGTCGGAGACTACTTTTTATCTGCAGCAGGTTTCCAGCTACATTCTTTCTCCACGGAGCTGATAGCCAGCTGAATGTTTGATGCTCTACATCACGCAGGCATCCTCCATCAAAACTCTCAGGTGTTACCCACAGAGAAGCTTTGAGGGCTGTATTAAGCCCTGCCCAAGGCCAACTGACTGCAGGTGCTGGAAACCCGAAATAAAAACAGAAAACCGTTGAAAACATTCAGCATGTACAAGATCCATGGCCAAATAAAGTTTCAGGTCAAAGACCCTTCATCAAAAATGGAAAGAGAGAAGACAAGTTAGTTTGCATTTCCATAAAGGATAGGGGAGGAAGAGACAAAATACTGGGGTAACTCAGTGGGTCAGGCAATATATCTGGAGATGTATCTCTGGATAGGAGACATTTCGGGTCTGACTGAACAACAGTCCCAACCCGAAATATCATTTATCCATGTTCTCCAGAGATGCATCCAGACCTGCTGAGTTACTCCACGATTTTGTGTCTTTCTTTGGTATAAATCAGCATCTGCAGTTCCTTGTTTTTACAAGGATAGGGGAGCGATGGATAGGTAAATGGAATATTGCTCATGGGGCGAGTCCGTAAGACCTGGTGCTGCTGATGAAGCTATTAGGTTCATAGATTAAAGATGACAGTAGGTGAAGAAACTATTATTAATCTATTATATTTTTGATCATTATTATCTTTATGTTATTGCATTCACTGCAATGCCAGTTAAGCTACAGCAGGCAAGAATTTCATTGTAACTTTGGAACACATGATAATGAAATACTGGAGTCTTGACTCTTGAAAACAAAGGAACACGTAAAATCTGTGGTGCAGGTCAGAGGTGTAGGTCTGCAGGAGATTAGACAAAATAATAGAGAAAAAACGGAGTTAATGTTACAGATGGTAACTTGCAGCACAACTGGCCAGCCTCGTTTGATACCTGCCTGCTGTGAGACCGCTTCTGTTATGGCCCACAGATCAATATCGCAGTTTGTATGCCATCATGTTAGAAACATAAAAACGCAGGTTATTTTTATTGCATCATGTTAAGAAAGCAAAGAGAATGGTTGTATTGTTGTTTAGTTTAGTTTAGATTTGCAGCGTGGAAACAAATCCCTCAGCCCACCGAATCCGCATCGACCAAAGATCACCGACATTAAGACTATCCTACACACAGTAGAGATAATTGCATTTATACCAAACCAATTAACCTACAAACCTGTACATCTTTGGAGTGTGGGAGGAAACTGAAGATCTCGGACAAAAACCCACGTGGTCATGGGGAGAGCATACAAACTAAGTACAGACAGCAACTGCAGTTGGGATCAAACCCATGTCTCCAGCGCTTAAGGCAGCAACTCTACCGCTGCGCCACCGTGTTGCCCATTAGATTGTTTAGATTGTGTAAAATATGGTCACTTCCCACGGAATAGACTTACTCCTTATAGATTCAATAGTTTTCACTAGCAGGATCGCCGAGAACAAGGCACCATAGATACCTGGATATTTCTTCTCTGAGGTTTGTTAATCTCTGGAATTTATTGACTAGAGGGTGATCCTAAATGATTAGAAATTCTTTAAGTGGAGATCGATTAAATATTTGAAACATCTGGAGAGCTATGGGGAAGTGGCACAAAAGAATGTGGATCAGCCATGATCATATTGAACGGTGGGATAGGCTGGAGGGGCTTGGTTACCTACTCCTGTGTTCTTGTGAGGGCAACAAGTGGTTCGGCAGTGAGTGCGATTGCTTACTAGCTCCAAAGACCCAGGCTCGAGCCTGACCTTGGCTACTATCTGGGTGAAGTTCACACATGCCTGACTAATGCCCAGTGAATCCCCCTCACCGGTATTTACCTTCAACTTGCTAGGCTTTGTCCCACCCCTATCTCTCTCTCCCAGCTTTCTCTCCACTCCACCCCCTTCCTGCCACCACAGTTGGTCAGAAGATGCGTCCCGAGTAGGAAGATTGTCTATCCATTTTGTCCACAGATGCTGCCCGACCCACCAAGTTTATATTTTGCTCCAGATTCCAGCATCTGTATTTCCAGTGAATCATGTTAGAAAGTGTGTGTTCTGGGAGAGGAGAGAGGCATTGTAGGTTTAGTGATAATTTTCCTGAGAACAGAAAAGCTTCATCATGGACTTTATTACAAATGAAAATTTGTAGCTTGAGAGTGAATATCAACCGAGGGGTGTTGATAAAAATAATGTAGAAACAAGGAACGTCAGATGCTGATTTACAAAAGAACAGAGTGCTGGAGTAGTTTGGTGGGTGAGACAGCATCTCAGGAGAACATGGATCGGTGATATTTCAGGACAGCGCCCTTCTTCCCAGTCCGAAGAAGGACCCGACCCGAAACATCATATATCCATTTTCTCCCGAATGCAGCCTGACCCGCTGAACTACTCCAGCATTCTATGCCTTCTCGGGCATGAATACAATATAGCAACTAATAAACTAAATAAAGTAACTTACCCACAGAGTGGTTAGATGCTGCCCACGGGAGATGTTGAGCTGGTGGATCAATGGATTTCAGTAGATAGAAACATAGAAACATAGAAAATAGGTGCAGGAGGAGGCCATTCGGTCCTTCGAGCCAGCACCGCCATTCATTGTGATCATGGCTGATTGTCCCCAATCAATAACCCGTGCCTGCCCTCTCCCCATACCCCTTGATTCCACTAGCACCTAGAGCTCTATCCAAATCTCTCTTAAATCCATCCAGTGATTTGGCCCCCACTGCCCTCTGTGACAGGGAATTCCACAAATTCACAACTCTCTGGGTGGAAAAAGTATTTTCTCACCTCAGTCTTAAATGGCCTCCCCTTTATTCTAAGACTGTGGCCCCTGGTTCTAGACTCGCCCAATATTGGGAACATTTTTCCTGCATCTAGCTGGTCCAGTCCTTTTATAATTTTATATGTTTCTATAAGTTGCCCCTCATCCTTCTAAACTTGGATCTTGGGTAAAGGAAAGGAATAGGGGAGATAAACAGCTGAAAGGAGGCTTATGTGTTACCAAAAAAATGCTGGAATTAAATCCTTATTTCTTTGTTTATATTCTGTGCAATTCTTGCTTGATACAAGTTATTGTTGTCCAGTTTGGCTACTCTGAAGTGTGTGACGCTCTATCCAGTGGTGAATATGTGCACATGCCAGGGAGACTTTATGTGGAGATTCCAAACACTCACCACGAATGGTATCTTGCACAGTGCCCCCGATTTTTACTTCCATTTTCTCTTTTCCAGATATGTAAAAGTCAAGCCAAAGCTTCGCAGCAGCTCTATTACCACAGCCTAGCAGTGAGGCAAAGCCTCGCTGTGCACTTCAACATCCAGCAGGACTGTGGGCACTTCCTAGCCGAGGTACCAGTCCGCATGCTTCCCTGGGAGGACCCCAATGCCCCAGTGTTAGAAGATGATGAAGATAGGTCAGAAGTTTCAAAGGATACCAGGAACAGCTCCAGTGCCAAGGGAGCTTCCAGCAAACACAGAAGTCGTGTGGTGGTCATTACTCGAGAGGTTCCGTACCGAACTGTTGCTGACTTTGTGTGTGAGTCCGCCCCTCGGCACTCGAGGAGCCCAGACATCTATGAGCGGCAGGTGTGCTTGTTACTGCTCCAACTCTGCGCGGGCCTCAATCACTTAAAGCCGCATCACGTTACGCACTGTGACTTACGACTGGAGAATTTGCTCCTGGTGAGATGTGGGCAGGAAGCCCTGGGAAACTGTGAATCCGAAAATGCAATTGCCAGCACAGAATTGCCAAGGCTTATCATCAGTAACTTCTCCCAGGCCAAGCAGAAAAGCCAGGTGGTAGATCTGGAAGTCCTGAGGGATCAGTCAAGACTCGCGCCCGAGATCATCACCATCACCCAGTACAAAAAGTGCGACGAGTTTCAAACAGGAATCCTCATTTATGAGATGCTGCATCTACCCAACCCGTTCGAAGAAAACCCAGAACTGAAAGAGAAGGAGTACACAAGAATAGACCTCCCGGCCATCCCTAAGCGCTCGGTCTACTCCCAGGGTCTTCAGCAGCTGGCAGGTCTCCTTCTGCACCCCAACCCCTCGGAACGCATCCTTATTTCAGACGCCAAAGTCTACTTGCAGTGCCTCCTCTGGGGACCAAGAGATGACCTGGTTCAGACACTCAAATCGTGCAGCGGCATTGCAGACAGAAACAGCATATTGCAAAACTGGCTGGACCTAAAACGGACACTACTTATGATCAAATTTGCAGAGAAGGCCATAGACACTGAAAGCAGTGTTAGCCTCGAGGTCTGGCTCTGCTGTCAGTATTTGGCCTTTGCTTCAGTCGATTCCCTCAGTCATATTGTGAAGCTTCTCCAGCTCCAGTAACCTGTGTAACTGCTGCTTGATTTCCCCCCCCCCCCCCCCACCCCCACCCCTTCCCCCCTCTCCCCACCAAATTTGGATTTATGTGCAATTTTTTGTAAATGTTCCAACTTTGTAAATGGCAGTATTTAAAGTGTATGTAATAGATTTCTACGTTTTGAAAGGTGATGCCTCTGATAAGCAACAAATGCTTGTTTTTTTTCCCCCCTTGGCACATAAGCAAGCTGCAACTTGCTCTTAAAATGGATTCTTGAATATTTGTTCTTGAAGCTATGACAATTTGTGTGTTTACCTATATCATGCCTTGAAAAAAAAACTACAGCCACTTTGCTACAAAAGCATTAATGGGTCAGTTGCACAATAAGAGATTGTCAAAAATAAGTCCAATCTTAATTCATTAATTCTTGGCAAGGCTGCTGTATGAAAGGGAGAAAAGTCTGCTTGAGTGTTATGTGAGTGGGATTTTTTTGGTACCCCGTTAAGGAATTTCATGGATTGTAATCGTGGAAATCTTGGAGCCCTCTCAAACATTGTCCTTGGTTAATCTTTCTACTGAAGCAGGCTGAATAGTGACAGGTAAGTCAGGGTAGAGGATGGAGTTACTAAAAAGGGACAGGTTGTTGGTATTGGGTGCGTTGATGATCAAGATTGCGCTTTTAGCAATTAGACAAATTTCCAAACTGCTTTTATTTGCAGTCGCTTACTATAGGTGCATCAAACCTTAGTCGAACATAGTAAAACTCAGCAGGTAGAATTTTTATATTGAATTTTACAGCTCCTGACTGCACATGTTTACTTTAATGCAGTTAAAATATACTTAAATTAATCTTTAACATCATTGAACAAACGTTTATTGAGAACGCACTGGCATTGTTACGGTGCACCTTTCTGCTTGTTTATTTAATGTTTGGAGGCCTTGGTGAGTGTGATATCCAGTTATATGAATGGAAAATTAAAAGGCCTGATTGTTGTTGGCAACATCTTTGAAATGATGTTGGAACTTTTCAGCGGAGTTAACTCTCACACAAATGTGTCAGTGAAAATGTTAGACCAGCACACAGCAAATTATAGACTGAGGGAACAATTGGCCTCAAATGAATTTCACAGTTTCTCCCCCTTATAAGCTTACACTGTTTATAAGGTGTTTCTGTATTTAGGGAGGAGGGAGAGAATTTCCTTACCAATATATATTTTTTATTATTATGCACTTGCATTTGGATTAAGGGAAGAAGTATTTTAATATATTAACACTTGAAGAAACTCAGTATTACAGTGCAGAAACAGATCAAGTCATTTATTTAAGCAGTTTACTGCTGAGCTTTTTATTTTGTTGTTGTCTTAAATGGGATGTGTATGTTGCAGATCAGACGAGCATTTGTTGCCCACTGCTAATTGCTCCAGGGAAAATAATGATGAGTTTCCTTTTTGAACCACTGCTGTGGGTGGTGAAGCCACCATTTTGCAGTTAGATGGTGTTCCAGGATTTTTACCTCATGATGGTGAAGGATCAACATATGTCCTCAGAAGATCAGGGTGTATGACTTGGAAAGGAACTGTGTAGGTGGCATACCCATGCACTAGCTGCCTTTATCCCAGCTGTAAAGGAAGAACACTTGGCGAGTGGTGAGAGCGGATTGCAGCATCAGTGGAGAGAATGAACGTTTGAAAGTTGACAAGCATGTCGGTAAAGTGTGAGGTTTTGTCTCCACTGTGCCAACCTACGTTGGTGTTGGAGCTACTTTCATCCAGGCCGTGGTGATTTATGGAGAGAGTCCCTTCCCTTGGAATACCACCATCTGACCTACTGGGCAGACAATATATATGTTGCTGGTCTAATTAGGTTGCTTGTCAATTCTGGACCACATGACATAGGAGTAGAATTAGGCCATTCGGCCCATCAAGTCTATTCCATCATTTGATCCTGGCTGATCTATTTCTCCCTCTCAACCTTATTCTAATGCCCTGAGAGAGTGCTGATCACTGTGGAGTGGTGGTGGTCAGGGGCATTGGTGAATGTCAAAGTGCTATAACTTACATTATTTCCTTTGCAGATGACCGTGGTATTTTTGTGCCACAACTGCCACCTATAAACTCATGCCCGGTTTTGTCCATGTCTTGTGGTGTGCGTGCAAGGGCCATTTTATTTTCTGAGTTCATAATGGAGGTGAATCTAAAAAATCCAGCAAACATTCCCAATGCAATTTCATGCAATGTGATGATTGTTGAAGCAGCCTGGGCTACTGCACTGAGAAAACCCTACTGTGATATCCTGAAGCCAAAATGATCAGGCTCCAAGACCAACCATCTTCCATTGCCATCATTTGCTGTGCAGATTGTTCAGAGTCCTCATGTTTTGCTATTGTGAGTGCAGGAGAATTAGGCTATATAGCCATCGATCTGTTCCGCCATTCAATCACGGCAGATCTATTTTTCCCTCTCAACCCTTTTCTCCTACCTTCTTCTGCAACCTTTGATACCCCAAATGGTATAGCCTACTATTTATTTTCATATAAAATAGTAAACTGTCAGTAAAGTGTCTAAACCTGGTGTTGAATTGTGTTTCCGTTTAGTTGATGCCCGTGAAGAGTTGAGCCCATGTACAAAGATTCTGCAACTATAACGGCACATGTTCCATGAAATTCCTTTGGTCCCAATTATAAAATAGGTCAAAGCTTCCATTAAAATGGCAACAGAAGGAATTTTGGTTCACGTCTAGATACGTGTATCGTTTCAATGAGTTTATTGTCTCACTCCGCGAACAGCCAAGTGCAGATGAAGCAGATGCTGTTGGGAATGTGTGTGGGTTTGTTACTTTCACATCCCTCGTGCATTGCAACTTCCTTTTTAAAGTAACACAGGTGAACTTCAACATGCCAGATGCTAAATTTTATTATTGCAAGCCACCCGGCATATTGTATTCCATTTTTAAGTAGTTCAACATTCCTGATTGTGGAATTTTGCCGTACTAATCTGACTGCCACATTTCTGCATTGTAACAGTAATTATTATACTTCTGAAATATAATTAGTGCTGTGAAACGTTCTGATTGTCAAATTATTTTAATTAGGGCGGCCCGGTGGCGCAGTGGTAGAGCTGCTCCCTTACAGCGCTGGAAATCTGGGTTTGATCCCGACTACTGATGTTGTCTGTATGGAGTTTGTACGTTTGCTCTGTGATCGTGTGGGTTTTCCCCGGGTGCTCTGGTTTCCTCCCACACTCCAAAGACGTACAGGTTTGTTGGTTAATTGGCCGGTAGAAATTGTCCCTAGTGTGCAGGATAGTGCCAGTGTACGGGGATCATGAACTGGTGGCCCTAAGGACCTGGTTCCCCACTGCATTTTTAAGCTAAACTATACTCGTGAATATTATTCCCAGCCCTCTATCACCAGTAATACTGATTAGGACAGAGCTTGTAACCATTTGCAGTTAGGGTTCTTGCCAATTTCTTTCCAAGGCCACAAGGCGGTCAAATAGGATGTAGGATGACTCCTGATGATGAATCGTGAGGTCAGTATAATGCTGCATCCCTGAACACTCCCTCAAGAAAGTTACCAGTTCCTACATAAGTGAAATTCACCCACATTTACTGCCTCTATCTAAAAGCTTTTCTAAAATACGATAATCTAAAGAAATAAATTCATCGTCTTTTAAACCCATGTTCTTCCTGCACTGGAGGCATGCCTTTCAGTACAACTTCACTAACCACTGTACTTCAAATATCTTACCTGAATTAGACCATAAGACATAGGAGCAGAATTAGGCCATTCAGCCCATCGAGTCTGCTCCGCCATGGCCGATCTATTTTCCCCATTCTCCTGCCTTCTCTCCGTAGCCTTTGACACCCTAATTAATCAAGAGTCTATCGGTCTGCTTTAAAAATACCCAATGAAGGCCTCTACAACTGTCTGTAGCAATGAATTCCACAGATATGCCACTAATCCACTAGAATTAGATAACCCATTCAAATTTTTCATCAAACCCGTTTTATTAGAAATTCTAGTGTATTTTAACTTCTTTTCTATTTAAGCAAAGGTGCAAATGGCAAGGATGATTGTTTGAACCAGGTTAGGCTTAGTCACACTTGTTGAATTCCAATCTTTCTCTGCCAAGAGTGTGTGAAATGGAAATCCTTATCCAATTGAGAAAAACTCAAAAGTAATTCAGCGGGTCAGGCAGCATCTGTGGAGGGAATGGACCGGTGACGTTTCTGATCGGGTCCCTTCTTCAGAATTAGCCTCAGAAGAAGGATCCAGACCTGAAGTGATACCTGTCCATTCCATCCAGAGGTGCTTCTTAACCCGCTGAGTTCCTCCAGCACTTTGCACATTACTCAAGATTCCAGCGTCTGCAGTTCCTTGTCTCTGTCATGATAATTGGTATTTTATGGACTGATTGATTAAAATATGCATGTATACCTCTCAGGACATTAGCCTGTGAATTAATCCACATAGACCATCAATACAAGGTTCCATGTAAATGCTAATAAATTGGGATAGGTCCTGTTTTTAACCGGACATTCCTCTCTTTGAAAGAGAGCTTTATAAACGTAAAACAATGGCAAGCTTTTCCCCGTTTACTCCTATCTACGGTGTAAGGCTTAATTACTGAACGACTTCCTAATAGAGCCAGAGATGTAGTTTGTAACTGTGGCCCACCTAGTCCACACTGACCTTCATAAATTGTATTATCCAAATAAACAAAACTTGCCATGATTATTCTTCCTGCACCAATCCCAACCATAGAGGGGGGGGAGTGAGCGAGCGAGCATTTGTAAGAGGTGAAATGTGGCAACTCAGGTAGAGTGATAAGAAAGTGCCTGACTGTAGTGATTGTATAGATAACAGTATTAGACAGAGAGCACAACGTGGCTCTTACAATATTTTTGGTGTACAGAATGCCAGAGTGCATTAATGTTTTCGAAACTAGCCTAAATACCAGTGTTTACATTTTTTACCATTTATGTATCTTGAAATATCTAGTTTCTTTTATTGAAAGACCTTATTAAATAACTCCGCTAGGCACCAAATTTGTACATTTGATTCCTACAATAGGACAGGTTCTGTTTACTAACCACTTGGTTCCCTGCTGTAAATAAGGATGGGAATATTTTCAAGCAAATGGATTCAGGCCTCCCGAGATGTTGGTATTGCGTAGTAACTGAAAATGCTAGAAATGCACAAAGTGATGGCAGCATCTGCGGCAAGAGAGAGCGATGTTTCTGGCGTCTGCTTGCTCGTCTATTCTAGACAATGGTTCTGTAGCTTTTTGTTCTAGCATGCACAGGGTTTCACTGCAATGGTACATTCCTAAGCAGTGAAGATTGCCTTACTTTCAAATGCTGCCATTAACTTTGAGGTTTTTCTTTGGAGATGGGGAAGGAGAAGAATTCAGTGGTGCCTTTTTCTAACTGTCTTAAATAAACAATCAAACCTTTTGAGCAACTGACCCAGTGACTGCACATAGCTTTCTGTATTGTGTACTGCTGATGACAAGACTGTTTCTCTGTGAAAATGCAAGCCATTGGTATCTATATCTGATACATGTAACCTAGTTTGGATCTACTGTATTTCAATAACCATTGTACCAATTCTGCAGTTACCTGCCCACTCCAGAACCTATATACTGCTGCTTTTGAGTGGTTAGCTGAAAACGGAGGCGTGCGTGAGCAACAAAATGGATGAAATGCTAATTGTGTGATTCCTGTACTCAAGTTGTGTAACAATCATGTAAATGTTTTTTTTTAATTAAAAAGTGACAGCTGCATGCTGATTTACATGTTCTCTTGTCTCCTTTTAAGTTTGCAAACAAGCTTTGTGCAAGATTTTTAAAAATATCTACAATGCAGATTCTTCCTATAATAATGCAGTCTACATTGACTGCTCCCTGGAATTTCATACTGTTTATTCGTTGTGGAAGCAATTATTGAATTGGTTTTGATCATTGGGCTCCCACTTCTGCCCCTGGCTAATTTTCCTGCAAAAGTCACTCATGACTGGGGGAGCTTAAAAAAAAAACTAGTTCCATAAGAGGGACGGGACAGTAGCGCAAAGACGCACAGATTGTCGGTTAATTGGCCTCTAAATTGTTCCTAGGCTACAGGGTCACTGGTGCGAACAGGTGATCGCCTGTCAGAGGACTCGCTGGGCCAAAGGGCCTGTTTCCATGCTCAGGTGCTGATATCGCCTGTCTCAACTCAGGTGCTGATATTTTATAGCTGACACACAAAGTTATAGCACACATTTAATGAGGTCTCATTGCTGCAGAAACCTTTAAAAAATATAATTTGAACTGAATTTTACAACTTATTGTACAGTAACTTTAGCAGATAGCTAGTTTAAACATTCCTCCCCCAAACTGCTAAAGTTTGCTTTACAGCTTTATTTACTGAAGAATTTCAATTGTACTTGTTGTATGTAGATTATTCCACTATCTCATGATTAATAATCTCAGCAGACACCTACACAGGCATAGCTGCTCAAATCCCACAGCACAGGAGAAAGAAAATCTGACATTTGCAAGAACCCACTTTGTCAAATTTTGAAGAAAGCTGAACAATTCCCAGTCTGTCTGGTTAGAACATTTTGATAATGTGTTACAGTGCATGGACATCATGATTTCAATACACTAAGCCACAAAATGTGCTAGTGTTGTTACTAAGATTTCAGAGTAACGGTAGAATCAGAACCATGAAAAGTATACTGCAGTAATGGTGTGGATTTGGTACCTTAATCTTTTCTTTGGGAGGGTGAAGGATGCACTGGAACATTATTTATCGTCTCTCCCAAGACACGTACAATTACTTAAATTTACATTACAGCACTTGGATTTGGATAGGAGTTAAAGGCTTGACTATTAATAGCTGTCTTCCCTAAACTGAACTTGTTAGGATATTTTCTAGTGGTATTCCCTGGTAAATTAAATTTAGTGAAGGCAAAAGACTGCAGATACTGCAATCCTGAGCAAATAACAAAAGTGCTGGAGGAACTCAGCCAGTCAGGCATCTGTAGATGGAAATGAACAGTTGTTTCTGATCTGAAGTGTCCCAACCAGAACCATCTATCCATTTCCTTCCGCAGATGCTGCCTGACCCCCTGAGTTCCTCCAACAGTTTGTTTCTTGATACTGAATTTAGTCACAGTTGGTACAATATAATTTTAATTCTAAAATGTCCAGCAATAAACGGTACTGATAGTGGAACTGCAAGAGAACATGTTTGAACTAACAGCATTGAACAGCACCTTTTTTTTTAAGCAATATAACATGTGAGGATTGGACATTCAATCTTTCCACGACATCCAGTATCCCACATAAGAATAAGTGTTGTTTTCCTAGTGGACTGACTATTGTGATAAACTTGTGCCAACACTGAAACCCTACTCACCCCTTAGTAGAATCACCAATCTAATACAAACTAAACTGACATAGTCAGATCCAGAATGTATGTAACCCAGCTTGTTTCCCAGATGTCATAAGTTACTGATAATTCTGACCTTTTATAGTTCAGCATTTCACCATAGACTAATCAACGGGTAACATTCAAAGAAACACATCTTGAAGCACCTGCTCAAAGCCAGGCATGCATTTTATAGAAGTGAGAGGGTTCAGTCATAGCAAAGAATCCAATCTCAGGAGGGATACTGCTGGTAAAAGGAGTGTTCTGCTGAGCACGACACGATCCATCAGATCTGCAAGACTCCTTCAAGTGTCCAGCAAAGTGTCCTGAAATCTGATCAGCCAAGACTCCTTCAACTGTCTTGAAATCTGCAGTCATCAGCAGAAGGACTGTAGTCTCTTATTCGAGTGGAAGCAGGAACGGGGTACTGATTCTGGATGATCAGCTACGATCATATTGAATGACGGTGCAGGCTCGAATGGCCCATTCCTGCACATATTTTCTCTGTATTCACCAATGTTGCTGCTCTCTCTGGAAGATGATCTAGTCAGTCGCAAGACAACACTGTCTAACAAAGGTTATAGAGGAGCTATAATCTTTGCTGTCTGATGCAGAAACTGTCCCTGCACTTTCTCTCTCCGCTGGAGGCTGGGGGAGCGAGGAAATGGGGTTCTCTGAAGTGAAATGAAGAAATCAATGATTGTTCTAATTAATCAATCGATCGATTAATTGACTGAAGAGAAGAGACGCTTTGGTGGAGAATCCAGTGCCTAGAAGAAGAGGAGGAGAATCCAGTGCCTAGTAGAAGAAGAGGAGAATCCAGTGCCTAAGAATCCAGTGCCTAGTAGAAGAAGAGGAAGAGGAGAATCCAGTGCCTAGTAGAGGAAGAGGAGAATCCAGTGCCTAGTAGAAGAAGAGGAGGAGAATCCAGTGCCTAGTAGAAGAAGAGGGAGAGGAGAATCCAGTGCCTAGTAGAAGAAGAGGGAGAGGAGAATCCAGTGCCTAGTAGAAGAAGAGGGAGAGGAGAATCCAGTGCCTAGTAGAAGAAGAGGGAGAGGAGAATCCAGTGCCTAGTAGAAGAAGAGGGAGAGGAGAATCCAGTGCCTAGTAGAAGAAGAGGGAGAGGAGAATCCAGTGCCTAGTAGAAGAAGAGGGAGAGGAGAATCCAGTGCCTAGTAGAAGAAGAGGGAGAGGAGAATCCAGTGCCTAGTAGAAGAAGAGGGAGAGGAGAATCCAGTGCCTAGTAGAAGAAGAGGGAGAGGAGAATCCAGTGCCTAGTAGAAGAAGAGGGAGAGGAGAATCCAGTGCCTAGTAGAAGAAGAGGGAGAGGAGAATCCAGTGCCTAGTAGAAGAAGAGGGAGAGGAGAATCCAGTGCCTAGTAGAAGAAGAGGGAGAGGAGAATCCAGTGCCTAGTAGAAGAAGAGGGAGAGGAGAATCCAGTGCCTAGTAGAAGAAGAGGAGAGGAGAATCCAGTGCCTAGTAGAAGAAGAGGGAGAGGAGAATCCAGTGCCTAGTAGAAGAAGAGGGAGAGGAGAATCCAGTGCCTAGTAGAAGAAGAGGGAGAGGAGAATCCAGTGCCTAGTAAAAGAAGAGGAAGAGGAGAATCCAGTGCCTAGTAAAGAAGAGAGGAGAGAGGAGAATCCAGTGCCTAGTAAAGAAGAGGGAGAGGAGAGTAGAGAAGAATCCAGTGCCTAGTAAAAAGAAGAGGAAGAGGAGAATCCAGTGCCTAGTAGAAGAAGAGGGAGAGGAGAATCCAGTGCCTAGTAGAAGAAGAGGAAGAGGAGGAGAATCCAGTGCCTAGAAGAGGAGAATCCAGTGCCTAGTAGAAGAAGAGGGAGAGGAGAATCCAGTGCCTAGTAGAAGAAGAGGGAGAGGAGAATCCAGTGCCTAGACGAAGAAGAGGAGAATCCAGTGCCGAGGTGAGCGCCGAGGACCCCCTCAGCCCACGGTCACCTCGCTGCTCGGCCCCATCTCAGGCGAGTCCCCGGCTTGGCGGGGCGGCCGGGCCTCGGCCCCCGGCCTGTGGCGGCAGCGACACTCGCGCCGGAGCCGCTCCAGCTGGCGGGCGGTGGTGCCGAGGGCCGCCTCCAGCTGGCGGCTGCGCTGCCGCAGGTGGTCGTTCTCGCCCTTCAGGCAGGCGATGAGGGCCCGGGCCACCCGCTGGCTGGAGGCGCAGCGGAGCCGCATGATGGCCTGGACGGCCGCCTGCTCCCAGGAGCGAGGAGGGGGGGCGGCGGCGGCGGTCACGGCAGCGGGGGGCTCCCGGGGCAGCCAAGGCCGCGGGCCGGGGTGTCTCCGCTTGCGGGCCCGGGACGGGCGTGGTGGTGGTGTTGGAGCAGCCGGCGGAGGCGCCACTTGGCCGGCGGCGGGCTGCTTGCACAGGCCGAGGCCCAGAAGCAGCGTCCCTTCCTCCAGGTGAAGCGAGCAGACGGCGGCCCCGGCCCCCAGCTCCAGCCCGCGGCCCCGCAGCGCCTGCAGCCAGAGCGCCCGCTCCTCGGCGCCGCCCGGGAGGCCGTACAGGCAGAAGGGCTCGAGGCACGGGCAGTCGGCGCGGAGCAGCGGCCTGTGTTGCCCGCACTCGCCCGCCCGCCACTCGCGCAGGCCGCCGCCGCTGTTGGTGCAGCCCAGCACGGCGCAACGCCGGCCGTCCGCCGCCTCCCCGCCCGCCATCACAGGGTGGGGCAACGCCAACGCCGCCGCTGTATTATTGTCCTCTTGTCAAGTGTGCTGAGGTACGGTGGAAAGCTGCCCTTCGCTTTTGTCTCAAGAAGGATCTCCACACGAAACTACCCTGGGATGGCAGCAGGACTTCCATATGAAGATAGACTCGGCTTGTACTCGCTGGAATTTAGGAGACTGAGGGGGGATCTTATAGAAACTTACAAAATTCTTAAGGGGTTGAAGAAGGGTCTCGACCCGAAACGTCGCCTATCTCCTTAGATGCTGCTGCACCCGCTGAGTTTCTCCAGCCTTTTGTGTACCCTTGCTGTATTATTGTCCTATTGTCAAGTGTACTGAGGTACGGTGGAAAGCTGTCGCTTTGCTTTTGTCTCAAGAAGGATCTCCACACGAAACTACCCTGGGTTGGCAGCAGGACTTCCATATGAAGATAGACTCGGCTTGTACTCGCTGGAATTTAGGAGATTGAGGGGGGGATCTTATACAAACTTACAAAATTCTTAAGGGGTTGAAGAAGGGTCTCGACCCGAAAGGTCGCCTATCTCCTTCGCTCCTTAGATGCTGCTGCACCCGCTGAGTTTCTCCAGCCTTTTGTGTACCCAAAATTCTTAAGGGGTTGGACAGGCTAGATGCAGGAAGATTGTGCCCGATGTTGCGGAACTCCAGAAAAAGGGTCACACAGTTTAAGGATAAGGGGGAAGTCTTTTAGGACCAAGAGGGAGTTGGATGTGGCCCTTGTGGCTAAGGGAATCAGGGGGTATGGAGAGAAGGCAGGTACAGGATACTGAGTTGGATGATCAGCCATGATCATATTGATAGACTCGGCTGGTACTCGCTGGAATTTAGGAGACTGAGGGGGGATCTTATTCAAACTTACAAAATTCTTAAGGGGTTGCACAGGCTAGATGCAAGAAGATCGTTCCCGATGTTGGGGAAGTCCAGAACAAGGGATCACACAGTTTAAGGATAAGGGGGAAGTCTTTTAGGACCAAGTTTGGACCTTGTGGCTAAGGGAATCAGGGTACAGGATACTGAGTTGGATGATCAGCCATGATCATATTGATAGACTCGGCTGGTACTCGCTGGAATTTAGGAGACTGAGGGGGGATCTTATTCAAACTTACAAAATTCTTAAAGGGTTGGACAGGCTAGATGCAGGAAGATTGTTCCTGATGTTGCGGAAGTCCAGAACAAGGGATCACGCAGTTTAAGGATAAGGGGGAAGTCTTTTAGGAGCGAGATGAGAAGATCATTTTTCACACAGAGAGTGGTGAATCTGTGGAATTCTCTGCCACAGAGGGTAGTTGAGGCCAGTTCATTGGCTATATTTAAGAGGGAGTTGCATGTGGCCCTTGTGGCTAAAGGGAATCAGGGGGTATGGAGAGAAGGCAGGTACAGGATACTTAGTTGGATGATCAGCCATGATCATATTGATAGACTCGGCTTGTACTCGCTGGAATTTAGGAGATTGAGGGGGGATCTTATACAAACTTACAAAACTTCTTAAGGGGTTGGACAGGCTAGATGCAGGAAGATTGTTCCCGATGTTGGGGAAGTCCAGAACAAGGGGTCACACAGTTTAAGGATAAGGGGGAAGGAAGTCTTTTAGGACCGAGATGAGAAAATCCATTTTTCACACAGAGAGTGGTGAGTCTGTGGAATTCTCTGCCACAGAAGGTAGTTGAGGCCAGTTCATTGGCTATATTTAAGAGGGAGTTAGATGTGGCCCTTGTGGCTAAAGGGATCAGGGGGTATGGAGAGAAGGCAGGTACGGGATACTGAGTTGGATGATCAGCCATGATCATTTTGAATGGCGGTGCAGGCTCGAAGGGCCGAATGGCCTACTCCTGCACCTATTTTCTATGATTATATCCCACGCTATCCATTTCAGGCACATCCTACTGCCCGCTTGCTTACCCTTGGGAATCTGGGCTCTCACTTTCAGAGTCTGTACCAAAGATTATAGAGGAGCTCTCCTCTATAATCTTTGGTCTGTACCAGTCTTTCGATCTGAAGCTTCTGGCTTCAACATTGAGCCGATGCTCTTCCCGCCCTGCTCCGGTCCGGTCCCTCCGCTCATGTATTGTATATATTTATTACCTGAATAAAGTCTATTTTGAAATATTTTTTTTTAAATCCTTCTCTCCAGAGATGCTGCCTGACCCACTGAGTTACTACTCCAGCAAGGGTGGGGGACAGATTTGTGAAATTTAAGAAATGTATATAAACTGCATTGAACAATTAGTATAGCCTCCGAAAATGTTGGATGAATTCTTCACACGGTTCATGTATTATATATATTTATTACCTGAATAAAGTCTATTTTGAATTTTTTTTTTTAAATCCTTCTCTCCAGAGATGCTGCCTGACCCGCTGAGCTACTACTGAGCTTTTTGAGTCTATCTAAAGACTTTTGCTTGCCTGCTATATATAACCATATAACAATTACAGCACGGAAACAGGCCATCTCGGCCCTTCTAGTCCGTGCTGAACACTTCAAGTTCAAGTGAGTTTATTGTCATGTGTCCCTGATAGGACAATGAAATCCTTGCTTTGCTTCATCACAACAGAACATAGTTTAGCAATGTTACAAAATTTTGAGATTTAAAAAATCAAGTCTGCAATTTATCCCATCAGATAAAGCATAAAAATAAGTTTAATTTGACACCTAATTCACTTCCAATTTTCAGTATTAAAAAAGTTATGGCCATTTTCATACTTGGAAATTAGCATCTTGTTCCCTATTGCTTTTCCATTGACTTAACACAAAAGCTGTGATCAAGGACAGTCAAAAGCCCATAACTTTCTTAAAAATTAAGAGAACTGAATGAAATTTTCAGTTATTATAGATTGAAGCATTCTGAAACAAATATGAAACAATCTTGTTAAAGAAGGAACTGCAGATGCTGGAGAATCGAGGGTACACAAAAGGCTGGAGAAACAATCTTACTTGGATGACCTGAAATTAAATTATATAATTAGTTAGTTATCTAATTGTAGCTAATTGCAACGTTCAATTACTAGATCTAAACATCTATCCATTTCTTAAGAAAAGGTTAACATTTAAAAAAAGCCTAGGTATCCAAATAACATTCACACAAGAATTCACAATATAACATGATTTTTAAATCTCATTGTCATGAATTTATAGGCCAAATGGAAGGAATTTAGTGTTTAATTCCCATAAATTAATGGGCATTTAAATCATCTTGCGAGTGGGTTTTTGTGGAACGCGATCGATTGGAATGTTGCGGTTGCGGTGAATTTAAACCCCCATATCGGCAGGAAAAATACTGCCGGTTCATATGGGTCCCAAGTCAACCTTTTCGCAACGTGAAATTTTGATTAAAGGCATCCTAAGAAGCAGGTTTATATGGAAAAATAAACGGTGTACCTTGCCTTGTCCCCAACGTGAGATCCGTCCCGTTGTCAGCGTTGACGGCTTTAGAAGATTATTTTAATTTTACTCGTGCTATTAAATTATCCAGCGCTAATTTTAATAAACTTAATAAAATGGCGGTCAAAGCAATTTTTCTTCAGCATCTAAACAGCCTGTTCAAAATCGATTTGAATAGTCTGAAGAAAAACCGCAATTTATACCCTCCCCCCTCTCAAAGGCGCCAAAGTCGTGCACACGGGCAGTGGCAGAACTGCAGAGCCGCTGAAGGTAAGTTTTGTAACATACCTACTATATATAACCATATAACAATTACAGCACGGAAACATGCCATCTCGGCCCTTCTAGTCCGTGCCGAACACTTACTCTCACCTAGTCCCATCTACCTGCTCTCAGACCATAACCCTTCATTCTCTTCCCGTCCATATACCTATCCAATTTATTTTTAAATGATAAAATCGAACCTGCCTCCACCACTTGCACTGGAAGCTCATTCCACACAGCTACCACACTGAGTAATGAAGTTCCCCCTCATGTTACCCCTAAACCTTTGTCCCTTAATTCTCAAATCATGTCCTCTTGTTTGAATCTTCCCTACTCTCAATGGAAAAAGTTTATCCATGTCAACTCTGTCTATCCCTCTCATCATTTTAAAGACCTCTATCAAGTTCCCCCTTAACCTTCTGTGCTCCAAAGAATAAAGACCTATCTTGTTCAACCTAAAGCAACCTTTTGCTTTGCTTTTGTCTGAAGAAGGGTCTACACGAAACGTCACCCACTCCTTCTCTCCAGAGATGCTGCCTGACCCACTGAGTTACTCCAGCATTTTCTGTCTATCTAAAAGCTTTTGCTTGCCTGCTATCTCTTGGGTTTATGGCCCTGACCACGGGTGAACAAAGGAGGAGGACCGACTGAACTTTGTTGCCTTCCACCACAGTGAAGAATGTTCAGTGGTGGATGTTTGTGTTAAATTCTATTGTGTATTGTGTGTTCTTTTTAAGTGTATGGCTGCTGGCAAATTTATTTCACTGCACCTGCGGGTGTATGTGACGAATAAAATTGACTTTGACTTTGAAAAAGACTGCAAAACGTTGTAAACACTGCCCAGTCCATCATCGGCTCTGACCTCCCTACCATCGAGGGATCTACCACAGTCGCTGCCTCAAAAAGACTGGCAGCATCATCAAGGACCCACACCATCCTGGCCACACACTCATCTCTCCGTTGCCTTCAGGTAGAAGGTACAGGAGCCTGAAATTTGCAACACCCAGGTTCAGGTATAGCTCCTCCCCACAGCCATCAGGCTATTAAACTCAACTCAAACAAAAATCTGAACTTTAATAGTCTATTGCACTTTATATGCTTATTTATGTGTGTATATATGTATATATTCAATGGTATATGGACACACTGATCTGTTCTGTATTTACCTATGCCTACAATATTCTGTTGTGCTGAAGCAAAGCATGTATTTAATTGTCCGATCTGGGACACATGACAACAAACTCTCTTGAATTTTGATGCCGGCTCAGTAGACTATTTCTGTACAACTGCTAATTGTGGGGGGGGGTGGTGGTTATGATACTCCACTGGACTGTGTAGGAAGGAACTGCAGATGCTGGTTTATACTGAGGATTGACGCAACAAGCTGGAGTAACTCAGTGGGTCAGACAGCATCTCTGGAGAGAAGGAATGGGTGACATTTTGGGTCAAGACGCTTCTTCAGACAGAGAGTCAGGGGAGAGAGAGACACACAGAAATAAGGAAGGATAAGGTGTGAAAACGACAGATCAAAGTAGACGCTAGGTGTGTCGGATGGAACTGCAGATGCTGGTTTAAACTGAAGATAGATACAAAAAGCTGGAGGAACTCAGCGGGTCAGACAGCATCTCTGGAGAAAAGGAGACGATGATAAGGAGATGTAGAATGGTTCATTGTTGGCTCTGGGGAAGGTGATAACGAGACATACAATCAGTAAAATTAATCAGAAGGACAATGAAACTAGTTGGAGAACTAGGGAGGTGGAGGGATGGAGAGGGAGGGAAAGCATATTGATGAGTAGGACTGGATGTTACAATCCCTACAATTGACATTTGGTATTCTTGGGGATGACCACTAGGTGATTTTGCTACCAATCAGACACATCTTCAGTTGTGTACCTCAACGTCACTGGGTGTTTCGGCCTTTTATCACAAGACACCCTCAGTCGAGGCAGGCCCACTGCAGGGTGATCAGACCTGGGTGTGTGTCTTTTGGTTAGCCTCTAGATGGTCACGTGGCAGCCCAGACAGCATCTTTTCCCTTCAGCCACAGCCTGTGACTGCTCCATTCGGCTTTTTTCCTTCCATCTTCCTCTCTACCGCTGACTGTGGCTGATTGGGCTCTGGACTCGTGTCCGTTGGTGGGACAGTACTTGGTTAAGCTTCGCCTGGGTTGCTTGAAGTTAGAGAAGTCAATGTTCATATCGCTGGGGTGTAAGCTGCCCAAGCGAAATATGAGGTGCTGTTCCTCCACTTTGCATTGGATCTCACTCTCACAATGGAGGAAGGAGGCCTAGGACAGAAAGGTCAGTGTGGGAATGGGAGGAGGGGTTAAAGTGTTTTGCAACCGGGAGATCGGGCAGGGCTAGGAGGAGGTTTATTGTTGTCACATGTACTGAGGTACTGTGAAATGCTTTGTTTTGCATGTTAGCCAAACAGATCACAACTATACATAAATACAATTTAGCCAATCTCCTTTACTTAAAATAGAACGTCTTGTTCAATTTGTTTTTTCATGTATAATTTATGTTTTTGTCTGGGTCTGTGTGTCTATGATGCTGCTGCAAGCAAGATTTTCATTGTAGCTGTGAGCTCCATGCTTGAATAAAAGTTTGAAAACATTACCACTGGATTAATTGGGAAGGCAAGAATCTAACATGACAATAAACTTGACTTTACATGTCTGGTTAAGACTTAATATATTTATGTATCATCTACATTTACTACCATATATATTTCATGGTCAGAGTATTGTTCCAGCATAGGTGTCCATTCAGTCCACTGGATCCAGGCTAGCTCCCAGTAAAGCTAAGCCATCAGTCCGACAGATGCTGGTTTACACCGAAGAGAGACACAAAAAGCTGGACAGACAGCATAGCTGGAGATAATGGGTGACATTTTGGGTCAGGACCCTTCACACTGATCTTTGTTCTCTAGAGATGCTGCCAGACGCTCAGCGTTACTCCAGCACAGGGATGGGGAACCTTCTCATGTTGGAATGCCGCATTAAGTTAGCTGTAATCTAACAAGGCTGCATCCAAGAAACTTCAATTAGATATACTTCAAAATGTACATTATTTCATTAAAATAGCCCTCAAAACTTACTAATGTTTTAATTGTGGCCGTCAGTCGGGGAGGATTATTTAGTTGAATCTTCTTTTACTCTTTGGTATTTTAAATATGTTCATTTTAAGATTAAAATAACAAAAGACGAACAAAAACATATTAATACAAATAAAAGGTACACAAAAATGCTGGAGAAACTCAGCGGGTGAGGCAGCATCTATGGAGCAAAGGAAATAGTCGACGTTTCCGGTTGAGACCATTCTTCATGCTGATCTTTGTTCTCTAGAGATGCTGATCTGTATTCTCTAGAGATGCTGATCTGTATGCTCTATCTGTGTCTCTAGAGATGCTGATCTGTGTCTCTAGAGAGATGCTGAATCTGTGTTCTCTAGAGATGCTCTAGATGTGTTCTCTGTATTCTCTAGAGATGCTGATCTGTGTTCTCCAGAGATGCTGATCTGTGTTCTCTAGAGATGCTGATCTGTGTTCTCTAGAGATGCTGATATGTGTTCTCTAGAGATGCTGATCTGTGTTCTCTAGAGATGCTGATCTGTGTTCTCTAGATATGCTGATCTTTGTTCTCTAGAGATGCTGATCTGTGTTCTCTAGAGATGCTGATCTTTGTTCTCTAGAGATGCTGATCTGTGTTCTCTAGAGATGCTGATTTTGTTCTCTAGAGATGCTGATCTTTGTTCTCTAGAGATGCTGATCTTTGTTCTCTAGAGATGCTGATCTGTGTTCTCTAGAGATGCTGATCTGTGTTCTCTAGAGATGCTGATCTGTGTTCTCTAGAGATGCTGATCTGTGTTCTCTAGAGATGCTGATCTTGTGTTCTCTAGAGATGCTGCCAGACGCCCAGAGTTACTCCAGCACTTTGTGTCTGATCTGGTTCGCTGCTCCCCACAGAGGCAGCCTGCCCTGCTGAGAGCAACTGCAACAACCTTTTAGTTGGGAAGTCTTTTAGGGCCGAGATGAGAAAAAATTTTTTCACACAGAGAGTGGTGAATCTGTGGAATTCTCTGCCACAGAAGGTAGTTGAGGCCAGTTCATTGGCTATATTTAAGAGGGAGTTAGATGTGGCCCTTGTGGCTAAAGGGATCAGGGGGTATGGAGAGAAGGCAGGTACGGGATACTGAGTTGGATGATCAGCCATGATCATATTGAATGGCGGTGCAGGCTCGAAGGGCCGAATGGCCTACTCCTGCACCTATTGTCTATGTTTCTCTGCGCCGGCGGTTCAGTCAATTCAAGCAACTGCCGCAGTGCACTCTGGGATTTGTAGTCCAAAAGTACTTCATTGAAAACGAAAGAAGTAAAACAAATATCACACTTCTTCAGATAATTATCACTGGTGGCTGCTTCTTTCCCTCGTGTTTATTTTCTCTAGTTATTTCCCCTGTTTTTTTTTTCTTTTTTTGCGGCGGTTTAGCGGGCATTTCCGGTGCGGTGACGGGGCAGAAGGCTGATTTCCGGCCGGCGTCGCCCAGCAACGGGGCGGCCATGAGGGCGGACAGTATCGCGGTGAAGCTGGCCGAGCGGCCGTGGGCCCCGCGGGTGTTGCTGCCGCTGCCGCTGCCCGAGGAGCCCCCGGCCCCGGGAACCGGACCCAGCCCCGGCCCCGGCCCCGGTGGAGGCGGCGGCGGCCTCCGCATCTCCGCCCTCAAGCAGCTGATCGCCGACAAACTGCCCGGCGCCGCGCCCGCGCCCGAGCTGATCGGTAACACGGGGGGGGGGCAGGGGGGAGGGGGGGAGATGGGAGATGGGGGGGAGAGATGGGGGGATGAGATGGGGGGAGATGGGAGAGAGATGGGGGAGAGAGATGGGGGAGGGGGGGAGAGGGGGGGGGAGAGATGGGGGGAGATGGGGGGGAGAGATGGGGGAGAGAGATGGGGGAGGGGGGGGGGAGAGGGGGGGAGAGATGGGGGAGAGGTGGGGGGAGATGGGGGAGGGAGAGGTGGGGGGAGGGGAGAGATGGAGAGGGGATGGGGGAGAGAAGAGGGGGGAGATGGGGGGAGAGGGATGGGGGGGAGATGGGGATGAGGGGGGAGAGGGGGAGGGGGGAGAGATGGGGGGATTGAGAGGAGATGGGGGGAGAGTGGGAGGGGGCGAGCTCTCATGGGGGGGAGAGGGGGAGAGGGGTTGAGATGGGGGGGAGAGGGGAGAGATGGGGGGAGAGGGTAGATGGGGGGGGATGGATGGGGAGAGAGATGGGGGGGGGAGAGATGGGGGGAGAGAGGGGGAGAGAGGGTAGATGAGATGGGGGAGGGAGATGGATGGGGAGAGATGTGGTAGAGATGGGGGGAGCGGGGGAGAGAGGTGAAGCTGGGGGGAGGAGATGAGATCGGGGGCAATGGATGAGAGATGAGGGAGGGAGATTGAGATGGGAGATCGGGGAGAGAGAGAATTGAGATGAGGGGAGAGAGATGAGGGGGGAAGAGGGAGAGGAGGTGAGATGCTCTTTGGAGCATGATTGTTCGAGATGCGCGCAGAGATGTTGGGGAAGAGTGAGATGGAGTTTTTTTCTGTCGATGAGTGTTTTTTTCCCATGAGATTCGGCATTCTCTTTGGGAAGAATGCTCTCTCAGATGTTCAGATGAGATTGTTCTCTCATGTGGAAAGAGATTTTCTCTCTCACTCATTTTTTCTCTGCTCTCATTCTTCATTTTTTTATCTCATTTTTTCTCTCAGGTGCATGTCTCGCTCTCTCCAAGGTTCTCTCTCGATAGGTGGCATTTTTCACCCCCTTTTCTTCAAGTGGAGGGTTTTTGACAAGGGTTGACCGAGGGTGGAGGGGTGAGGGTTCAGAGAGGTCCCTGACTTTAGGTGGTTCCTTAGGCTTTTCAAGCGTGCCAGGTTGGGCGAGTCTTTGTGGAGTGGTGTAGGTCATGTCAGGGAGGGTGGGAAGTTGAGTTGGGACTCGGAGAGAAGAGCAAAGGAGCCAGGGGAAATGGGTAAAGGGACTGGGGGCGAGGGGGGATTGTTGGGTCTTTTTTTAGGGTATTCAGAGACACGCGGGTGTGGTTGTAATTAGGTCAGGGTGGGAGGTAAGAGTTGGTGGGTTTCTGTAGGGAGCCAAGCGCAGGTAATGGGAGCAGGGCGCAAGGGCTAGGGTGCCAAGGGTGGAGATATGAGGATGGGAGGAGAGCCAGGGGTTAAGGGGATATGGAGGGCAAGGGAGTCGGGGGTAAATGTGGGGATGATATGGGACCAAGGGGTGGGGAGCAAGGAGACTGGGAGTAGGGTGACTGGGAGGTAGGGGGTTAGCTGGGAGGAGTAGGAGGCGCCAAGCAATGGGGGGAAAAGACGAGTCAAGGGGTGGCGGGAAAAGGGCCAAGGGTTGGGAGGGACTGGTCCATGTTGCGAGTGAATTGTAGATTGACAAGCTGAGTCGACCGATGTTGCAGAGCTGGTATATTGCGGACGGAAGCTGAAGGATGAGCAGACGCTGGATTTCTACGGGATTCAAGCAGGCTCTACGATTCATGTTCTGAAGAAGTCATGGCCGGAGCCAGAGCAAAAGCCAGGTTTGGAACATTGCTCGTGTTGTGTAAATCATTAGATTGGTAATCCACTAGAAAAGTCAAAAGGTTTAACCAGACCCTATGAACTCGAAGCTACAGGCAATAGTTTGAGCACAGAATGGCTCAAAGTCATGTATCTTTTGATTTTAAGGGAAGGTTGAACAACAGGAGGGAGATAGGGACAAAAAAGATATACCACGGAAGAGATTAAGAGCATGAAGGACGTTCGTGTGGAACAGAAATGTCGGGGGAGATCTCTGTACTGCGTTATTTGAATTTTATTTAGAGATACAATGTGGAAACAGGCCATTTGGCACACCATGTCCACGCCAACCAGCGATCACAGGTTCACTAGTTTTACCCTGCATACGAGGGACAATTTACAGAGGCCAATTAACCTACAAACTTCTACATCTTTGGAATGTGGGAGGAAACAAGAGCACTTGGAGAAAACCCATGGGGTCAAAGGGAGAACCTGCAAACTCTGTACAGACAGTACCTGTAGTCAGGATCGAACCCAGGTATCTGGTGCTGTGAGGCAGTAATTCTTCCACTGTGCCGCCCGATGCTTTTTGTTGAGCTATAGTAAAATGGGAAAGAAGAGATTCTTGTCTTTTTGTAAGCCTCTTTTGTCTCTAATTCAAAAATATTTTAAATACAAACTGAAAATGCTGAAATACTCAGCTGATAAGGCAGCACCTGTGCAGAGAGAAATACACTTAATATTTCAGGTTTTTTTTTCCGTTGGATTTATTTTAAATATTGTTAGTGGCAATTGATGGAACCAATCTAGAAAATTCCACCAGTAAATTCCAGGAACTTGGGTTAAAATAAGGAGATATATCAAGGGAACAGTTTCACACAAGGGATATGTAATCCTTGGGTTGCAATGGTAATTTTCTGGGCCTATTCTAGGTTTGGATTCATTACTGTTTTAATAAAAATAAAAAAAAAAAAAAAAAAAAAAAAAAAAAATAAAAAAAAAAAAAAAAAAAAAAATTAAAAAAAAATTTAAAAAAAAAAAAAATAAAAAAAAAAAATAAAAAAACAACTGCACCGGGATACAGTGAAAGACTTTTGTGTTTACGTGCTACCAAATCAGATAATACTATACGTGAATACAATCAAGCACAGCAGGTAGAGTGAAGCAAAATATACCAGAGTGCAAAATATAGTTCCCAGCATAGTAGGGTAAAAAGTCCAATGTCTGCAATGAGGTAGCTTGGAAAATTGGGACTGTACCCTAACTTGTAGAAGGATTGTTCAGATGACGTTGATCAGATCCCAACTAGAAACTTGCAGTCTGTCTTGGACGAATTATCTCAGGAAAGTTGTATTGGTCTTGGATGGGGTGTGGTGTTGGGCTTAGTTTTAAATATTGTGTGGATACAAGTATATAAATCGTTAATTTGCAGTTATTAGTTATAACTGGCTTATGATGAATAGTTGGAAGGGGAAAAGTGAGTGGGGTGAAGAGTGTGCTGCAAATACAGCTATTTTACAAAGGTAATTTATAGCCTTAGGGTTATGTTGCTGTGTGTTTTGTTTTTTTTTTTTTGTTTTTTTTGTTTTACTTCGCCCGCGCTGGAAATTAATTGATGTGTTGCTCCCATTGCAGAACCCCCCCCTTGTGGACCAGGCAGCGAGGCTGCGCGGGAGTTCCGCGTGCTCCAGGCAGCGCTGCACGCCACCCCGCCAGCTTACATGGGACGCGGTAAGTAGACGTTGGCGGAATCAAACGGGCATTCTGTTCGCTGTCTTCAGACTCGAAGGCAAGATGTACGACTGGAACGTTTGCAGGTAGTGCCAAAACTGGCTATGTGATTGATATCTAAGGCCAAACTCTGTGCTTTGCAGGCAGCTACAGATGGGTTGGGTGGTTGGTCGAAAATTGGCAAATGGAATTCAATTTGAAGAAAAAAAAAAAAAAAAGTAAAAAAACAAAAAAAAAAGGTGAGCAAACATAAAGAGAATGCAGTTCATAGTGAGAATGAGAAGGAAAGGAAGTGCCAGGAAGGGAATTTGGCAGTGCTGGTTTAAACCAAAGATAGACACAAAAAAAAAAGCTGGAGTAAAAAAAAAAACCCCCCCCCTCAATGGTGGCTGACATGCAGCATCTTTGGAGAAAAGGAATGGGTGATGTTTCGTGTCGAGACCCTTCGATCTCCAGTCCTTCTCTCCAGAGATGTTGCTTATCCCGCTGAGTTACTCCAACTTTTTGTGTCTAAGGAGAGGAACAGATGGACCCTGGAGTGTAAGTCCATAAATTCCTGAAGGATAGATAAATAAGGTGCTTCAGATGGTAAGAAAGAAAGAAAGAAAGGCATATAATCTGGGCCATGCCAAATCTGTATGACACTTTGCTTGGGTCTCACCTGCAAAACAGTGTAGAGTTCTGATTAAGACACTTCAAGAGAAAATGTTACTTATAACAGCACAACAGATATGTAAACAAAGTCCTCAGTATAAATACATCCAGGTCTATGTAGCTCAGAACCTGTTTGTAGGTTGTAGTGCTTAATAGTCTGGTTGTAGGGAAGAAGCTGCTCCTGAAACTGGACATTACAGTTTTCAGGCTCTTTTTCCACCTTTCCGATGGCAGGAGTGAAATGAGAACGTGGCCAGGTTCGTGTGGGTCTCTGTTTAATGCTGGCACAAAGCCAAGTTATCTGTTCGTTATCAGTCCTTGCCTTTTCAGTGCATGTAGATACTGTTTCGTTTTATTCTCGGAATCCCCCGTCCCCCCAGCAACTTTTAATCAATTCAATAAAGCTGATACTGTAAGTTTCTAACAGTGTTAGTCTGTTCTATAATTGCACTGAGGCAATAGTCACTGGAGACAAAATTGAAGGAACAATGACTATTGAAACTGTTTTATCATTAATTGCAGGTTTATAAGATGTTGAGCAACAAAGAATCACTGGACCAGATTATTGTTGCAACCCCAGGACTCAGTAATGACCCCATTGCTTTAGGTGAGTTTGGATTATCTTCATTGCGCTTTACAAGTAGAAATACTGAGAGTTGTTGCTCAAAGAACACGTGCATTATTGTCACCTCAAGTCACGCAACATCTGAATTTGTTCCTTCACCCTGTTCAGTGCCATGAACTTAATTACCGACAGGGTAACTACTTGCTCTGAGGATCTTCAAACATAAAGGCCAGCACTGAAGGGTGGCACAGCTTGTAGAGCTGCTGCCTCACAGCACCAGAGACCTGGGTTCGATCCTGACCTCGAGTACTGTCTGTGTGGAGTTTGTACATTCGCCCAGTGACTGTGTGTTTCCTTTGGATTAGAAACCAAATTCCTTTGGATGATCTACTTTCCTCCCACATCCCAAAATTGTAGGTTGTGTCCCTAGTGTGCATTTGAAAATGTGATAACATAGAACTAGGGTGGTCGCCGTGGACTGAAGGGCCTGTTTACATGCTGTATCTCTAAATTAAACGCTACACTACCAGATTCCAAAGGCTGTAAGGATGGGTGATAACTGTGGCCAGGCTGCTGCAGATATAGGATTGGTGTTTGTCCCCATTCATTCCTCTTGCCTCCTTCCACTTTCCCAAGTGTGATTGTCAATTCAATTCAATCTTTAATTGTCATTGTGCAGTGTACAGTACAGAGGCAACGGAATGCAGTGTCATCCTCGTTCCTTTGATGCCGAAACCATGCATCCAGAATATATTGGTCTGTGTTTGCAAATGTTCTGTAGATGAGCTGCAATTTTGGGATTTCAGCTGAATCGCTGACATTTCCTCCCTGTGTTATTGTGGAGATTGGTATTCTTATTTGCACAGCGTGTGTAACCTCAATCACTTCAACTTCTATCTTGCATTGAGATAGTACCTTCACGTTATAGTGAGTTGTACTTTGTAGTTGAAGTATATCCACTGCTGTTGCATTGGCAAGTGTTTGCATTTCAGAGCTCTGTTATAAAACATGCTTGTTGACATGGATGAGTGGGGCCAAGGGGCCTGTTTCCATAGTGTATGGGTAAACTCCCTGTCTTGCTTCAGAGTGGTGCATCAGATTCTTGAAGTACTTTTGAAACAGCCTGCAGTGCAAAAGGGATTGTACCTGTCATGGAACAGGCCCTCGGTGCCATTGACATGTTTGGCCTGGGCTTACTAAAATGCAACACTCTGCGCTTTTCTGAGATATATTCCATCTACCAATTTTTGGGCCCCTTTCCGTATTGATCTAGATCCTGTGGTAATCTTAGATAACGTTCATTGCATACTATACCTGGGGAATTGCATAATATACCTGGGTCGCTCAGAACCAGAGGGATGGCATTGCATGCAGAACCAGGCTAGCACGTCTTGTTAACGTGACTGAGGCAAGCAGACTGAACACAGTACAATCCCACAGACCGTATCTTTGTTCCTATATGAAAGCCTTAGAAATAGTGGGTAACTAATTCAATTGCTGGTGTTAGTAAGTGAATGAGTAAGCTCCATAAAGCTATCATCAGGTGATGATCCCTGAAGACCAGCTCCACAGCAAACCCCTTTAAATCAAGTCCACGTGTTTTATTTGATCCTTGTTTTTTGTACTAGGTGTACTTCAAGACAAAGATTTATTTGTTCTCTTCACTGACCCAAGCCTGTTGGACACGTAAGTGCTGATTGTAAAAATATGTAGTTTTCTTCTCTGAGCTCCCATTCCAGTTACCTGAAGAAGGGTCCCGACACAAAACGTTACCCATCCTTGTTCTCCAGAGATGCTGCGTGACCCGCTGAGTTACTCCAGCACTTTGTGTCGATCTTCAGTATACGCCAGCATCTGCAGTTCCTTTCCACACTACACTTGGGCTAATTTACACTGACCAATTGACCTACCTCTGGCATACATGGGGAAATGGCAGCACTTGATGTGCAGAGACAATGAAAATCTTGCTTGCAGCAGCATCACAGCCACATTGATTTGGATAAACACAAAACAAATCATAATTATATTTCAAATTTGTAATAGAATAAGACTGCAAGAAAAAACACATTAGTGCAAGATCATTATTAGAAAAAAAATAGTTGGAGAGGTGGGATGGGTGGTCCATTGTCAAAGTAGAATTAAGGTTTGTAGGTTGGTTCAAGAACCTGATAGTAGCTGTTCCTGAACCTGATGGTGTGGGATTTCAGGCTTCTTTGCCTCCTGCACACCCGATGGTAACCGATAGTGAGAAGAGGGCATGGCCCGAATGGTAGAGCTCTCTGATGATAGATGATGCCGTGGCCTCATTGAGATGCTTTTGATGTAAAGGTCTGCTGTGCTATAAATATGCAAGATACAGTGTAGGAAGGAACTGCAGATGCTGGTTTAAGCCGAAGATAGACACAAAAAGATGGGGTAACTCAAGCGGGATTGCCAGCACCTCTGGAGAGAAGGCATGGGTAACGTTTCGGGTCGAGACCCTTCTTCGGACTGAGTTACTCCAGCTTTTTGTGTCTATCTTTGGCTTAAACCAGCATCTGCAGTTCCTTCCTACACTGTAAATATGCAATCTTGCATGTACAAACCAAAGCTTGCCTTTGGACACGAGTCCCAGATTGAGGAGCGCACACCACCGCAAGTCTATTAAGATCTGTTACAGGAGGCATCTCATTTCTTTAGGTAGACAAAAGTGCTGGAGAAACTCAGCGGGTGCAGCAGCATCTATGGAGCGAAGGAAATAGGCAACGTTTCGGCCCGAGACGTTGCCTATTTCCTTCGCTCCATAGATGCTGCTGTACCCACTGAGTTTCTCCAGCACTTTTGTCTACCTTCGATTTTCCAGCATCTGCAGTCCTTCTTAACACCTAATTTTTTTTTTTTTTTTTTTTTTTTTTTTTTTTTTTTGAATTTTTTTATTTATTATAGAAACAAAATAACATATTACATTTTTCTACAGTAGTAGTACATAGTCTTAGTAATTAATTCATACTATAATATAATATTAATAATATATCAATATTATTTATGCTGTATTATCCTTAATTATAACTTCCAAAGTTATATATTTTATATGATTAAAAGTACATAATACTAATAATACTTTTATAAATATAGCATTATACTATTAGTAAGTTTTTCATTTTATCTCTAATTTTTTAGGTATAAGGCCAAATTTAGTAATAATATTGATACAAAAAGTTAATAAAACTTATAAATTTCCATTTTTTTCTTCCTAATATTAAGGATAATTATACGTAATAAAGAATACGTACTATTTTATATAATTAAAGTCATATAAAACTAAAAGTACTAATAATATTAATAATAATTCTCATAAATCTAATAATATTATATTCGTACTAATATCAAAAAATTAAAGTAATGTGTTTTTCTACATTTTTTTTTTAATTTTTTATAATAGATATAAACGGAAATAGAAAGATTTAAAAAAAAAAGAAAGGTAGTAAAGAGTAAAAATAAAGGTTTGCATGGAGAATAAAGTATTTCGTCAATGATCCGTGTTTATAGATATATTCATGAAACTAATATATGTTTCTTCATCCAATCGGGTATCCAGGTTTCAGGAGTCAGGTCCCCGCGCCGAACTATTATGACCCCTGTAAAATATTCAATATATGGAGACCAAATCCGTCTGAAGAGATCTAGCCTATCCATAAGACAAACCTCAATCTCTCCAAATGGAGTGTCTCCGACACCTAATTTCTTTACTTGGAAACTCAGGAGACCACTGACCAGACTGACCGAAGGGACATCGGAGTGAGATTTTGCACATCATACAAACTCAAGAAATGAAGAGTTGCTCTAACACGTTACTGCTTTGAGTTTAATGTGTACATGAACACCAGGATCTCCTTGGCAAACAGGTTAATCACCTCACACCCTGCACTAGTCAATGCAATGGTGTTGGTGCTACACTCTGTGACTGGCACTACCCCTCCTCCAACTGCTGGCAGCAACTCAAGGAATATTCCATCTAGTTCATACAGCGAAGTGCCAGGTAAGAATTGCATCTGTACAATTCAAAATGTGACATTTATAGAGCATAGCATTTTAAATGGCACAACATTCCAAGATGTCTTGTCACCAATAAAATGAGATTTCTAGTTTTTTGGAGCTGAGGGCAAGGTCACCAAAAGAGTGTGAAGTGGGTGCTGAAAAGCTCTTTGGACAGTGGGAATGCAGATTCCTAAACATTTGCAAACCTCAAAAGAGGAATTCAACCAGTCAAGAAAAGGCCAGTCCATGGGCATTTCATTTGTTGCCCTTTTTCGTGGACATGAAAGTTTGCAGATGGGAGGGACAGTTACTAGTTTACCAATGAAGTCTGAAAAAGGGTCTCAACCTGAAACATTACGCATTCCTCCTCTCCAGAGATGCTGCCGGCCCCGTTGAGTTACTCCAGCGCTTTGTGTCCATCTTCATTGGACGTGCAGGCTGGGTGAAGAACAGTCGCAAACGTGTTAACTCGACTTACTGCTTGCCTGGATTCATTTCTGTTTTACTGCAGGTTTCCAGCACTTGTTTCCATATTCTGATACAACAGAAGGTTTGTAATAAGGGGAAAGAAATGTGTTGCTGGAATCCAAATGGTTAGCTTTGCCAGCGGGGGGAACGGGGGGAAATGGCTTTCCATTTCTGATGGGGAGGGTTTTGTTCCCCTCTCCTGTATGTTCCTTTTGGAATTCTAGTAGTTCTCTCTCACTATTTCTCTAATTACTATTGTGTTACATGCAACACATTATGATTGTCTGCTGGTTAAGACCGATTTACTTTCCCATAATACTTGCCCACTTTATCATATTATACTTGTATTTAATTCCTCCAAATGGTTATTCTGTGTTTCTAGTCTCAATGAGCTTTTACTGTGTTTGATTTGCCAGTTGGAGGCTACCCTTACGTGCAGGTTATTCTGACATTGAGATAAGCAGATCAGATTGGACTTGGTCATCTTGGAGAGAGCATTGTGCTCCATGCCATAAATAATCTTGTTAACCCAGGAACAAATTCAAAGCTGGCTGCACAGATTGATTCAATCCAGGCTTCTAACATTGCCTGTTCCAGTTATCTGTTAAGGCAAGGCAGCATCCAGACTTGTAGTCCGCACACATGCATAATAATCCCACCCATTCAATTTTACCATTAAGAGTTTAATTTGTAACTCTTCCCTTCTTCCTGTTTCAGGGGGATACCTCTTTGACGGACTGTCTGATGATGAAGATGACTTTCAGCAGGTAAGCAAAGTGCACACTAGTCACAGAGAAACTGCGTGTGCATACAACAACTTCATGCAACTTGGAAATGGCTTCAGCAGAGCTGCCAAGTAGTACGGATTTTCTGTATTTTGTACGGAAATGCGATTAGAATACGGATGTACGGTTTTGTGTTGTTAAATACGGATTTTAAATATATGCAGTCAGTTCAGTCTGAAGAAGGGTCTCGACAAGAAACGCTGTGGGTTCCAGTTCTCTTTCTCAGTGGTAGTTGAGCCTTTGATTATTTTTCAGGCAGTGGTAGAATTCTGGATAAGCCTAGTAGTGAAAGGTTACCAGTAGGATTGCAGTGGCATTGGCATTGGCCCCGATTTTGCCAGAACGGTGGGTGGGCTCAAGGGGGGGGGAGGAAGGCGTGGAGAAAGGGAGAGGATGGAGAGGGGGGGGGAGAAGGAGGAGAGGGGGAGAGAGAGAGAGAGAGGGGGGGGTAAAAGGGAAGGGAGGGAGGTGGGTGGGATGGAAAGGAGGGAGGGGGGCGCGGTAGATAAACAGGGAGGAGAGAGAGAAAAAGATGGGGGGATAGAAGATGGGGGGGTGGAAGAAAAAAATGGAAGGGAGGGGCGAGAGGGCAGGAGAGGGTGGGGGATGAACAGTGTGGTGTGAAACCCAAAGGAGCGAGGAGGGAGATTGTAGGGAGGCTTCCAAAATGAGTTCTACATCTTCATCTGGCGGCTTCTTTCTCTGCTAAAAGCAGGAAGCAACCGTTTCCCTTCTTCTTTCTCTGTCGTCAAACAGTGTTATCACACAACATATATACAAGAGATGGCAATGAATGTTCAAGTAAGGGAAAGAAAAGTCAATTTGCAAAGTTATTTATGCATTCTAGACACTCTACATGGGTATTACGCACATAAAAAAAATAACTTTCTTTTCAGCAAAATGGCACCGTGTATAAATACTGATTTCCTCAGCAAAATACTGATTTTCAGGTACTAGAATACTGAAATGCTCTGACAAAAACTTGGCAGCTCTGCTTTAGGGCAATTCAAAAAAACCGTACCATATTGTGATGTTCCCCAACCCATAGTTCGATGTTTAGCTGTAGTTTGTTTTCCACGGTTCTGTACATTCAAATGTGTTAGGAATAAGCAATTAAGTTTAAGAAAATGTCGCTTTATTCTGTGTGAGATTTAACCTCGGAATTATTTAGAAGTCTTCTTGGTTTAAAATCCACCAACGCAAGTACCTGCTTTGGTTAGTGGTATTAACGAGCAGTTTAAAATGAAAAAGTTCTCAGCTGTCCTTGGCAATATAAATAGACTTCTGTTTCTATTGCTGTTTTCATTACATCTGGGTAACGCAAGTTATATTAGTCATTGAAGCCCTTCTCGAATGTAGACATGGTGTTCATAGAAAGTGGCTCCCAGCTTTTTTGCAGAAATCTTTGTTGTACATCATTTGTAATAATGACTAAAGTAAGAAGGCAGAGAGTCCATTCCTGCTGCTTACGTCGAGGGATAAATATTGGACCAGGAATCCATGCGGTTCGAATAGTCTCTGGGATCTTGCCCGAGAAAGCAGATGAACTATCAGTTTAAACTTGTCCTAGGAATCACGCCTCCACTGCAGCACCACATCAGTGCTGCAGTGAATTGCCAGCCTGGAGCTTCGTGCCTGCCCCTGCTGTCTCACCCTTGACCCGCAGCCGACAACATTTCTTTTCTCAGGTCAATGGAGGGCCATCGCATGGCCTTCTCATTTGCTATTTTGAACGGCTCTTTATGTTGCAAGTAATGCGACCTCAGAGCCATATAACACACGCTGTCCTGATGTACCCGTGCTTATTTTTAACTTAAACATAACAATATTTTGATCTGTTTGTAGATGATTACTGCATACGTGGAGAATGTTTTTGGTTTAGAGATACACCACTGAAACAGGCCCACCGAGTCCGCGCCGACCATTGATCACTAGTTCTATGTTATTCCATTTTTGCATCCATCACACTAGGGGCAATTAACCTAGAAACCCTCACGTCTTTGGGCTGTGGGAGGAAAGCACCTGGAGGAATCCTACGCGGTCACGGGGAGAAGGCACAAACTCCACACAGGAAGTATCAGTAAAATTCTTTCTGCTTTCTTCACAGTCCCGGGCCACAGCCTCCTCGAGCAACGCCGCTGGCTCCCGCCCCGCTACTCTGGGCTACAGCGGTTCTGTGGGACCTCGACCCATTACACAGAGCGAGCTGGCGACTGCCCTGGCCCTGGCCAGCACACCAGAGAGCAGTGCCGTCACCCCGACGACAGGGGCGCAGGTGTGTTGACATCCCCTGGCCGGCCGCTCCCACCCTCCTCTGCCGCCTGTTCTCAGCCACTAACTTGGCCTGTGCTTCCTCTCCCCCAGAGCACGTCGTCGAGTCTCTCTCCGGTGATGAATTCAGGCGTGGCATCGACTGCGCCCATCAGTCACGACATATTCAGCCAGGCCCTGCAGCAGGCTCTGCAAGCCTCCAACATCTCGGCACTTCAGGTAGGTGTTTCTCAGCAAAGGCCTCCACAGTCGGCAGTGTTTGATTATCCATTGAACAATGACATTCTTACTTGCAACAGCTTAATAGCCCCATCATTTGTTTAAATTCAATAAATTAATACCATGGTAAAAACCTTGGCAAGTCCTGGCGTTATCAAAGACAGCCCGTGGAAGTTCATAGTTGAGGCTAGTGTTGTGTAGTGTTCAAGTGCCTGATGGTTGCTGGCAAGAGGTTATTCTTGAACCTGGTGGGCATGGTTTTCAGTACTTTCTTTGCAATAGTCGTAATGAAGTGAGACTGTGACTTGGGTGGTTTTTTGATATTAGCTGCCTTTTTTAGGCAGCTCCTCATAGATAATCTCATAGATGCCTTTGATGGGGAGGTCAGTACCTGTGATGGGCCAGGCGGTGTCAGTACTGCCCATCACAGGTACTGTGTACCTTTTTGTAAACTCTTCCGTTCCTGGGTGTTTGGTTTGCCAAACCAGACTGTGAGGCAACTTTGCAGTGTGCTCTCTACTCTACCTCCTCAATCTTCTAAGGAAGTAGTAGTGCCTTTGCTTAGCTTTGTGTGCAGTACTGAAACTAGGAGGTTTAAGGAACTCCTGACCCCTGCATCTTTGGGGAGAGTTGTGAGCCAAACTCACCCTGGAGGCGAGTACATCCAAAAGAACACGCTGTAGATCTCCGCGTTGTCAAATTCAGCTCCGCTTGGTAGCCGAGAAAAGACCGCCTAGGCTGGAAGGGAATAGTGTCTGACTCTGGCCCTGTTTGCCCCCTGCAGAACCAGTGGCAGCCTCAACTTCAGCAGCTGCGGGACATGGGGATACAGGATACCGAGCTGAGCCTTCGAGCACTGCAGGCGACTGGAGGGGACATCCAGGCTGCACTGGAACTCATTTTTGCTGGAGGAGCCCCTTAGCTTGGATGGCCCGTGCGCATTACCACTAGCATAAAGGAGCAGAGTGCATGGCAGATTGCTTAACTCCACAGACTGGTGTGTGTTATAAGGAAATATAATTGTAGGGTGAACATTAGCACTGGTAAGTTTATAACTCCTATGAGTATCTTGGATGCCTTTATCCAAAAGAAAGGAGCGAGAACTGAATATTTAAAAAAAAAACAGTTTCCTGTTGATTTTAAAATGTGCAGAGGTTTTCAGTTACTATTATAGACCATATTTTATCAGTTGGAAAATTAGACATTGTCACGCTCTTTTATCTGGCTTTGGCACCTTGTATATTGCCATTTCTAAGCAGGCAGCAACTTGTGCCAGGTGTTGGGATTTAAACATTGTTACGTGCCCCAGCATCAAAGAGCTTTCCCAGTTTGGAGAACTTTTACAAGCCTTTATAATTGGGTTTAAATTAAAGTCTCGATTCTGTTCCCCACCCCTCGATGGAATTGGCACCTTGAGTCAGCATTTCAAATTCTGAACATCCTCCTTACTAAACTTCACCTCTTAAACAACAGTGCGGAGTATTTCTCATCGGAGAGTTTGCTTTCAGACCTGCCCTTTTCATGTTGTCGTGCATGCTGCCAATGAAGACCTGAATCGCGATTATTTTTCTTCAACGTTACTGCCCGTATTGCCATTCAGTCTGTCACGGACAATTTACATGGTTTTGCAAAAACAGTGAGCATCTTATGACGTTAGGATCTTCTGAAGGGCAAGTGTGGTCTTTGCCGATTTATTTATCCACATATTGCCAGAAAATGAATTTTCATAAACGACTAACACTTCCAGCAGCTTCTCCATCGGAGCTGGTGATGTGCTGGGTTGCATACACTTTGGTTGGATGCCTTGGCAAGCATACTTCTGCCCCTCTGCATGTGACAATTAGTCTCTAGGTCATGAAGAATTGTAACATCTAAGATTCCCAAATCGCTGAAGATAATAGGTTTGGAATAGTTGTGTGCTATAGCAATTTAAAATGCATCAAACATTAAAGATTTCTTTGATCATTGTGTCGTGGGTGTTACTCTTTTGACTTTCCAGTTTTTCAATGTGTTGGCTCAAAATGTGGCACGAATTCTCTTCACTGTTAATTGAATTTTATTCAATGATGCACTTCAATGGAGTTAGAGCGTCGCATGTTTTTGAGGTAGAGGTGTACAGGGAAATCAAACAAAAAATGATGGATGAATGAGCATGAAGTGCCCTGCAGCTATTGAAAGGGTACTGCAAAGGTTAATTGGTGTGATTGAGGAGTGGCGTTATATACTATTGATCCGACACTCACTTACCACCAAAATGCTGAGAGTGTCAGATAATGGTATATAACCCAATTCCTCAATCACTGGAGCCCTCCAGCACTACAGAAAAGCTGCTCCGGAACAGGCAGATTTTCTGGACTGCTGGAGAAACCTAGCAGGTCAGGCAGCATCTGTGGTGGGGATGGATGATGTTTTGGCTCAGGACCCTTCTTCATACTCATGGAGTGGAGGGGGGGGGGTGTAAAACCTGGCAAGTGATAGGTGAATACAGGTGAAGGGGGGTGGTGGATTGGTTGAATGCCAGATGGACAAAATAAATGACAAAGATTGGAGGTGAAAAGGAGATGATAGGGTGTCAGAGAAGGAAAGAGGGGTGAAATATAAAGCTGGAGGAAGGGATATGGGTGGAAGGGAGTTATTTTGCCTAAGATTTAAGCATCTGCAGTCTCTTGTGTAGATTATTGAATATTACTCGTACTAAAACCTCCACACAATTTGTTGCACAGTTTTTTTTTAGTAAACTGACAAATTTAGACAATGTGTGAGCCTTAGTTTACCGGGGAAGCAGGACGTGAGGCTGCAGTGATTCAGGTGCTGAGTTGTATACATTTCCAAGCAATGAGCTAGCAGATTATCAAAGCATTGCTGTAAATTGGGTGGCCCCCCTCAGAGAGGAATTGGGTTATATACCGTTATCCGACACCCAAGGCTGAGGTGATCTAATAATCGCTCGGCCAGGAAATTCCTTGCTCCTTCCAGAAAACTAGAACCTGACAACTGGGGAGAAATTTCAGAATGATCTACAGCCCTCTTGCTAACATTGAACAAGCAGCCAACCTGTGGGATGGACTTCCAAGATGGAAATTGTTGAGGTCAATTAATTTGAGGTTTCATTTCCACCTCCCGTCTCCCTCCTCCCCAAGCTTGCAATGCCAGTTGCAGCGCTTGACTTCTTGCCTGGTTATGACGCTCAAAATGATTACATCCTTGTTGGTGTAACTGAGCTCTAGAAAGGACAGCTCACTGGGACTGTGTTTATTTCACTTGGTCACCAACAGTTATGTCTGGTTTGAAGTACGGTTTTGTTTTGTGTTCATGCCTATTGCAACCAGTAATCACGACCTAACCACGGGTTATTGATTGGGGATGATCAGTCATGATCACAATGAATGGCGGTGCTGGCTCGAAGGGTCGAATGGCCTCCTCCTGCACTTATTTTCTATGTTTCTATCTACGTTTCATTTTGTGCAAACTCCATTTTGCAATGATTTAGAACTGACCTAGAATGCCAAATTCATTGCCTTGGACAAGTTGTGCTGAAGGGCCTGTTTCCGTGCTGTACAGCTCCATGACTCTATCTTTTGGTTCAAACTTTGACTTTATTCCATTTTATTACTTTCATTACACGATTAATGTAACATTTTCCCAGGTTTCTTGAAGAGTACAACTTGCAGTCCCCTTTTCTGCACTCTCCTTACCACTTCTCCCCACCACACCTTCCTTATCACTGGGTCATCTTGACATATTTGAACAACTTTGGTCTTTGTGGCACTTGCTTTCCTGGATTCTGCACGTCAAATTTGCATGCATCTCTTATCAATGGGCTTTCTAACTTCAGAACAAGGCAAGCTGAGCACATGCAACAGTAAGTGAAGTCACAAGGAAGATGGCAATCAGTTTGCAGAAATGGCTAATTTTTCTCCACAATTGGTTAATATGCCGTTCTTCCTTTTCTTGCTCCCTGATCCTCTCCCCTGCCCACGATCTCCCAATCTTTTAACCTTTTGGAACAATTTTGAAAAGAACCGTCTGTGTTTGCATCTTCGTTGCAACTCTGCTCACATCTCGTTGGCGGACATCAGTGGCTGCAGGAAGGAAATTGTTGTTCCCAAGATGCACGTCACGATGAAGATCCAGAGGAAGATCCGATCGATCACCAAGGCTACGTACTTCCAATCATCCTGTACCTGAAAGGGTGGCCATTGAAATACATTTCTGAAGAGATACGACTGAAGTGTACATGTTGCAACACAGTAAAATACACAAAGTGCTGGAGTAACTCAGCAGGTCAGGTAGCATCTCTGGAGAATATAGATAGGTGACATTTCAGGTTGGGACTCGAGTGTTCTTCAAACACTAGTAGGGCAGGTACAGTACAATTTCTGCTGACTGGTTAGCATGGAAAAAAACATTTTCACTACCTTGGTACACTTGACAATAAGCTAAATTACACAGGTTAAAAGAAACTACATGTGCAGAGTAATGTTCCGTCTGCACTGTCCCATTGCACACCACCAGGATTTGGCAAAGTAAAGCTCCCACTGCAGGTTATTTGGCCCCTAAATTGCCCATTATGAGATGAGACAGTGGGATAATCTAAAACAAGTGTGAATGGGTGATCCAGGGGCGGGGGCTGAAGGGCCTACTTCCATGTAACTTTTCAATTCAATTCAATCATTTTTTTTCTCAGCTGATGGAGTGTTAGACACTGAGTGAAGCCTCCCTTTGCACAGATCCCAATTCAAACCTGACATCTAGTCTTTGTGGATCCATTCCACAAAGCTGGAAGAGCAAACGGGGGGGGGGGGGGGGGGGGGGAATAATTGAAGGATAGTTGCAGTTTCCTGAGTGATGCCAGCTCAGTGAATTAGAGGCAGGGATTTAAAGATAGCGAGACTGCTGAAGTGCCATCATTCGCCACCAGATGTCAGCCTGGTCCCGTGGAACTTCACCCATTGCAGAATCCATGCCTTTTTCTTGCTGCTAAGTAGAATCAATATAATATGTGATTTTCTATGCGTTTGACCTCAATTTTCTGCTACCAGTTGAACTCCACATAGGGAATCTGAGCTAGAGTAGGTATTGGGTGATTTAAAACCCCAAACACCACTTTCTTGCTTTTGAGGAGGTGCAGCGTAGATTCACCAGGTTAATTCCTGGGATGGCGGGACTGATATATAGTATGATGAAAGAATGGATCGACTGGGCTTATATTCACTGGCATTTAGAAGTATGAGAGGGGATCGTATGGAAACATTTGAAATTCTTAAGGGATTGGACAAGCTAGATGCTTGAAAAATGTTCCCGATGTTGGGGGAGACCAGAACCAGGGATCACATTTTAAGAATAAGGGGTAGGCCATTTAGGACTGAGATAAAGAACAACCTTTTCACCCAGAGAGTTGTGAATCTGTGGAATTCTCTGTCACAGAAGGCAGTGGACGCCAATTCACTGGATTTTCAAGAGAGAGTTAGATATAGCTCTTAGGGCTAATGGAATCAAGGCATATGGGAAGAAAGCAGGAACGGGGGGCTGATTTTGGATGATCAGCCATGATCATATTGAATGGCGGTGCAGGCTCGAAGGGCCGAATGGCCTACTCCTGCACCTATTTTCAATGTTTCTTGTTCCATCACCAGAGCCCTTGGTTCCTCATGTCCAAAATATCTATTAGTCTCAGTTTTGAATGGATCGGATACTAATCCTCTGCTGACCTCTGGAAAGAGAATGCCAAATATTGGCCAACCCTTCTTCAATTTCAAATATTTTTAAATTCTTCCATTTAGTCCTAAAATGGCTTCCCCTTGAGACGCTGAACCCTGGTGTAAACTCAGTCTTGTTGAGCCTTCCAAGAATTGTTTGCATTTCAATGGGGTGAAATGCTTCCCATTCTTCCAACTCTAGAGAGAAGCTCAAGTCTAATCCATCTTCAAGGAACCAGTTTTACCGTTTCTAGTTAAAGAGTAACATTGCATGCCATATTCCAACTGTGGTCTCAGGTTTTTTTTAATGTAATTGTAAACACTGTTTTCTCTTATGTTCCTGAGATTGGGCCTAATGCCAACGTGAAATGTACCAAGAAAGCTGTTTCCACAAAATCCTCCGTTCACTGGAAGGATTAATGATTCAGTGTCCTCTTACAGGCCCACACCCCAGTGTTACAAGTCACACACACTCACTGTGTTTAGCAGATCATGCTGCTCACATAACCAACACTAAACTCCCGAGATCTAAATCACACTCATCTACTCTCACAAATACACCCTCAAATAACTTAAATAGTCTTTGCCACTAACTACACCCATCTTTCAATCACCCCCCCCCCCCCTTCACCTGTATCCACTTGCCTGTCTGAAGAAAAGTTTTGGCCCGAAACGTCGCCTATCTCCTTCGCTCCATAGATGCTGCTGCACCCACTGAGTTTCTCCAGCATTTTGTGTACCCTCCACTTGCCTGTCTTTGTCCTACCCCCACCTCTCTTCTCCAGCTTTCTCCCCTCTACTCCAATAAAGCTGAATTAGGGTCTTGACTTGAAGCATCGCCTGCCTGTTCCCTCCCCAGATGCTGTCTGACCCGCTGAATTTCCCAAGCCAGATATGCCTATCCAACAGTCTTTTAAACACCACCAATGTATCAGCTTCAAGCACCATCCCCTGCACCATGTTCCAGTCACTCTCCACCCTCTGTGTAAAACAAAAATAACCCCACACTTCTTTAAACTTTACCTCTCAAAGTTTATTTTGTTGACCAAACTTTTGGTCACATATCCTGCCATCTCCTTCTGCGGGGATTTGGTGTCAGGTTTTGATTGCTAGCTCTTCTATGATGTTATTAGGGATCACTTTTCCTAGATTGTATCACAGAGGCACAGCTGGTAGAGCTGCTATCCCACAGCACAGGGATATATGTTCAATCCTGACCTAAGGTGCTGTCTGTGTGGAGTTTGCACATGCTCAATGTGATCATTAGTAGTTTCCTCCGGGTGCTCCGGTTTCCTCCCATATCCCAACGACGTGTGGGTTTGTAGGTTAATTGGCCTCTGTAAAATTGCCACTGATGTGTCGGCAGTGGAGAAGCATCGAACGGGTGATCAGAGGTCAGTGTGGACTCAGTGGGCCGAAGGGCCTGTTTCCATGCTGTATCTCTAAACTGTAAAGTCCATCCCAGCTCTGAAGGACCAAGTCAGCTGGTCTCACTCCCCATTGTCCTGCAAGTTATTTACTTTCTAGCAGTGGACTGGTTCCCTGAGTGAAAAATGTTTTTCTCATCTCGGTCCTAAAAGACTTCCCCTTATCCTTAAACTGTGACCCCTTGTTCTGGACTTCCCCAACATCGGGAACAATCTTCCTGCATCTAGCCTGTCCAACCCCTTAAGAATTTTGTAGGTTTCTATGAGATCCCCCCTCAATCTTCTAAATTCTAGCGAGTACAAGCCGAGTCTATCCAGTCTTTCTTCATATGAAAGTCCTGCCATCCTAGAAATCAGTCTGGTGAACCTTCTCTGTACTCCCTCTATGGCAAGAATGTCTTTCCTCAGATTAGGAGACCAAAACTGTACGCAATACTCCAGGTGTGGTCTCACCAAGACCCTGTACAACTGCAGTAGAACCTCCCTGCTCCTATACTCAAATCCTCCCTGCTCCTATACTCAAATTCAATGTTCATTCTTTCTTGCCTTTTACCTCTATTTAAGAAACATTGAATGCTGAACATTAAACTCCATGCCTCTCACCTCCTTGTATTCATCCTGCATCTTCATCTGCTCCACTATGTGTGTGATGCTGTCAGCAGCATCTTGCACCTCTGAAGACGGGACGGAGACCGCAAGCAAAGCATCCGGGGTGTCTGCGCTGGGGCTGCATGTTAGACCGATGCCAGTGTTCAGGAGTCTCAGCCTGCAACCTCTGCAGCACGTGCATCGCAGGTCCTGGTCGCAGGTTTCCGAGGAGGCGCTGAAGTCGGACAGCCCGTCGGGGGAGTTGGCCGCCGGGCTCTCCAGAGCTTCGCCGTCGCCCCCGGGCCTGGTCATGCGCAGGAGGCGTGGCAGCGACTGCAGGAAGACGGTTTTCACCCAGCTCGGCATGACGTGGGTGGCGGGACTTCTGTCGTGGATGTTGAGCACGAAGACAGTTATAATGATGGATAGGACCACAAAGATCATGATGAAGAGCAAGTACTCCTCAATGAGAGGGATCACCAGGGAAGTGGAGGGCACGCTCTCCGTGATCCCCAGGAGAAACACAGTGAGCGCCAGTAGAACCGAGACCGACAGCGTTATCTTCTCCCCGCAGGCAGAGGGCAGCCAGAAAACCAGAACAGTCAGAAAGGAGATCATCAAACAAGGGATGATCATGTTGATGGTGTAGAACAGAGGCATCCGTCTGATGTAAATGGAGTAGGTTATGTCCGTGTAGATCTCTTCACAGCAGTTGTACTTGATGTCATGCTTGTAGCCAGGGGCAGCTATGATGGCCCACTCGCCACTCTCCCAGAAGTCCTTCATGTTCATCTGGCTGCCGATCAGGGCCAGGTCGATTTTGGCTTTGTCGTGGGTCCAGGAGCCAAACTTCATGCTGCAGTTCTGGTAGTCGAACGGGAAATAGGTCACGTCCATCTTGCAGGAGCTCTTGACGATAGCCGGTGGAACCCAGGTCACCGTACCGTTGGACATTAGCAACACTTTGGTGTTTCCATCCGTTTGGAAATCAGAAACTGCACTGGAATCACAACCCGGGTGAGTAAAATATCAGTAGCAGTTCTATGGTCAGCATTGTCTGTCCTCTCCCTGGATTAAAAACCACCATGAAAGGCAAGTATCTCATCTGCCTTCTCAATCACCCTACCAACCTGTACACTCTGCAGTTTAGAAGGATGAGAGGGCATCTCATTGAAACATATAAGATTGTTAAGGGTTTGGACACTCTAGAGGCAGGAAACATGTTCCCGATGTTGGGGCAGTCCAGAACCAGGGGCCACAGTTTAAGAATAAGGGGTAAGCCATTTAGAATAGGTTAGAATGGAATAGCAGGCATGGGTTATTGATTGGGGAGAATCAGCCATGATCACAGTGAATGGCGGTGCTGGCTCGAAGGGCCGAATGGCCTACTCCTGCACCTATTTTCTATGTAGAACGGAGACGAGGAAACACTTTTTCTCACAGAGAGTTGTGAGTCTGCCTCGGAGGGCGGTGGAGGCCGGTTCCCTGGATACTTTCAAGAGAGAGCTAGATAGGGCTCTTAAAAATAGCGGAGTCAGGGGATATGGGGAGAAGGCAGGAACGGGGTACTGATTGGGGATGATCAGCCGTGATCACATTGAATGGCGGTGCTGGCTTGAAGGACCGAATGGCCTCCTCCTGCACCTATTGTCTATTGTCTATTTCTATAGCCAAATGGAATCCATGAGTCCTTATTGCCATCACAGTTCCCTTATTTTTGGCCTGACCAGAAGTACTCGGATGGCCACTCCACGTGGTAAGGTATCGTATGTCTCATGTACCATTACTGTATACAGTTCAGTACATGTATCACTACACATAAACACTTGGATGCTGTTGGCTATAAGGGCCATGTAACCCAACAGTCCTTGCCTTTCACCCCATCACCCATCGCACACAGCACACAATTCTCCGACATTTTCACCACCACAATGGGATACCACCACCAGTCACATCTTCCCATCTCCACCCCTTTTCCGCTTTCCGCAGAGACCGTTCTCTCCTCATCCCTTCCCACCCAAACCCAGGTACTTTCCCCTGCAACCGCAGGAGATGCAACACCTGTCCCTATACCTCCTCCCTCGGCTCTCGGGACCCCGACAGTCCTTTCAGGTGAGCCAGAGGTTCCCTTGAATGAATGAGTCTATAAGTAAAGTATTTTACTATTCCATTCCTGGAGTCTGTGACATTAAACACTCTTCACTTGACTCTTGACAATGGGATTAGAATGAATAATTTTTCTGATGAGACAGATAGTGGCCTCTGCCAATATCATAAACTTTCATGAATCTAAGCCGCTGGAACTGCACATACACAAAGAGTTGTGCAGCAGTAGAGCTGCAGCCTTGCAGTGCCAGACGCTCAAGATCGATCCTGACCTTGGGTGCTGCCTGTGTGGAGCGTGCATGTTCTCCCCGTGACCGCCTGGGATTCCCCTGGGTGCTGCAGTTCCCTCCCACATCCCAACGGCATGTAGGTTGGTAGGTGGAGCGGCTGCTGTAAATCACCCCTTGTGTCTAGGTGAGTGATACAGTGTCTGTGGGGACAAGGAACTGCAGATGCTGGTTTACAAAAAAAAAATGACAAAGTGCAGGAGTAACTCAGCGGATCAGGCAGCATCCCTGGACAACATGGATGGGTGATGGTTTTGTTCGATACCCTTCTTCAGACTAATCATAGTTGGTTGTTTAAGAAGGAACTGCAGATGCTGGAAAATCGAAGGTAGACAAAAGTGCTGGAGAAACTCTGCGGGTACAGCAGCATCTATGGAGCGAAGGAAATAGGCAACGTTTCGGGCCGAAACCCTTCTTCAGAAACATGGTTGGCTGTTGGTCGGTGGGTCAAAGTGCCTGATCAGCCTGAAGAAGGGTCACAACCCGAAACGTCACCTATCCATGTTCTCCAAGGATGCTGCCTCACCACTGGAAAGATGTGTTTGAACTAGAAAAGATATTGCTTGGATTAGAGGGCTTCATTTATAAGGAGAGATTGGATGGGGGTAAATCTGTTTTCCCGCAAGCCAAGGGGCCCGAGAGGTGACATGATCAAAGTATATAAAGTTATGAGAGGCACAAAACGCTGGAGTAACTCAGCGGGACAGGCAGCATCTCTGGAGAGAAGGAATGGGTGACGTTTCGGATCGAGATCCTTCTTCAAAACGCCACCCATTCCTTCTCTCCAGAGATGCTGCCTGTCCCGCTGAGTTGCTCCAGCTTTTTGTGTCTATCTTTGGTTCAAACCAGCACCTGAGGTTCCTTCCGACAAGTTATGGGAGGCATTAAATAAGGTAGAAAGCCGGCGTCTGTTTCCCCTTTTACAGGCGTCGAAAACTGAGGGCATGTGTTCAAACATATAAGATTATTAAGGGTTTGGACACGCTAGAGGCAGGAAACATGTTCCCAATGTTGGGGGAGTCCAGAACCAGGGGCCACAGTTTAAGAATAAGGGGTAGGCCATTTAGAACAGAGATGAGGAAACACTTTTTCTCACAGAGAGTGCTGAGGCTGTGGAATTCTCTGCCTCAGAGGGCGGTGGAGGCAGGTTCTCTGGATGCTTTCATGAGAGAGCTAGATAGGGCTCATAAAAATAGCGGAGTCAGGGGATATGGGGAGAAGGCAGGAACGGGGTACTGATTGGGGATGATCAGCCATAATCACAGTGAATGGCGGTGCTGGCTCGAAGGGCGGAATGGCCTCCTCCTGCACCTGTTGTCTATTGTCTATTGTCAAACGAGAGGCAGGAGGTTTAAAGGCGGATCTGAGCAGGACTTTCTTTAGAGTAGGTAGTATTTGGGATGGACTGAGGAGGCGATGGAGGCAAAGACAGGATCAACATTTAAGGGGCTTATAGGCAGGGGTGTTAATGGCAAAACATGGGGGGATACGATATTAATGGAGATAAGTGGGTTTGATATAGGTTGGCATGATGGCCAGCATAGACCCGATGGACCGAAGGGACTACTGTACTAGGACCAACTCCATGAGTCACAATGGCGCAGCGGTAGAGTTGCTGCCTTCCAGCAAAATGCAGCGCCGGAGACCCGGGTTCGATCCCGACTACAGGCGCTGTCTGTGCAGAGTTTGTACGCTCTCCCTGTGACCTGCGTGGGTTTTCTCCGAGATCTTCGGTTTCCTCCCACACTCCAAAGACGTGCAGGTTTGTAGGTTAATTGGCTTGATTAATTGTCTGATAAATGTAAAAATTGTCCAGTATAAAATTGTCCAACTTCAAGTATAGTTCCTGTTGGACTCTTTGGAAGGTACAAGGTACAGAGGGCAGTGGAGGCCAAGTCACTGGATGGATTTTAGAGAGAGTTAGATAGAGCTCTAGGGGCTAGTGGAGTCAAGGGATATGGGGAGAAGGCAGGCACGGGTCACTGATAGGGGACGATCAGCCATGATCACAATGAATGGTGGTGCTGGCTCGAAGGGCCGAATGGCCTCCTCCAACACCTATTTTCTATGTTTCTATGTACAAGGGACAAGGCAGTAGATTGTGGAATTGCAAAATGTTATGTGCGAGTTATGCCCCTGTCCCACTTAGGAAACCTGAACGGAAACCTCTGGAGACTTTGCGCCCCACCCAAGGTTTTTGTCCTCCGGCAACCACCTTCAACTAGCATCGCAACCGGCTTCGACTAAACAAAATCACCGAGTTGTAAAACGGAAACCACTTTCGACCATTAGGGAGACTGACAAAAACCTCCGGGAACCGCACGGAAACCTTGGGTGGGGCGCAAAGTCTCCAGAGGTTTCCGTTCAGGTTTCCTAAGTGGGACAGGGGCGTAACATTTTCCACAGATCGGCTTTCTTTGATCTTTTATGCAAGAAGCTGGATGTGTATCCTGTACCCAAACTGTGCACTCATCACCTCTTTGATCTTCTGACATATGTTGGCTGTCAAGGCTGCCCGCAAAGATAATCCGCTTACTCTGGGCGTAGCCTGCACGTGGATTGCCGACCACACCACAGTGAAACGTTTACCCCCGGAACAAGATTTAAACCCATGGCTTTCTGACTCCAGTGGCAAGACTTCTCTAACCTAATACGTCAAAAGATGCCATAAAATCAATATGTCTAACAGATTAGAATTGCTTATCCATGGAATGTATGCCCAGTCTCATTAAATGCACAGTTCATGGAGAATAAATTATTGATTTTAATATGAATTAATGTCCCTATAAATTTTGCATCACTCCAATCCAATCCTGGCATTATTTTTTCTGGATGGTTTAAGTCAAATTACATTTAGTGATTGAAAGAGCGAACAGGCTTCCATTTGAATGCGGCGAGGGTTTGATGGACACGGGAGAGACTGCGGATGCTGGAATTTTGAACAAAGGACAAAGTAAGGGGGAAGTCTTTTAGGACCGAGATGAGAAAAAAATTTTTCACGCAGAGAGTGGTGAGTCTCTGGAATTCTCTGCCACAGAAGGTAGTTGAGGACAGTTCGTTGGCTATATTTAAGAGGGAGTTAGATGTGGCCCTTGTGGCTAAAGGGATCAGGGGGTATGGAGAGAAGGCAGGTACGGGATACTGAGTTGAATGATCAGCCATGATCAGATTGAATGGCGGTGCAGGCTCGAAGGGCCAAATGGCCTCCTCCTGCACCTATTTTTTATGTTTCTAAGTACTGGAGGAACTCAGCGGGACGGGCAGCATCTGTGGAGGGAATGGACAGGTTGGGAGCCTTCTTCAGACTGATGGAGGGGGGGGGGGGGAGGGGAGTGAAAGCTGGAAAAGAGAGGTGGATGTGTGGCAAAACCTGGCAAGTGATAGGTGGAGGGTACACAAAATGCTGGAGAAACTCAGCGGGTGCAGCAGCATCTATGGAGCGAAGGAGATAGGTGGATTGCAAAGTGATAGGTGGATACAGCTTTCTTCCCGTTACTCCATTACTCCATCACTCTGAACAAGGGTCCCACTCGAAGTGTTATCTGTTCATTCCCACCACAGTTGCTACCTGAAGCACTGTTCCTCCAGCACCAAGTTTATTGGCAGAGCCAATGACCTCTAAACAAACTAAAAAGATGAGAAGAAGATTTCCAACTAGAGTAATTTTGTAATTCTGCCTAAACCAACCCGATCTCCCAGTTGCTAAACACTTTAACTCCCCCTCCCATTCCCACGCTGAACTTTTTGTCCTGGGCCTCCTCCATTGTCAGAGTGAGGCCCAGCGCAAATTGGAGGAACAGCACCTCATATTTCGCTTGGCAAGCTTACACCCCAGCGGTATGAACATTGACTTCTCTAACTTCAAGTAACCCTTGCTGTTCTTCTCCATCCCTCCTCCTTCCCAGTTCTCCGGCCAGTCTGACTGTCTCCGACTACATTTTATCTCTGTTCGCTTTGTTGTTACCTTCTCCCAGCTAACAACGATCGATTGGACGTGTTCCTTGATCTCCATTCCCTTTGTCCTGTTTTCACACCTTACACCTCCTTATCTATGTATCTCCCTCTCTCCTAACATCAGTCTGAAGAAGGGTCTCGACCCAAAACTTCACCGATTCCTTCTCTCCGGAGATGTTGCCTATCCCGCTGAGTTACTCCAGCATTTTGTGTCTATCTGTCCAAGAGTAATTTCAATACATTCTCATTTAATTTTAATTTTTAATATTTAATTTTGTTCAAAGAGCTTGTCCTACTTTCTGTCCCTTGCTTTGTCTTTCTGCTCTCCAAACCTAGTGAGTAGACTTCATACATATCATTAAACGAGGATACAGCTCTTCAGAGAAGCCCCTCGCTACCATGGAGTGCCACGGTACTGATTGGGGAAGGACAGAGGGGGGTAGAAGAGAGGTGAAACGAGATTGTCTTGCCCATCAGCAATAGAATTGCTCCAAAATATACGTTGAGTTGTGTTGAGTCATGAGTTAGAAACCGTTATCTTTCTGAATGTGGATTATAGGAAGGATGTCAACAAAATAGAGAGAGTACAGAGGAGATTTATTAGAATGTTGCCTGGGATCCAGCAACTATGTTACAGAGAAAGGTTGAACAAGTTAGGTCTTTATTCTTTGGAGCGCAGAAGGTTAAGGGGGGACTTGATTGAGGTCTTTAAAGTGATGAAAGGGATAGACAGAGTTGACGTGGATACGCTTTTCCCTTTGAGGGTAGGGAAGATTCAAACAAGAGGGCATGACATGAGAATTAAGGGACAGAAGTTTAGGGGTAACGTGAGGGGGAACTTCTTTACTCAGAGGGTGGTGGCTGTGTGGAATGAGCTTCCAGCAGAAGTGGTGGAGGCAGGATCGATTTTAACATTTAAAAGTAAAGTGGATAGGTATATGGACGGGAAGGGAATGGAGGGGTATGGTCTGAGTGCAGGTAGATGGGACTAGGGGAAAACAAATGGTCGGCACGGACTGGAAGGGCCGAGAGGGCCTGTTTCCGTGCTGTAATTGTTATATGGTTATATGTTATATGGCTATTGGGTTTCAAAATGTGGATTATGGAGATGTTGGAGACCTTATATTTGGAAAAAAATAGTCTTACCAGAATTATTTACTAGAATATGGTCTCCATTTATAGATTATTTGAAGGGGTAGTTTGGGCCGGTATTGAAACTTGAATCCAGGACTAGATGAATAGTTAAGTTCTCTCACCTACAGACCGATCTCCTAAGTTGTATTATTGATAATTTATTCTACTTTTCTAATTTTCTATTTTTTCTCTCTTTATTTTTTCTATCCATAAATAAATGTTAGAGGCAATGTTAAGATGTAACCGATAAATGAGGATCCCAGCTACGTTGGTAGGGGGCCCCTGGAATCCTGGATACTTAATATGTAATCGTTTAACAAAGTTTGTAGTGGTTTGGACTATGATATGTACATGCCTCGAATAAAAATAGTAAAACAAAAAAAAAAAAACAGCTATCTTTCATTGGGGAACCTTTCAGTTCTTCAGTTTGATGGGGGAGAGGGGAAAGCTGGAGCGTAGAGGCTCAAAGCCTGGCAAGTGAGGGGTCGATTTCCTCTACTTTTTCTCCGTGCTTTAAAACATCTGCTCTCTCGCCAAGAGAACGTTCTCTACCTGCGTGCGTTTGGGCACTGGGTTAATTCAGGGCTTCGTTTAGGGGGCGGAGGAGTGGCATAGCCTTAGACCTGCCGTGGCCCTGGTTCAATGCTGACTGCTGTGTGGAGTTTGCATGTTCTCTCTGACACAGTGTGGGTTTTCTCTGGGCTCTCCCATTTCCTCCCACATCCCAAAAGATTTTGGCGGGTTTGTAGGTTGCTTTGCCTCTGTAAATTGTGTGTGGGGGAGTGGTAGAGCCTGTGCGGGAGGGGAGGATGGGGTTGATGGGAATGTGGCAAGAATGAAATAGGATTAATGTAAATAGGTGTTAGACGATCAACACGGACATGGTGGGCAGAAAGGCCTGTTTCCATGCTGAATGTCTCCAAAGGTCAATTCTGGCCCTACTTTACGTACACAAATGTGGATGACAGGATAACAGAGAATTAGAATGTTTTCATTCTTGCTATTGAGGGAGTGCAGTGTAGGTTTACAAGGTTAATTCCCGGGATGGCGGGACTGTCATATGCTGAGAGAATGGAGCGGCTGGGCTTGTACACTCTGGAGTTTAGAAGGATGAGAGGGGATCTTATGGAAACATATATTATCAAGGGTTTGGACACGCTAGAGGCAGGAAACATGTTCCCGATTTTGGGGGAGTCCAGAGCCGGGGGCCACACAGTTTAAGAATAAGGAGTAAGCCATTTAGAACGGAAACGAGGAAACACTTTTTCACACAGAGAGTGGTGAGTCTGTGGAATTCTCTGCCTCGGAGGGCGGTGGAGGCCGGTTCTCTGGATGCTTTCAAGAGAGAGCTAGATGGGGCTCTTAAAAATAGCAGAGTCAGGGGATATGGGGAGAAGGCAGGAACGGGGTACTGATTGGGGATGATCAGCCGTGATCACATTGAATGGCGGTGCTGGCTCGAAGGGCCGAATGGCCTCCTCCTGCGCCTATTGTCTATTGTCTAATTTCCTGGATGTCGCTGAATTATAAACCCTCATGCCATTTGTGCCTGTGCGCAGGCTAATCTCACTCCTCAGCTCTCAGTCTACACGCTAAGGCTATGCCAGGTCAATGTTCATCCAAGACTTTATTTCTGAAGGGGATGAGCATTCCTTCATCCACCTCCTGCCAGTGCTTTTCAGAGTCCTGCCACTGGAGGTCTAAGATCAGTGGAGTCCCTTAATGATCAATGGGTCAGGGAGAACAAACCAGGAGCTAATCTAGGTGGGTCTCGGGCCTGTTTGTCGTGACCCTGCACAGAACAATGCAGCTTATACATGAATGCAATGCGGGATTTCAGTTATGGTAGGGCCCCGGTCTCCCGTGAACGCTGGCGCAGCGGTAGAGTCGCCTCCTTACAGCGAATGGAGCGCCGGAGACCCGGGTTCGATCCCGACTACAGGTGCTGTCTGTACGGAGTTTGTACGTTCTCCCCGTGACCTGCGTGGGTTTTGTCCGCGATCTTCGGTTTCCTCCCACACTCCAAAGGTCTGTAGGCTAATTGGCTTGGTAAATGTAAAAATTATCCCTCGTGGGTGTAGGATAGTGTTAAGGGCCTGTCCCACTTACGCGACCTTTACAGGCGACTGCCGGCACCCGTCATTGGTTGCCGAAATTTTCAACACGTTGAAAATTCAGCGGCGACCAGAAAGACGCTACGACTCTTTGGGGACCTCTCAAGACCATAGGAGACCTCTCAAGACCATAGGAGACCTCTCAAGACCACAGGAGACCTCTCAAGACCATAGGATACCATACAGGCGACCCCTGGCGACATGTTGCGGGTGACCTCTCAAGACCATAGGAGACCTCTCACGACCATAGGAGACCTCTCAAGACCACAGGAGACCTCTCAAGACCATAGGAAACCTCTCACGACCATAGGAAACCTCTCAAGACCATAGGAGACCTCTCACGACCATAGGAGACCTCTCAAGACCAAAGGAGACCTCTCAAGGCCAAAGGAGACCTCTCAAGACCAAAGGAGATCTCTCAAGACCATAGGAAATCTCTCAAGACCATAGGAGACCTCTCACGACCATAGGAAACCTCTCAAGACCATAGGAGACCTCTCACAACCATAGGAAACCTCTGAAGACCATAGGAGACCTCTCACAACCATAGGAAACCTCTGAAGACCATAGGAGACCTCTCAAGACCATACTGCCTAGAGAGGTCTCCAAAGAGTCGTAGGGTCTTTCTGGTCGCCGCTGAATTTTCAACATGTTGAAAATTTCGGCGACCTATGACGTGTGCCGGCAGTCGCCTGTAAAGGTCGCGTAAGTGGGACAGGCCCTTTAATGTGCGGGGATCGCTGGTCGGCGTGGGCGATGTATCTCTATCTCTAAACGTGAGCAAGGTTTATACGGCCCACCTGTGCCCGGTGACGGGCTGACATTTCTTACTTGTTGTACAGGATAATGTCTGGTTTCCAGATTTTGTTGGCAGGAACTCTGATAAAGTCAACTCCTTCGTATTCCGCAGGATCCCATCTTAACTTGTAATCATTCCAAATCTGGGACAGATGATAAAGATGAACAGACGGTAAGTTAAAGGTACATTAAAGGCAAGTACAGCCTGTATGAAATGAAGTTGTAGGCTGTGGTGAAAATGCACTCTGTGAATTGATAGTGAAAATATTTGTGCTTTTTAAGGAACTTAAAAAAAATGTTTAATATTTTTATTTAATAGAGGTAAATACATCAGTGTACATCACATATATATTGTTACAATCATTGTACCCCGTAATTTTATGGCTTTTAAAGAAAAATAATAGAAAGAAAGAGAGTGAAGTAGGTGAAAAGAGTTGTGAAAGTGAAGGAGCGTGCCAAAGGGGAGAAAAACCCCCCCTTGGTCAAAGAGTTAGAGAAAGGGGAATAAGAGAATGACCCCGGAAAAGAAAAAGAAAAAAGAAAGAGAAAATAAAAAGCCAGTTATTATATTATATATATAACGCAAAAGGAATTTACCAACTCGATAGTTTTTCATCCCCGCCTAGCAAGGCCCGAGGTACTCCTGCACCCTATATTTGTAGCAATTCTATAAATGCAGACCACGTCTGATAGAAGCGATGTGATTGTCCTGCTAGGCGGAGTCTCATATCTTCCAGATGTGGTGTTTCAAACATAGTTGAAATCCACATATTTAATGTTGGTATAGGGGCATTTTTCCAGAATTTTAAGCTTAGCTTTTTTCCTATTATTAATAGGAAACTTCTATTATTAATAGGAACTTCTTATTGTCCCAGTCTGTCCGTGTATTAGACGGATTATATCTGAAGATTTAATTATTTTTTTACCAAATTGTGATTGTTTCACGAGGGTCAGTGGCGTGGCGTATTTCTGGACGCCAACCAAACCATGACGTCCTCAGCCAAGGTGAACCCATCCACAATTTCAGACAAAGTTTTAAAGAAGGAACTGCAGATGCTGGAGAATCGAGGGTACACAAAAAGCTGGAGAAACTCAGCGGGTGCAGCAGCATCTAAGGAGCGAAGGAGATAGGCGACGTTTCGGGTCGAGACCCTTCTTCAGACTGGTCAGGGATCAGGGAAACGAGAGATATAGACGGTGATGTGGAGAGATAAGGAACAATGAGTGAAAGATATGCAAAAAAGTATCGGTGATAAAGGGAACAAGCCATTGTAAGCTGTTTGTGGTGTAAAAATGAGAAGCTGGTGCGACTGGGGTGGGGAAGGGGAGATAGAGATAGAGGGAATGCCAGGGCCCGAGGGCTGAGGGAGAGGTGGGAAGGGGAGGAGACAGCAAGGGTTAACAGAATTGAGAAAATTCAATATTCAAGCCCAAAGGATGCAGACTCCCCAAGCGGAATATGAGGTGCTGTTCCTCCAGCTTGCGGTGTTGCTCACTCTGGCCGTGGAGGAGGCCCAGGACCGAGAGATCGGATGTGGAATGGGAGGGGGAGTTGAAGTGCTGAGCCACCGGGAGGTCGGGTTGGTTATTGCGGACCGAGCGGAGGTGTTCGGCGAAGCGATCGCCAAGCCTCCGCTTGGTCTCACCGAAATAGATCATCTGGCATCTGGAGCAGCGGATGCAGTAGATGAGGTTGGAGGAGGTGCAGGTGAACCTCTGTCGGACCTGGAAGGACTGCTTGGGTCCCTGAAAGGAGTGGAGGGGGGAGGTGAAGGGACAAGTGTTGCATTTCTTGCGGTTGCAAGGGAAAGTGCCCGGTACTGGCTTGACACCCCATGCACCATGTAAAAACTCACCCCCTCCACTGCTTCTCTACTGTGGCTGTAACAGTTTGATGTGACCTTTAGAAATGGAGGGTCCAATATGTGGCATTACTCGTCCATGCCAACCAAGATGCCTCATCTAGGCTAGTTCCATTTGGCCTCGTTTGGCCCATATCCCACTAAACCTTTCCTATCCATGTACCTAGTTAGTCTGAAGAAGGGACTCGACCCGAAACGTCTCCAATTCCTTCTCTCCATAGATGCTGCCTCACCCGCTGAGTTTCTCCAGCATTTTGGGTCTACCTTCGATCTTACCAGCATCTGCAGTTCCTTCTTAAACTATCCATGTACCTGTGTTTAAGAAGGAACTGCAGATGCTGGAAAATTGAAGGTAGACAAAAGAAGGGTTTTGGCCCGAAACGTTGTCTATTTCCTTTGCTCCATAGATACTGCCTCGCCCGCTGAGTTTCTCCAGCACTTTTGTCTACTATCCATGTACGTGTCTGATTGTCACTTAGCGGTTTTATTGTTCCATATAGCCACCACCCTCTGTGTGAAACAGTTGTCCCCCAGGTTCCTATTCAACCTTCCCCCTTTCACCTTAAGCCCATGCCTTGATTTTCCTACCCTGGGGAACAGGGATAGGTGATGATTTGAATGAGACTTCAATAAAATATGAGAACAGAGACACAGTAGATGCTGGACTCTTGAGCAAACAATAAAGTGCTGGAAAAACTCAAGGGCCTTTCCCGCTTGGCCGCCATTTGCCCGTAATTTACGCGACATCATTTGCGCGTCACGGAGCACGGCGCGCTCGTCGTGGCACACGCGTGATGCACGCACGGTGCGCATTACGCTCGCACGGTGCGTGACGTGCAAATGACGCCCAAGTGCGACATTTGGCCCTTCTGCAAGTCAAGTAGCATCTGTGGAGGGAAATGGACAGACAACATTTCAGGTAGGGATCCTCCCCAAGTCTGATGTTCCTCCAGCAGTTTGATTTTTACTTCCTGCCCACTGGCAACCTCAACCGGTTGGTTATATGACAATCTTTTGGTACAATAATTAGATATGTTAATGCAAGTGGCAATTAAATACTTGGCAAAGCACCAGCTATTCACTCTCTCTCTCTGCCACATAAACAAACAAGTCCGTGTGGACCCACCCACCCACTCCCAACAAGGCATTCTCACATGTTTCAACCAGAGGTTTGTCTCCATAATTTGATTGATTTCATCCTGTAACAAATCAGGCAGAAAACATATTAGTGTTGTCGTCAGGAAAGCTTAATAAACCAAACACAACATCTGATCAGGAGATGTGGATGCAGCCCAGACCTGCATCGCGCAGACCTGCCTTCCCACCATCAGCTCCATCTACACTTTACGCTGCCTCGAGAAGACAGGCAACATTATCCAGGACCTTTTGCACCCAGGACATTCCCTCTTCTCCCCTCTCCTGTTGGGTAGAAGATACAAATATGAAAGGCCCGGATAGAGTGGATGTGGAGAGGATGTTTCCACCAGTGGGAGAGTCTGGGACCAGAGAGGCCTCAGAAAAAAAGGATGGACCTTCAGAAAGCAGATGAGGAGAAATGTCTTTAGTCAGAGGGTGGTGAATCTGCGGAATTCTTTGCCACAGAAGGTTGTGGAGGCCATGTCAATGGGTATTCTTAAGGTGGAGATTGATAGATTCTTCATTAGTATGGGTGTCAGGGGTTATGGGGAGAAGGCAGGAGAATGGGGTTAGAGATGGAGAGATAGATCAGCCATGATTGAATGACGGAGTAGATTTGATGGGCCGAATGGCGTTCTCCCATATGCTAGGGTGATCTTCCACATTGTGGACCCTGGATGTTTACACAATAACTGTAATGTGGGAACACTATATTCTACAGTTTGCTCGTTCTCTCTGCACTATATATGTTGTACTTCTATATGCCTTATTTATACTATGATATTTATAATATCATTTGATTACATAACACGCAAACAAAATATTGTCACTGTATCTCAGTATAGGTGACAATAATAAGCCAATTCGAATACCAATGTGGTCACAGGCAGAACATGCAAGTTCTAACGTACAGATTATTCTCTTATTTATTGGCAAAGCCAGCAGCCAATTTGCAATCAGCAACTTTCCACACGTATTACTGAGAACAGTTAATTGCCCTTCAAATTAATATATTGGGCAGTGGTTGAGTTCAGTGTTATGCTAGTGGCTTGATTTCACAGTACTTGTGTATAGTTTGATTTGTTTTAACTGGGTAGCTCGCAAACATATCCCGTGACATAATAAATGGATAATAGAAACATAGAAAATAGGTGCAGGAGTAGGCCATTCGGCCCTTCGAGCCTGCACCGCCATTCAATATGATCATGGCTGATCATCCAACTCAGTATCCCGTACCTGCCTTCTCTCCATACCCCCTGATCCCTTTAGCCACAAGGGCCACATCTAACTCCCTCTTAAATATAGCCAATGAACTGGCCTCAACTGCCTTCTGTGGCAGAGAATTCCACAGATTCACCATTCTCTGTGTGAAAAATGATTTTCTCATCACGGTCCTAAAAGACTTCCCCCTTATCCTTAAACTGTGACCCCTTGTTCTGGATTTCCCCAACATCGGGAACAATCTTCCTGCATCTAGCCTGTCCAACCCCTTAAGAATTTTGTAAGTCTCTATGAGATCCCCCCTCAATCTTCTAAATTCCAGCGAGTACAAGCCAAGTCTATCCAGTCTTTCTTAATATGGAAGTCCTGACATCCCAGGAATCAGTCTGGTGAACCTTCTCTGTACTCCCTCTATGGCAAGAATGTCTTTCCTCAGATTAGGAGACCAAAACTGTACGCAATACTCCAGGTGTGGCCTCACCAAGACCCTGTACAACTGCAGTAGAACCTCCCTGCTCCTATACTCAAATCCTTTTGCTATGAATGCTAACATACCATTCGCTTTCTTCACAGCCTGCTGCACCTGCATGCCGACTTTCAGTGACTGGTGTACCATGACACCCAGGTCTCGTTGCATCTCCCCTTTTCCTAATCCTTAATAATAATGATAAAGGATAGCGGGTTACTGTACCACTTTGATGAGCTGAGACAGGGACACCTCGAAGTGTACGATGACTGGGTCGAACACATTCTTCACAGGCCGAATGTGCAGACTATTATTGTCGAAGAGTTTGGCAAAGAGTCTTTTCTCCCCTTCGAAGGTCAGAGCACCTTTCATAGAAACATAGAAACACAGAAAAATAGGTGCAGGAGTGAGCCAGCTCCACCATTCAATATGATCGTGGCAGATCATGTAAAATCAGTACCCCGTTCCTGCTTTTTCCCCATATTCCCTTGAGCCCTTTAGCCCTAAGAGATAAATCTAACTCTCTCTTGGAAACATCCAGTGAATTGGCCACTGCCTTTTGTGGCAGCGAGGGGAGCAGCAATTACTTTCATCTAACCCGGTATAAACTGATACTGTGCAGGAAGAGGAAGAGAGAGAGAGACTCGCAGGAAATATTTTTTACAAGTCTGGGTAAGATCTCACGAGCATATTTATGGGTAGTGGAGTTATGGAGTCATAAGTGTGTAGGAAGGAACTGAAGATGCTGGTTTATACATAGAAAACATAGAAACATAGAAAATAGGTGCAGGAGGAGGCCATTCGGCCCTTCGAGCCTGCACCGCCATTCAATATGATCATGGCTGATCATCCAACTCAGTATCCTGTACCTGCCTTCTCTCCATACCCCCTGATCCCCTTTAGCCACTTTAACTCCCTCTTAAATATAGCCAATGAACTGGCCTCAACTACCTTCTGTGGCAGAGAATTCCACAGATTCACCACTCTCTGTGTGAAAAATGTTTTCCTCGTCTCGGTCCTAAAGGAATTCCCCCTTATCCTTAAACTGTGACCCCTTGTTCTGGACTTCCCCCAACATCGGGAACAATCTTCCTGCATCTAGCCTGTCCAACCCCTTTAAGAATTTTGTAAGTTTGTAGACCGAAGATAGACACACAATGCTGGAGTAACTCAGCGGGACAGGCAGCATCTCTGGGGAGAAGGATCAGGTGACGTTTCTGAG